>CM056052.1:58739658-59382959 GCA_029574335.1 Rana kukunoris
TCTCCTCCCCCCCCCTACCTCTCTCTCCCCCCCCCCCTCCTCTCTCCACCCCCCCTCTCTCTCTCTCCCCCCCCCCTCTCTCCCTCTCTCCCCCCCTCTCTCTCTCCCCCCCCTCTCCTCTCTCTCCCCCTCTCCTCTCTCTCTCTCCCCCTCTCCGTCTCTCCCTCCTCCCCCTCTCTCTCTCTCCCTCTCTTCCCCCTCTCTCTCTCTCTCCCTCTCCCCCCTCTCCCCCTCTCTCCCCCTCTCTCTCTCTCCCTCTCCCTTTCGCGCTCGCTCTTCTTCCACCCCCCCCCTTTCGCGCGCCCTCTCTTCTCTTCCACCCCCCCCTTTCGCGCCCCTCTCTTCTTCTTCCACCCCCCCCTTTCGCGCTCTCTCTTCTTCTTCCACCCCCCCTTTCGCGCTCTCTTCTTCCTTCCCCCCCCCTTCTTGCTCCCCCCCCTTTCTTGCGCTCTCTTCCCCCCCCCCCCCCCCCCCCCCCCCCCCCCCCCCCCCTCCACCCCACCCCTCCCCCCCCCCCCCCCCCCCCCCCGCCTTCCTCCTCCACCCTCCCCCCCGCCCTCTTTCCCCCCCTCCCCCCCTTTCTTGCGCTCTCTTCCCCCCTCCCCCTTTCTTGCGCTCTCTTCCCCCCTCCCCCTTTCTTGCGCTCTCTTCCCCCCTCCCCCTTTCTTGCGCTCTCTTCCCCTTCCCCCCTCCCCCTTTCTTGCGCTCTCTCTCATTCTCCCCCCCCCCTTATTCTCCCCTCTTCTTGCATGCGCTCTCATTCTCTCCCCCCCCTTCTTCTTGCACGCGCGCTCTCTCTCCCCCCCCCCACTTTCTCCCACTTTCTTGCGCTCTTTTTCCTTGGACAAGCAGGCCTGGCTCACAGTCTTCATTCTAATTCATCTCAAACTGTTCTATCAAGTTGAGGTCATGGCTCTGTGAAGCCCAGGCAAGTTTCTCCACCCCAATCTCGCTCAACCATGTCTTTATGGACCTTGCTTTGTGTACTAGTCATGTTGGAACAGGAAGGGGACATCCCTGAACTGTTTGTAACCCCTGAAAAACAACCCCACACCATAATCTCCCCCTTCACCAAATGATTTGGACCAGTGCACAAAGCAAGGTTCATAAAGACATGGATGAGTGAGTTTGGGGTGGAGGAACAGAGTCCTGACCTCAACCCCATAGAACACCTTTAGGATGAACTACAGCGGGGACTGCGAGACAGGTTTTCCCATCCATATCAGTGCCTGACCTCACAAATGGCACTTCTGGAAAAATGGTCAAACATTCCCATAGACACACTCTTAAACCTTGTGGCAGGGGCATTGGGAGGGGTGGCTAGGGGGGGTTAAAGCCCCGAAAAGCCCAGAGTCTATGGAATGCTGCATTCCATTGTTAGTCCTGAGCGCCGGGACCGATCGGATTGCGTGTACGGTGTGTTCGAGTGTGGCTGTGTGTGCTGTGTCCGAGTGTGGCTGTGTGTGCTGTGTCCGAGTGCGGCTGTGTGTGTGCTGTGTCCGAGTGCGGCTGTGTGTGTGCTGTGTCCGAGTGCGGCCGAGTGCCATAGCAGGTCCCACCTTCTGGAGCCTGCAGCGCCAATGCCAGGATCGTGGGACATGACGACCGTGACGTCCATCTTAGCCTGCAGGCTCCAGAGGGCGGGAATGCCACATCCCCCTCTCCTCGGCTCCTCTTTTTCACGAGTCGACAGTCAAATAATGTCACCTTCACATCCTGCCCAAAAAAAAAGCTGTGCCAAATACAACACCCCCCCCCCCCTCGGGGAGACCAACTGCAATTTTCAAATAGCCGGTGTATATGACTACAAAAGTCACAAATGGAGAAAATGGATATAAGAAGAATTTCTTATTTTTCAGCCGACAAGCCCAAATATAGGACATCAGTGTAAAATTCTAGATATCAATAGGCTGGAATCTATGGCTCAAGAGGTATATTAAATACAGATCCCCCAAGTAGTAACTATTATTAGACTGGACAGGTTCAAGGTAATCCCCAAGGGAGAGCACAAAGTGAGGGCTCTACACGTAGAGCCCTTGGCTGAAAAGAAAGACCTTCTTCTTATATCCATTTTCTCCATTTGTGACTTTTGTAGTCATATACACCGGCTATTTGAAAATTGCAGTTGGTCTCCCCGTTTTTGCTTCGCCCAGCATTGCACCTTCTTTGTTTGCGTGGCTCGTTTTCTCCTCCATTGGATGTCTAGTTTGGCCACATGCTAACCAAGAAATGCATTTGTAAGAGTGAGATCCCTTTCTTGCCTCTACAATTACTGTTTTCCTAAATGTCCGTCCTGAAGAAGCCCTCAAGGTGAAACGCGTTGATGGATTTGGGTTCTCATCATTTATATGTACGCATATGTATGCATATGTATGAGTTTTAATTATTGTATTGTCCTTGTATCCTATGTTTTATGTATGTGGTTTTCTTTATCTATTAAACATTTTATAGATTTTTATAAATCTCTATTGTTTACTGTGCCGCTGAAAGTCCGATTAGGGTTCATACCCTATTTTTTGCTTCTTCCTTTCCATTTGGTTATGATAGATTTGATGGTGTTCCTAGGAATCATCAAAGGTTTTTTTTTTTTTTTTTATAATCTAACCCTGACCTGTACTTAACAACATTGTCCCTATATATATAATATACTCTTGTGTTGCTTGCTATGTTTTTTGTTACACCTTGTATCCAATGACATTTCATGTCAATACCCGCCTCCTTCTGGCATGTACTTTACGCCAACAAAAAGCAGGGAACTTGGAACATTCAGCAGCCAATAATTGCAGATTCCTGAGGATTTTAGATTAGAAGGCAGAGAGAGATTATAGGAAAGAAGGTTTTGTCCAGATAAGCGGTATCAATATGTGGGCACCTGCAGTATCCATCTTGTTCCTCTAATCATTGCTGTAATTGGGGAACATTTTCAGTAACAATGTAAATTGTTAAATACGCATTTTTCTTTTTTTTTACGCAAAATAAGGGGGAAAACTGAAAATATTTTTAAAGTGTGCCTAAAGCCCAGCTTACGTTTTTTGGATTGTGTGTGTGTGTGTGTGTGTGTGTGTGTGTGTGCGTGTGCGTGTGTGTGTGTAAGGAATTCTGTCACAGTTGTTTTTTTTTCCGTTTTTGTATCTTTATTTTAAATGGTATTCATAGTTCATTGCTTTTTTTTTCAGAGCAGACTGTTGTCTGGTATGTTCTGATCGCAGAGCCTTTTAACCTGCATTTCATGTTTATAGCCTTTTGGTGGCATTTCTTATGCCAGAAGATGGGCATGTCACGTCAACATCAACCTTGAAGTTACTGATAGAAATCAGATGGCAGAGGATGTTAGGTTTGTAGAAAACCTTTTCCAATCACCACTGCCCCCTCTGATTAGCTGGCACTGTCCACCTTGCTCCTTGTTTCTGAACTTGTAAGATCAGCTTTCTTGGATAGATCCCACACAGACAGATTGCCCTAAAAATAGTGCCTACACACAGTGAACACCCACTGAAGTAGAGGTGGGCAGACTGGCCCTCCAGCTGTTGTGGATTTACAAATCCCATGATGCCTCTGGGAGTATCTGCCAGTCTTCCCACCATGCCTCTGGGAGTCATTCTTATATCTGTCAGTCTTGCAAACCCTCAAAGGACAACACAACAGCTGGAAAACCACAGTTGCCTACTCCTGCTCTGAAGTTTTTTGCCTTCTTAGACCCCTTTCACACTGGGGTTAAGTGGTTAAATGTGCCCGAAAAGCGCCGCTGCCAAAGCTCTTTGCAGGTGCTTCGACAGCAGTGCCCATTCATTTCAGTGGGCAAGAGCTGTGGAGGAGCCGTGAATACACTGCTCTTTAAAGCGGATCTCCACCCTAAAGTGAAGATCCGCTGATCGGAACCCTCCCCCCTCCGGTGTCACAATTGACACCTTTCAGGGTGGAGGGGGGTGCAGATACCTGTCTAAAGACAGGTATTTGCACCCATTTCCGGCCCGCAGTCTCGGGCAAAAGTCGTTTTTTTTTTTTTTGCCACATCCCGTCGCCCCCCCCCCCCCCGTTGTGTGCTGGGAATTTTCGGCTCCCAGCACACAGCGGGAGCCAATCAGCGGGCGCAGCGCAACTCGCACATGCGCCGTAGGGAACCGGGCAGTGAAGCCGGAGCGCTTCACTTCCTGGTTCCCTCACCATGGATGGCGGGGGAGCAGCAGAGAGACGAGCGCTCGCTCGTCCTCTGCTGCGGACGCCGCTGGACTCCAGGGCAGGTAAGTGTCCTAATATTAAAAGTCAGCAGCTGCAGTATTTGTAGCTGCTGGCTTTTAATATACTTTTTAATGGGCCATCCGCTTTAACTGCTCCAAAGATGCTGCTTGCAGGACTTTTTCTAATGTCCTGAAAGCACTCGGGGTCTCCCAATGGGGCTACAGGGGAGGAGTTTTTCAGATTCTTTACGGGTGCCTGAAAGAAGCCTTGGTGTGAAAGGGGTCTTACTGCTGCCCTTGTAATGCGTACAATGAACCTTGCAGCACTCGGCTCCATCAGATGACTTCAGATTGCTCTACACTGAAGATCAGTCAGCAGTATGGGATTGTAGAGGTGGAAGGTTTTTGCTAGATGAGGTGTGGGGTGCTGATCTACAGCATCAGAAAGTAATCAATAAACTCCTTATCTGTCTAATAAACCAATGATTTGTGTCATTGTGCTCTGCACTGCCCCAAATTATGGGGGGGGGGGGGATATGTGAGAACACGCAAGGCAAAGAGACAAGTTCTTACATCATTATAGTGATAGGTACATGATCTTGCACACATACAGACTGTGTCAGGAGCCATGCATCTATCCCTATGCACATGTAAATGCACGGGTGCCACTCTGTATGTCAGCCTTTTATTGATTTTTCACAGGTGGCTGCCCATGACTGTACAGAGCACCAGTGCCTCCTGGCTGCATAAATACTACCCTTCTGAAGGTTGTATGGGTCTTCTGTGTAAATAAGCCCTAAAAGCACTTTAAAGCTAGACCTAATTCATCTCTGTCTGTGCAAGTATTGTGAGGAAATTAGCTTAAAATTCACAACACAGGCCGTGGGTTTTTCTATTGGAGTAGATTCCCGGCAGGATGCAGCCCTGCAATGTATACACACAGCGGGTGTCTCTAATCTGTTGGAAACAGACTGATACAGAATCTAGAGTGTTTGTGACCTTTCAGGATATTTGTGAGTGTATAACCTCACATTAAAAGTATCTATAGGGGTAAGCGATGGCTTCTGCGTGTGGACCCTGTGTGCTGTGGGGGCACACGTGCGGGTGCGCTCTCGAGCACCACTGTGTGCATCCATAGAGAGACACAGTGCGGCTCAGCCACCGGCTTTGCGGTCATGTGACCTCATATAAAAACTTAACAAAGTATTTACATTTATGCAGTGGTTATATTGTGGCACTTTGCTTAGGGGTGGCTGGTGTCCAATGGTGCTAAATAAGCTTTTAATTGAACCTACTCACATATTCCACTGTATTAATCCTCCCTCTATAAAGTTATTCGTATGTTGTGTCTATTAAGGATTAGATTTAGTAAACATAAAGTGTGCTTATATCCAAGTGTTTTTTTTTTCATCAGTTATATTCAATAAATGTAGTAAGTATTTGTGATGAGTACCTCTCGGTAACTGTGCAATAATTTAGGAATAAAAAATCTCAATTCAGTTGTTCAAACTTATAAATTAGCCGGTTGGATAAACGATCCCAAATTACCAGTACTTTAGAGCAGTGGTCATCAACCCTGTCCTCAGGGCCCACTAACAGGCCAGATTTTATTTATTACCACGGGGAGATGCAGACTAGAGTACTCCAATCACTGAGCAGCAAATTATGTCACTTGTGATTTATTTCGGTTATCTTGCAAACCTGGCCTGTTGGTGGGTCCTAAAGGACAGGGTTGATGATCACTGCTTTAGAGGATACACTAAGATACGTATAACAAGTGTGTAAGTTATCAATTTTCTGACATAAGACTAAAAATAAAAAAACCTTGGTAAGTGATCGATCCAAGACACCAATGTTAAAAAGGACTAAGAGAATGTGCAAAGTAAGCAAATAAATAGATAAATTCATATAGCAATAAGAAAATGTATATCACTTCTACCATGACCCTACTGGGTAGTGCATCTAAATCACAGGTGATAAAATTGATGGAAAATTCATATAGCAAAAAGAATCTATATCAATTCTTCGAAGACCCTACTGAGTAGTGCATTTAAATCACAGGTGCTATCGTAACATTTATATATTTTTTCTTATTGCTTGATGGATTTATCCATTTATTTGATTACTTTGCACATTTTGTCATATTCGTATAGCAAAAAGAAAATCGATATCAATTATATCAAATACTGTATATACCTGAGTATAAGCCGACCCGAATATAAGCCGAGGCACCTAATTTTACCACAAAAAAATGGGAAAACGTATTGGCTCGCGTATAAGCCTAGGGTGTCCATCTGCATGCCTCATTGTGCCTTACTTTGCCTCACTGTGCCCATGCCTCACTGTGTGACTGACGTTTAACATGGGAGTCTATGGAAGGGGTGCCCGGCTTTGAAAAATCGGTGCTCCCTGGCCGTAGGTCCCCCGGACAACAAACTTTGCACACTTATAGAGGAAGAGTGGGGCTACATGAGTGGCAAGTTTGGTACCGGGTTCCCAAAGTCCGGGAGATCAGGCGCAAAAAGGCGACTCAAGTATAAGCCGAGGGGGGCATTTTCAGCACAAACAAAATGTGCTGAAAAAACTTGGCTTATACTCGAGTATATACGGTATATAAATTTTGGCACCAGTGATTTAGATGCACTACCCAGTAGGGTCATCGTAGAATTGATATATATTTTCTTATTGCTATATGAATTTATCTATTTATTTGCTTACTTTGCACATTTTTTTTATTTTTTTAGTCCTTGTTAACACTGGTGTCTGGGATCTTTACAACCCCTTTAAATGGTGGATCTCTGAATAAATAATCCTCTGCATTGCTGAATCTAAATACAATGTAGAGCAGGGGTCTCCAAACCTTCTAAACAAAGGACCAGGTTACTGTCATTCAGATTCTAGGGAGTTGGGCTGTGGCCATTGGGAGTAGAAATTGTCCTGGCATCGGTGGGAGTAAACAATGTATCTTTAGTATTAGGGGGAGGAAAAGTTCCATTTTGGGAGAAATAGTGCCCCATCATTGGTCTTAGTTTGGGTAGTAGTGCTCCATCAGTGGCATCAAGAGGAGAAATGGTGCCCCACTGTTTGTGTCAGTGGGAGGAAAAGTGCCCTAAGGGGCCAGATCAAGAAAAGCAAAGGGCCGGCAGATGTAGATGTAGATAAATCAACTTGATGTGTCGGATGACATGCAAGTAGCAATGTCAGTAACTGGACCTCCATTTTTTTTTTTTTTGTTATCTTGATCAAACAAAACCTGAAAAAATCTTTGTAGATCTAGCTTGCTTGCACATTTTTATATAAAAAAATATACAACCCTTATGATTATCGTTTAGCTTGTCTGGGCAATGTAATCATGACATTGACATCTTCTGAAGTCATACTGATACTTGATAGGACTGGTGATGATTGACTTGTCTGGTGAAGGGAATATGAGGACATTCTGGGCAATTCATTGGGGGGGGGGGGGGGGGGGGAACTGGAAGAAGTTTAGGAGCCCCAGCTGTCATGTAAATCTTTAATAGAAAAGTAGTGCAAACGTTTACGTATACATGAGACGGCTTTTACTACCTGTTGTGATTGTCCTGTCTTTTGTTTAGGTCAAAGCCAGCAGAGACAGTGCTGCTGCGGAGCGGTGTCTAAACGCCATAACAGAATGTGCTTCTACAGGAAAGGGCAACCTTCTGGGGCTTGCGGTTGAAGCGGCTCGTGCAAGGTATTGTACACTTACTGCATACTTTCTCTGTTTGTGTCTATTCCTACTCAAGTGCACTTTTGCTTAACCACTTGCCGACCAGCTCACATACATTTACTGCAGCAGGATGGCTCTCCTGCGCAAATCGACATACCTGAACGTCGATTTGTGCAAGGAGGATAGCGGCACGCTCCCGTCCGCGGGTCCCACTGACTCAATGTCAGCCGGCGATCCGCGATCGCAGTATACAGAGGCAAAACGGGGAACTGCCTATGTAAACAAGGTGATTCCCTGTTCTGCCTAATGACATGTTGGAGATCTTCTGTTCCCAGTAATCGGGAACCGTGATCTCTGTCATGTCCCAGTATGCCCATCCCCCCTACAGTTAGAACACACTTAACCCCTTGATCACCCCCTAGTGTTATCCCCTTCCCTGCCAGTGTAATTTTTATACATTAATCAGTGCATTTTTATAGCACTAATCAATGTAATAATGTCACTGGTCCCCAAAAAGGTTAATTTGATATAAACACTAAAGTTAGTGTGAAACGCATTGGCTGTCCTAGGTTCCATTGCTGTGACTTGTAGTGCCTGTTTCCAGTTTTTTACAATAAAGCTACGTTGGATTGGAGTGCAGCTGTCCTAATAATCTTTTGTTCTTAATTGCCATGTGCATTGCCAGTACCCTCGGTTCCTAAGAGGAAGATTGTAATCAAACAAGACCTGCCTGGAGCAGCAATTTCTGTCTCTTAATTGTCCACCGCAATGTCGCAGTCCCGCTAAAAATTGCTGACATTACTAGTAAAAACAATATTAAAAAAAGATGTCCCTAAATCTATTTGTAGATGCAATAACATTTGTGCAAACCAATCAGTATTACTGGATAATGTGTAAATGGGAGTATCGTGTTGCGCTACAGTGAGTAGTGAAGTGAAAAGTGGCTATGGTGTAGCCTAATGTGAACGTGAAAGCTGCTGTATCTCAGTGTTCACTGAAGACACAAATAAATGATGCAAGGGGGAAATGATAAGCGCTAACACATATGTGAGGTGTAGAAACAAATGGTGGACCTAGGTCCATGTGTATAGGTGATGGCTACAATGTAACACAAACACAAAGTAACAATGATTTAAAATCACACCCAGTGAACATGTGAAGGGAAAGGATCACCAAAGCAAAGTGAGACTGAGATCAAAGGTCTCCAATAAAAATGAAAAACAGATAATGGCGAGCAAAAAATGTATAAATCCAAAATGAAAATAAATGATTGAACAAAAATTGAGTGAAAAACAGTCCAAAAATGGTGTCCAGAAATCTTCCGCTGGTGATGGATAGATGAGTGCCCGAATAGTGAGGGGGTATCCACCAATAGTCTCCCAGAACTCTCACCTTAACTCGGTGGGGAAAATGCATATAGCTCAAATCAGTGCATCTCCTGGGCTCAGCCTCATCTCCTTCCACACTCCAATGCTCTGTCTCCCTTATAACGGATCAATGCCCTCAGAGTGGAATAGGGAGGAATGATCGTTGATCAAGGGGAAATAAAACACAGAGGAGTGCCCCAATGGTGAAGTACGTAAATGAATACAATATTTATTTGTAGAAACAAAAGGTGGACTCTTACATTAATATGAAAACAATGCGCATAAGACGGTATGAAATTCGGCGTGACAGCGTCGTCCTACTTCAACTCTGAGGACCTCAGGTGGCTTTGTGACTTTAACGCCGTAGAGCCTGTTTGAGGGGATCGAGCGTCCATCACCACTGGAAGTCATCAGAGTTGAAGTAAGACGGTGCTGACTATTGCGCGATCATGCAAAGCTGTACCCAAATAAAATTTACGTTCTTTTTTTTTTTACCCACAAATAGAGCTTCCTTTTGGTGGTATTTAATCACCTCTAAAAACAAAAAAAAGATCAATTTAAAAATAAAAAAAACCTTTCTGCTATAATACATCTCTAAAAAAAAAAAATATAATATATTTTTTTTTTTTTTTTTTCTGCTCTAGATATCCAGTTGTAGGTCAGACGTGCTATCACAATATAGTTTATTTTTTTCAATGGGTAAATGGACAAAAAAACAATTGAATCCCAACTCAAGGAATAATATGCCTTTTAAATAATTGGCCAAGCTGGCCCAAACAAACTATTTTTATTTGCTAATCAATACAGGGTCTGTGAGCAATTTATAGACTGTATGTAGGGCTGTGTTTTTTCTGCCCTGCGGAGACTCCCTGTCCTATTCCCAGGGCAATCTTGAGTTGGAATGAGTGCTGCCCAACCATTCATAGGTAGCCTTGTATTTTTATCAATGAACCTAAGCCTTTCTCTAATTGACTGACGTAGATATGCAGGCGGGTGACATCACGTTCTCCACCGGAGGGGGCCTCGTATTAATTAAATTACAAGGCTTCACGCCGAGTAGCACCCAGCCAGGAACAGGACAGGAAGCCCCCTGTACCACGGCTCGAATACAATGCTCTATCCTGTATGTAGCTGATGCTAGACATGGTATATACAGCACTGACAGCTGATACATCCATTGGTAAAGGAAATAGTTAGTTTGGGGCAGCTTGATCCAAAGTGATTAGTATTCCTGGTGTTGGGCTTCACTGAAAGGACCATCTGCCCAGAGAGGTATTTGTTCCATTCATTTCTATAGGGTGGATGCCACAGATGTGTAATACAGTACACATGTACCTAGCTTGATTTCTGAACAGATCACTGCCGTTTACAGCAAATCTAATGAAGTCAGTCATGTCCTTTTTAGTGGTTCAGGCAACTCTGCTCCCCCTCCCAGTAGTGACCCCTCAGCTCCGTCTGTTTCTGCTCCCAGTAGTGTCTCCTCAGCTCACTCTTCTCCCCCTCCCAGTAGTGTCTCCTCAGCTGACTCTACCCCCCCTCCGAGTAGAGTCTTCTCAGCTGACTCTATTCTCCCTCCCAGCAGTTTCTCTTCGGCTCCCTCTATTTCTCCTTCCAGTGGTATCTCCTCAGCTCACTCTCTTTCTCCCAGTAGTGACCCAGAGCTCCCTCTGTTTCTGATCCCATTAGTGTCTCCTCAGCTGACTCTACTCCCCCCTCCTAGTAGAGTCTCCTCAGCTGACTCTATTCTCCCTCCCAGTAGTATCTCCTCGGCTCCCTCTGTTTCTCCTCCCAGTAGTGTCTCCCCAGCACCCTCTGTTTCTCCTCCCATTAGTGCCTCCTCAGCTGACTCTACTCTCCCTTCCAGTAGTGTCTCCTCAGCTGACTCTACTCTCCCTTCCAGTAGTGTCTCCTCAGCTGACTCTACTCTCCCTTCCAGTAGTGTCTCCTCAGCTGACTCTACTCTCCCTCCCAGTAGTGTCTCCTCAGCTGACTCTACTCTCCCTCCCAGTAGTGTCTCCTCAGCTGACTATACTCTTCCTCCCAGTAGTGTCTCCTCAGCTGACTGTTTCTCCTCCCAGTAGTGTCTCCTCAGCTGACTCTACTCTCCCTCCCAGTAGTGTCTCCTCAGCTGACTCTACTCTCCCTCCCAGTAGTGTCTCCTCAGCTGACTCTACTCTCCCTCCCAGTAGTGTCTCCTCAGCTGACTATACTCTTCCTCCCAGTAGTGTCTCCTCAGCTGACTGTTTCTCCTCCCAGTACTCTACTCTCCCTCCCAGTGTCTCCTCAGCTGACTCTACTCTCCCTCCCAGTAGTGTCTCCTCAGCTGACTCTACTCTCCCTCCCAGTAGTGTCTCCTCAGCTGACTCTACTCTCCCTCCCAGTAGTGTCTCCTCAGCTGACTCTACTCTCCCTCCCCAGTAGTGTCTCCTCAGCTGACTCTACTCTCCCTCCCCAGTAGTGTCTCCTCAGCTGACTCTACTCTCCCTCCCCAGTAG
The DNA here is from genome assembly GCA_029574335.1 of Rana kukunoris. Classification (NCBI taxonomy): domain Eukaryota; kingdom Metazoa; phylum Chordata; class Amphibia; order Anura; family Ranidae; genus Rana; species Rana kukunoris. The sequence continues at coordinate 58,751,387 of CM056052.1, forward strand.
TGTCTCCTCAGCTGACTCTACTCTCCCTCCCCAGTAGTGTCTCCTCAGCTGACTCTACTCTCCCTCCCCCCTCCCCAGTAGTGTCTCCTCAGCTGACTCTACTCTCCCTCCCCAGTAGTGTCTCCTCAGCTGACTCTACTCTCCCTCCCCAGTAGTGTCTCCTCAGCTGACTCTACTCTCCCTCCCCAGTAGTGTCTCCTCAGCTGACTCTACTCTCCCTCCCCAGTAGTGTCTCCTCAGCTGACTCTACTCTCCCTCCCCAGTAGTGTCTCCTCAGCTGACTCTACTCTCCCTCCCCAGTAGTGTCTCCTCAGCTGACTCTACTCTCCCTCCCCAGTAGTGTCTCCTCAGCTGACTCTACTCTCCCTCCCCAGTAGTGTCTCCTCAGCTGACTCTACTCTCCCTCCCCAGTAGTGTCTCCTCAGCTGACTCTACTCTCCCTCCCCAGTAGTGTCTCCTCAGCTGACTCTACTCTCCCTCCCCAGTAGTGTCTCCTCAGCTGACTCTACTCTCCCTCCCCAGTAGTGTCTCCTCAGCTGACTCTACTCTCCCTCCCCAGTAGTGTCTCCTCAGCTGACTCTACTCTCCCTCCCCAGTAGTGTCTCCTCAGCTGACTCTACTCTCCCTCCCCAGTAGTGTCTCCTCAGCTGACTCTACTCTCCCTCCCCAGTAGTGTCTCCTCAGCTGACTCTACTCTCCCTCCCCAGTAGTGTCTCCTCAGCTGACTCTACTCTCCCTCCCCAGTAGTGTCTCCTCAGCTGACTCTACTCTCCCTCCCCAGTAGTGTCTCCTCAGCTGACTCTACTCTCCCTCCCCAGTAGTGTCTCCTCAGCTGACTCTACTCTCCCTCCCCAGTAGTGTCTCCTCAGCTGACTCTACTCTCCCTCCCCAGTAGTGTCTCCTCAGCTGACTCTACTCTCCCTCCCCAGTAGTGTCTCCTCAGCTGACTCTACTCTCCCTCCCCAGTAGTGTCTCCTCAGCTGACTCTACTCTCCCTCCCCAGTAGTGTCTCCTCAGCTGACTCTACTCTCCCTCCCCAGTAGTGTCTCCTCAGCTGACTCTACTCTCCCTCCCCAGTAGTGTCTCCTCAGCTGACTCTACTCTCCCTCCCCAGTAGTGTCCCCAGTACTCTACTCTCCCTCCCCAGTGTGTCTCCTCAGCTGACTCTACTCTCCCTCCCCAGTAGTGTCTCCTCAGCTGACTCTACTCTCCCTCCCCAGTAGTGTCTCCTCAGCTGACTCTACTCTCCCTCCCCAGTAGTGTCTCCTCAGCTGACTCTACTCTCCCTCCCCAGTAGTGTCTCCTCAGCTGACTCTACTCTCCCTCCCCAGTAGTGTCTCCTCAGCTGACTCTACTCTCCCTCCCCAGTAGTGTCTCCTCAGCTGACTCTACTCTCCCTCCCCAGTAGTGTCTCCTCAGCTGACTCTACTCTCCCTCCCCAGTAGTGTCTCCTCAGCTGACTCTACTCTCCCTCCCCAGTAGTGTCTCCTCAGCTGACTCTACTCTCCCTCCCCAGTAGTGTCTCCTCAGCTGACTCTACTCTCCCTCCCCAGTAGTGTCTCCTCAGCTGACTCTACTCTCCCTCCCCAGTAGTGTCTCCTCAGCTGACTCTACTCTCCCTCCCCAGTAGTGTCTCCTCAGCTGACTCTACTCTCCCTCCCCAGTAGTGTCTCCTCAGCTGACTCTACTCTCCCTCCCCAGTAGTGTCTCCTCAGCTGACTCTACTCTCCCTCCCCAGTAGTGTCTCCTCAGCTGACTCTACTCTCCCTCCCCAGTAGTGTCTCCTCAGCTGACTCTACTCTCCCTCCCCAGTAGTGTCTCCTCAGCTGACTCTACTCTCCCTCCCCAGTAGTGTCTCCTCAGCTGACTCTACTCTCCCTCCCCAGTAGTGTCTCCTCAGCTGACTCTACTCTCCCTCCCCAGTAGTGTCTCCTCAGCTGACTCTACTCTCCCTCCCCAGTAGTGTCTCCTCAGCTGACTCTACTCTCCCTCCCCAGTAGTGTCTCCTCAGCTGACTCTACTCTCCCTCCCCAGTAGTGTCTCCTCAGCTGACTCTACTCTCCCTCCCCAGTAGTGTCTCCTCAGCTGACTCTACTCTCCCTCCCCAGTAGTGTCTCCTCAGCTGACTCTACTCTCCCTCCCCAGTAGTGTCTCCTCAGCTGACTCTACTCTCCCTCCCCAGTAGTGTCTCCTCAGCTGACTCTACTCTCCCTCCCCAGTAGTGTCTCCTCAGCTGACTCTACTCTCCCTCCCCAGTAGTGTCTCCTCAGCTGACTCTACTCTCCCTCCCCAGTAGTGTCTCCTCAGCTGACTCTACTCTCCCTCCCCAGTAGTGTCTCCTCAGCTGACTCTACTCTCCCTCCCCAGTAGTGTCTCCTCAGCTGACTCTACTCTCCCTCCCCAGTAGTGTCTCCTCAGCTGACTCTACTCTCCCTCCCCAGTAGTGTCTCCTCAGCTGACTCTACTCTCCCTCCCCAGTAGTGTCTCCTCAGCTGACTCTACTCTCCCTCCCCAGTAGTGTCTCCTCAGCTGACTCTACTCTCCCTCCCCAGTAGTGTCTCCTCAGCTGACTCTACTCTCCCTCCCCAGTAGTGTCTCCTCAGCTGACTCTACTCTCCCTCCCCAGTAGTGTCTCCTCAGCTGACTCTACTCTCCCTCCCCAGTAGTGTCTCCTCAGCTGACTCTACTCTCCCTCCCCAGTAGTGTCTCCTCAGCTGACTCTACTCTCCCTCCCCAGTAGTGTCTCCTCAGCTGACTCTACTCTCCCTCCCCAGTAGTGTCTCCTCAGCTGACTCTACTCTCCCTCCCCAGTAGTGTCTCCTCAGCTGACTCTACTCTCCCTCCCCAGTAGTGTCTCCTCAGCTGACTCTACTCTCCCTCCCCAGTAGTGTCTCCTCAGCTGACTCTACTCTCCCTCCCCAGTAGTGTCTCCTCAGCTGACTCTACTCTCCCTCCCCAGTAGTGTCCCCAGTACTCTACTCTCCCTCCCCAGTAGTGTCTCCTCAGCTGACTCTACTCTCCCTCCCCAGTAGTGTCTCCTCAGCTGACTCTACTCTCCCTCCCCAGTAGTGTCTCCTCGGCTCACCCTGCTCCCTCTCCAACCTGTGGCTGAGCAGGAGGAGGTCTGGGAAGGGACAGCAGAGTGAGCTGAGCTGCTTCGTTATTACTGAGAAGTACTCGTGTGACTGTAGTGCTTTTGCTGTGAACTAGGAGGATGAATTGTTCCAGAGTGCCTGCAGTTGTAAAGGTTTGTGAAGTCTTGCTTCACACCTGTTTACTGTCTTTTAAAGATTATGTAAATACTTGAATTTCATAGCCTGACCACAGGCTCACTGTAAGATGTCCCTAGCTGTAGCTTCTGTTGTTTCTCCAGATCTACAGGAGAACACATTCCAGTAGGGTAGAGAAGAGCCCGGCATAATTTATAGGATATTCTGGATGCCGGTCAGTGTTTGAGCTTCTGGCTGCGCACAGCTGCTTCCATTTGTATTCATGCAGAATGGTGTTGGGGAAGTGCAGAGATAACAAAGTAGCAACGATTTCCTCTTCTCCAGTCTGGTGACCCTTGACATCGCTGTTATAACAGAGTAATTGGAATGACAGTGAATGGGCTTTATTGACTCTTCTGAGTGACTCGAGTGAACTGTATGTGATGTAACCACAGCTGTTCAGCAATGACAAACTGGCAGAGACATGTGCCCTGGTCCCATCTGCCACTGGAAATGCAGGCACCGCTAATTTATTAAAATGTATTTATCAAAAAAGTACATACTGTACAAAGTATAAATCTTTAGCTTCCAAAGAGCTTAAAGCGGTTTTAAAACCCAAACCAAAAATGTATTTCAGTGGGGAAAATAATGATTTGATCCCATGGAGATTTTGTAAGTTTGCCCACTTGCAAAGAAATGAAGGGTCTATACTTTTTTTTTTATCACAGATGTACAGTATAACCTCGGATTGCAAGCATAATTTGTTATGGAAGCATTCTTGTAATCCAAAGCACTTGTATATTAAAGCAAATTTCCCCATAAGAAATAATGGAAACTCAAATGATTTGTTCCACAAACATTTATTCACAAGTCCTTCAGTTTATAGTCCATATAAAAAGATTATAGCAATGTGATAAGTTGTGTAACCATAAAATGTCCACCCACAAATGGAAGCCTCCACAAGATTAGAAAGCAAAGTCCAGCAGGAGCTACAGAGTATAAAAGAGAAGAGAGGCGCCTCTAAGTGTAGTAATATGGTTACATATAATGAAGGTACAACATTTAGCAACTCACCACGTCACCAAACCAGGAAGTAAAATACTTCCACGCATGCGTCGAATCCATTCGACGCATGTGCGGACAGATATGTCTGCTGGTTAGCGTACTAACCAATGGACATGTCGGACGGATGGGTTTCAGCAGACAGATTTTAAAGCATGCTTTAAAATTTGTCTGCTGGAAAAACCTGTCTGTTCGCCCGTACACACGATAGGATTTGTCTGCTGAATTGGTCCGTCGGACTGGTTTCAGCAGATAAATTTGATCATGTGTACGCGGCCTAAGACATTTCTTGTAGTTGGTTACCAGGTTTGCACACATCTCAGGAGGGATTTTGGTCCACTCTTCTTTACAGATCTTTTCTTGGCTTGGCAGAAAAACCGCCCCAAAGCATAATGTTCCACATCCGTGCTGGATTATAGGGATGGTGTTCTTGGGATCATAGTCCGCATTCTTCTTCCTCCAAACACAGCGAGTCGTGTTAATGCCAAAGAGCAAAATTTGTTAGAGAAACCAATTTATCAACACAGAGGTAAATGGGGCAAATTTGTTAAATTTATGGTCTCCCAGGTTAGATGTACCGGGCCTAGCCCCCAGTAGATCTTGTTTTGGACTGTATCTTTTAACAATTGACAGGCCACCTACAAAGTTATGCAGCGATAGTCATGGTTATACAGCAGTACCTTATGATGTTTTATAAGGCATTATTTGAAGGTATATGTAAGAGGCACATCAATACATGTAATGTGGTGTACACTGTTTTGATTCCTTTTACGTTAATATCTTTAGGCTCTAAATACTTATTTTGCTCTGCAATATGTACCATATTTATCGACGTATACCGCGTACTTTTTTCCCCTTAAAATCGGGGGGAAAATCGTGGGTGCGGGATATACGCCGATACTGCTGTTCCCTGGTGCTGTCGAAATAGGCCGAGCCGAGTGTACTGCGTACTCTGCCATGCGAGAGGAGCCGAACACACAGGAAATCCGGCTCCTCTCGGGCCGAGGCACCAAAAACAAACACCGCTGCAACCCAGGGCAAGGTGCGGATGGACAACCGCAGAGGAACACCCACAAGACGGACACCGCGCAAGGAAGCCACAGACGGACACCCACAAGGCTGGACGGACACCGGACAAGGCCGCCGATGGACGCAGGGCAAAAATTGAACTTTTTTTTTTTTTTCCCTTTAATCTACCTTTTTAAGTTTGGGGTGCGCGTTATACCCCGATAAATACGATATGTTTTATTTCTTATGCTCAATAAAATTGTTTTGTTTTGAGGATTTTTTTTTTTAAATGTTCATTGGCAAACTTAATACGGACCTGTACATGTGCATTTCCTGAGGAAGGGGACTTTGAAGGCGCTGCAGGATTTCAATCCATGGCGGCGTATTGCGTTACCAATGGTTTGTTTGGCGACTGTGGTCCCAACTACCTTGAGATCATTCACAAGCTCCTCCTGTGTAGTTCTTTTTTTTTTTTCTTTTTTTTTTATTCACTTCAGACTCCGCCTCATAGAGTTTTCGTATGTTTTGTGTTTTACGAAAGACACTCATTTTATCCCTTTGAAGCCGTCTTGAGCGTCTCTCTTTAGGTTTCGCATCATCAGTGAAAAAGAATAAACATGAAGTTTTTTTTTTTTTTTTTTTTTTCCCCCCTCCTTCCCCCCCCTCCCCCTCCCCTTGATCTCGCCAAATTTTTCCCCTCATGTATTCTTTCTCCTATCTTTCCCACATTTCCTTATGTTTCGTCCCTAAGGTTCTCCGCATAGCTCCAGGATCTCTTAAAACTCCTCCATTTGTCCCATTTCTGGTTTTGGTTCCTTTCACTATCCTCCATACTACTTTTAACATCTTCCATAATGTACGTCCCTTCCACCATATCCATCCATTCCCATGTCTGGGGGGCTTCATTCTCTTGCCATTTACAGGGGATAAGCCTTTTGGCCGCATTTAGTAGGTGCGGAGTTAAGGAGTTTTTATACCTTCTTCCCCTCCATGGAAAAGAACTGTCCATGGGTCCATCTTAATTTTTATCTCTGTGATTTCCTCAATGAAGCCTATAATCGTCTCCCAGTATTTTCTTATTTTGGGGCATTCCCACCATAAGTGGGCCATTGATCCTATGGATCCGCATCCCCTCCAGCACTCTGCTGATTGTCCTTCTTTGTATTTGCTTAATTTGTCCGGGGTGATGTACCACCCGGAGAGGCACTTAAAATTCATTTCTGCCGTCCTAATGTCAGTAGCCGAGACATGCTCGAGTCTGCTCTCGCCAGGGACCAGATAGACCAGACAGTGATTCTGACAGGCTGCTAGGTAGGCTCTCCACAGCTCCATGTCTTTCCAGAGACTCACCATCCAGCTCCCCTCGGCTTTACCTGACCCCCCTGGTTCCTTTTTCTCATCCCACAACCAGCAGGTAAGCCACCCACTGTGGATACAGGCGGCCGTCCTTTTCAGGATAGCCGCTGCTACCCACCCCATGCCTCGGCTCTCCCCTTGCCATAACTCTCCATAAAAGCATTTCCTGTACCCCCACACTATCTCCCCCACTCTAGCAACCTATCCGCCACCCATCCGGTGCCAGTTGCACCTTTTCGGGTGGTTTTCGGGTGTTTTTCACCCCTCCGCGCCGGCCTGGAAGCAATCGCGGCAGCCGTGACTAGGAAAGGCCGCGGCTTCAATTGCGGCCTAGTGGCGCGCCGCACCTCGCCATCCCAAGCTCTCCCAAACTCCTGAAACGGCCCAGATACCCCCCATAGCCCTAGAAAGTAGCTCCTACCCCCACTCGATCCGTCCTGGCCCCCACAGCAGCACCGATCCACCCAATCTGGGAGTTCACCAACTTGGACTTTGCTGCTGGTTCAGCGGCCATCCCTACTACACCCAGCCCCAGCCCCCTCCCCTGGTGGACACCGTAATACTTGATCCAGGGTTCGTCCGATCGCCTCTCGAGGGGTCAGGAAGGAATTTTTTCCCTACCACTGCATATTGGCATAGCATGATCAGGATTTTTTGCCTTCTTCTGGATCAAGTCAGGATAGAGGATTCGGCTAATCCTTGACTATCCTCCCATCACCCCCCCCCCCTCGGTGTTTGGCAACCATGATAAATCTGCAATACTCAGCAGAGACCATCTGGGGTCTGAGGCGATTTGCCGCAATACTACCAGCCATCACCAAAAAAGCCCTGCAAGCTGAGCGTCTCTTTAGAACCGATCGACTATCAAGAGTCGCAGCCGTTTGCCACAACCGAAGCAAATATCATGTGCTTTGATTAACACTAGATCGGCAGTAAAACACCGACTAGAAATCCATGACTTCATCCTGCAATACGATTTAGACTGTCTCTTTATTACAGAGAGCTGGCTCACAGCCGACTGTAACACCATTCTAGGAGAATTGGTGCCAGAAAATTATCGTATTATTACGGAAAACAGAATAGGGCAAAGAGGAGGAGGACTGGCGGTGATCCATAAGATTCATCTGGCGATCACAAAACCAGTCTTTCAAAACCCTCTTCCATTCATGGAAACCCTTACTCTACAATTGCAAGCAAACTCCCAGGAGACCGTCCGGATTCTACTCTGCTATAGGCCACCCGGCCCAAAGTTGCAGCTTCTCCCATTATTGACGGACTTTATCTCCACCTATACCCTTAACAGCAAACACCTTTTGCTGCTCGGGGATTTCAACCTCTGGGCCAATTCCCCACAAGACCCCGTTGCTGACGCCTGCATCGACCACCTGGAAGGATTAGGGCTTCAGCAACTAGTATGTGGGCCCACACATGCTTCAGGTCACACACTTGATCTCATTTTCAGACAAAATCTGGAAATAAAAATCTTGGAAAATGAACCGTTGCCATGGTCAGATCACCATGCCATCAAATTCATTCTTTCCAACTTCCCCCCCTTAACAAAAACATCAAATCCAGTGACTACACACTGGACTAGATGCCAGAAGAAGCTCCACTCGGAATTCTTCAAAACTGCATTAAGGAAAAAAATAAAAACAAGCCAGCCACACCAAACGGCTGAAGAAACATTGGAATCCATAAACACAGCCCTATTACAGTCAGCTGACTTAATAGCGCCGAAACGTAAAACCAACATCCGGAAAACAAACTCCAGCTGGTTCAACAACCAACTGGCGTTACTGAAGCAAGAACGCAGAAGGGCAGAAGCTGCCTGGAAGAGAAGCCCATCAGATGAGAACCTTTCTATCTACAAGGCAATAACTAAGAAATATCACAAAGAAACCTTCAAAGCCAAGAAAAATTATTTTTCTGAGGCTATCAATAGCGCCCTCAACCGCCCCCGCGAACTCTTCAAGCTGGTCACTCAGACCATGAATCCAGGCTGTCTTGAAGCCCCCAATTCGGACACACAAGAATTTTGCAATGAATTATCGGATTACTTCATTAATAAAATCGAGGGAATCCGGCAAAGCATTCAGCAAAACAATTCCCCCCGTAGCCCCCCCGGTAATAATTTACACAACACCTGTAGTAATTCACCCCAACCAGGTAAGTTCACGCTGGAACCTATCACTATCCAAGCCACAAAACATATCATCGGTACTCTGCGTAACAGCACTGCGCCAAATGATATCATCCCCACTAAACTGCTGAAGGAATGTGCTGACATCCTGGCACCTCCTATCACGCAACTTATTAACCAATCTTTCATGGAGGGCATAGTGCCCTCACAGTTGAAGGAGGGTATAATTAGACCCATCCTGAAGAAATCTACCCTGGACCCCAAGGATCCACTCCACCGCCGCCCCATAACAAGTTTAAACACTTTCTCCAAGATTATGGAGAAAGCAGTAGTGAAACAGCTGCAACAGCATCTAGATACCCACAAACTACTCGACCCATTTCAATCAGGTTTCCGACCCGGACACGGGACGGAAACAGCATTGCTCAAGATATGGGACGACGCCCTCGAGGCCGCAGACGAAGGAGAATCTTGTCTTCTGGTTCTGTTAGACCTGAGCGCAGCCTTTGACACAGTAGACCACAAGCTTTTATTGACCCGGCTAGCTGAAGTAGCCAGAGTCGCAGAAGGCGATTTATCTTGGTTCTCCTCTTTTTTGGAAAACAGATCGCAAATAGTGAAGTTAGGACCTTTCTTTTCTGAAAAACGCACGGTATCATGCGGAGTCCCTCAAGGATCCCCTCTGTCACCGGTGCTGTTTAACATCTATCTTCGTCCACTATTTGAGATCATCAGCAGTCAAAAACTGCTCTCACTCATATGCAGACGACACGCAACTGTATTTCCGCATTTGCAATAAAAAGGATCACCACCTCAATCTAGAGACATGTCTCTCTTTGATAGAGGACTGGATGACAAAGAGTTATCTAAAACTCAACGGAGCGAAAACAGAACTCCTTCTGTTTCACGCCAAACGTAAGAATCAACCTGCAACAACTTGGACACCCCCGCCCATTCTGGGCAAAATCATCACCCCTAGCGCCAAAGTCAAAAGCCTCGGGGTCTTTTTCGACTCCTACATGACAATGGACGCACAAATAGGGTCAGTAGTCAGCGGATCTCACCATCTGCTGCGTCTACTACGTAGGCTTATTCCTTTTATTCCCAAAGATGACATTGCGGTCGTGGTGGGAACAATTGTAAACTCAAGATTAGACTATGCAAATGCCCTTTACCTTGGACTCCCAAGGTACCAAATCGCTCGTCTACAAGTCGTTCAAAATACGGCCGCCAGACTTGTGACTGGGAAAAAACCTTGGGAGTCCATCTCACCTTCACTGAGAGTCCTTCACTGGTTACCAGTAAAAGACAGAATTACTTTTAAAGCACTCTGTCTAACGCATAGATGTATCCATGGGAATGCTCCCCATTATCTATGCGAAAAAATAAAAGCCCATAACCCCAATCGCGTCTTGCGATCCACTAATCAAAATCTCCTGCAGATACCGAAAGCCGGATACAAATCCAAAGGAGATAGAAGATTTGCGGTCCAAGGTCCCAGACTATGGAACGCCTTGCCAACCAGTATTCGGTTGGAGGAGAACTACTTAGCATTCAGGAGAAAGATCAAGACTCATCTCTTTTGATATCAAAAGAGACAGGAACAACAAGCGCCCAGAGGCGATTCAGTTCGCATGTGCCGCGCTATACAAGTTTTCATTCATTCATTCATTCATTCATTCATTCATTCATTCATTCATGTGTCAGTTTCAATATTTTCTTTATTGTGCCCATGTCCCTATGTGACCCTAATTCCCTCTCCCATTTTTTTATATAAGGGGGTACCTCCAGCTCTTCCACCTTTAGGAGAATTTTATATAATTTTGAGATCGTTCCTTTGGTATTTTCTGGAGAGCATAACTTTTCCAGATCTGTTAGCTGATCTCCTGTCCTTAAAGGTTGTGGCAGTTTTACTATAAAGTGTCTGAGCTGTTGGTACCTCCAGTCATTTATCTTCAAAAAAGAAATATTTTTTTCTATTTCGTGCAGTGAGAGTAAGTGCCCATCCTTTATAACTTCTCTTAATTGTGCTGTGTCCTTTTTAATCCAGTTTCCTCCTACTGAAACTTTGCCTGGTTCAAAATAATCATTATCTTTTAAGGCTATAAAAGGTGAGTTGTATTCTTTGTCAATTCTTTTATAAACAGTGTCCCAAATCTTAAGTGCATTCCTAGTGATCTCGTGTGTGCTTTCACCCAAACGCCTTGTTTGCGAGGGGTTCCATATTATTTTTCCTAATTCAACCTCTGATAGTGCATTTTCTATACTGATCCATCGTTTTTCTTTATTTCCTCTGGCCCATTCCACCACTCTTGATAATACTACCGCGTCATAGTACTTTTTGATGTCGGGGACCGCCAGCCCCCCCTTCTCTTTTGGTTGTTTTAGGACCTGGAGCGATATTCTATGCTTTTTATTCCTCCAGATGTATTTCATAATCATATTTTTCATAGTTTGTAGCCATGCGCTTGGTAGTATGATAGGGAGCATCTGGAATTTATATAGGACTTTTGGCATAAGGACCATTTTACAGAAATTAATTCTGCCGATCCATGATAATGGCCTGTTTTTTACCCTTGTTATTTCTGCTTTTATTTCGTCCAGGAGGGGGATATAATTTTTCTCATATATTTTTTTAATTGAGTTTGTTAACTTAACCCCTAGGTACTTAAGTTTTTCTACCCATGGGAATTGATACTTAATTCTAAGTTCTTGTTCTTCGGATCTAGACGTATTTACATTCAGGACTTCTGTTTTTGTCATATTTAATTTAAAATTTGATATTTCTCCATATTGGCTACATATTTCCAGTAATTTGGGGATTGATTTCTTTGGATTTACTACATAAAAGAGGACATCGTCCGCAAAGGCCGAAAGTTTATGTTCCTCCTCTTTTATTCTCACTCCTTCAATTTCTGTGCACCTACGTATCCTGGCCAGCAGGGGTTCAATTGATAGCACGAACAGCATGGGGGACAGGGGGCATCCCTGTCTTGTTCCGTTTTTCATTTCAAACCTTTGTGAGAGACTTCCATTTATTTTTATCCTTGCTGTCGGGGCTTGGTATAAGGTTCTAATCCTCCCCATTGTTGTCTGACCAAAGCCCATTTCTTCTAGTGTACTTAACATGAGTCCCCAGTCTACCCTGTCGAATGCTTTTTCGGCATCTATCGACAGGAGTAGACTGGGGCAGCCGCTTTCCTTCATTTTTTTAAGCACAAGGAGCGCTCTTACTCCATTGTCTCTTCCCTCTCTCCCCTGGACAAAACCTGTCTGGTCAGGATGGACAAGTTTTGTCATCTCCTGTTTCACTCTCCCAGCTAACACTTTTGCGAAGAGTTTCGTGTCTATATTCAGCAAGGATATTGGTCTGTATCCTGCACAGGTTTTACCGTCATTCCCTTCCTTGGGAATGAGTGTTATAGTCGCCTCTGCTGCTTCTCCACTTAACGGAAAGTCTTTCCCTAACCCATTGAAGTACTGGCAGAGTCTGGGGATAAGTATCTCCTTGCATTTTTTGTAGTATAGAACAGTGAAACCGTCCGGTCCTGGGCTCTTTCCTAGCGCTGTGTCTGCTAGGGCCTTCCTGATTTCATTTTCTGTGATAGGCCTATCCATCTTTGATCTATCCTCTTGACTACATTTTGGGATCCCTGCTCCTTTTAAGAAATCTATTATTTTTTCCTCTTTCTCTCCCTGCTTCCAATTTCTTTGTTCCACTGCATACAGTTTCTCGTAGAACGCTCTAAATGTTTCTGCTATTTCTGTTGTTGTGTGCACCATCTCCCCTTTCTCGTTTTTAATTTTTTCTATGAAATTTCTTGTTTTTTTTTTCCGGACCATCCTAGCCAAGTGTTTGTTTGTTTTATTCCCCCACATATATCTTTCTTTTGCTATTGAATTAAATTCCCTTTTTGTTTCTTGGTCTATCAGCTATTTTAGTTCATTTCTTTTATTCACAAGGGCCTGATATACTTCTCGTTGTTTTACCGCTTTTTTATGTTTTTGCTCCAACTTTAATATCTCTTCTATTATTTTTTTTCGTTTACGGCTTTTTTCTTTTTTTTTCCTTGTCCCTTCTGATATCAGGATCCCTCTTATTACCGTTTTGTGAGCGTCCCAAAGTGTTGCTCCCGAAGTTTCATTTGTATCATTGATCTTAAAATATTCCTCTAGCTCTTTTTTAATTCTCTCTAAGCTGTTCTCGTCCATCATTAATTCCTCGTTGAGCCTCCACCTTTGGAATATTTTCTGGTTTCCTTGTATTTTTAGGGATACACTAATTGGGGCATGGTCTGAGAGTGTCATAGCCCCTATCTCCGCTCCCTCGACCATTTCCAAGCAGCTATGGTCCACAAAGATGTGGTCGATCCGGGAATAGCTTCCATGCACCGGGGAATAAAACGTAAAATCCCGCTGTTCCGGGTTTAGGACTCTCCAGACATCTACCAGTTGGCTTCTAAACAGGCTATTTTTTATTTTTTTTAAAAGCGTCTTATCTCTTTGTGGCGTGGTCTCGTTTGAAGTCATTCAATTTCACTAGTACATCCCCAAGGTAGTTTATCTGCTGCGTGTTAGGGGCGTAGATATTCACTAATGTGCAGTCAATCCCTTCTAGTTCCCCTTTAAGAAAGAGAAATCTCCCCTCTGGGTCTGTCAGCCTATCTGCTAAAGTGAACCGCACTCCTTTAGCCAGGCCTATTGCCACCCCCCTTGCCCGTTTGGATATGGTATCTCCATAAAACCAAACAGGGAATTCTGTTGAATATAACTTAATATTGTATTCTATTGAGAGGTGTGTTTCTTGCAGGAAGGCCACATTTGTTCTAAGGCTTTTCAATTCCTTTAGGACCTTGTGTCTTTTTGTTGGACTATTCAGGCCTTTCACATTGTATGATATAAATTTGGTTATCGGCATCTCTCCCGGTTACCCCTTTCCCTTTCTCTTTTCTCAGGGGACACTTCTATCCTTCTTGGGTTGTTCTTACCCCTTGGCATATTTGGCGAGATACTACCTCTACCCTCCCTCCCTCCCTCCCTCCCTCTCCTCTCTCCCTCCCTCCCTCTCCTCTCTCCCTCATATCCCCTCCCCTTCCTCCACCCTACCTTCCCCCATCCCCTCCCCACCCTCCCCTCTCCTCCTCCCTCCCTCCCTCCCTCCCTCCCTCCCTCCCCTCCCCTCCTTGGCCTTCTAGCGGCCTCTGGGCCAACTCCAACTTGAGTGTGGCTCAGTTTTCTCTAGGTGGTGCCTTGGGATTTGTCTCCCCCCTCCCCGTGTTCTCAGGGTCGGGGGGGGGGGGAAGCCAGTCGTCGCCTCCAGTTGGTGCTTCCCCTTGCCCCTCCCCCTCTCTACCTCCCCTTCCCTACTCCCATCCCGGGAGGTCTGGGATTTGGATGTCCAATCTAGTGCAGAACATTTTAAGGTCCTCCGGGAATCTCAGAATCGCGGATTTTCCTTCTTTGATTCCTACTAGGCAGGCTGGGAAACCCCAATTATATTTTATTTTCTGAGTTGTTAATTGGTTCAGCAGTGGTTTTAGAAGTCGACGTCTTGCCAATGTCTCTGGCGCCAGGTCTGAGAAGACCTGTAATTCTGCTCCTTTGAACACCAGTGGTGGTTTTCCTTTTAAATTTCTCCAGATCTTATCCTTTTCTTCAAACCCCCTGAATCGGACTATGATGTCTCTTGGCCTCTCGGTGTCTGTTCTTCTGGGATTTCCAATGCGATGTACTCTTTCTATCCTAATTGGATCCTCTGGGGATTTTTCCAGTAATGGATTGAATATATCCTGCATCTTCTTCCTTAACTCCTCCCCTTGCTCCTCCGGTATAAGTTTAATTCTTAAGTTTTTCCTGCGATTCCTATTTTCCTGGTCTTCCAATTTGTACAGAATCTGCCTCTGCTGTAATTTTATCTGCTCTATTTGATCGTATAGGTGTGTTGAGTCTTGTTCTTGTTTTTCCGTTTTTTCTTCAACGGCCTCTATTCTAGATAGCAGATGCCCAAGATCGGCCCGTAGTGATTGTATTTCTCCCTTAATGATGTTTTCCAGGCTCTGCAACATTTCTGCCATTTCTCTCTTAGATGGTCCTAGTTCTTCCAGCCTCTGCTCCTCTGTCCATCTTTGCTCTGCCTCTTTACCTGATAGTCCTTCTCCTTTTGGATCAGTAGGTTTGTCCTTCGACACCTTATTTTGGGGGATCTTGTTGTCTGTCTTTTTATCTTTATTTATTTGTTGTTGTTGTTGTTTTTGTGTTTCTTGGGTTCGTGGACTGTCCTCTTTTGTCATGTACTGTCTGATAGAACTTGTTGTCAATGAGTTGTTTGCCACACTTGGGGGTGTTTTTGGGGGGCCTCCCCTTGTAGATCTACTCGTCATCCTTTGCATAGTAAATGCACTTCTTCGAATTCTCTTCCCCAGTTTGCTCTCTTGGTTTTTTCCTTCCTATGTCCTGCCACTCGATCCTAAAGCGCTTCAGGTGGTCTTTTGGCTCTTTTTTTGCGCTTTATTCACTATGGGTCCTCTATAATTCTTCAGGTAGCGAATCCCTCTACTCGTCCCAAGTGCAAATTCTGGGTAGGGATGGGTCTGGGGGCGCACTTCTTGTTACCCCCTAGTAGTGTTGGATCCTCACCCCTCTCTCCCCCCTTATTCGTTTGTTATTTAGGCAGTCCCTATACCTTTCCAGGCAGTTCCACAACCCGTCTCGCCTGCCCTCCCCTCCCCGCAGTCCTGTTACTTTCCCTGCATAGCCGATAGGCAAGGTAGATGTTGTTCATGCGATGGTCATTACAAATTTTCCCCTCTATCCCCTCTTTTCTGACCTTTTATATCAGGACTGGGCTGAGAGAGGCACTGAGAGAGGCACTAATGACAGGAAAAAGAAGCAAGAAACAAGTAGACAGCATATAGATGAAAAAGGAGGAGGGGCCCAAAGAGGGGGATGCATAAATCGGAGCGAGCAGACTAATTTTACTGCCCCTTTAAGGCCGCCCAACGCACAATTCTTGCAGGTGATAATTTATTCATCAATATGGTATCAGGAAAACAGTGATGGCAGATGTTTCTGAGACAGCGTTTTTTCATTTCTAAAGTCCCCACTTTTTATTTTTACACCTTTTGAAGACACATTTTGTGAACACATGGTGAAGACATGTTAAAGAAAACTCAGAAAAGGGAAACGTACCTTCTGTATCTTCAGTTTTTTTTAGTAGTCCATGTCGATTGTTCTCTGGGAATAATCCCAGGGACGCTTACCTTTTCACCTTATCTATGGTGTCTTCAGCCTTTTTTACCTTGTTGAGGTACATACGATGAGGAGGAGGAAGGGGTTAAGGAGTGATCCTATTCAGTTCTCCCTATGACCGGCAGCGTTGGTTCTCGCTTGTTTGCTGAGGTGTCAATGTTTTTTTTTTTCTCCGCGAGGAGCCAATATCTTCTGTGGAGTTCCCTGGTCCACATCCACGTTCCCCGGAGGTAGGGGGGTGAGAGGGGGGGGGGGGGACGCCAGCGTCCGTTACCGCGGCATGTAACCCAGCACGCCGAGTGTCCAGCGGACCGGACTGCTAGCCGATGTCGGCACACAGCTGGGCTACTCGAGGGGCTCCAGGCGGGGAGGTTTCCATCCGACGCGCTCTAAGGGCATTGCTCGCGGCTTCCCTCTCCTCTCCGCCCGGCCCTCCCTCGACGCGGCGTTCCCGCGGCTACTCCCACCTACAGAAGCGTCACATCCTTACGTGCACGCCATCCCGCTCCGACATGAGTGGTGGTCCCGTGTAGTTCTAAATTGATCCCTTAATTTTCTCATGATCATCCTTACCCCATGAGGCGAAATCTTGTATGGACCTCCAGACCGAGGACAATTGATGGCTATTTTGTATTTCTTCCATTTGCGAATAATCGCTCCAACTGTTGTCACCTTCTCACCAAGCTTCTTGCTGACGGTCTTGTAGCCCATTTCAGCCTTGTGCAGATCTACAATCACGTCCCCGACAGCCTTTGACATCTCTTTGGTCTTGCCCATCATGGTGATGCTTTAATGGAAGAAAGAGATTCTGTGGACAGGTGTCTTTTTATACACATAATGAGTTGTCATTCCTGAATTGACAAGACTAATCTGTGCACCACATGAGCACATACTGTAGTCATTCTGTGGGAGCCAGAATTATTGTTGGTTAGTAGGGGGATCAAATACTTATTTTACTCATTGAACTGCAACTCAATTTAAAACATCTGTATCATGTTTTTAACGCATTTTGTCTTCAATAGGATTTCTGTAATATCTCCTCAGGTTGCCAGTAAAAAATGTGCTCCGCCAGTAAATTTTCCATGTTTTGTCAGTAAAAAATTCTGTGGGAGGTTGACAACCCTGTCTGCAGGAGATCAAATAATTATTTTCACCAACTTACCAATCATTAGATGTGGTGGCTGTATCAGTTTTATTTTCTTTGGCTTTTTTGCCTCTTTTTCGCTGTTTTTACCTGGTGATCTGGCTAGTAAGACACCACCTGTATTAGTGAGACACTACTCTCGGGGAATGAGAACAGGAGGGGTGCAGAGGTTTTTGCAATTCTTGAGCAGCATGTTTTTTTTTTGTCTTTTTAAAGCCAGGCCGCGTTCTCTGGTGCCGACAGCATGGAGGCTCTCGATGGAGTCTGGAAACACCAGACCGCACCACTTTTGGCCTCGAGGCATCAGGTGGAAGTGATGTGACATTGCCGGAGCGGCGGCCAATTTGGGTATGGGTAACCTGGTGTTCTGTCAAAATAGCCAATCGTGCCGATCTCCAATCGTGTCACTTCTGGTAACTGTAAACTGATCAGTAATTGGAGATTTTGACGCAACACCGGCAAGCGTGTACACTACGGTACACAAAGAGTTTGCTGTTTTGACAGAACAATGGCTAAGGAGGGAAAAGCTGGTTAGTATCGAGCAGACTAACAATGTCCACTCATAATATCGTTTACCGGAGTCTATACGGTTGCTGGTGTTATGTCAAAACAGCAATTCGTTGAGGTCTCCAATTACTAATGGTTTACAGTAACTGGAAGTGACATGACTGGAGATCTCAATGGTGGCCGTGGGAACAAGCCACAGAGTGGGGGTAAGTGCTGCAGATGGACTGGCTTCCCAATCCCCAGGGCCAGTCCAGGACCCACAGGGAAGGACCAGGGACAGTGCCTAGCAGGAGGCACTTGAAGGATGCTGCAAGCCCAGATCAACTGCACATCAATGGAGGTGGCTGCTGCGAAAGGAGGAGGAATGGGTGATGCACGCCAATCCTGGCCCTATGGTAAGAGTGATGGCGGGTCATCGGCTCTGTTACCTTTCACTGGTGGAGGGGCACTTGTGGTAGCTGGTTTCTGTATAGTGAACAGCTTGCAAGGTGTGGGGGTCACTAATGGTCTTCCTCTCTCCCTTGTGTGTTTTATATGGTTGTGCCTGACAGTTTTACCGCTCGATGTGCACACTTGTCAGTTAAAATAACGCAGTGTCGTATCTCAAAAAATGGTCTTGTCATGAAAGGAGGAGGGGTATATCTTTCGGGGGTCAAGTGGTTAAAGTGCAACTACAGCCATATTGTTGATTTAGATATAGTGGTAAGAGCCCCGGACCGCTTTCTTACCAAACCAAGTGGATCTCCGATAGTCCTGAATGGCGAGGATAGTCCAGTGATAAAACGATCCTTCGTGGACAATATTCTGTACAGGGACAAACTTCTAAGGGAAATGTCAGTCCTGTGACTGAGGTACATGGAGATTGCTGAGAGTGTTTGCGACATTTTTCATGGCTCATCACTAGAACGGTCTTGTGATCATCGCATGAAGCTGCAATTATCCACCTCTGATCATAAGCGTGCTCACAGCTACATGTGGGATCACAAAACCATCAAGTGAATGAGAAAGGAAGAAATCTGACCACAAATCACATTTTATTTTTTTCACAGTGACACAAAGCTGCCCCAAACTGACTTAACCCGGGGTTAGGATCTTAGTACTCCTTGCAGGAGCCAGGGCCAGGCTCCATCCCCTGTCAGCACTCTAGCAGCAGCTGTGGATGCAAGGTCTACATAAATCCTCCCTATCAAGCCTGAGCGTCACACACACACTTGTCACAGGCAGAATGCACTGTTTGCTCTGAGTAGGATGGACAGCTGTATGTGGACAGAAGTGGCTGTTGAGCCCATACACTGCAATGACAGGCTGTTAACAGCTGTGGCTGAACAAAGTGCTCACTTCCTGTATTTACACAGGCTCACCTCCAGCTCTCATTGGCCCTCTTAGGACTCATCTGCAGCTCTATATAGAAGTGAGGAGGAAAATGAGGTTTGAGATCTCACAGAGGACCTTTCAAGTAGCCAGAAAAACAAATATTAAAAAATAGATTACAGGGTCATTAAAGTGAGTCGGTTCACACTAGGGCGACACGACTTCCAGCACGACTTTCAGAAGCAACTTCAACACGACTTGAGCATGAACCACAGGGAGATCTGGGGCGATTTACAACACGTCTTGAAGTCCTTTTCAGGTCAGGAGACATTCCAGTGGCCAATAAAACAACAATCCGCTCTGGGAGAGGGAAGGGGAGGGAGGGGTTTGCCTGAGAAATGTATGTTATCTTGCTGGGAAGTAGCTTCAATTAAAACAGTGATCAGACTTGGAAGCGACTTCCATTGAAATCAATGGGTACAAATCGCCTAGAAGTCTGATTGAAGTAGTACAGGAACCTCTTCTGAAGTCGGAGCGACATGAGTAGTGTGTATTAACACCGCTCCCATTCACTTACATTGCTTTTCTGGACAGCACGACTTGAGACGACTTCATGTCGGATCCCAAGTCGCCCCAGTGTGAACCGACTAAAGCTAAAGGTTTCACTTTTTTTTCTTTTTAAAATAACAAACATGTCATACTTACCTCCACTGTGCAGTTCGTTTTTCACAGAGTGGCCCTGATCGTCCTCTTCTGGGATCCGACGGAGGCTCTCGCAGCTCCTCCCCGCAACAGATAACCCCCTCTGGGAAGCTTTCTCCTGAGAGGGTTACCTTGCGGGCGCGCTCGAGTGTCGCACACTCGGCATCTATCACCGCTGAGTGTATGACTCGGCCCTGCCCCCGGCACCCACGTCATTGGATTTGATTGACCGCAGCAGGAGGCAGTGGAGAGAGCAATGCGGGATCATGCCCACGGAAATTCGGGGCTCAGGTAAGTCAAACGGGGGAGGGGGCTGGGGGCCTGGACAATGCAAGGTGTTTTTTCACCTTCATGCATAGGATGCATGAAGGTGAAAAAACACGAAGGTTTATAACCCCTTTAAAGCGGGGTTCCAACCACAATTAGCATTTTTTAAATGTATGTCCTTTCATCATGCGTTTTTATGATATAAATCTGGTCACTTACTATTTTAAAATCTGTCGCCGCTCCGCATAGTTCTTCAGAAAGGATAGTTTATAAAACTCCGTCCAGACCGTTGTCATTTTGCTTGTGGGCATTGTGAAGCCCACAGGCACTTACTTCCTGGAAGCCTATGATGGGGAGTGATAATGGACCGCCCGTCCCGCCCCTTTCTCGTGCATGCGTATTGCAATAGCAGCTCCGCGCCGTCAAGCACTTCGGGTTGTCATCACAACGGGCGGCGTTGTCTGACGTGCCCACCGTTGTGATGGCAACCAACAACAACACTGTAGTGTAACAGTGAAAGAACCCAGAATCCCGGCACTTCCTGTTTCCAAGTCCCGCGATTCAAGCACTAGGGGTATCGCACTGCATCCTGGGAAATGATGACACACATTTCCCATGAGCATTAGCATGCTGAGGGGTCGAGGGAGATGATGTCAGAATCCTAGGTGATTCCGAAGGCAGATTTTGTGGGACCACATAGACCTTTTTTTTAGGTCTAATGGGCACAATAATGACTTTTTTTTTTTTTATGGAAACTTTACTTTAAGTAGCACATGTGTAAGGATTATTATTATTAAAACAATAAAAATAAGGATATTGTTTAGTGTCACCTTGCTGACATCTTCTGGTCTTAATCTGGGTTCATTCCGATTGGCCGGCCGGGGATGAGGTTACCACTGTATGTGCACAGGAGTTCATTTATCCCCAAGAAATATCAGAGAATGTACACTGAGCTGAACAGGTAGGTAAGAATCATTCATTGCACATTATGTATTTTCTGCAATAAAAAAACTTTCTGCTTTTTTTTTTTTGTAGGTCAACTACTGCTTTAGGGTGAGTATGATTGTAATAATGCATGCAACTGAAAGCGGAACAAAGCGAAACATAAAGCATTAATGACCGCAATCTACTGATCACTTTGTATGCAAACAGGCCTAATAAATGCCATCAGCTGTCACACAGAAAATAAGCGTATAAATGCATCACCACATCTACATGTCTTCTGCCTCTCAGCATGACATTTGCTGGTTAGAATGGAATGGAAATGCTGTAAAACTGACGTCAGATGTAATGTGAAAACACAGCCGGGGGTAAAACGTATTCATGTGACAGCTCAAGTCCCGCCCCTCTACAAATGTATACAACCACAGAAATGCAGCTCTGAGATCTGACAGCATACTAACACTACATCTTTTGTTGTGATATCAGTGTATGACCCAAGACTTACTACTTTAAATCTATTCCAGAAAGCAAAATCTTACTACTATACAGTGTAACAAACGACTGCGGATGATAAAAGAATTAAGAATATTTTTTTTCCCCAACTTTCCATCTATTTAAAGTGGTTGTAAAGGTACAAGATTTTTTCCTAAATAGCTTCCTTTACCCTAGTGCAGTCCTCCCTCACTTACCTCATCCTTCCATTTTGCTTTTTAAATGTCCTTATTTCTTCTGAGAAATCCTCACTTCCTGTTCTTCTGTCTGTAACTCCACACAGTAATGCAAGGCTTTCTCCCTGGTGTGGAGTGTCGTGCTTGCCCCTCCCTTGGACTACAGGAGAGTCTCTATGTTGCAGATAGAGAAAGGAGCTGTGTATAAGTGGGCGTGCTGACACTCCTGTAGTCCAAGGGAGGGGGCGAGCACGACACTCCACACCAGGGAGAAAGCCTCGCATTACGGTGTGTAGTTACAGACAGAAGAAAACAGGAAGTGAGGATTTCTCAGAAGAAATAAGGACATTTAAAAGCAAAATGGAAGGATGAGGTAAGTGAAGGAGGACTGCACTAAGGTAAAGGAAGCTATTTAGGGGGGAAAAATTGTACCTTTACAACCCCCTTTAAGGCTTACCTGTAGGTGCTAGAAAATCTCCTAAACTGTGGAGGTTTAGGAGATTTTCTACACTGCAGACTTGCGCCGATATCTACGGCGCATTCACCGTAGACAACTGCGCAGGCGCAATTTAGAAACAGCGATCATGCCATTCCTAAAGGAGGACATGGTGTGACTGGTGGCTGTAGAAATGTCAGCGGTGGGTGCTGTGTCGGGTGCCGCAGCATGGGCTTCGATCCCAGGTGAGTATCACATAATGAGCTAGTATGCTATGCATACTAGCTCATTATGCCTTTGTCTTGCAGGTGTTCGCTTTTTTTCCCTCCCAAAAAGTCGGTTTATAATAACTTTAACAAGGTACGCAATATATCAGTCACACAGGCAAATCTAAGGCCTTGTCCACATGGACGCATCTACTGTGAACGTACAGCCATGTAAAGGGCCGTTGTTACCTGCACAGGATGTACAGGTGATCTGTGCCTCCTCGTGCAGAGAGTCCTATTTATTGGTCCCAATTTGACAGCTGTGTAGGTGCGTGTCCCCGAATCTAGTGTGTTTTAAGGACACGTACCCTCATGGCTGTCAAACAGGGTCCCAATAGACATGAATAGGACTGCACTCATGAGGAATGCACGCAAAACCTACATAGTTACAAAGTTGGTCAGTTTGAAAAAAAGACACAAGTCGATCCAGTTCAGCCATAAAAAAAAAAAAAATATCATACAATCCCATACACCCAAATTCTACACCCAAAGTTGATCCAGAAGAAGGCTAAAAACCCCAGCAGAGCGATGATCCAATTTGCTACAGCAGGGGAAAAAATTCCTTCCTGATCCCCTGAGAGGCAATCGGGTTTTCCCTAGATCAACTTTACCTATAAATGTTAGTACCCAGTTATATTATGTACATTTAGGAAAGTATCCAGGCCTTTCTTAAATCTACTGAGCTGGCCAGAACCACCTCGGGAGGGGAGTCTGTTTCACATTTTCACAGCTCTTACTGTGAAGAATCCTTTCCGTATTTGGAGGTGAAATCTTTTTTCCTCCAGACATAAAGCGTTCCCCCTTGTCCTCAGTTTGACCATAAAGTGAATAACTCAAAATCAAGTTCACTATAAGGACCCCTTATATATTTGTACATGTTGATCATATCCCCCCTTATTCTCCTCTTCTCATGAGAGAATAAATTCCGTTGCTCTAATCTTTCCTCATAGCTGAGCTCCTCCATGCCTCTTGCATTGATGTACAATCAGGCTTCGTATATAACTGGACCCACACAGATATTACATTGGTAGCAGTGGATGTGCCCATGCAGCTGTTTCGCCCCCAACTGACATCAACAGGACTGTCTGCACAGGGACGCATGGAACAACCGTACATCCCCATGGGGTAAGCATGGCCCTCCATGGGCGTATGGTTATGTACACCCGTGGTGAATAATGCCCTATTTATGCCTATGTGAATGAGTCTTTACCAGTAAAATAGCCCCATTTCTACCCATAATGAAGACATGACACTTGGGTTGTAGATAAATTCCTTACATGTCCTTGGCTCCCACCAAGGGGTCAGGTGGTGTCAGTATTTTTAAATTATATTCAGCTGGTAATCACAGATCTGCTGTTTTGCAATGCTTCAGCTTGGCTCCATGTGATTGTGATGTGAAAATCATTCTCACGCAGCGACTCCCAAGAAAAGCCATAATCAAATCTTCAAGTGGAAAATTTTGGCTTGCTGTGTGGATAAACAACATGGATTGTGAACGAGACAGCCCGTTCCCCAGAGAACACAGGAGGGTAGCCGAGGTGTCTGTATGTCTAAGATAACAAACCATGTTCTGATAAAATAGATGAGAGATCTCGGGCCAGATATTATGTAAATTTCAGAATGAAACATGTTTAAAAAAAGAAGAGGGATCCATCGTCAACCTCTGAGAAGGACAGAAGAACTGACAGGTTCTAAAAACTTCCACACTATCCTAAGCTATAAAAACATTTTAGTGCACCTGAGTTGTTGTTGGGTCTCCTTTTTCTTTTTGATGCCTGCCTGCTCTACTGTGTGTACGGCTTCCCCAGATTTGAGTCTTCAGGTGGAGATGGAATGGTAGATGGTGCTACCCCTCTCCCCTCTCCCCAACTTCCTGTCCTTTATTTCCCTCAACCCTCTTTATTTATTTTCTACCCCCCTTTTTTTTTCTCCTGCTTTTTCCTTACTCGAATCCTGCCCTGCCCACCTACTTTACCACCTTTTGGTTTCGGGTCAGACAACGTACCCCTTCACTGGAGATCTTGCGTGTAGGGGCAGGCCCTGCTACCCCTCGCCTAGCATTCCCCTTGGGGCTATATGGGCATAGTGGAGGGGTGTATTTTATATACTCTTCCCTTCCAGAAGTAATGACGCAACATTCTGTACCTACATTGCAACGGATGTGCTGTACTTGGGATTTCTTTATTGTATTATTTTGTTTACTTAGTAAAACATTTTTATGAAACTAAAAACATTTTAGTTTTTTTTTAGCTTTAGTTTAGGCCAGCCATACTTGGCGGAATTCTAAAAAAACTTTTTTGTTCGAATTTCGCACCATTAGTGGGCCGCAGCAATAGCTGATTTTCGGGCAGCTATCGAATTTGAGTGATTGAGAATGTTGCAAATTTTTTGAAAAACAAAGATTTTTCTAATTAACGATGGAAGAATTGTGTGAGAAATATAAGAATCGAAAGAAATGCGCACGAGAACAAGAAAAGAAAATTCACGGAAAGAAGAAAAAATTTCCGCCCACAAATTCTTTACTGTAGGAACATGAAGTGAAATTGAAGTCTTGGTTGGTCAACTTTTGAAACAAATGGTGGCATTATCGGATCACAAAACGTACAAAATTTAAGTTTTTTGTTAAAGAAGATTTTTATCGGAATTTGATCCATGTATGATCCATTAGTCTTATGCCGCGTACACACGTTCAGACATCCAACAAAATTTCCCTTGGATTTTTGTCCTATTTGATTTGTCCGATCACACCCATAGCATACACACGCTCGGACTTTTCTGCAAACTTTTCTAAAACGTTTCCATCATCACATGGTTTTTCTGCTCTTTTCTGCGCTTTACTGCCACCCTTTGGTTAACTTCTGCTATTGTTGGTTGATTTTAACATTGGTTCTGAGCATGCGCATTTGTAATTTGTCCAAAAGTCCGATGGTTTGTTGTACACACGATCAGACTTTGCACCATCGGACTTTTGTTGCCTGAAATTTGGTCCGTTCACAGACCCAACTTTTTGTCCGATGAAAGCCAAAAAAGTTGGTCCGATGGAACGTACACACGGTCGGACAAATGCGAAAAGTGTCAGATTTTGATGTTGGTTGGGCAAAAGTCCGACCGTGTGTACGGGGCTTTACAGTTGGATTTCTTTAGAAAGCAGCCACATCTTCAGTTGAAAAGCCTGTCTGCTGCCAACATGCTGTAGAAAAGATCCTTTGCTCTCTGTGTGGAAGTGGCAGTCCCTCTGCAAAGATCCAAAAAGTCCCCCTCCTGAGTCATAGCTGAAGGCCTACAGTCAGCAAACCTCCTTTCCCCTGCTGATCGGAGAGCTCTATCTGTGACTTGGCAAGTAACAAAATATCCTTAACCACTTCCTTACTAGGCCTATTCTGGCACTCCTCTCTTACATTAGTAAATTACTCAGAACCCCCAAACATTATATATGTTTTTTTTAGCAGACACCCTAGGGAATAAAATGGCCGTCATTGCAAATTTTTATTTTGCACTGCATTTATTTGGAAAAAAAAAGTTTCACGAATTAAAAAATAACCAAACAGTAAAGTTAGCCCAATTTTTTTGTATAATGTGAAAGATGTTACACCGAGTAAATGGATACCTAACTTGTCACGCTTTAAAATTGCGTACACTCATGGAATGACGCCAAAATTCGGTACTTAAAAATCTCAATAGGCAAAGCTTTACATTTTTTTTTTTACAGATTACTATTTTCGAGTTACAGGGGTCTAGTGCTAGAATTGTTGCTCACGCTCTAAGGCACACGGTGATGTCTCACATGTGTGGTTTGAACGGCGTTTACATATTTGGGCGGGACTTGCGTGTGTGTTCGCTTCTGAGTGCGAGCTACCGGTGCGTTTTTAATTTTTTTTTTATAATTTTACATTATTTATTTTTTTATCATGTTTATTCCTATTACAAGGAATGTAAAGATCCCTTGTAATGGGAATCTGTCCTCCTTTATGGAGAGATGCAGGGTCAATAAGACCCCACATCTCTCCTCCAGGCTATACAGCATGATATCGAGAAAACACAGATCTCATGCTTACTAGCCGCGATCATGGCTTTGTTTACATCCGGGGCCCGGGCGTGACATCATAACGTCGTGCCTGGGCTTCCGACGGTCATAGAGATGACTGGTGACCATCTGTCCCCTCCCATCGACTGTAATGCCGCGTACACACGGTCGTTTTTTGCGATGAAAAAAAACGACGTTTTCTGTGAAGTAAAAACGACGTTTTTGAAACGTCACTTTTCAAAGACAATTTTGCATACACACCATCGTTTTTTCACAAAAAGCAAGGTTACGTTCACCACTCTTTTCCATTGAAGCTCGCTTCATAACTAGCTTCTGGGCATGTGCGGGTTGAAAAACGTCGTTTTGAACGACGTTTTTGCTACACACGGTGACTTTTTGTGAAACAAAAACCGACGTTTTGAAAAACGACACAAAAAATTCAAACATGTTGGAATTTTTTTTGGGGCGTTTTTTTGAAGACAAAAAACGACGTTTTGCCCACACACGATCAATTTAAATGACGTTTTAAAAAACGTCGTTTTTTTTCATCGCAAAAAACGACCGTGTGTACGCGGCATAAGAATGATCAAGCGGCAGAACTGCCACTATATTCGATCTTGCTGTGCACAAAATTCGCCGGCAGAAAATAATGAGATCTGAATGATGTCTGTAGCTGCAGGCATCATTCAGATACCCCCCCCCCCCCCTCCCAAAGTAAAAGACATCATATGACGTACTGTGGGCGGGAAGTGGTTAATAATCATATATAGCACGACTATTTGGATTTACCAGACCCACAAAGGATACATAAGTATTACTCCATCTGCATGACAAGGCTACACAAATTTATGTAAAACCAGAAAATTCTGCCCAAATCTCAACTTTGGATGGAGAAACAGTTAAGTTGCTGTAAACCTAGTTGTACATTTTCTAGTTTTGGAGCTTTGAAACGGCTTTCAACTAAAGCAATTTACCACCCACCATTACAATCACTGACCAGTTGTCTGTGGTGAAATAAGTTGGTGTTAAAACTGAACAAGAACACCTTTTGTTTGCTGCTGCAACTGCGCCAATCAATTTCCCCACTATTTGAACTGTGTGGTTGCTTGAGAAACCATTGAAAATGTCAGAGACATCAGTGTAGTTGATTAGAGATAAAAAAAAAAGCCCCACAAATGGACAAGATTGACAATCCCTGTGATTTCCTCTTCATAACCAAGACCGCATACTTTTTTGTTTTTCCCCTCACCCTTTCCTCAGTGGCGGCTGGTGCTCAAAATTTTTGTCGCCCAAACAAACTGAAAAAATAAATAAAAAAATAATCAAGCGAATCCACTGTGCCCTTCAAACGCAGGCATTCAACATTGTGTCGGCTGTTGACCCGATAAGGGGCCGGACACCTGAATAGGCGGCGGCGGCGGCAGCGGCGACAATAGATAGATTTATGCAATGCATGAATCTATTGGTGATAGAGCGGTGCAGGAGAGAGGGGGCAGCGCCCTGCACCCTCTATGGATGCACCTCCACTGCCCTTCCTCCTTTGGGAAATCGCATGATTTTAATGCGATTTTTTTTTTTTTTTCACCTCCTTTATGTGATATATGATTGAATGAATGAAAAACTTATGTAGCGCAGCACATGCGAACTAAATCGCCTCTGGGCGCTTGTTGTTCCTGTCTCCTTTTGATATCAAAAGAGATGAGTCTTGATCTTTCTCCAGAATGCTAAGTGGTTCTCCTCCAACCGAATGCTGGTTGGTAAAGCGTTCCATAGTCTGGGACCTTGGACCGCGAATCTTCTATCTCCTTTAGACTTGTAGTTGGCTTTCGGTATCTGGAGGAGATTTTGATTGGTGGATCACAGAACGCGATTGGGATTATGAGCTTTTATTTTTTCGCATAAATAATGGGGGGCATTCCCATGGATACATCTATGCGTTAGACCAGTGTTTTTCAACTCCAGTCCTCAAGGCACACCAACAGGTCAAGTTTTCAGGATTTCCCTCAGATGAAATGGCTGTGGTGATTACTAAGGCAGTGAAAATGATCAAATCCCCTGTGCAAAATAATGGAAAGCCTGAAAACATGACCTGTTGGTGTGCCTTGAGGATTGGAGTTGAAAAACACTGCGTTGGACAGAGTGCTTTAAAAGCAATTCTGTATTTTACTGGTAACCAGTGAAGGGTTCTCAGCGAAGGTGAGATTAATTCCCAGGGTTTTTTCCCAGTCACAAGTCTGGCGGCCGTATTCTGAACAACTTGCAGACGAGCGATTTGGTACTTGGGGAGTCCGAGGTAGAGGGCATTTGCATAGTCCAGTCTGGAGTTTACAACTGCTCCCACCACGACCGTGATTCCCTTCACTTTGTATCCACCACAATTTTCGCTTTTTTCAGGCAATAATGGGTGTTGGTTCATAGTCCATGAATATGTGTATATACTGGTACTATTCACATATGGAAAATTGGAAAGAAACTGCTAGATACTAAACAAGAAAGAGAAAAGCTGAGAAAGCTGCAATAAAATCGCAGTCTATTCGATCCGAGAGCTGCGATTACCATGTAAACAATAGATACAAAAAACAAACAGTGAGAAAAATATAAATCGCACTACCTCTAAACCGTGTGAAACAAATGTTTGAATCACAAAATACACAAAACTATGTGATATATGATGGTATAAGTCATAAGCTATGTGATAGATAATGGTATATATAAATCACTAATATACCAAAAAAACAAGAGAGGTTGGTAGCCACTAGAGGGCTCTCTCAAGCCCCTCAATAACAGTGAAACAGTGATGTTATTGATAATGAACATCAAAAAGAATTTAGATCATATCATTAAATCAATGAATATTAACCAAATAAAGAATATATGAATAAAGTAAAAATTGTAGCAATAAAGTCCATAAATGTTTAACACGAGAAATGCCAAACACCCGTGCTCTGTTCCAAGTTCCAAAATCAGGTGAAAACGCGTCCAAAAAAAAGTGATGTATCCTCCACCAAACTATAGATTGGCTCCTTACCAGAACGCCATGATCCCTTGTGACAGGGGATCATGAACAGCATATATTAGGTAGTCACTCCCAGTCTTGCAGTTCAGACAGATACGATCCTTAACATTGGGTCGTATCTGTGACCTCAACTGTGATTCATCTGTATTCTATAACCAATTTTTATTTCATCACCAAAACAAGCATTTGGCTTTTCATACCAGCTATTTTCATGGGACACTATGTGATTTTAGATGCATGCATGTATACATATATGAATAATTATTTTTGTTTTAATCCCCGCTAGCAGCCGGAAAAGGGTTAATACCGCCCGCAAACCGCTCCTCTCACCGCTCCAAAGATGCTGCTTGCAGGAGATTTTTTTTCCTCCCGCCAGGGCATCGCCTCAGTGTGAAAGCCCTCGGCCTTTCACTTCGAGAATGCTGGGGCAGGATTATTTCAGGCGTTGTTAATGCGCTATTTTTAGCGCTAAAACGCCTGAAATACGTCTCAGTGTTGCTTATAGTGGTTGTAAACCTCAGACATGAATTATGAACAAACCATATCCCTCTATAGCAGGGATATGCATTTAGTGGACCTCTAGCTGTTGCAGAACTACAATTCCCATGAGGCATAGCAAGACTGACAGCCACAGGCATAACACCCAGAGGCAGAGGCATGATGGGACTTGTTGTTTTGCAACAGCTGGAGGTCCGCTCATTGCATATCCCTGCTCTATAGTGTGCATTTGTCTCAATCCAGAGCACCAAGTGTCATTTCTGTCTTCCATTTCATTCCTGTGCTATTTGCATGAATTAAT
Organism: Rana kukunoris; assembly: GCA_029574335.1. Classification (NCBI taxonomy): domain Eukaryota; kingdom Metazoa; phylum Chordata; class Amphibia; order Anura; family Ranidae; genus Rana; species Rana kukunoris. The sequence continues at coordinate 58,781,492 of CM056052.1, forward strand.
TCTGGCACAAAGAGGAAAAATGTGACAGTGAGGGATCTCCAGCATACAGTCTGTGATTGACAACCTCAGCTCTGTCCCCCTGTGCTGTGTGAAGAGGAGTGTCCCTTTCCTCCCATCAGCTCTCCCCTCTGAGCTATGCAGAGTGTAATATCAGCTCTCCGCCCCCTTTTTTTTTTTTTTTTGACAGCTCAAACAAGCTTTATAAATTCAGGACTTTGAATGGATAGAGAGGAGAGCAAACGGCAGATAAGCAGGTACAACTTGATTGGGTTCATCTCTGAGTATCACTTGAGGCCAGTCGTTTCACTGAGATATATGCAAGGATTTACAACCAATTTAATGAACAATAAAGAAAAGAAGTATGTAAATACTTGCCTTTCCCACTTCTCCCCTGATGAGGAGTGGTCCATGAGAAACCAAATATTTCTGAGAGTATTGATCTTCTGTTTCCCCCCGCAGCTCTTACTGGTTCCTCCTAGAGACCTCCATATCACTAAAGAACAATAGTAAGGAGTTCAGCAGATTAACTGCAGGGACACAGGAGATTGACACTCCTGGCTCCTCCTCCCAGCTTGCTATGGGGTCACTGGTGCATGATCGCTCCCGAACCCTGCTCTATGCATTCATAAAACCCACCCCCGCTCTCTCCTCATTGGCTCACTGGCTGTAATTGACAAGAGTGGGAGCCACAGCCACAGAGGAGAGGGAGTCCCGGGACAGCTGAGGCTCTCGTACACATTGCTGGATCGAGAGAGGGCTCAGGTAAGTATTAGGCTGCATTCACACCTGAGCGTAGCGGTTTCCGCATTTTTTGCTGCGTTTTTACCGTGTTTTGCTGCGATTTTTGCGGCGTTTTTTTACCACGATTTTGGACAGGTGTAGGGTCACCAATGTTAAAAGCAGAAAAACGCCCAAATCTGCCTAAAGCGTTTTGTAGCTTCAGGCTTCAAGCTACAAAACGCTCAGGTGTGAATGGGGTCTTACCTTCATCCATACAATGCAAAACCTTCGTCCTTTACAACCACTTTAAGAATGGTCAGGTGGATAGGTGTGTCTGGGCTATGGCAGGATATAAAGGTCCTGTATACAGCTTCTTGGGTGCAGAGGAATCTGCTGAGCTGCACAGCTAATATGTGCCATAAAAAATATGTGTCAATGAAAACACCTTTAAAACCAAAATGACTGTTCCTAAAAATGATCTTTCCATTTCAATAAGTAGTCACTAAGATCTGCAAATCCTAAAATGTCTTGCTACCATGACAACAGTGCTTAGTTAAGACATGGGATTTACCTTCATTCTCATCATCATTTTTTTTTCTTGCACGTCTTAAAAATCTGCCAAATCGACAGCACCCACAGCTATGCTTATAATAGTACTGTATACCTAAAGGCACGCTGGAAAGGACTGATCCTGTGATCTCGGTAAAGGCAAAGCCATCACTAACTTTAAGAACCAAGACTATTTTTTACACTTCTTGTTTACAAGTTAAAATCTTTTTTTTTTTTTTTTGTTATAAAATTACTTGGAACCCCAAACATTTTTAATTTTCTATATTTCATATATATTTTTTTTTTTCACACACCATAGAGAATAAATGGCGGTTGTTGCAATACTTTGTCACACCGTATTTGCGCAGTGGTCTTACAAACCCCTTCTTTTTTTGGAAAAAAAATACACTTTTTTTTAATAAAGAAAACAGTAAAGTTGGCCCATTTTTTTTCTATGTTGTAAAAGAAAATATTACGCCAAGTAAATTGATACCCAACATGTCGTGCTCCAAAATTGTGCCCGCTCCATTGGCAATATTAATTTTTTTTTACAGGTTACCAGTTTTGAGTTAGGCCCCTTTCACATGAGCGGACGTCCGCTAATTACAAGTCCTATGGGAGCGGATCCGTTAGCGGATGATGCATCCGCTAACGTCCGCCTACGATCTGCGTCCGTCTGGATCCATTTTGCGGACAGAAGAAAACCCTATTTTTCTTCCGTCCGGTGGATTGGATCGGATGCAAACGGACAGATGGTCCGTTTCCATTCGATTTCCCATAGGGGATAGCGGAGGAGAGACAGGGCGGTCCCTGCACAGTGTGCGGGCACCGCCCTGTCCGCCGACAGCTGAGCGGGACCCCCCGCTGAGCCGACGGACACATACGGAGCGGATCGAAAAACGGACCGCTCCGTGTGCAAGAGGCCTTACAAAGGAGGTCTAGTGCTAGAATTATTACTCTTGCTCTAACGATCGGGGCAATACCTTGCGTGTGGTTTCAACAACGTTTTCATATGTGGGCCCGACTTTTGAATGCGTTCGCTTCTGCGTGCGAGTAGAGAGGGACGGGGCTCTTCAAATTTGTTTTCCTTATTTTACTTATACTTTTTTTCTATTACAAGGGATGTTTACATTAAAAAAAAGACGGGACCTTTTTAATGTGAGATCTTGGGGTCAAAAAGACCTCAGATCTTATTTACACTTAAAAGCAATAACAAATAAATTCCTGTTAGGCCGGAGGGCAGAAGTGACGCTCCCGTCCTCCAAGGGCATAGAGTCGAGTGGGGGCCATCATTCTCTCACTCGACTTCCTGCCCATCAGGGGAAAACATCGGATCACCTCCGCCGCTACCGACGAATCCGGTAAGCGGTGGAGATGACCGGGACATGGCGGGAGGAGGCACCTCTCCCGCTGCCGATAAGTGATCTTGCCGTCTTACTTCCCAGGGTACCATGCTCCACATCTGGTGGAAATGCCCTCCTGTACAGGGATTTTGGCAGCAGATCTTCAAACTATACTGTAAACTAGGGGTGCGACGGATCACTGTTGATCCGAACGGGTCACCCCCTACGGATCGGATCGCTATGCGATCCGCGGACTACCGCCCCTCCTCTCTGTTTATACCCACAGAGGAGGAGGAGACCACGCTCAAGGGACACACACGCCGCTGTCTGATCTGAGGTCTGCAGGGGGGGGGGCTCACTGTTTGCCTGTACACTACGGAGGGGGGGGGGTCACTGTCTGCCTGTACTATGGTGGGAAGGGTCACTGTGTGCCTGTACTACTTGGGGAGGGGGGGAGGTCACTGTGTGCCTGCACTATGGTGGGAAGGGTCACTGTGTGCCTGTACTACTTGGGGGGGGGGGGGGAGGTCACTGTGTGCCTGCACTATGGTGAGAAGGGTCACTGTGTGCCTGTACTACTTGGGGGGGGGGGGGGGGAGGTCACTGTGTGCCTGTACTACTTGGGGGGGGGGGGTCACTGTGTGCCTGTACTATTTGGGGGGGGGGTGTCACTGGCTTTTTTTTTTTTTTTTGCTGATCCGAAAAATTAACCGATCCGTGACTGCCGATCCGAGGAACGATCCGAACCGTGAGTTTTTTGATCCGTTGCACCCCTACTGTAAACTGATGGCGACTTCCAGAGTAGCGATTCCCCCTCACTGGAGATGGACAATCATACCTTCCCTGGGGGATAGGGCTACTGAACTGGACCGCATAAGGGACCTTGAATGTCTGTATGGTAAAGACTAACAGTTATCTCTCACTTGGACTTCATTGTCCTTGTTCCGATACTCCTGTGAGTTTATCTCCTGGGCTGAGATTGGCCTAGATGATGTCGCCTTGGGACTATGACAGAGTGCTTCTTCTCCCCTATCTTTCTGCCCCTATTCCTTTTCTTCTACGTCCAAATACACCCCTAGCAGTGGCGTAATTATAGGGGTGCTGAGATCGCCATGGCGACCGGGCCCCTTGCTGCAGGGGGCCCTTGAGGGCCCCCTCTACTCTTTGATAGGAGGAGCGGCAGTAGGGTTGCCACCTGTCCGGTTTTGACCCGGACAGTCCGGGTTTGGACACATGTGCCCGGTTTTGAAGCCTCCTGAAACCCGGGCACATTTAAAAAAAAAAAAAAAAAAATTTTTTTTTTTTTTTTTTTTTTTTTTTTTTTTTTAGCTGTCCATCCTGGCCCGGCCGCAACAGAGCTGCACATCCCCGGCTCCACCAGCTTGCCTGAGTGTTAGTAGAAGGTGTGCCGCCCGCAGCAGTGCTCTCTGTTAGCCCCCCGACCGGGCTGTAAACATGTGTGCAACTTCTCACTGTGCTAGCCCCTCCCCCTCCCTCCCTCCGGCGCGCCTCTGTCTGCATTGTGTGCTGCAGAGTGGAAGAGGACACATGGGACACAGAGTGCTCAGCTCTTCTCTGACTGGCTACAGAATACACATGGAGGTGGGTGGATGGGCGGACCATACACTACCCCCACCATACACTAAACATACAGTTCTGCCCCCCCCTGCATATACCATTGCCATCCACAGCCGTATATACAGTTCTGCCCCCCCTCCATACCATCCACAGCCATACATACAGTCCTGCCCCCCCTCCATACAGGGCCGGATTAACAGAGGGGCTGATGGAGCGGGGGTTGTAGCTCGATGACCAGAGGTCACAGAAACCCCACATTTGGGGGGTAGTCAGTTGAAGACCTACCCCACAACTGGTCAAAATATGGGATGGCTATCATTTATGGTTCTGGAGATACGGGGCTGCTTGCACAGCCTGTCAGAAGCTACATACAGAGCGGCCATTATAAATACAAGCTGACACACTGCAGCAGACTGAGAAAAAAAAATCATCATTAATTTTTTGCTAGAAAATTACTCTATGGTGGTCTTTGCAACTTTTTATGTTGCACGGTAGAGCTGCACGATTCTGGCTAAAACGACAACTGCAATTTTTTTGCTTAGAAGATAGATGACAATTCTCTCACGATTCGTACGGCATAACATCGTCTTTCACATTAAAATGAAAAAAATAAAAATGGACTAACTTTACTGTTTTGTTTTTATGGTTTTTATTATTCAATGAAGTGGGCAAATGCAGAGTGACATAAAATATTGCAGCAATTCCCATTTTTGTCTCTGCTAATATATATATAATGTTTGGTGGTTCCAAGTAATTTTCTAGCAAAAAATATTGCTTTTTAACAAGTGTTGGACATTTCTTGCATTTACACACAGAAGTTTAATCTAAAAAGGAAGTTGGTTACAATGTTTCATGTTGTTTACAAACTTGGCAGACAGTCGGATATTTTCTTTACACACAGAAGTTTATCCCTTTGATCTATGAAGAAAGCGTTAGTTACAATGTTTCCTGCTAACTTAGCAGACTGTCCAGATATTTTCTTTTGACAGCTGAAAGTCTCTCCACTTGTTATATGAAAGAATCAGCAAACTCTGCATTGGAGATGTCAGGGGGGTTGAATCGACATCACAATTTTTTAACGATTAATTGTGCAGCTCTAGCACGGTACTGTATTTGCGCAGCAATTTTTCAAACGTGTTTTTTTTTTTTTGGAAATAAACTGTTTCATTCATTAAAAAAAACACTAAAGTTAGCACGATTTTTTTTTGGTATCCTAAGCGATGCTTTACATTTTTTTAGGTTACATGTTTAGAGCTACAGAGGAGTTCTAGTGCTAGAATTATTGCTCTCGCTCTAACGATTGTGACTTATGTAACCTGTGTGTATCTGGCTCTGATACTAGCCAGTGCCTACCCAGCTACTGACTGGTATCTCTCCCTAGCCTGTCCCCACACACCCTCTCACCTGCTGACCTGTGGATGGGGGAATCACTCCTGTAGTGTTGTTGTGTTCTGCCAGTGAGTACAATGATCAGTGTTGTTATCTATAGCTGGCAGCACTGATTGTTTTTGGAAAAACAGGCTGGTTGTACTCAAGTCAATTAATAGATTGACTTGTGTAAAACCAGCTAGCCCATACATAGATCTACTATGGCTGGTCTCTGCATAATTGGTGTAATTTCAATTCATGTATGACCCGCTTAACCACTATGCAGTCCCTAAACATCCTTCCACTCCTATACATTGTGCCCACTGTCATACCCTCCACACTCCTCTCCTGTACATAGTGCCCACTGTCATACCCTCCACACTCCTCTCCTGTACATACTGCCCACTGTCATACCCTCCACACTCCTCTCCTGTACATACTGCCCACTGTCATACCCTCCACACTCCTCTCCTGTACATACCGCCCACTGTCATACCCTCCACACTCCTCTCCTATACATACTGCCCACTGTCATACCCTCCACACTCCTCTCCTGTACATACTGCCCACTGTCATACCCTCCACACTCCTCTCCTGTACATACCGCCCACTGTCATACCCTCCACACTCCTCTCCTATACATACTGCCCACTGTCATACCCTCCACACTCCTCTCCTGTACATACTGCCCCATCATACCCTCCACACTCCTCTCCTGTACATACTGCCCACTGTCATACCCTCCACACTCCTCTCCTGTACATACCGCCCACTGTCCTCCTGTACATACCGCCCACTGTCATACCCTCCACACTCCTCTCCTATACATACTGCCCACTGTCATACCCTCCACACTCCTCTCCTGTACATACTGCCCACTGTCATACCCTCCACACTCCTCTCCTGTACATACTGCCCACTGTCATACCCTCCACACTCCTCTCCTATACATACTGCCCACTATCATACCCTCCACACTCCTCTCCTGTACATAGTGCCCACTATCATACCCTCCACACTCCTCTCCTGTACATACTGCCCACTATCATACCCTCCACACTCCTCTCCTGTACATAGTGCCCACTATCATACCCTCCACACTCCTCTCCTGTACATAGTGCCCACTGTCATACCCTCCACACTCCTCTCCTGTTCATACTGCCCCCATCATACCCTCCACACTCCTCTCCTGTACATACTGCCCACTGTCATACCCTCCACACTCCTCTACTGTACATACTGCCCACTGTCATACCCTCCACACTCCTCTCCTGTACATACTGCCCACTGTCATACCCTCCACACTCCTCTCCTGTACATAGTGCCCACTATCATACCCTCCACACTCCTCTCCTGTACATAGTGCCCACTGTCATACCCTCCACACTCCTCTCCTGTTCATACTGCCCCCATCATACCCTCCACACTCCTCTCCTGTACATACTGCCCACTGTCATACCCTCCACACTCCTCTCCTGTACATACTGCCCACTGTCATACCCTCCACACTCCTCTCCTGTACATACTGCCCACTGTCATACCCTCCACACTCCTCTCCTGTACATACTGCCCACTGTCATACCCTCCACACTCCTCTCCTGTACATACTGCCCACTGTCATACCCTCCACACTCCTCTCCTGTTCATACTGCCCCCATCATACCCTCGCACTCCTCTCCTGTACATAGTGCTCCCATCATACCCTCCACACTCCTCCACTGCATATACTGGTCACTGTTACACCCTCTTCACTCCTTTCCTGCAAGTAATACCTACCCTCTGCACTCATTTCCTGTACATAATGTCTTACACTTTGCACTCCTTTCCTACACATACCAACATACGCGCCACACTCTTGTATATACTGTTGTAAATTCTGCACGCCCTCCCTGCACATACTGTAATACCCTCTGTACTTAATGAAAATTAAAAGGTGAACTAATGCCCCTGATCTCCACTGCACTTACCTCTGTAGTAATGGAAGAGTTTTATTTTTTTTAAATGATTGTGCTGAGGTTTATTCATGTCAGTGAGACTCTTACTTGTGGCACAGCAAAGTAAGCATATTTTATAGGTAAAATAATTATTTTGTTTAATTTAATCATGCCTCGTGAGGCCCCTCCCTCAATATGGCCACACCCACCATATGTAGTGGCGTGTTCGGGTTTGGCTTGAGGAAAAGGTGGCAACCCTAAGCGGCAGCAGGGGCGGCTGACATGAGTTTCACGATCGTCAGCTGCACAGTGTGCAGGGAAGGAGCTTGTCAAAAGTGAAAGTAGTCAGTGCTGTGCTCTTTGTCTCCCCCTAGAGTGCAGTACCCGGCAGGAAGTGCCAAGGTAAATGTCTCCTGTTTTTTTTTTTTTTTTTTTACTATCTACTGTATGTGTGTATATGTATATACTGTGTGTGTGTGTGTGTGTATATATGTATATACTGTGTGTATATGTATATACTGTGTGTATATACTGTGTGTGTATATGTATATACTGTGTGTGTGTATATATGTATATACTGTGTGTGTGTATATATGTATATACTGTGTGTGTGTATATATGTATATACTGTGTGTGTGTATATATGTATATACTGTGTGTGTGTATATATGTATATACTGTGTGTGTGTATATATGTATATACTGTGTGTGTGTATATATGTATATACTGTGTGTGTGTATATATGTATATACTGTGTGTGTGTATATATGTATATACTGTGTGTGTGTGTATATACTGTGTGTGTATATATGTATATACTGTGTGTGTATATATGTATATACTGTGTGTGTGTATATATGTATATACTGTGTGTGTGTATATATGTATATACTGTGTGTGTGTGTATATATGTATATACTGTGTGTGTGTGTATATATGTATACAGGGAGTGCAGAATTATTAGGCAAGTTGTATTTTTGAGGATTAATTTTATTATTGAACAACAACCATGTTCTCAATGAACCCAAAAAACTCATTAATATCAAAGCTGAATATTTTTGGAAGTAGTTTTTAGTTTGTTTTTAGTTTTAGCTATTTTAGGGGGATATCTGTGTGTGCAGGTGACTATTACTGTGCATAATTATTAGGCAACTTAACAAAAAACAAATATATACCCATTTCAATTATTTATTTTTACCAGTGAAACCAATATAACATCTCAACATTCACAAATATACATTTCTGACATTCAAAAACAAAACAAAAACAAATCAGTGACCAATATAGCCACCTTTTTTTGCAAGGACACTCATGCAGCCTGCCATCCATGGATTCTGTCAGTGTTTTGATCTGTTCACCATCAACATTGCGTGCAGCAGCAACCACAGCCTCCCAGACACTGTTCAGAGAGGTGTACTGTTTTCCTTCCTTGTAAATCTCACATTTGATGATGGACCACAGGTTCTCAATGGGGTTCAGATCAGGTGAACAAGGAGGCCATGTCATTAGTTTTTCTTCTTTTATACCCTTTCTTGCCAGCCACGCTGTGGAGTACTTGGACACGTGTGATGGAGCATTGTCCTGCATGAAAATCATGTTTTTCTTGAAGGATGCAGACTTCTTCCTGTACTACTGCTTGAAGAAGGTGTCTTCCAGAAACTGGCAGTAGGACTGGGAGTTGAGCTTGACTCCATCCTCAACCCGAAAAGGCCCCACAAGCTCATCTTTGATGATACCAGCCCAAACCAGTACTCCACCTCCACTTTGCTGGCGTCTGAGTCGGACTGGAGCTCTCTGCCCTTTACCAATTCAGCCACGGGCCCATCCATCTGGCCCATCAAGACTCACTCTCATTTCATCAGTCCATAAAACCTTAGAAAAATCAGTCTTGAGATATTTCTTGGCCCAGTCTTGACGTTTCAGCTTGTGTGTCTTGTTCAGTGGTGGTCGTCTTTCAGCCTTTCTTACCTTGGCCATGTCTCTGAGTATTGCACACCTTGTGCTTTTGGGCACTCCAGTGATGTTGCAGCTCTGAAATATGGCCAAACTGCTGGCAAGTGGCATCTTGGCAGCTGCACGCTTGACTTTTCTCAGTTCATGGGAAGTTATTTTGCGCCTTGGTTTTTCCACATGCTTCTTGCGACCCTGTTGACTATTTTGAATGAAACGCTTGATTGTTCGATGATCACACTTCAGAAGCTTTGCAATTTTAAGAGTGATGCACCCCTCTGCAAGATATCTCACTATTTTTGACTTTTCTGAGCCTGTCAAGTCCTTCTTTTGACCCTTTTTGCCAAAGGAACGGAAGTTGCCTAATAATTATGCACACCTGATATAGGGTGTTGATGTCATTAGACCACACCCCTTCTCATTACAGAGATGCACATCACCTAATATGCTTAATTGGTAGTAGGCTTTCGAGCCTATACAGCTTGGAGTAAGACTACATGCATAAAGAGGATGATGTGGTCAAAATACTAATTTGCCTAATAATTCTGCACTCCCTGTATACTGTGTGTGTGTATATATGTATATACTGTGTGTGTGTATATATGTATATACTGTGTGTGTGTATATATGTATATACTGTGTGTGTGTATATATGTATATACTGTGTGTGTGTGTGTGTATATATGTATATACTGTGTGTGTGTGTGTGTGTATATATGTATATACTGTGTGTGTGTGTGTGTATATATGTATATACTGTGTGTGTGTGTGTGTGTGTGTGTGTATATATGTATATACTGTGTGTGTGTATATATGTATATACTGTGTGTGTGTGTGTGTATATATGTATATACTGTGTGTGTGTGTGTGTGTATATATGTATATACTGTGTGTGTGTGTGTGTGTATATATGTATATACTGTGTGTGTGTGTGTGTGTATATATGTATATACTGTGTGTGTGTGTGTGTGTATATATGTATATACTGTGTGTGTGTGTGTGTGTATATATGTATATACTGTGTGTGTGTGTGTGTATATATGTATATACTGTGTGTGTGTGTGTGTATATATGTATATACTGTGTGTGTGTGTGTGTGTATATATGTATATACTGTGTGTGTGTGTGTATATATGTATATACTGTGTGTGTGTGTGTATATATGTATATACTGTGTGTGTGTGTGTGTGTGTATATGTATATACTGTGTGTGTGTATATGTATATACTGTGTGTGTGTGTGTGTGTGTGTGTGTATATGTATATACTGTGTGTATGTATATACTGTGTAGGGTTGCCACCTTTTCATCAAGCCAAACCCGAACACTTCAGCAGCGCACGCCAATTTTTAATTTTTTTGTAGTACATTCAATGTATTACCTCTGTACAAAGCAATGCACAGCAATTTTGTGATTAAATTTAATTTCTAATCATATGGAGTTAATTACAGGAGTTCCCCTTTACATAAGAGTCAATATAGTTCCCCTTCTTCATCTGAGTTTACCTTTATATCTGAATCTGCAGGAGAGGTGTGCGGAGGGTATGATGGGGGCAGTACTTACAGAAGAGGAGTACGGAGGGGGTGATGGGGCAGTATGTACATGAGAAGAGTGTGGAGGGTATGATGAGGGCAGTATGTACAGGAGAAGGTCGTGGCGGGTATGATGGGGGCAGTATGTACAGGAGAAGGGCATAATGGGGGCAGTATGTACAGGAGAAGGGCGTGGAGGGTATGATGGAGGAAGTATGTACAGGAGAAGGGCGTGGAGGGTATGATGGGGGAAGTATGTACAGGAGAAGGGCGTGGAGGGTATGATGGGGGCAGTATGTACAGAAGAAGGGCGTGGAGGGTATGATGGGGGCAGTATGTACAGGAGAGGACTGTGGTAAGTATGATGGGGCAGTATGTACAGGAGAGGAGTGTGGAGGGTATGATGGGGGCAGTATGTACAGGAGCGGAGTGTGGAGGGTATGAAGGGGGCAGTATGTACAGGAGAAGAGTGTGGAGGGTATGATAGGGGCAGTATGTACAGGAGAAGAGTGTGGTGGGTATGATGGGGGCAGTATGTACAGGAGAAGAGTGTGGAGGGTATGATGAAGGAAGTATGTACAGGAGAGGACTGTGGCAAGTATGATGGGGCAGTAATTACAGGAGAGGAGTGTGGAGGGTATGAGGGGGCATTATAGGGAGGGATTTCTTGCAGTGTCTATGGGGTTACCAGGGAGCGATGTTGGATAGAGAAGGGAAGGTAAGTGACCATGGAATGATGTCTCTCAACTGGGGGGTAGGAAGCAGCTCTGAGTGGTGTCTATGAAGTGGTATGGGGGGGGGGGTGATGTAAGGTGGGGGGGAGTTGGGGGCTGAGAAGGGGTCAGATAGCGATGTCTATAATGAAAAAAAAAACCTCATCCACTGCTTTATACAATACTGCTCAATGAAAACTATGTGGTATAAGAAGTACATATATACTGTAATGCAGCTCCCAGCACTCTGTATACCTGGATGATGTGAAGTTAATGGATGACCATTCATGTATCCCTGTGTTATCCAAGCACTGAGTCACTCTGTACAATCAGACCACACACACACAGGGTTACATGATTGGTAATTAATGATGGTCACATTATCTGCACTGAGGATTTGGGGATGTTTGTATGGACAAGTGTTTAGGTTTGGGAGATAGACTGTAAGCTGTGATCGGGCTGCAGACTCCCCTCCCCCCACACACACTCACTATCTCCTCCGATTCTAACGTCAGCTTAACCCTTCAATGCATCAGTAAAAAAAATCCTCCTGAAAGTTTACAACTTCCCATCCATGGAGACTTGTCACAAAACTTAGCTCACCTCTCCCTGCGTGCAGTGTGAACAGCAGTCAGCCCGACAGAAGTTACAGTGAGCTCCGCCCCCCGACTCTCTCACTACACCGCACTGGTGATTGGGGGGGTTCAGTCAAAGATCAGAGAGACTCTGCGTGCAGGACACTGGAGGGGGGGGGTGACATAAAGGAACTTTGGATTTTCAACACACACTACAGGCACTGTGTATTTAGAAGACATGCCTTTTCTGCTGTCTCCACAGTGGCAGGTGTTCTAATGTTCCCCCTGCCCAGGTGGTCCAGCCCTAGTCTGCGCTGAGTAATGTGCCCGGGCGTCAAGCAGTACAAAACCCGGGCACATGATTCAAGACCCGTACTGTCCGGGTCAATCATGGACAGGTGGCAAGCCTAATTTACTGTGTGTGTGTATATATGTATATACTGTGTGTGTATATGTATATACTGTGTGTGTATATATATATACTGTGTGTGTATATGTATATTACTGTGTGTGTGTATATGTATATTACTGTGTGTGTATATGTATATACTGTGTGTGTATATATGTGTATATATGTATATACTGTGTGTATATGTATATACTGTGTGTATATACTGTGTGTGTATATGTATATACTGTGTGTGTATATGTATATACTGTGTGTGTGTATATGTATATACTGTGTGTGTGTATATATGTATATACTGTGTGTGTGTATATATGTATATACTGTGTGTATATGTATATACTGTGTGTGTATATGTATATACTGTGTGTGTATATGTATATACTGTGTGTGTATATGTATATACTGTGTGTGTATATGTATTTACTGTGTGTGTATATGTATATACTGTGTGTGTATGTATGTATATACTGTGTGTGTGTATATATGTATATACTGTGTGTGTGTATATATGTATATACTGTGTGTGTGTGTATATATGTATATACTGTGTGTGTGTGTATATATGTATATACTGTGCGTGTGTGTATATATGTATATACTGTGTGTATATGTATATACTGTGTGTATATACTGTGTGTGTGTGTATATACTGTGTGTGTGTGTGTGTATATGTATATACTGTGTGTGTGTGCATATGTATGTGTGTGTGTGTATATGTATGTGTGTGTGTGTGTGTGTGTGTGTGTGTGTACTGTATGTGTGTGAGTGTGCATGTATGTGCATGTGTTTATCAGTGGCAGTGCGTCCATAAGGGCGCATGTGTGCCGATCCCTCTCCCCAGTCACTCCCTCTATGCCACCGCTGCCACCCCCATATTTAAGTGTCCGACTCCTTTTCGGGCGCCTGAATCACAGGGGGGGTGTTGAAGCACCTGATTAGAGCCATAGTCTCTAATAGGCTTCAAAATAGGTGAACCGCGAGCGCCATGCTGGGCGCTCACAGTCCACTCAAGGTGTGTTAGAAAGGCGAATTAATATTCACTTTGCTAACACTGAACCACCTCTCCACCAATCAGGTGTGCGGGTCTGTTACCCATCACCTGATTGGCTGAAACAATAGGAGCGGCTATTGGACACTTATCAGGAGGAGAGAACGGGAGATGAGGACGGCAGGAGATGCATGGAGGACCCTGGCAGTCACCCGCAGCCCCACGAGACAGGGTAAGAGTCGGACAGGGGGGAGGGGGGATTCACAGTGGTGGCATTCGATGGCACAGTTGCAGCATTTAATGGGCACACCAGTATTTTCTGGGCACACTGGCGGCATTTGATGGGCACAGTGACAGAGTTTGATGGGCACAGTGGCAGAGTTTGATGGGCACCGTGGCGGCATTTGATGGCGCAGTGTTATAATGGGCACAGTAGCAGCGTTTTGGCACAGTAGCAGCATTTGATGGAAACAGTGGCAGAGTTTGGCACAGTGGCAGAGTTTGGGCACAGTAGCAGCATTTGATGGAAACAGTGGCAGCGTTTGGCACAGTGGCAGAGTTTGGGCACAGTGGCAGCATTTGCTGGGCACAGTGGCGACATTTGATGGGAACAGTGGTGGCGTTTGATGGGCACAGTGGCAGCATTTGATGGGCACAGTGGCAGCATTTGATTTGCACTGCAAATTATGTTTTTTTTAAGCATTTTTCCGTTTGCTTGCGCCCCCCTAAAAATGTTGAGTACCAGCTGCCACTGGTTTATATGTGTGTGCATATATGCATTTATATATATATATATGTGTTTGTGTTTTTATATGTGTGTTTACATGTATGTATGCACATTTTATGTATGCACTTTTAATCCCGATCCCCTATTTGTGTACAATCAGAACCTATTTGTTTATTTTTTTTGCTTGTTCATAGTATCTTAAAAAAATGCTATGCCTCCGAAAAGCGATCCATGCTTGGATCGTTTTTCAGAGACATTTGACAGCCGGTGAAGAGGCAACATGTTGCTTCCTGACTGCCTGTTTTAACCCCTTAAATACATCATCACTATGCTGCAACTGTATGCAATGCACACAGTTGCAAGGGGGTTGCAGTGTAGCCACATTCACCTAGGGGTATACTTCAAGGGTGCCCTGACTGGAAAAAGATTGCGAAACACCGACATAGAAGAATCGATCTCTCCATTTTCCTCCTGCAGCCGCTGAATGCCTGCGGGAGGGAGAGGAAAAAAAGCAAGGGGAACTGGAGAAATCGGTTCATTTATATGCAGCCGCCTACTTGCGACCGGGTCCTGTAACGCCACCGGGCTCGGAGACAAGAGCCCTATCTGGGGGTCAGGGGGGGGGCCCTTCCTGGTTTCTTGCATCGGGGCCCTGAAGGTTCTAGTTACGCCACTGACCCCTAGGAATCCATTAAGCAAATGTACTATGACTTAGACTTATGCATTGTTACCGCTTTAGAAGGTGACTACTACGATGTATTATTTTTCATAAAGACAGGTTTTTCATATACCGTATATACTCGAGTATAAGCCGAGTTTTTCAGCACATTTTTTGTGTGCTGAAAATGCCCCCCTCGGCTTATACTTGAGTCACCTTTTTGCGCCTGATCTCCCAGAATTTGGGGACCCGGTACCAGCCGGCTGTAGGTCCCCTGGACCCCAAACTTGGCACACATGTAGCCCCACTCTTCCCCTACAAGTGTGCAAAGTTTGTTGTCTGGGGGACCTACGGCTGGGGAGCACCGATTTTTTTTCAAAGCCGGGTACCCCTTCTATAGACTCCCATGTTAAACGTCAGTCTAGTCATGGGCACAGTGGGGCATGCCCATGGACACAGTGAGGCATGCAGATGGACACCTTAGGCTTATATTCGAGTCAATGAGTTTTGCCAGTTTCGGCTTATATTCAGGTCGGCTTATCCTCGAGAATATGCGGTAACCTTTCCTGATGTATTACATATGGGACAACTATGATCCTCCTTTTTTTGAAATGATGGTAAATGTTACTTTAATCTGTAATGTTTTCAGGGGGTTGCTATCACAGATGGTCTCCTGTTGTGCCACATAAACATGTTTTTATTCCATTTTTATGTAACCTGGATATTCCTTTTGTTCCGACGTACACGATACTTATTGCTGGTGTATCTTACTAATGTTTGTAATGTCTACATATTCTTCCATCTCTCTCGTTCTCTATATGAATAAATTAAGATTGAATTAAAAGTGATCTTGCGGCGTAGACCACATTTATTTAAAGTGGACCACCCGCCGTTAAAAAAAAAAAATTGTTGCTGCCATAACAACGATATTTACCATCAAAATGGCAACGTAAATCCATGGGGGGCAGTCCGTAAGTTGCTAAAGAAGAACCGGTATACAGAAAAGGCAAAGCCATCACTAAGCCATCACTAACTTTAAAGAGCCTGTTTTCTGAAAAAAATAAACACTGCCGTATGAAGTGCAGCCACTTACGTGGTCGTATGCTGCTGTACCCAAATACATTTTTGTCTTTTGTTTTCCACAAATATAACTTTCTCCTGGTTTTTATTTTTTGCACTATGAAAAAAAATAACTTCTATATGTTGTACTTTCTGCTATAAAACACATCCAATAAATACTGTATTGGCGTATAACACTCACTTTTTTTACCCTGAAAATAGTGGGTAAACTGTGCCTGCAAGTTATACGCAGGTGGCTGTGGAAAAAAAAAATCCTGAAATTTCCCTCTTAAAGTTAGGGTGCGTGTTATACGGCGATTAAATATGGTAAATAAAAAAATCACAATGAGCGTTTTATTCATTGGTTTGCGCAAAAGTTATAGCATCTACAAACTATGGTATATAGACTAGGATTTTTTTTATACTAGTAATGGCAGCGATTAGTGACTTATAAGGGGACTGTGATATTGCGGCAAACAGTCTGACACTAACTGACACTTTTCACACTTTGTGGGAACCAGTGACACTAATACAGTGATCAGTGCTAAAAAATGTTTTTGGTAAAAATCCCAATAAGCATATAGTGATGGGCTTATAGCGGGACTGTGATATTGTGGTGGTCAAGTCCACACTAACTGACACTTTTGACAATTTGCTGGAACCAGTGACACTAATACAGTGATCAGTGTTGAAACATCTAGATTGATCAAAGGGTTAAATGTGTGTTTTTGTGTACACAGTGTGCTTTTACTAGGTGATAGGCTAGATTTTATTCTATTTTGCAGGGAAAGAAAATCCATCAGATCCCTGCTGGTGGACAGAGCTCCATTCTGTGTCTTTCTGACGATCTGCGGGGGCCAGCAGACATCTATTGCCCAGCACCCGCTGATCAGCTTCTGCTATAACTAAACACAGCAGAAGCGGTGCGTCCTCTACCAGTAATTGCAGAATCACGTATTTATAAGTAAATCTGCTAAAGGGCAGTCTGCAAGTGGTTAAAACTATACGTTGAGATTTGTTGGCAATAGGATCTGAACCCTAAATGATCCCTTAATGTAGACCTTCCCCCCCCTTTCCCTAAATTTCACATCAGAATGTATCTCTGCATGCTGATGTTAAATCGCCTAATATTTTTATTTATTTTGCTATTTAATGTTTTTCTGCTTTTTGGATGTACAGTGACTGCACTTGTAAGTGCACTTGTAGTACAAAGTGGATTTGCCTTTAGGAAATAAACCCCGCCCCCTTTGTCTTACAGGTTGTTATTTTTATATTTTTTATCGGAGTTTACAACCTCTTTAATGTAATCCCAGACACCCCTGCAGAGCCCTGATCTCAACACCATCAGGGCCGGATTAACATAGGAGCTATTGGAGCTGCAGCTCCAGGCCCCTTTCCCAAGATAGCCCCCCCCCCCCAAAAAAAGATCGACTTCGGGGGTTGTAGCTCGATGATCAGAGGTCACAGAAACCCCACATGTGGGGGTTAGACAGGGGAAGACATACCCCACAACTGGTCAAAGTATGGAACGACTATCAATTATGGTTTCGGAGATACGGACCTGCTTGCACAGCCTGTCAGAAGCTACATACAGAGCGGCCAGTATAAATACAAGCTGACACACTGCAGCAGACTGAGAGGATCACAGGGCTTATAATTATTATTTGTATATTACTTATGGTAATTAACCCCTTACCACCCAGACCAATTCTGACACTTCTCTACTACATGTAAAAATCATCATTTGTTTTTTACTAGAAAATTACTCTATGGTGGTCTTTGCAACTTTTTATGTTGCACAGTATAGAGCTGCACGATTCTGACTAAAATTAGAATTGCAAATTTTTTTGCTTAGAAGATAGATCACGATTCTCGTGGCGTAACATCATCTTTCACATTAAAACAAAAAAAAATGGGCTAACTTTACTGTTTTGTTTTTTTGTTTTTTATTATTCATTGAAGTGCATTTTTTCCCAAAAAATTGCATTTCAAAGACCGCTGGGCAAATGCAGTGTGACATAAAATATTGCAGCAATTGCCATTTTATTCCCTAGGGTCTCTGCTTAAATATATATAATGTTTGTTGGTTTCAAGTAATTTTCTAGCAAAAATGATTGATTTTAACTTAAACAAATGTTTTTAAGTGGTTACATTTCCTGCATTTACACACAGAAGTTTGATCTAAGAAGGAAGTTGGTTACAATGTTTAATGTTGTTACAAACTTGGCAGACTGCCCAGATTTTTTCTTTACACACACAGAAGTGTATCCCTTTGATCTTAGTTACAATGTTTCCTGTTAAAAACTTGGCAGACTCCCCAGATATTTTCTTTTGACAGCTGAAAGTCTCTCCACTTGTTATATGAAAGAATCGGCGAACTCTGCATTGGAGATCGTCAGAGGGGTTGAATCGAGATCATGTTTTTTTTAACGATTATTGTGCAGTTCTAGCACGGTATTTGCGCAGCAATTTTTCAAACATGTTTTTTTTTGGAAATAAACAGTTTCATTCATTAAAAAAAAGCACCAAAATTAACGCGTTTTTTTTTTGGTATACTAAGCGATGCTTAGTGCATAGTGCTCACTGTCATACTCTCCACATTCCTCTCCTGTACATAGTGCACACTGTCATACTCCCCACACTTCTCTCCTATACATAGTACCCACTGTTGTACCCTACACACTCCTCTCCTGTACATAGTGCCCACCTTCATACCCTCCACACTCCTCTCCTATACATAGTGCCCACTATCATACACTCCACACTCCTCTCCTGTACATACTGCTCACTATCATACCCTCCACACTCCTCTCCTGTACATACTGCCCACTGTCCTACCCTCCACACTCCTGTCCTGTACATACTGCCCCATCATACCTTCCACACTTCTCTCTGGTACATACTACCCTCTGTCATACCCCCACACTCCTCTCCTGTACATACTGCCCACTGTCATACCCTTCACACGCCTCTCCTGTACATAGTGCCTGCTGTCATACACTCCTCTTCTGTACATACTGCTCACTGTCATACCCTCCACACTCTTCTCCTATACATAGTGCCCACTGTCATACCCTCCACACTTCTCTCCTATACATAGTACCCACTGTCATACCCTCCACACTCCTCTCCTGTACATACTGCCCCATCATACCCTCCACACTCCTTTCATGTACATGGTGCCTGCTGTCATACACTTCTCTCTTGTACATACTGCCCACTGTCGTACCCTCCACACTTCTCTCTTGTACATACTGCCCACTGTCGTACCCTCCACACTTCTCTCTTGTACATACTGCTCACTGTCCTACCCTCCACACTCCTGTCTTGTACATACTGCCCCATCATACCTTCCACACTTCTCTCTGGTACATACTACCCTCTGTCATACCCCCACACTCCTCTCCTGTACATACTGCCCACTGTCATACCCTTCACACGCCTCTCCTGTACATAGTGCCTGCTGTCATACACTCCTCTTCTGTACATACTGCTCACTGTCATACCCTCCACACTCTTCTCCTATACATAGTGCCCACTGTCATACCCTCCACACTTCTCTCCTATACATAGTACCCACTGTCATACCCTCCACACTCCTCTCCTGTACATACTGCCCCATCATACCCTCCACACTCCTTTCATGTACATGGTGCCTGCTGTCATACACTTCTCTCTTGTACATACTGCCCACTGTCGTACCCTCCACACTTCTCTCTTGTACATACTGCCCACTGTCGTACCCTCCACACTTCTCTCTTGTACATACTGCTCACTGTCATCCCCTCCACACTTCTCTTTTATACATAGTGCCCACCGTCATATCCTCCACACTCCTCTCCTGTACATACTGCCCACTGTCATACCCAGTGCCGGGACAAGGTAATTTGGTGCCCAGGGCGAACATGGCAAACTGCGCCCGCCCCCCCACACACACACACAATATTTTCGGGCCAGCAGCACAGCATTGGAGCTCATTGTGGCAGTCAACAATTGCTTAACCTGCTATCCTCTAGCCTGCAGTGGCTGTATTAGGGCTAGAGGATAGCAGGTTAGGCAGTTCCTAATGGCTCAGTCCCTAGGATCAGTAAAGGATAATTGCCTACAGGCCCTCTTACCAGACCCAGCTAAACTTCCGCAGTAGTGTAGCATGTCTGTACCCTAGTAGTGGCTCTCTCTGGTGGTGCTGGTTAGCAGCGTGGCTCTCTCTGGTGGTTCTGGTTAGCAGCGTGGCTCTCTCTGGTGGTTCTGGTTAGCAGCGTGGCGCTCTCTGGTGGTTCTGGTTAGCAGCAGCAGCATGGCTCGCTCTTTGGCTTCCCGGTACACTCCTCTCTTTCTGTTTCTGTCTTTTGGAGCAGTTAATGTATATCATTCATTCCCCCGGCTTGTTTCTGGGTTATGGGATCTCTCTCTCTTATTCTCTCTCTTCTTGTTCTCTCTCTCTTCTTGTTCTCTCTCTCTTCTTGTTCTCTCTCTCTTCTTCTTGTTCTCTCTCTCTTCTTCTTGTTCTCTCTCTCTTCTTCTTGTTCTCTCTCTCTTCTTCTTGTTCTCTCTCTCTTCTTCTTGTTCTCTCTCTCTTCTTCTTGTTCTCTCTCTCTTCTTCTTGTTCTCTCTCTCTTCTTCTTGTTCTCTCTCTCTTCTTCTCTCTCTTCTTCTGCTCTCTCTTTTTTCCCCCAGCAGAGTGCATGCTGGGAGCTGTAGTCTTTCCTGAGAGGCTGACCGGAGGCGGGATGGGAGCAGTGCGAGGAGGGGTGGCGGACAGCACCCAGGTGACACCATAAAGAAAGCTGACAGTTGTAGTGGGTTCTTTCAAGCCCCCCTCCCTTCATCCCCCATCATTGAAGCTGTGATAGCGGGGGAGAGGCGAGCTACGGGATCTCAGAATGTTTCGCCCCCCCCCTTTCTCCTGTCAGCAGTGCGGGAGGAGAGACAGCGGCTCTCTCATTAGTTTCGCCGCTCAGCTTCCTGCTCGCTCTTTTTCCCCTCCCCATTGGCCACAACACAGGGCCATTTACAGCAGACTAGGGGAGCATCATGGGATATGTAGTTCCAGAAGATCAACAACGCGGCGAAAGTAATGAGAGAGCCTCTGTCTCTCCTCCCGCACTGCTGACAGGAGAAAGGGGGGGGGCGAACAATTCTGAGAACCCGTAGCCCACCTCTCCCCCGCTTACACTGCCGCTATCACAGCTTCAATGATGGGGGGTGGAGGGAGGGTTGCTTGACAGCACCCACTACAACTGCCAGCTTTCTTTATGGTGTCATCTGGGTGCTGTCAACCACCCCTCCTCGCACTTCTTCCAATCCCGCCTCCGGACACTCGGCCGGCCTCTCAGTGTGTGAGGCTGGGTAGGGAATACCAAGCGCCTGCAAGGGGGGGTATCTCCACTGACAGGGGAGTCAATAAGTGAAGCGCTGGTCTGTTCTAGGTTTGTGCTGGGTGCAGGAGGGAACTCGGCACATCATTGCAGGTGTAGGTATCAGCGGCTGATGTGTCAGTGTGACAGTTTTAGAAGCACACAGCAAGCACTTCACATGCGCCCCCTTCCTTCAGGAAATAGTAGCTCCCAGGGCACCCGCCCGTTCTGCTAGACCCCCCCCCCACCCCTGTACCGGCCCTGGTCATACCCTTCACACTCCTCTCCTGTACGTACTGCTCACTGTCATACCCTCCACACTCCTCTCCTATACATAGTGCCCAAAGTTAGACCCTCTACATTCCTCTCCCTCACCTGCACATACTTCCCACTTATATACCATCCATACTCCTCCCCTATGTCGCTTACCCACAAAAACAGTTCTTTAAAATTATACTGAATATCTTCAATGTTACCACCTCTAGAATGGGCACACTTTAGTTCAAGTAAAGGAAATCTCAGTCCTCAAATTTGTTCTGCCTCATTATTAGTACTCATTTAATTTTGTGTTTTCTACTGTGATGTATAGAGGAACATAGGGAATCTCAGCTACTCTAAATATAGCACTTGTAAAAAAAAAAGTGTCCATGAAAATATTTTTTAAATGTTGTCAACTATGCACTTATGCACTGCCCAAGGGCCACTGGGTCAGTAGGGGGCCCCATGAGAGGATCCTGTGATATTAAAGCGGTAGTAAACTTTCCTGACATTACTACTTTTTAGAGGCCCTGGGGTAGGTTATGCCACAATGTACAAGTATGCACAGCATATTAACACATTAGGGTACACTTACATTTTCAGACTGAGCCTTCCAGTGCTGCGCTGTGATCAATCTGGCGGGCCCCGGGTGCTTCCATCTTCACCCGGTTTTCCTTCTGGGTTCTGTGCCTTTGGTCACTTGCATTGCCGGGCTGCGTGGATGTCATTCCCACGCATTTTATCATTTATAAAAGGCCCCACCAAAATCCTCCGCACCAGGCCCGTGATGTTCTTAATCTGGCCCTGAACACCATGTGTTGAGATCAGGGCTCTGCAGGAGCCAAGCCATCACTTTCAGCACTCCTTGTTCTTCTTTATGCTGAAGATATTTTCTGATGACATTGGCTGTTTTTGTGCATAATTGAGTCTCTTAGCCTTGTCCCCACATCGGAGGTATCGCTTTTTGACCACAATTCTTCCATGAAGACCACTTCTGGCCAGATTTCTCCAGACAGTAGATGGGTGTACCTAGGTCCCACTGGTTTCTGCCAGTTCTGTGCTGATGGCTCTGTTGGACATCTTCCGATGTAGAAGGGAGGTAAGCATGATGTGTCCTTCATCTGCTGCATTAAGTTTCTTTGGCTGACCACTGCATCTACGGTCCTCAAAGTTGCCCGATCAATGGTGGAAAATACAGGCAGATGCTTAGCCATCATGTCATACCATCAGGGAAGCGTGGGATTGGCCTGAAATGTATTCTGCAGCATGACAACGACCCCAAACATATAGCCAATGTCATTAAGAACTATCTTAAGTTTAAAAAAAGAACAAGGAGTCAGTGAAGTGATGGTTTAGCCTCCACAGAGCCTTGATCTCAACACCATTGAGTCTGTCTGTCTGGGATTACATAAAGAGACAGAAGGATTTGAGACAACCTGTTGTTCGTTCTCCAAGATGTTTTGAACAACCTACCTGCCAACTTCCTTCAAAAAAAGTCCACCTAGATGAATTGATGCCGGTTTGAAGCCAAAGTGTGGTCACAGCAAATATCGACCGTACTTCTAATGTCACTTTAATGGCAATGAGAGGGGGACAATGTTGAAAAAATCTAGGCTGTTTAATTAGCCATCTTCCTTTATGAAGTCGTTTGGCAAGAGGTGTCTTATTTGGTAAAAATTAGTGACTTTGTGTTTTCCCCCCATTTATGCCGCATTGTAGAGTAAACTCAGATTTGTATTCTCTTGCAGGTGCACTGTGGGTGAAATTACAGACGCAATGAAGAAGGTGTTTGGAGAACACAAAGCCAGCGATCGGATGGTGAGTGGAGCTTACCGCCAGGAGTTCGGAGAGAGTGAAGAAATATCCTTCACTTTAAAAAGGTAAGACTTTGTCTCTATCTTGCAGTTCTAGGATTTTCTGTTATATTGGTTCTTTTCTGTGGAGCATCCTTACCTAACCAGGGTTCCTTCAGAGGTGGCCAGGGGTTCCTGGAGCAATGAGCAGTTCCTGACTTTTCATATGAGCTACCAAGAACACCAGTAATCTTTCAGGTATATGTAAGGGGGAATTCTTCCCAATAAATACCATTCCAAGGAGAATTCTTCCTACTAGCTGTTGGTGTACCAGGGCCCTGCGCTGATCACCGCTTTACCAAGGCCCTGCGCTGATCACCGCTTTACCAAGGCCCTGCGCTGATCACCGCTTTACCAAGGCCCTGCGCTGATCACCGCTTTACCACTGCCCTGCGCTGATCACTGCTTTACCACTGCCTTGAGCTGACCACCGCTGTACCAGGGCCCTGCGCTGACCACCGCTGTACCAGGGCCCTGCGCTGACCACCGCTGTACCAGGGCCCTGCGCTGACCACCGCTGTACCGGGACCCTGCGCTGAC
Source organism: Rana kukunoris (assembly GCA_029574335.1). NCBI lineage: Eukaryota > Metazoa > Chordata > Amphibia > Anura > Ranidae > Rana > Rana kukunoris. Next base: position 58,805,602 of record CM056052.1, read on the forward strand.
CACCGCTGTACCGGGGCCCTGCGCTGACCACCGCTGTACCGGGGCCCTGCGCTGACCACCGCTGTACCGGGGCCCTGCGCTGACCACCGCTGTACCGGGGCCCTGCGCTGACCACCGCTGTACCGGGGCCCTGCGCTGACCACCGCTGTACCGGGGCCCTGCGCTGACCACCGCTGTACCGGGGCCCTGCGCTGACCACCGCTGTACCGCTGACTACTAGTGTACAAGCAGTTTTCAGACATTCTGTCTGTCCTGCAAACAGCAGAACGGAGGGCATTAGAGGGACCAGTTTTTGTAGAGAGACCCCTCTACAGCTGCATGTGTAATGGGAGGACACATTTGAAAAAAGAGGAATGCTGGTATGTACTATTCAGGGGATATTGAATTGCATAGTGGGAATTTTGGAAAATAATGCTGAAGGTAAATGTACAATTTCAAGCTGAAGTTTATTCTGCTCATTTTTCCCTGGTTTCTCCATCCACCCTCATCAATATGCTAATTATTTTTTTTCGCTCAAGCCGCAATGTGATTGGGGAAATCGCGCCTGCTCAACTATTGTATTCAAACAGCAAGGAGATTTTCCTGCCGTGAGAATACAATGATCCGTGCTGATGGCTATATCCAGTGGCACTGATCGAACAGGAAAAAAAGCACAGAAGTCAATCAGTAGATCGACTTCTGTACAAACAGGGTGCCCATTCATGGGCCGAAATTCAGCCGGTCCCTGCAGAACCATGTATGACTAGCGCAATCTAAGTACAGGAGAGGAGCTTGTATGACTGCCAGACTGTGGGCAGAGATGGAGTATTAAGTGTTCAAGTCAGTCCCGGCCTTGGATTAAAGTAAGTATAGATTTTTGGGACTGGCGCCGACAGCAGCTTTGTGACACGATTGACAAACTCCATTCATCCTTACATAATATAACTGAGTACTAACATTTATAGGTAAAGTTGATCCAGGGAAAATCCCCTGCTGTAGCAAATTGAATCAAGCTTTGTTGGGTTTTTTCGCCTTCGGACTCTTCCGAACGGGGCGGATCAGTAATGATTCACCCTGTGCACCTCCTTTTGCTCAGCGGGGATCGCTCCGTTGATCCCCGCTGAGCTGGTGGATGACAGGGCGGTCCCTGCACACTGTGCAGGGACCACCCTGTCTTTTCTCCGCTCTCCCCCCTATGGGGGGAGTGGATGAACACGGACAGGAGCGGGTCGAATGTCAGCGGGCATGTCACCGCTGACATCCGTGGCTCCATAGAGGTGCACAGAGCGTCCTTTCAGGTCCACCTAAAAAAACTGGCAGGCGGATCTGAACGGTCCTCCCGTGTGAAAGAGCCCTTCCTCTGGATCAACTGTGGCTATAGAATTGGGTATATGGGATTGTACGGTATTATTATTTTTATTATTATTTTTATTTTTGCTATGGTTGAACTGGATGGACTTGTGTCTTTTTTCAACCTGACTAACTATGTAACTATCCTTAGAGAAAATTGCATTGAGGATTAAAATGTGATACAAGCATTGCATCGGATTTTTTGTTTCTTTTATTTTAGAATGTGGGTTCCTTTCCCATTTCCATCTATACAGAGAAAACTATGATAGTCTCAATATTAAAAAGTCTCTCCTTCAGATATTACCAATGACAGTTTTATTATAGAATGCGCAGTGTGGATGTTGTCAGGTCCTGTATGTAAGCCGACTCTCTTCCGCCTCGGGCCTCTGTGGCCGTGAGACCCGATGAGCGCTGCAATTGGCGGATCTAGTTTTCCTTTTGTTTTTTTTTTCTATTAAGTGTTTTACACAAAGTGCAGCTTTTCCACCATCTGCAGAGGTCATTTCTTGTGATCTCAGAATAGAAATGTTCCCGATATGCATGAAAAGGCCGAGCTGTTATCAGGGGGGAAATAAAGCTTGTGATGACATCCTCTTTTTATCATGTCATGCTTTATTGTATAAACCTGACAGCCATTTAAAACTGAAGTAAGAGAGTTCATTTAGATGGCGTATTTTGTATTTATTTTTTACACTTCTGAACGCAGATCTGTTACAGCCAATGTGTCCATTGTGGAATTTAGATCCATATTCCAGAGCAGTATTTATTGTGTCAGTGGAAGGAATAGTGCCCCATTCCAGGTGCCAGTAGAAGGAATAGTGCCCCATTCCAGGTGTCGGTGGAAAAAGTAGTGCCCCATTCCAGGTGCCAGTAGAAGGAATAGTGCCCCATTCCAGGTGCCAGCGGAAGCAGTAGTGCTCCATTCCGAGTGTCAGTGGAAGGAGTAGTGCCCCATTCCAGGTGTCAGTGGAAGGAGTAGTGCCCCATTCCAGGTGTCAGTGGAAGGAGTAGTGCCCCATTCCAGGTGTCGGTGGAAGTAGTAGTGCCCCATTCCAGGTGTCGGTGGAAGTAGTAGTGCCCCATTCCAGGTGTCGGTGGAAGTAGTAGTGCCCCAATCCAGGTGTCAGTGGAAAGAGTAGTGCCCCATTCCAGGTGTCGGTGGAAGTAGTAGTGCCCCAATCCAGGTGTCAGTGGAAGAAGTAGTGCCCCATTGTTTTCAGTGGGAAGAATAGTTCCCAATCGTTGGTGTCAGTGCCTCCCCCCACCCCCAATCTCTGAAACGCAGCTCTATTACAGGCAATGTGTCCATTCACATTGTGGCATTTAGATCCATATTCTAGAGCAGTGTTTCTTAACCAGGGGCCCTTTGGATTTCCCTGGGGTGAGGAAGGGCTTTTGGTATGAAGGTAATTTCATCAAGGCTTTTGTGTGCATTGTCCCAGGCTCATGTTTCCCCATTGATTAGTAACATTACATTTTTTTGCCGGGGGTTTCTTGAGATTCTGCACACTTTTTTAAGGTTGCAGAGATTTAAAAAAAAAATGAAAAAAGGGTTGAGAAACACGGTTTTAGAGCAGTATTAAGGATGTAAAAATAAAAATGAATGCACATGTATGCAAGTAAACTCATTCTAGTGGCTAGAATAAATGTTTCTTCAAGCACTGGCAGAGCGGGGGATACGGTAAGTAAAACTGCTTTTATCGGTACACTAGACAAAAACAAGCATTTAACCATTGCAGTGCTAGGACAGCCCCACTGTAAGGGTCATTTTGGACTTTCCCCACAGTTCAGCTTCAACTAACCAGTGTATTGTTGCATCATGGGAGGAAACTCCTATAAACGTGTGGCGAGCATGCAGCCTCCATACAGATATTGTCCTAATAATGGATTTCTAAATCTGGGTATTAATTGTGTTTTTTTTTTTTGTACTTGTGTCTATTTAGGGTGCAGGGTTTTGTAGATCGAGAAGGACGGAGACCTCGTCTGCTTGTGGCAAAAATGGGGCAGGATGGCCATGACAGGGGGGCAAAGGTTATTGCCACTGGGTTTGCTGACCTGGGATTTGATGTGGACATTGGACCCCTTTTCCAGGTAAGAGAGCGGCATTACTGAAACATTGTTTATATACTTTAGTGGGTCAAAGGAGCACTCCAGACTGCAGATCGCTGAACTGTTCACAATAGCTAATAGACGCTGCACCTTTGTGAACATTATAAAGTCCACTAGATAATTTGGGGTGATTACAGAACAAGAATACCAAGGTATTGTGGGACAGTCCAAACTTATTCCACGTACACGATCAGAAATTCCGACAAGTAAACCGTGGATTTTTTTTCTGACGGAATGTTGGCTCAAACTTGTGTTGCATACACACGGTCACACAAAATTCAGACCGTCAAGAACGCAGTGACGTACAACAAGAAAAGTTCAGTGAGTCTCAGCATGTGTGTTTTTTTTGCATGTCGAAATTGCATACAGACGTTAAGAATTTCCAACAAGAACTTTTCCCGTCGGAAAAATTGAGAACCAGCTCTCAAATTTTTCTGTCGGAAATTTCGACAGAAAAAGTCAGAAGGAGCCTACACAGTTGGAATTTCCGTCAAAAAGCTCACATCAAACTTTTCTTGTCGGAAATTCCGATCGTGTTTATGCGGCAAAACTTTTTTTCTTTTTGGGGTGGGTAGGAAGATTTTGGGGTTGTATCTTTTATAGCAACAGAAGGTCTACTCCAGTCTCTGATTTAGCATCTTATACCGATGAGCAGATCTTATGCTGTATTCCAAGGGTTGCTAAGCTTTCTAAACAAATTAGGGGGCCGGACTGAGGCCAAAGAAAGCAGAAAATCTTTTGGTGGGAGTAAGAAACTTACATTAGACTTGTGGTCGGTAGCAGGAGGAATAGATCCCTATCGTTGGTGTCAGTGGAAGGCATAGTGCCATTTATCAGCGGGAGAAATGGTGCCCCATTGGTGGTGGTAGTGGGAAGTATAGGGTCCCATCGTCAGTGGAAGGAATAGTGCCCTAACAGCTGGATAAAGACAAGCAAGGGGCCACATTTGGCCCACAGGCCGATGTTTGGAGACCACTGCTGTATTCAAACTTTATGGATTTGTCAATGTTTTACTCCTGTCTGGGTCTTTTTCTTCACTTCCTGTTTATTAGATGAGTGTCACACAGAACAGGAAGTTAAAAAAAAGTTTAGAAAATGTGTTATCTGAGATTTCACCTCATTACCAGAGGATAGTTGTTTGTTAGGATGAGAACCCGGAAAAAATCTCTTTATGGGGACACTGAATACTAAAACTGAGAGAATGTCTAACCCTTCTGCGCGCTAACACTGTTAAAAAAAAAAAAAAAAAGAAGAAAAGATTGGCTCTTGCCGAGCTTTAATGGGCAACTAAAGTGTTGTATTGGTATATCAACAGGGTTTAAAGGATCGGTGAACTTTTAAAATCGATCCCTGCATTTATCTTTTGCGGCGATATCTGTTTTCATCCGATCTCCCCATAGAGGAGAGCAGGGCTCTGACGGGAAACGGACCTGTCATCCGCCTACTTAGCACAGATCGATCCCCGCTGAGCAAAGCCGAGTCCGCCTGGCAGACTGCCCTTGTAAAAGAGCCCTTTCTGTTAGGGACTATCAACCCTTTCTATTTGTACTGGTGACCATTGTCATCAAAACAAGAGGTGAGGGTATGGCCCCTTTCACACGGGCTGTCTGATCAGGTTCCCATTTGAGTTTTTCAGGTGGACCTGATCAGAGCCTCCAGTCTTTTCTATTAAGCGGCAGATGTCAGCGGAATCGCATGTCCGCTGACACCTGATCCCATCCTGTTCGTCATAAACAGATTCCCCATCCGTCTGGCGAATGGCATTGGATAGAAACACACAGTTTGTTTCCATCTGATTGCCCCATAGAGGAGGGCAGACACAGGCCTGTCATCTGCTTGTTTAGCTGGGATCAGTGGAGAGATCCCCCCACTGAGCAAGCGGGGGCACCCGTGTGAAAGGGGCCTAATTCTTACAATGGGAACATTTTGTTTTGGTCACAACTAAGATGGGAATCCCCCTCCTCTTGGAGGGATTTCCTCTTGCATCCACTTGCATGCCTATTTATAACTGAACTCCAGGCACAAAAAACTTTAATTCAAATATCATATTATGTATTTCTTAATCATCACCAGGGATATAAATCCACTTCAAGTGCACCGAATGCCTATACACGCCCATATATTACTTTGTAAAAGTTGCAGTGACATCATTACTGTGCTGTACAAAGCCTGTACAGAGAGCAGAGCTGTGGGAGGGGCCCAGAGACCTGACCGATCCCCTTGAACAAGGAGAGAGATCAGCAGTAACCAGTCTTTATTACAGGAAGTTCCTGCACAAAGGCAAAGCTTTACATTAAACAAAAAGGGGGAAGAGAGTTCTCCCAAGAGGGCCGAGCAGAGGACAATGTGATTGATTTTATTGATTTATTAAATACAAAAATACCACACTACACTTTAATGATTAAAGAGACTGATTACACAGCCAGTGAGCCCACAGACAAATTTAAAAAGACAACGTTGTCATTGATTAAGATGGGGGAGTTCACAGCTGCACATCCATCACGCATTCAATGACCACATACATACTCACACTGACCAATTTAAAGTAGAGGTGCACCCAATTTTTTTTTTTTAAAGCCAGCAGCTACTAATAGTGCAGTTGCACCCACAATGTCGGCAGCCGAGGCCGAGCAATCGCTCGTCCCTCGGATGCTGCCGCCACCATCCTCGGTAAAGGAATCGGGAAGTGAAGCGGTGTGGCTTCACTGCCCAGTTCCCTACGTGCGGCGCATTGTAACTGGTCCCCATTCTCTCCTGGGAACTGTGCGTTTCCCACAGCAAGTGGAGGGGACGAGAAGTGGGTGCCAGTCTATGCCCGGAAGTGGGTGCAAATACAGGTAACTGCACCTCCCTCCCCCTGAAAGGTTCCAAATGTGACACCAGAAGGGGAGTAGGGTTCCAAAAAGCTGAAATTCAATTTTTGGGTGGAAAGTGCATTGCATAAAAATGAGCAGCAAGCTCGGAACCTTGTTGCGTCACTTCCGGTGTCCGTATTCCAGGACGCAGGTATATGGACACCGGAAGTGACGCAACAAGGTCCCGAGCTCGCTGCTCGTTTTTATGCAATGCACTTTATATAATTTCAAATGTGAGTACCTTTTTTTTATCTAAATAAATTGTGAATTTTAAAATGCCAAACGTACTACACCAAGAGGCTCTGTATTCTCTTATTTCTCCGTCCATACTCGAGCCCCCGAGTGCCCCCACATCCTGCATCCACACATTAATGGAAACGCTGGAGGAGGAAGGAATCCCCTTCCCCACTTCGCATTCCACATATCTTTCAATGCTGCTTACCTTACTTCAGTAAGGTAAGAAGGTAGTACACCCACGGGTGTTACTTACACCCGAAGAGCCACCTCTCACAGAAGTCACAGTGCCACCTGTTACTGTTACAGAGCACTAGCAACACTGCACCCTGGATCCAGAGGAATTGATTTTTCCCTTCTGCGATTCACCAGCACTTTAGCACCTCACTCACAATGGACTTTATTTCCATTTGTTTCCAATTCTACATGCATTGTTTCTATTCTAATTATTATCAATTTTTTAATATATATTATCATTGCACTTTATATCATTGCACCTGTAGTCGCTTGTTTGCAGCACTTTATATATTTATGTATATAATTGTTTACAATTTAGTCTCTCTACATTCATATATCTAGGTTTATATGTGATTTTCCCCTTGAGAGATTCGCCAGCATTTTAGCGCCTTTTCCTACACTCACAATGGACTTTATTTCCATTTGTTTCTAATTTTACACGCATTGTTTTTTATTCCAATTATTATCAATTTTGTAATATTTATTATCATTGCACCTTATATTATTGCACCTGTAGTCACTTGTTTGCAGCACTTTATATATTTATTTATATAATTTATTCTATCTGCATTCATATATCTAGGTTTATATGTTCTTTTATGAGGGAGCGCAACACCACTATTTGATTTTTTTGTGATTAGTAGCTGCTGGCTTTTAAAAAAAAATTGGGTGCGCCTCAACTTTAAATTGGTTAGTGTGAGTGTATGTATGTGGTCATTGAATGTGTGATGGATGCGCAGCTGTGAACTCCCCCATTTTAATCAATGACAACGTTTGTCTTTTTAAATTTGTCTGTGGGCTGTGTAATCAGTCTCTTTTATTCATTAAATCGTAGTGTGGTATTTTTCTATTTAATAAATCAATTAAATCAATCACATTGTCCTTTGCTTGGCCCTCTTGGGAGAAATCTCTTCCCCCTTTTTGTTGTATGCGGTTTTTAGGGTCGCTAGGACTGCAGCTTTTGGTTAATAACCTAGATGAAAGATTGATCAATTTTTGTAAATTATAGTTTAATCTATCAGTAGGTAATATAAAGAGTATTCACAAGCTACTGTGGAACAGCTGAATGACAGCTGTGAAGGGGTTAAGTATGAATCAACTGCTCCAAATCACTGAAAGGTAAAACCAAGACCTGAGTGTGCATTAATATAAAAAGTAGTGATGAGCTGTTGATAAATGTATATGCAAAAGTATAAAAACACACAAACATTAAAGCAATGATAATAAGTGCAAAATAGTGTGCAAGTGGCAAACTATGTGCCAAACAATAAAGTGTCCAAATAAGCCTCAAATGCTGAAGAGGTATGTAACACAATGCAAAATGCAAATGACATCTGCTCTGAAACAATCGCATCTGCTGTGAAATATGTAAAATAAGCATAACATGGAATACAAAGGTGAATTAGGTGAATGTGGTAAATTCCAAAGTGTGATGCAAAAATAAAATAAAAAGTCCAAAATGTGCAATCACACATAAAGAGTGATGTGTGCAAAGTGATGGCTTCTTCACCTGGCACACATCACTGGTGCTCGCCTGTGTCACTTCCGGTTGCCTCTAAGTGGCTCAGACGCTCGGCGCTCGTAGATAGACATGGTTTGTTTACGGTTTGAATGTGAGTACCTTGTATACTTTTTTTGCAATTGTAGTTAAAACATACTACACTATCCTGTGATTCCTTTTACCTTCCCTGCTATCGTATATGCACGGCATCTAGAGACCCCTTATACCACGAAAGTAACAGCCGTTCCCCACATCCAGGGATTACCCAAGGCACCATCCAGGCAGGCTGGATTACGCTGGATACACTCAGGCTTTTGTTATATGCTGTAACCTCACAGCAGTGAGGTAAGGGGCCATCCATTTACCTTGGCACAAGGGCGTCAAACTCAGTTTCATCGTGGGCGGCGTCAGCATTATAATTGCCCTCAAAAGGGCCGTTTGGATCTGTAAGATTAGATGTCCAGCACACCACCTCCCCTTACATTAGATGTCAAGAGCCACCCCACCATCAGAAGTTGAGTCCCCCACTCTCCCTTACATCACAGTGCACCCCCCTTTCCTTACGCTGCTGCTTGGAAGAAGCTGGATGCATTGCTTGAAAGCAGAAAGTAAGGGTCTGGAGGAGGGCTGGAGCTCTCCAGCAGCTAGAGGAGAGGTGCGAGGGCCACATGAAATGACCTGGAGGGCCGGATTCAGTCTGCGGGCCTTGTGTTTGTGTAACGGCTCTGGTGAACAGAGTGAACCACAACTGCGGTTAGCAAGGATTTCAATGTGCTTCTTTATGTGAGAATTCAGTATTGGACCCCAGGCGTCACTCCACGCAAACAGGAGTTTGGGGGTTCTCTACATCATCTCTCTCTCACATAAGAAAGGGCGTTGAGCTACCTAGGTTGGACGCATTACAACATGCGACCAGAGCTTAGTGTTTAAAATTATGGCATACACTTAAAGATTCCAATGCACTTCTATATGCAAGTGATTATCAGTACGGGACCCCAGGCGTCACTCCACACAAACAGGAGTTTGGGGGTTCTCTACATCATACCACTTAAACATATACAAATGCATTAGGCCACTTAGGTTACTTAGTATGAAGTAACCATCAACCCTGAGCATAGAAAAGTTAGAGCGAACATGTTCAGTGAGTTAGGGCAAGGCCCATAAACAAATAACACTTATGTCAAGCACGTAGTAAATAGGAGTTGTGAAGACAACTAATAGTTGCATATGAGAGGCAAATATAGCTTAGCTAATTTCAGAGTAGATGTCCCTTTAAGATCTTCTTTAGCAAACAGTCATAGGCACAACAGTCTATGCCACGTAGTATGTTAACAGCTACAAGCCATAATATATAACAGTGGAATATATGCAGCAGATATTTCTATAGTACTACAAGTGAAACAATTGCTACTTATCTGTTTGCAGGGCTTCAGTGTAGCAAAAAGGGATTCCGTAGTGTAGGGTGTCAGCAAGGAAGGTCTGTAAGGTTGTACCCGGCAATGACAGTCTGTTGCAGTTAATGTAGAAGCATTAATGCAGGAGTTGCAGGCTAGTCAGAGTTGAAGCATGGGGAGCGTTGGCACCATTGGTTTTTGCGTGGCCGAGCTACAGCTGACAATAATAGAACGGTGTGCAGTCAGCACACCACTCTGTTTATAGCATAGAGGCAGGTGCAGTACTATAGCACTGATTCAAAAGAAACCGCTGTAAGATGCGGCACACTTACACGTTCCCCGGTGGAACGCACGCGGTGCCGCGTAATGGCGTCATCACGCGGTTGCCGTATGCGCTTCACGCCGGAACGCATTATGACGGTGCGGAGCGCGCCTGTTACAGTTTGACACTTGTGCCTTACCAGAAGGCACTGAAGAACCATCACTCTGCACACTTGCACCTTAGTAGAAGGCACTGAAGAGCCATCACCTTGCACACATCACTTTTTATGTGCGATTGCACATTTTGGACTTTTTTCTTTTTGCATTCCATGTTATGCTTATTTTACATATTTCTCAGCAGATGTTATTTGCACTTGTACTATTTGAAGTTTTTTCCATGATTATTTTTAGGGTTGTCCCTATACCACTTTTTTGAGACCGAGTACAAGTACCGATACTTTTTTTCAAGTACTCGTGAATACCGATACTTGTTTTTAATGTCATGTGACACTGGCTGTATTTTTTTTCTTTTTTACACAATTTTTATTTATTTTTCTTTTTTTGTGATTTTTTTTAATCAGCCCTGTTTGGGGGGGCTTTGGTAAGATATCGTAGGTCTTAACAGACCCCTGACATCTCCTCTTTAAGACAGAGAAAGGGACTAAGGACACAGGTTCCCCAGTCCCTTTCTCTGCAGCCTCAGCTAAAGTGAATGGAGAGAAGCTCCTATCCATTCATAAACTGAAGCATCGTAATCGCAGTTTACGATGCTCAGTTATGTGAATAGACAGTCAGTGATCACTGACTCTGTCCATTCGGAAAAGGTAGGAGCCAGATTTAGCGGCTCCTACCTCCGCTCTCCTTCCTGACAAATTGAGGTGGGAGAAGATGGCACGGGGGGAGCACAGCACAGAGTTGGACAGAAGATGGCACGGGGGGAGCACAGCACGGATTTGGACAGAAGACAGCTGCTCAAGTATCATGTGAAGCATCGAAGCATTTCCCCCGAGTACAAGTACTCGGGAAATGCTCGGTATAGGTACCGATACTAGTTGTTCCGGGCATCCATTAATTTTTTTCAAAGCTTCACACTGGATTTCTGCACAGATCTAGAAGAAATACACAAAGCACACGTAGATTCCAGTAAGAATACACATGACTTTTGTATTCAGACAACCTTTACTTATGGAGATCAGCTTGAGGTTGACGAGGGTTTTAACTTTAAAAGTTGTGACTTGCACTTCAACCACTTGCTGGTGGACAGATGAACAGATAAAAGCTACACAGAAACATTTTAGTAGCTCAGTCCTGCTACTCAAATCATTAGTGATAGAAAGCATATAGTAGCAATTAGTCTTGCATTATTGCACAATGCTCCATTCAAGTGTGATTAATCGCTACATTTTGCTTCTTGGGGCAATGTTCCTGTTCGCCCACATTAATGGGAGCATGTTGTAATGCGGAGATGTATTTTAACACAGAATTCCCTGTAGGATTACATAAAAAAACAGACATTCAGGAAGCATCAGGATCGCTATACCACGTTTAGGGAATCGTTTGTTTAGCGATCATTTTATATCAATCAATCACTAGTTATTTTAGTAGTAGGATTGCGCTACCAAAAATCCTCTGCGTAGGTTCTAGCCTGTATAGGTGACTGTCAGCAAGGGGTTAATAGCCTGAAAAGCTTTAGCTTTAATTGGCTAATTAAACTGTATGTAAACCCTAACAATGAGCTTCTCACTTATTCCCCTTGATTTGTTAAAGCCCATCTCCAAGAAAAATCCTTCCTTGCAGTGGGACTGCCCATATACTGCAAAGTTTAAATGCTCATTTAGGTCTAGGGTACTTGCCTGATCTCCCCACTGCCCGCACTGTCCTATGCTTATTTTCCAGTAGGTGTCCTCGTATCCAGTGCAGGGCTGTGGGCCTTGCATTATATACAGTAGTGTATTTAGGTTTTGTGCTGCCCTAGGCCTGACTAAACTCGTGCACCCCCTAATTTTAATAAGACCCACCCCTTTATGTCAAGGTCACACCCCTTTCTGTTTAAGGCACGCCCTGAAATTTTTGAGTGGGGACACTAGTTCTTAGGGCCCAGGGGGGCATTGGATTCCCTTAAAGGGGTTGTTAAAGAAAAAAAAATCCCTAAATAGCTTCCTTTACCTTAGTGCAGTCCTCCTTCACTTACCTCATCCTTCCATTTTGCTTTTAAATGTCCTTATTTCTTCTAAAAAATACTCACTTCCTGTTCTTCTGTCCGTAACTACACACAGTAATGCGACACTTTCTCCCTGGTGTGGAGAAAGCCTCTTGAGGGGACGAGCAAGAGGGTCAGGACACTCTCTACTTTGCAGAGAGAAAAAGGAGCTGTGTGTTAGTGGGCATCCTGACACTCCTGCTCGCCCACTCAAGAGGCTTTCTCCACACCAGGGAGAAAGTGTCGCATTACTGTGTGTAGTTACAGACAGAAGAACAGGAAGTGAGGATTTCTCAGAAGAAATAAGGACATTTAAAAGAAAAATGGAAGGATGAGGTAAGTGAAGGAGGACTGCACTAAGGTAAAGGAAGCTATTTAGGGGAAACTTTTTTTTTTACTATTACAACCCCTTTAATTTGCATAGATTTACTCCTTCCTGTTTGGCTATGGGGCAGGAAGTGAAGAGAAATCTCTGCAGTGGGACAGGGATGGTAAAAAATAAACTGACAGGGACTATAACCCTCCAAAATGAAAAAAAAAGTGTTGCCTGTAGTTTTACTTTAAGCACAAATTTCTGATAATTTTATGAAGAGGACTAAGAAGATATAACCAAGCCAATGGTGCAGCAAAAAACATATAGCACAGTGAGGAGGGTCTGTTGTCTAGGACAGTCAAAATTAGAAGCATCTTGCGTTAGACTAACAGTGTAGCACAAGCCGGTGGGCCGGGACTCTTTCCGTGCTGCCCCCCTGCAAAGTGCCGCCCTAGGCCTTTGCCTTGTTGGCCTAGGCCAGGATACAGCATTGATTATACAATCCTACTTTTAAAAAAATAAGTTGGGGACGTGGTGTAAAATCTACGTGAAAATAGAATGTAATGATTTGCAAAACTCATAAATCCATATTTTATTCACAACAGAAAATGGAAAACATCAAATGTTTAAACTGAGAAACCATTTTAAGAGGGGAAAGAAAGGTCATGTTGAAACTGATGGCAGCATCATGTCTCCAAAAAGTTGGGGCAGGGCCATGTTTTGCACGGTGTAGCATCCCCTCTTCTTTTTTAACACTCCTGTAAAGGTCTGGGAACTTAGGAGACCAGTTGCTGGAGATTTTGGGAGAGGAATGTTGTCCCATTCTTGCCTGATATAGAATTCTTACTGCTCCACAGTCCTGGGTCTTCAAGATGCATCAAAACTTTTCAAATGCTGAAAGGTGTGGATTGCAGGCTGGTCAGTTATAGAGGAAATAAACCCTGATGGGTTTTATGTCCTCTCTCCCCCCCCCTGCAAGGTAAAAGCATAATGGGCTAGTACAGCCCTCAAAATTTCCACTCGCCTACTAGCATTTGGCGAGTGGATTTAAGCTGGGGGCGAGTGATGACAGGGCTGCATGACCAATCTCCCTCCAATCTGTGCCTACACTTAGCGTTCTGATGAGATTGGTGGCCGAAGAGAAAAGGTGCATGCTCGGAAAAAGTAGTCTGGTGGTGAGCCGCGCACAGGCAGAGCAGTACACAGGTGCTCTCCTTACAATTCTCATTAAGCCATGGGACCTAACAGTATGACCTCTCTGAGCCTGCCCCCCTCCACCCGACCAATGTAGCTGGAGAGCAGAAAGTAATGAGTGAGGTGGAGGATTGGGAAAATTACCACTCTGGTGCAGCGCTCACTGAAAGTTGCCCTGACATGAGAGCGGCAGCTATCCAGTTTGTGCAGTTTTCTTCTCCTTGTGCTCTATGTAAGTGTCCAACAGTTCAGCCTGAGCACTGTGAACAGACTGGTCTCAATGTGTGCTGTGCGGTGTCAGTGTGCTCTGTGCTATGGTGTCAATGGCTGTGCAGTTGTGTGGATCTCAGCGCTGGATTGTACTCCCTTCCGCTGTGCTGCAGCTCCTCTCCTCACTGCCAGCCTAAATAAAAGGGGGAAGTGGGGACATGCAAGCGTGGAGCCGCACACACAGGCTCCTGATAAGAGGGAGAGAGAGAGAGAGAGGATGGATGGGAGTTGCAGAGGAGACAGCAAGAGAATGGAGAAGGGACCCAGTTCTAGTACCCTGTCCCTCTGGTCTGCCCCCAGTGCCCTGTCCCTCTGGTCTGCCCCCAGTGCCCTGTCCCTCTGGTCTGCCCAAGTGCCCTGTCCCTCTGGTCTGCCCCCAGTGCCCTGTCCCATTTTGTTAAAGTTGTTGTTGGTAATATTTAATTTTGTAACTTGATTCTGCATAAAACATTTAACAGTGTCATTCCATGAGATAATCTACGAGGGCGTGTTTACAGGTGCAATTAGGCGCAGGGCAGTGTATGAATTAAGCGGGGCAACTAGTGGCGAGTAACTCTTGAGGCCTGGCTAGTAGCTTAGGACTTAAAATTTTGAGCCCTGGGCTAGTATGCATCGCAATGTCCCCGCTGGTGGCCGCATCCATCTTCACCCCTCTTCCTTCCCGGGCCATGAACTTTGGCTCTGTGAGAGGCCTGGATTACATGGCGTCACTCCGGCGCATGTGCGGAGGAGCCACCAATTTTGGCATGAGCCCCTTAGAAACGTCAGGAACATGCCCTTTCTTTAGTGCGCATGCCCCGTAAAACCGTGTATATGGTAAATCTCTCCTAAACCATGGGTCCTCAAACTATGGCCCTCCAGTTGTTCAGGAACTGCAATTCCCATCATGCCTAGTCATGTCTGTGACTGTCAGAGTCTTGCAATGCCTCATGGAATGTGTAGTTCCGCAACAGCTGGAGGGCCGTAGTTTGAAGATCCCTGTCCTAAACCGTGCAGGTTTAGGAGATATTTCCAGTACCTACAGGTAAGCTGTATCATAGGCTTACCTGTAGGTAAAAGTGGTGTAACTGGGTTTACAACCACTTTAAGCACCCAGACTCTACTACTTGAAAGCCATGCTGTTGTCATAGATGCAGTATGCGGTTTAGCATTGTACTGGTGAAATATGCAAGGCCTTCCCTGAAAAAGACACCGTCTGGATGGGAGCATATGCTGCTCTATAACCTGCATCTGTCTTTCAGCATTGATGGTGCCTTTCCAGATGTGCCAGCTGCCCATTCCATATGCACTAATGTACCCACGTACCATCAGATTCGGGCTTTTGAATTGAGCGCCGATGAGCCAGAAGGTCGCTCTCCTCTTTAGTACAGATGACTTATGGTTGCCACAAAGCATGTCAAATTTCTCTTCATTTGACCACACAAACATTTTCCAATTTGCAACAGACCATTTTATGAGCTTTGTCTCGGAGAGAACGGCAGTGTTTCTGGATCATGTTCAGATATGGCTTCTTCTTTGTATGATGGTGATTTTTGGATTGCACGGTGAACTGTGTACACAGATGGTGATTTTTGGAAGTATTCCCGAGCCCATGCAGTGATGTCCATCACAGAATCATACCTGTTTTTACTGCAGTGCCGTCTGAGCGCCAAAGATCACAGGCATCTAGTATTGAATGTTTGGCCTTGTCTCTTGTGCACAGAGAGTTTTCCAGATTATCTGATCTTCTGATCATATTGTGTACTGTAGATGATGATATATTTAAAGCTTTTGCAGTTTTACATTTAGGATCAATATTCTGAAATTGTTCACAATTTTTAGACGCAGTTTTTCACAGATCAGTGAACCTCTGCCCATCTTTACTTCTGAGACACTCTGACTCTCTAAGATGCTCTTTTTATACCCAATCATATTACTGCCCTGTTGCCAATTAACCTTTCCATTGGTTGGAAAATGTTTTTCCAGATCTTTCTAGTTGGGTGCCAGCTTTTTGTTGCCCTGTCTCAACTTTTTTGAGACGTGTTGCTGCCATCAGTTTCAAAATTACCTTTTTTTTTTCCCTTAAAATGGTAAATTTTCTACGTTTTTAAAGGGGTTGCATGCATTAAGGTGAAAAAACATCTGCGGGTTAGCGCCCCCCCCCCCCCCCCCCCCCCCGTTTACTTGCCTGACCCCTCGAAAGTCCTGCGCCGTGAATGCGCTTGCTTCCTGGGAAATTCATTGGTTGATTAAAAGCAGCGCAGCCATTGGCTCGTGCTGCTGTCAATCACATCCAATGACTTGACACGCTGGGGGGTGGGGTCGAGTGATACAGTGAGCGGCTATAGAGCCGGCTGTATCACAGGAGTGCACCCGCAAGAACTCATCACCATGCAAGCTCACATGAAGGTGGTGAGTTTTTGCAAGGGACAGCCGAGTCGGCCGCCGAGGGACCCAGAAGACCAGGTTCGGGGGCACTCTGTGCAAAACGAGCTGCACAGTGGTGATAAGTAGAACATGTTTGTTATTTTAAAAATAAAAAAATTATCTTTACATACCCTTTAAGCATTTGATATGTTTTCTATTGTGACTAAAATACAGGTTTATGCGATTTTGAGAATCATTACATAATAGTTTTTATGTAGAATTTACATAGCGTCCCAACGTTAAAAAAAAATTGGGATTGTACTTGGTTACAACTGAGGACCTGTGACCACTGGCGCATTGGGAAGAAGAGACTGCTGGAACTAGTCTAAAGCCTCATACACACGATCAGATTTTCCAACGGGAATTTCCGACAACAAATGTTGGATAGCATGCTTAAAAATTTTCCAACAACAAATGTGATGTCAGATTATCCAATCATGTGTACAGAAGTCCTGTTGGGGAAAAAAAGCCAAAGTACAAACACGCATGCTCAGAAGCAATGCTCACCATAACACAACAATAGCATACGTTTGCCCAAAGGGTAGCGATAAAGAGTTGAAAAAAACATGTACCGTATTTGCCGGCGTATAAGGCGACTGGGCGTATAAGACGACCCCCTAATTTTACAGTTTTTTTAAGATTTTTTTGGCCCGTACACACTGTATAAGACGACCCCCCTTCCAAGGCTTCTGATGCTTCTAATTTCTTCCTTCTGAAGCCATATTCTTCTTCCTTCTTGCTGGAGCCATATTCTTCTTGCTGGGGCCAATCACGGCGAGCAATGTATTGTATTAATGAATACAAAGCCTGCGTGGATTAGCAGAGGCTGTAACATCAGCCTGCGCCTCTCTGACTATCAAAGCCAATCCGAGCAGGCTACTGTATGTAGCCTGTTCGGATTGGCAGAGGTTGTTACTCCAATCCGAGCAGGCTCTGCATTCATTTGAATACATCGCTCACCAGGATTGGCTAAGCGGTATATATTGTATGTAGCCAAAGCAGCTGACCCGGCGTATAAGACGACCCCTGCTTTTTGGCCATTTTTTTTTTAAGTGTAAAAGGTAGTCTTATATGCCAGCAAATACAGTAGTTTTGTGTTTGTTGTCTGACAATTCTTTGCCATTTGTATGCAATACAAGCTCACGGCCAACGCCCTTCGGACAAACGTCCTACGCATTGTCCACTGTGTGTACGAGGCTTAACAGTGCAGAGGAAACCTGTTGGTTTTTTTTTTATATATATTTTTTGGCCCCTTCAGACATACATGAACATTTAACTCATTCAGTACGGGGGGCAGCCCCACTATAGGGGAGAATGTTCGTTTTCCCCCCTGAGTTCAGATTTTAAGTGCATGAAAACACTAAATCTATTTAAAAAATGTTCCTCCTCTTCCCTAATTTGCCTAACCTGTATAAAAAAAAAATCTGTGTGCTTGCCTAATATTAATCTGCTCTGGTCCAGTCACATGATCCTGGATCTCTGTGTAAGGTAGCACTCGACAACGGCTGTAAATTCTAAAAGCCATTAATGTCACCCTTATGCTCCAATGGTCCAGCTCTTGTCGTGCTCCCTCCTCTTCCCTGCAGCAGCCACTTACTGGCACAGGGGATCCAGAGCTGCAGCTTCACATGACTAGACTGGAGTAATTTAAAGATGGGTAATTACACAGATCTTTTTGTACAGGATAGGAAGGAATATTTTAAAGTGTAGTTTTTAGTTCGGCTTTTCTTTCACTTTAAAAAATACAATTGAAAGTGTTTTTTTTTTTTTCTGGTGCAAAAAAATTCCTGCTGGTTCTGCCAGAAATCCAATAAGCCGACAAATTGCTGTGCTGGCTGTAATCGTGACATATTTCTTAGATATCTCCGTGGACTATACGGTGAGTGAGCATTGTTGGCCTGAGACAGAATTGTGTTACTGGCAGGTTCACCACGTGAACATAAAGAAAATAAAAGCCTGAAAAAACGTACCACGTTTATCTGGCAAGCTGCAGTATATTCCATTTTTTGTTCTAGGGTTTACATCCTTTTATCTTCTTGCTTGGCCCAATTCTGGCATCTGAATAGACAAGATGTGCAACCTTCAAGCCTGTTCTGTCCATTTCACAATATACATGGCTCATTTTCCCTTCCCAGCTGTCAGTGCATTAGCAGGATGATCAGACGGGAAGGTTAACACGAAGGCCACTAGCTCTGCCGTCTGCAGCTCCCCGAGGTGTTATACACACATTTGTACTTGGCTACGATGTGATGATAACCTCTTTACAGGTTATAACAGCAACCTGTGAATGTGGATGAACATGGCCTGTCAATTTGTTTAAAAAGCGGGCAAACTAATAATTGCTGTTGATTCTTATTTATAATGCATGATGCAGATTCTTTGTACAGACACAGAAGTATAAGACATCTGGGAGCTTCACAGCCTCTGCCCAAATCAAGACAGAGTTTCCGCCAATGGACTCCATACGTATCAGAGGGTTGGTAGAGCATAATGGAATTTTGTTCTAGGCACTCCTCAATACCCACTCCAGAGTTTACAAACCCGGTGTCAGATCACTGCCCTTTTCACCAACTACAACCTTACATCGCGCTGTCACTCATACGCAACAATGTCACTCCCAGCATCACCCTGCACAAAGATTATTCACAATCTAAGTGGCAACAGACTGACAGCGATTGTCACTGGGTTAAATTAAAGCGGTTGTAAACCTGCATCCATTTTTTTTTTAGTTTTTTTCTCTTGCAAGGCAAAAGTCATAATGAGCTAATATGCACCGCATATTAGCTCATTATGAAATACTTGCCTCGGAACGAGGTGTGTAGAACTTACCTGGTCCACGCCGAGTGAGATATCATCTTGACTTGGCGTGTCTTCCAGGTATCGCCGCTCCAGCGCTGTGATTGGCTGGAGCGGCGATGACGTCACTCCCGCACATGCGCGCGGGAGATTTAAATTCAGCAAGGTCCGGCGGCGGCCGGTCCTTTCGCCATGGAGTCCCCCTGTAGGTAAAAGTAAAAAAAGTGGGTTTACAACTACTTTAAAGTGGAGCTCCACTCAAAAGGGCAAGTCAAGGCCTCCTACCCCCATCCCCTTCCCCAAATAGCACTTTTTTGGGGGGTTGTGGAGGCGGTATCTGGTTTTGACAGGTACCCGCTCCCACTTTTAACTTGGTGAGCAGAAGTTCTCCTCTCTCCCTGCAGTATCTGGGACAGGTCACTGGTCCCAGAAGACTGTGGGACCATTCACAATTTGTGGGTCACACATGCACAGTGGGTACCAGGCTGTGAAGCCGCAAGTTGTCACAGTCAAATGCCCACAGTTGAGAAGTTCCTGGGGACAGAAGACCATGCAAAGGGACCAAGCAAAGGGTGAGCACCTCGCCAGATCCCGGTTTGTCCTGTGTATTTTTATTTATTTTTTAATTGTGTGTGTGAAAGACCACTGCGCAAGTTCCAGAAAAGGCCTGGTCATCGAGTGGTTAATGTTAAAGAGGAAGTAAACCCAAAAATGTTTTTCCTGTAAAAAAAAAAATACTCTGCAAGAAAAAGGCATAATGAGCTAGTATGCATAGCATGCAAAGACATTTTTTGCAATTGTGTGCTTACAACAATGTAGTAACAGTTTGGAGAAGGCCCTTTCTGTTCCAGCATGTGTGTGTGACTGGATTTTACTTTATGATGTGATTAGATTTGTAAATTACGCCATGTTATATTTTATCTGATCAGCTATGCATGTGATTTCTAGCTGTTGGCATTGTAGGTGACAAGTAATGTTTGGAGGCATCCATTAAGGTCAATGTGTAATGTTGACCTTTCAGAGCTTATATCAAATAGCCATTTTTACTCATCTTTACCCCACAGCGCTCACCATATGGCAGCATATGCTACAGTAGACATTATATGTTTTTGTAAAATTTGCTCATACTGATAAAAAGTGTGCAGTGTCACCCACACAAAAATAAATGGTCTTCTACAGGTGTCACCAAGCTGAATGCTAGATTGTCAGCTTCCGGGATTCATCTTAACCACTTGACTTCCAGGAGATTTAACCCCCCCCCCCTTCCTGACCAGGCCATTTTTTGCGATACGGCACTGTTACATGCAACAATGTACCCAAATAGAATTGATGTCCTTATTTTCTCACAAATATAACTTTTTTTGGTGATATTTGATCACCTCTGCAATTTAATTTTTTAAACAAAACGACTGACTATTTAGAAAAAAAAAAAAAAAAAAGATTTTTTTTACATTCTGCTATAAAACATATCCAATAAAAACATTTTAAATCATTTAAATTCTTCATCTATTTAGGCCAATATGGATTTTGCCAAAAAGCATATATTGATTGCCAAATGTTATAGTGGCACAAAAGTTATAAGGGCCAGATTCAGGTAGATCTCATTTACGTTACTCTGGCGAAATTTTAGGAGCAAGTGCTGTTGTTCATGAAGCACTTGCTCCTAAAGTTGCGGCAGCGTATCGAAAATGAGCCGGCGTTATTCAAATTGGGCGGGTACGGGGCGTGTATTATTAAAACTAGGCGCGATCCCGTGGCGAAAGTACTGCGCATGCGTCGACTGTCAATGCATCCCAGTGCGCATGCTCACAACTTCCGTCGGCACCACTTCCTTGGAAACGACAGCGCAATGTGTTCCGTTGGACGTTTAAATGCGCCCGTAGATGCGCCATTCCGGCACTAAAGTATATCCTGTTCCCCCTCCCCGCAGTGAAGTTACTTTTGTTCTGAGATGGCTGCTCCCGTTCCCCGCAAACACAGGAGAAAGCTGAACTTTAAAGGCCAGGAGCTGTCAGCCGTCATCTCGGCTATGGAGACCTATGATGTCTTCCTCCATGGCTGTAAAAGTTGACAGACAAGCAGGGACAGAGGTGTTGTCCTGCAAGTGGGGGTGCTCAGCTAGCTCTTATCGTCGGTAACGCTGCTGTAGCTGCTCTCCTGCTGACCTGTGGCCGTCTGGAGTAAAGATAAAGCAGCTATTTGTAGAAATAACTTTGCGACGGACGGACGACATATGCACGGCGCATGTAGCCGGCGTATGGTGCTAATCCGTTCGAGAATTGGAAAATCTCCCTCATTTGCATATTTGCAGGGGAAATCAATGCGCCAAGCGAAACTATGCGCTGACGATACTCTGGCGTCGGAAAGTTAAGCCAGTCGGGGAAAGCCCGTTTTCTGTCGCATCTAGTTTGGTGGGTACGGCCGCAGAGATACAACGGCGCATCTTGACAGTTACGCGGTGCATATCGAAATACTCCAGCGCAACTCTACCTGAATCTGGCCCATAGTGTCTACAAGCAATGGGAAATTTTTATTTACCGTATAACACGCACCCAAATTTAGGAGGGAAGTTATATATTATATTATATCGGAGCTCAAAATTTCCACTCGCCTACTAGCATTTGGCGAGTGGATTTAAGCTGGGGGCGAGTGATGACAGGGATGCATGACCAATCTCCCTCCAATCTGTGCCTACACTTAGAGTCCCGATGAGATTGGTGGCCGAAGAGGAAAGGTGCAATGCTCGGGAAAAGTAGTCTGGTGAGCCGCACACAGGCAGAGCAGTACACAGGTACTCTCCTTACAATCCTCATTAAGCCATGGGACACAACAATATAACCTCTCTGAGCCTGCCCCTATCCCCCGACCAATGTAGCTGGAGAGCAGGAAGTAATGAGTGAGGTGGAGGTTGCGAAAATTATCACTCCGGTGCAGTGCTCACTGAAAGTTGCCCTGACATGTTCCAGTTTGTGCAGCTTTCTTCTCCTTGTGCTCTATGTAAGTGTCCAACAGTTCAGCCTGAGCACTGTGAACAGACTGATCTCAATGTGTGCTGTGCAGTGTCAGTGTGCGCTGTACTATGGTGTCAATGGCTGTGCAGTTGTGTGGATCTCAGCGCTGGATTGTACTCCCACCCGCTGTGCTGCATCTCCTCTCCTCACTGCCAGCCTGAATAAAAGGGGGAAGTGGGGACATGCAAGTGTGGAGCCGCACACACAGGCTCCTGATGATAAGATGAATAGGAGAGGGAGAGAGAGAGAGACAGAGAGAGGATGGATGGGAGTTGCAGAGGAGACGGCAAGAGAATGGGGAAGAGACTCAGTTCTAGTGCCCTCTCCCTCTGGTCTGCCCCCAGTGCCCTGTCCCTCTGCTCTGCCCCCAGTGCCCTGTCCCTCTGGGCTGCCCCCAGTGCCCTGTTCCATTTTGTTAAAGTTGTTGTTGGTAAAATGTAATTGTGTAACTTGATTCTGCCTAAAACTTTTAACAGTGTACAGTTGTGTTCAAAATTATTCAACCCCGGAGGCGCATGCGTGGGAGCTCCTAGGATGGCAGCTTAGGACCGGAGCTCTGCTCACCACCGGCTGTCAAACGCAAATATATAGAGTTTCAACCCAGATACAAACGACAAAAAGATATCCGAGGACTGCGGATTCAACGGTGAATCGGAAGATACCGGGTAAACTATTCCTTATTCAGGGGAATTATATACAGGAGCCTTGTAAAGAACGACAGCTGGGGACGGGGTGCCCGCGCTGTTTCTTTTTTCTGACGAGAATTACAGGTTCTATATACCCGTTAAGAGCAGAGTAACAACAGTAGTGAATAGCTGACATACTGTGGACCCAGTTCATGCCGGGCAAATACTACAAAAAGAGCAAGAAACTTAATAAAATGCTGGCTAAGAACAATTTACTTAAGATGGCCGCCGTACCTCAGACAAGTACACTGGGTACAGTTGAGACCTCATTGACTGACAGACAAGCTATATCTTCTATAAGTCCTTCTATAGTACCTCAGACACCAAATTCTGACACTTGCCCTATTCTCTCCCCTCCTGCATCATTTGAAATAAAAAATCTCATGGAGGCTGGTCATTTAACTCCTGAAGTAATTACCTCACAAAGTCCTGCACATATGAATACAAAGGCTGAACAGGCTCATGAGGTAACCTTCAATGTCTCTGAATTATTCACCAGAATTTCTGAAATGCTAGATAAAGGACTGGCACAAAATGCAGAAAGAATCACAGGAGAGATTAGGGCTGATTTTCAGAGCCTGGGAAGCAGAATAGAAAATATTGAACACAAACTGGAGGTTAATACAGCACAGACTGATCAGAACTCAGAACATTTGCAATTCATGCAGGAACAGCTGGAAGCTGCTCAGGCACGGATCGACGAATTGGAGAACAGATCAAGAAGAGATAATTTCAGGGTCAGAGGATTACCAGAATCTATCTCAGACGTGCATACAGCTATACAGGACATTATCAAAATCCTGATCCCATCTATACCAAACCACAAACTAGAATTGGACCGAGCACATAGGGCCCTGGGTCCTTTAAGAAAGGACGGTTTACCAAGGGATGTGGTAGTTAACCCACATTTCTATTCCATTAAGGAGGAAGTGATGAAACAGTCTCGCAAACATGAACAACTACAGTACCAAGGCGCCATAATTCAAATATTTTCTGATATATCGCCATACACAATACAGAGAAGAAGAGCTATGAAGCCGTTATTGTCTGCCCTCATGAAAAAGGACATACGATACAAATGGGCCTTCCCCTTTGCTTTGAAATTTTCATTTAATGGCAGGCAGTATGTAGTACAGAATTTTCAGGAAGGTGAGAGACTATTATTGGACTTGAAGATTATTTCCTGCGAGCCAGAAATGGACACTACTCCTATCCAGCAGGGCTCTGCCAAAAGACAGACCCCTATCAGCCCGACTTCCTCTGCTTGGAGCAGAGTCAAGCACAGGAAGGTTAAAGATAAAGTTGCAACCTGAAGAGAAGGAACATGTTTGTGGATGTCTTTTCCCCTTTCTTCAAAGGGATGGTCACCGATGTCTCTTTTTCCCCTATTTTTCCATACCCGGGAAAATAGATCTCACCAAAGCTACATGTTAATACTTTCCCAGGAAATGTTTATATACATATGTGTATATGTATATATATGTATATTTCTATTTTTTCTTTTTTTTTCTTTTGTGTTTGTTGTTTTTTCTTAGGAAAGTTAAAATAGTTTATTGTCTCTTTAATATGTCATACTGGGTTGAATTATTCATAACAGTGATATACATTACAGTTTGTTGAGCTGTCGCTGGCAGCCGGTGGTGAGGCATTGGGCCTCAGTCTACCCCTTGGATCGACGTTCCGTCGACCCGGGGAGTGGGAACATAGCCCCTTATTTTCTGGGCTATTCTATGGTCACGTGTTTGAATGGGGGAGTGGAAATACACCCTCCCCTCATTCTGGGTCATTTTTTGACCTTACGTTAATTTACATATGGATAAAATGTCTTTGTCTATTTTCTTTTTTCTCTATCATTTCTTTCTCTTCTGTTCACTCTTCCCCCGACCTACCTGCCAATGAGAGCTCCTACGTTTAAGTGCCTACAGTCATTATTTTGCAAACCGGATAATGTACCTAAGTTGTTTAATGTGTCTCATGATACGGATATTGTTTGGGAACGCATGAGAATTAGCTTTGCCAATTTTATATCCCATGGCTGGTATGGCTAATCCTCCTGCTCCCCTTCGTGTTGTTTCACACAACACGCAGGGGCTGAATTCTCCAGTTAAAAGACGAAAGGTGCTACAAGTCTACAAATCCCTTCATGCTGATGTGGTATTTCTACAAGAGACCCACTTCCCAAAGCGGTATACTCCCTTGTTCTTACATGCTCATTTCCCATTATTCTACCTGTCAAAGGCCGAAAATAAGACTAAAGGAGTGGCAATTTTATTCTCCAAACACTGCAAATTTAACTTAATTAAGGAATACGCGGACCCAGAGGGTAGATTCATTCTGGTAAAGGGCACTCTGGAAGGAAATACGTACAGTTTTTTATATCATACTATGCTCCCAACCGGGGACAGAAGGGGTTCTTCTGCCAAATGCTTGAATCTCTCCAGCCTTTGGTAGAGGGAGTCATAGTTATGGGGGGAGATTCCAATCTGGCTTTTGACTCTGGACTGGATAAATCCGGCCCAGCAAAGGCTAAATTTATTAGACCTACTAAAACCAGTACCCAAGTCGCTCGCGTGCTTCACCAATATAGATTGACCGACATATGGAGAGAATTGAACCCAACTGCTAAAGATTTTACTCACTTCTCTAACCCCCACCAGTCGTATTCACGTATAGACCATATATTACTTTCCAATCACCATGTCCCCTCGGCCCAGAAGTCCTCCATTATGGACGTCCCATGGTCGGATCATTCCATGGTTCTGTTATCTCTAAGAAAAAACAGTTCTAATCAAAGAGTATCTCATTGGACCCTCAACCAGTCATTGTTGAAAGACCCAACTATAGCCACAGAGATTGAACAAGCTATAACAGATTACTTTAAAAATAATGACATAGAGGAAATCTCTCCAGAAACCTTATGGGCGGCCCACAAGGTGACAGTGAGGGGAAAATAATACAGATCGCAGCCAGACAAAAAAGACTGAAGAGGCTGGAGGTGGAAGAACTTGAAAAGACATTTGACGATTTGAGCAAAAAGCATAAATTGGACCCCTTTGGTTTCCCAACTTCTAAATTGGACGCTGCCAGGACAGCTCTGAATCTTGTGCTTACGATAAGAGCAGATGAGGCACTTAAATGGTCGGGAGCTAGATTTTATAGATTAAAAGATAAAATTGGTCCAATGTTGGCACATAAACTATCCCCTAGACTAAGGCCGAGAGTCCTCCCTAAGATTAAACAAGCCAATGGCTTATTTACCTTGAACCCTCAGAAGGTGATGGATTCCTTCCAAAGCTTCTATTCAAAACTTTACGACTTTGAAACACTCTCCAATTCTAATAGCGTGGGAGAATTCCTAGATAGTTTGGACCTTCCCTCGCTGGCGGAAGTGCATAGAGAGAAAATGGAAGCTCCCATCTCGATTGAGGAAGTTTTGGAAGTGATCAAAATGTTAAAAACAGATAAAGCTCCAGGACCAGATGGTTTCTCTGCTCCTTACTACAAGACTTTCTCGGCTCTTCTATCTCCATACCTTACTCGTTTTTTTAACCATATAACGAAGGGGAATCCTATAGATATTCAGCTGAATTCGGCATATATCTCTGTGATCCCTAAACCTGACAAGGATTCCAGTCAAGTGGAAAACTATAGACCAATATCGTTGATTAACAATGACCTTAAAATCCTAACCAAAATAATAGCCAATAGACTAGCATCCTTCATTGGTCAGTATATACATAAGGATCAGGTGGGTTTCATTCCTGGTAGACAAGGCCCTGACCAAGTAAGGAGAGCGGTAGACATAATCTCCATATTGCAATCCGGTTGGATAGGAGATCAAAAACAAGAAGGGATGCTCTTATCATTGGACCTTCAAAAGGCCTTTGATTCGGTCTCCTGGCCATATATGTTTGAAGTTATGAGACGTTGGGGGTTTGGCTCAAGAGTCTTGGGCATATTATCTGCACTCTACTCCTCTCCTGAGGCTAAAATAAGACTGCAGGGACTATTTTCAAAATCTATTAAAATTAAAAGGGGAACCCGCCAGGGATGCCCATTGTCTCCTTTGATATTCGCAATTGTTATAGAATCTTTGGCAATAGCGATTCGGAATAACGCGAATATCAGAGGAGTTCAATGTACCCGTAAGGACCACAAATGTGCATTATTTGCGGATGACCTGCTACTATTTGTTACTTCCCCGATTTCCTCTATGTCCGAAATCTACTCTGTACTTGACAAATTCTCCAGGGCCTCTGGCCTTAAAGTCAATATGTCCAAATCTAGGGCCCTCAATGTCTCGCTTCCTGTAGATGTAGTTTCCTTACTACAAAAGACCTATGAATTTGGTTGGAATGGCTCATCTATCAAATACTTGGGTATCAATTTATCTTCGAAATTTGAGGATCTATATACAGCCAACTACCCTCCTATGTATAAAAAACTTGAATCTGATTTAGGTGATTGGGATACACAGAATATAGGCTGGATTGGCAGGATAAACTCTGTCAAGATGACTCTTCTTCCTAGACTTCTATACCTCTTTCGTTCTCTCCCCATACCGATAAAAAGGAATCACTTGAAGGCTTCTCAGGGTAAGATCACCAAATTTGTATGGAACAAAAAGAGCCCCCGTGTATCATCGCGTAGCCTCTTTAATCTCCCTAATCAGGGAGGTTTGGGACTCCCAAATTTGCTGTGGTACTACCAGGCAGCTAGACTGGCACAACTGTCAGATATATACCTCAAACAGGACCAACCTGATTGGGTTAGTCTGGAAGAACAGGCGTCCCCCACATGCTCATTGGAAAATCTTGTGTGGTCTATCCCCAAACGCAGACATTCTATTATGTCTCCGGCACTGTCACAGGCGTTGGTTCTGTGGGACTCGCTCAGGAGCAATCCCTCTTTAGTCTCTAAGGCCTCGTACACACGATCGGACATATCCGATGAAAACGGTCCGCGGACCATTTCCATCGGATATGTCCGATCGGGAGTTTGATCCGATGGCGTGTACACACCATCGGATCAAATTCCCCGCCGCCGGACGGCGCGGTGACGCGGCGGTGACGTTGACACCGCCACGTCACCGCACCAGGAAGTTAAACACTTCCACGCATGCGCCGAATCCATGCGGCGGCGCGGCGGCGGTGGGGGACGACATGTCTGCTGGTAAGTGTACTAACCAGCAGACATGTCGGGCGGACAGATTCCACCGGATAGATTTCAAAGCATGCTTTGAAATCTGTCGGGTGGAGAAATCTGTCCGCTAGCCCATACACACGAGCGGAGATGTCTGCTGAAACGGTCCATCGGACCGTTTTCAGCGGACATATCCCCTCGTGTGTACGAGGCCTAAGAGTTTACAATTAACTGATATATTTCAGGTCCCGTCCTTTGCATCCAATGTGAACGTTGAATCCTTCCAGTGGTGGCGAGATAAGGGAGTATACCGCATTGGACGATTCTTCTCCCACTCAGGTCCTCTATCAGAACAATATTTTAGGGACAGTCTTGATCTTCCTCCTTCAGAGAAATCAAGATTTTCTCAAATCTACAGTTTTGTACAGAAACTCTGGACTGACAAGGCTGTAACTGGTCATTTTACGCCCTATGAACGAAAATGTGAACAGGCCCCAGTAAGGAAGGGTGGTATTTCTGTAATTTACAAATCCCTTGCGAACAATGTCAATAAATTACCCTATATGCTAGCTTGGGAGAAGGAAATTCAGGATGAGTGGGATTTGGAAGATTGGGGAGAAAACTTCCATAGATCTATAAAGGGTATCATCAACATGTCACTCATAGAGGCGAATGTCAAAATATTTACTAGATGGTATCTAGTTCCTCTAAGACTGGCATCCATATATCCTTCATCCTCACCTCTATGCTTCAGAGGATGCCAAGGTGTGGGCTCCATGATTCACACCTGGTGGGAATGCCCAAGAATACAAGGTTTTTGGAGTAAAGCGTTCCATATAATTAGACGGATTACGGGTTGTAATATACATCAGTCCCCGGCGATTGCCTTACTGAATGGATTCATACCACAAGTATCAAAGGTTACCAGAAGGCTGATATGGTTTATCCTAACAGGAGCTAGAATCACTATAGCTGCAGCCTGGAAGAAACAGGCGGTCTCAATCTTAAGTATGAAAAGAAAGATCACCTGGATAATGGAACAGGAAAGGAGAATTGGCTCAATGTTGGATAGACTTACTCAGTTTAACGCAATCTGGGAACCATGGATAAAGTACTTAGGGATCTCACACCCCATAAAGGGGTGATAACATAACTTACTGTAGGCTGATGTACACACCTGGCAGGTAGGATCTCTGTCTCTCTACCCTCTCACCCCTACCCTCTTTTTTGTTCCCTCTCTTTCTATCTTTCTCACATTCCTCTTTTCCTTCTCTTCTACTTTTCTTCTCTATGTTCTGTTTTTATGCTGTGCTTGTGTTCAGGTTTTTTGTATAATCTGTGTTTGGGAAACGTTCTCCATATATATACACATGTTACGCCTCTATCATAGGGGTGCAGGAAGTTGAAGAGGGATTCTCCTCTCTTTTTCTCCCTCCCTCTCCCTCTCTCTTCATCGAACTTGTTATTTATTCTTTTAGTATTAGGTTCATTTAATCGGTCCAGATATCATACACTTCGTACCAGAGGTACTTGAGAAGTTTTAAGTTTATGAAATGGAGGTACATCACGAAGTGGACTTCACAAAACTGTAATATTTATAATAACTTGCTAAGGGGGCGGGATGGTTTGGGGGAATTACTCTACCTCCCCGGGCACAGAGTGATCCCATTGGGGGTGTCAGTGGGGGTGGAGGGTGCCCTTCCCATCTCATTTCTATATATGTTGGACCAATAAGGTTTTGATTTATCCCAACTGCTGTAGACTAGGGACCCTAGACGGATTGATAGGAACTGCAGGATTTGGGGGAGGGTGGGGAGCTACCCCGGTTAGACTATATGGCTTAGGGTCAGAATTTACTCCCTTGTTGAACCTGTTTTCCTTTCATCGCAGATAGAATGTTATTTAGGTATGGTTGAGAAATGACGTAGTGATGACTTCAGCAAACGATGTCTCAATATTTAAGGATTTGTAACAAAATGTATTGATTTCCTGATATGTTCTTTAAATTGTACTGACTTTATTCAGAAAATAAACTTAAACTTGAATGAAAAAAAAAAATTATTCAACCCCCACTGAAATGGATTATTTTGGCCAGTTTGACATTGATTTTGATCATTCAGTCATCCTGCTTTCAATTAAATCAAATAGGCATGTGTAGGTCAGACAAATATAACATAACATTTATTATGAAATAACCACAAATGTCTTTTCTGTGCTCACATCATTATCAGTTTTATTCAACCCCCAAGTGACATTCAATCTTAGTACCTAGTACAACATCCTTTTACAGTTATAACCGCTTTTAAACGTGAAGCATAGCTTGACACAAGTGTCTTGCAGCGATCTACGGGTATCTTCGCCCATTCGTCATGGGCAAAAGCCTCCAGTTCAGTCACATTCTTAGGCTTGCGCACTGCAACTGCTTTCTTTAAGTCCCACCAGAGGTTCTCAATCGGATTTAAGTCTGGTGACTGCGATGGCCACTCCAAAATGTTCCAGCCTTTAATCTGCAACCATGCTCTAGTGGACTTGGAGGTATGCTTGGGATCATTGTCCTGTTGAAAGGTCCAACGTCTCCCAAGCCTCAGGTTTGTGACGGACTGCATCACATTGTCATTCAATATCTCCTGGTACTAAAGAGAATTCATGGTACCTTGCACACGCTGAAGCTTCCCTGTACTTGCAGAAGCAAACAGCCCCAAAGCATGATTGACCCCCCGCCATGCTTCACAGTAGGCAAGGTGTTCTTTTCATCATAGGCCTTGTTCTTCCTCCTCCAAACATAGCGTTGATCCATGGGCCCAAACAGTTCTAATTTTGTTTCATCAGTCCACAGAACACAATCCCAAAACTTCTGTGGTTTGTCCACATGACTTTTGGCATACTGCAGTCAACTCTTCTTATTCTTTGGAGACAGCAAGGGGGTGCGCCTGGGAGTTCTGGCATGGAGGCCTTCATTACGCAGTGTGCGCCGTATTGTCTGAGCAGAATCTTCAGTACCCACATCTGACAAATCTTTTCTCAGTTCCTCAGCAGTCACACGGGGACTTTTCTCCACTCTACGCTTCAGGTAGAGCACAGCAGTCGAAGTCAGCATCTTCTTTCTGCCAAGACCAGGTAGCGTTTCAACAGTGCCCTTTGCCTTGAATTTGCGAATGATGCTTCCTATAATGTCTCTTGGTATGTTTAACATCTTTGCAATCTTCTTATAGCCATTGCCCTTCCTGTGAAGAGTAATCACCTCTTCTCTTGTCTTTCTGGACCATTCTCTTGACTTTACCATGTTTGTAACCACACCAGTAAATGTCTAGAAGGAGCCGAGTATCGCAGTCATTTTAAAGCTGCCTAATTGGTGCTTATTAGGCTTTATTGCTGCTCCCTGACATCCACAGGTGTTTTCAATACCTGATTGAAAACACTTCAATGAACCTCTGTTCTTCAGAGTGGTAGTCTTTAAGGGGTTGAATAATTGTTTAAATGAAGAATTCACAAAATAAACATTTACTACTGTATTACAAAACCAATTGATGTCATTTTAGTTGCATATGGTTCTTTAAGAAGTCCTTGTAGGATTTCATTCTGAATTCAATTACAAATGTACTCTAAATTCCCTAAAACCCTTTACAGCATTGGGGGGTTGAATCATTTTGAACACAACTGTAATTCTATGAGATAATCTACGAGGTGTTTACAGGTGCAATTAGGCGCAGGGCAGTGCATGAACTAGGTGGGGCAACTGGTGGCGAGTAACTCTTGAGGCCTGGCTAGTAGCTCAGGACTTGAAATTTTGAGCCCTGTATTATATATTGGTATCTGAGCATCAATGCAGCCTGATCTGTGCCCATCTGCAGTCTCAATGCAGCCTGATCTGTGCCCATCTACAGCTTCAGTGCAGCCTGATCTGTGTCCATCTGCAGCATTGCTCCTCACTGCAGCCTAATTGGTGCCCATCTGCAGCCTATACATTTACCAAAATGCCCTGTCTGTTCAGTGCCCATATGCAGTCTCACCTTACATTGTCAGATCATTCCTGCTGTCTCTGAGGGAAGAGGGGGAGCGAGCGCCACAGAATTACATAGATCTCACTCCTGTGTACCCGGCACTGTGTCACTCACAGCCACGCCTCCTGCCCCTGCTCATATGATACAGTACAGTGATCCAATGCGGGGCCAGGAGGCGTGACGGAGCGCTGGATACACAGGAAGAAGATCACAGGTCTATGTAATTCAGCGGCGCTCGCTCCTCCTACCTCAGACAGCAGGGATCGGCGTATAACACGCACATGCAATTTGCCCCCCCCCCCCCCCCCATTTTAAGGGGAAAAAAGTTTGTGTTATACGCCGATAAATACAGTATTTATTTTACTAGTAATGGCGTGATCAGCAACTTATAGTGGGACTGCGATATTGCGGAGGACAAATCGGACATCTAACTGACACTTTTTTGGGGATCAGTGACCTTATTACAGTGATCAGTGCTAAACATATGCATGGCAGGGAAGAGGTTACCATCAGGGGAGATCAAAGGGTTAACTGTGTACCTAGCCAGTGTTTCTGTGTACTACGGGAGGTGCTTTTACTAGGGAAAGGCATGGATCCATGTCCCTGCTTTGCAGAAACACAGGATCCATGCCTTCCCTACTCACAGAATGGCAATCTGCCTTGTTTACATAGGCAGACTGCATAGTGGATATAGTCGACCTTGCATTACATTTTTTATGTTAAGTAAGGTGAAACACTTTCAAGTATTTTTCTCGTTGCAAAAAGTATTTATCAGTGGTAGGGGTGCTCTGCCATCATATTCCAGATGAGGTCTTGCTAATGATTTGTACAGGGGCAAAATTATATCTCTATCTCTGGAGTCCATACCTCTCTTAATACAAGAAAGGACTTTGCTCGCTTTGAAAACCGCAGCTTGGCATCGCATGCCATTATTGAGCTTATGATCTACCAAAACCCCCACATCCTTCTCCACCACGGATTCCCCCAGTTGTACTATTCCTAGTATGTATGATGCATGCATATTCTTAGCCCCCAAGTGCATAACTTTACATTTATCAACATTAAACCTCATCTGCCACATAGTTGCCCACTTAGACAGAGCATTGAGGTCGGCTTGTAAATTGGAGACATCCTGCAAGGACATTATTCGACTGCATAACTTGGTGTCATCTGCAAAGACAGAAATGTTACTTTGGATCTCAGACCCAATATCATTTATAAATATATTAAAAAGTAAGGGACCCAGCACCGAACCTTGGGGTACACCGCTGATAACCTTGGACCATTCAGAGTAAGAATCATTAACCACAACTCTCTGAATTCTGTCTTTCAGACAGTTTTCTATCCATTTACAAACTGATATATCTAATCCTGTAGACCTTACCTTAAACATGAGCCGTGTGTGGGGAACTGTATCGAACGCTTTTGCAAAATCCAAGTATACCACATCCATTGCCACGCCTCTGTCCAGGGTTTTACTTACCTCTTCATTAAAGGAAATCAGGTTTGTCTGACAACTTCTGTCTTTCATGAATCCATGCTGTCTGCTGCTTAAATAGTTTGTTTCCAGCAAGAACTCATCCATGTGGCCTTTTATTAAACTTTCCAGTATCTTCCCAACTAAGGAAGTTAAACCAACAGGTCTATAGTTACTTGGTAAAGACTTTGGGCCAGATTCACAGAGCCATTACGCCTGTCTAAGGCCTCGTACACACGAGGGGATATGTCCGCTGAAAACGGTCCGATGGACCGTTTCAGCAGACATCTCCGCTCGTGTGTATGGGCTAGCGGACAGATTTCTCCACCCGACAGATTTCAAAGCATGCTTTGAAATCTATCCGGTGGGAATCTGTCCGCCCGACATGTCTGCTGGTTAGTACACTTACCAGCAGACATGTCGTCCCCCACCGCCGCCGCGCCGCCACCGAATGGATTCGGCGCATGCGCGGAAGTGTTTAACTTCCTGGTGCGGTGACGTGGCGGTGACATGGCGGCGTCAACGTCACCGCGCCGTCCGGCGGCGGGGAATTTGATCCGATGGTGTGTACACGCCATCGGATCAAACTCCCGATCGGACATATCCGATGGAAATGGTCCGCGGACCGTTTTCATCGGATATGTCCGATCGTGTGTACGAGGCCTAACTGGTGTTAGACTGGAGTAATTTCAAATTACGCGCGTTTTTTAGCTAGTCGAAAACCTCAAACCATGAATAGACGGCTGCGGGCTTCAATTCGACTGGATTACGTGTTCGTACGCCTTCGGATCTACGCTGCAATAAAATTTCGGCCACTGGGTGGACTTCCCGTCGTTTTCTGCGTCTGGGTATGCTAATGAGCTTTTGCCGGCGATCCCGGAAATTACGATCTTCAATCGCAATCTCTTACGGCACCTTTTAGTCATCTTTTTTTTACGTAACACTATACCAGCTTTTTGCTGGTCTAATATTAGACAGCCCATGTTAAGTATGGCCGTCGTTCCCGCGTCGAATTGCTACGTTTTTCGACGTCTTTTATTATTTTTTACGTAAGTCGTCCGGGAATAGGAATGTTCGTAAACGACGCTACTCGAACAACAAATGACGTAACGACGTGATTTCGCGTAATGCACGGCGGGAAAATTCTGAACAGAGCATGCGCAGTTCGATCGCCGCAGGGACGCGCTTAATTTAAATGCTTCACGCCCCCCAATCGCGTATTTCGATTACGCGGCGAGAAATAGACTACGCCGCCGTAGCGTATGGGCAAAAATCTACCAGAATTCGGTGTAGAGCCTGGTGAAATACGGCAGCGTAGAGTATTTCGATTACGCACCGCAATATTAAGTGTATCTGAATCTGGCCCTTTGTTCCCTTTTTAAATATAGGCACCACATTGGCTCTACGCCAATCCAGTGGTACTATTCCTGTCATTAATGAGTCCCTAAATATTAGATACAGTGGCTTTGAAATTTCAGAGCTCAATTCTTTTAGGATCCGTGGGTGGATGCCATCTGGTCCAAAATATATTTGAAGAATATTTGTCCTATCTTTTGCAATCTGTCGTTCATTTTGAATTTTTGCATCCTTGATTTCCTTTTTACATATCCTGTTATATTCTTTGTAACATTTAAACAACACTAGTGTTCCTTCATTTTTATATATTTTAAAAGCTATTTTCTTATTGTTTATAGCTTTTTTAACTTTGACTATGAGCCACATAGGTTTTATTGTATGTCGGTCTGTCCGACAGAAGCCAGCTGAACTTCTTTTGAACGTGCAGCCAATCGACTCCCAGTGAGCGCTCTCAGCCAATAATGGCAGAGAATGCTGATCGGAGTGTTCTGGCACGGGGGGCGTTCCCCTGTCAGAACACAACAGCTCAGCGGGGGGGGGGGGGGCAGACAGATCACTGAACTAATCTCGGATGGTTAGTACAGTGTCTCAGACCGGTAGTGTATATACCAGGTATGGGTAAGCTCATCGATTTGCTTTTAATTGTTGCCTGAAGGTACTGTTTTTATATATAATGATGCAATTACTATTTATTATTTATCATAACTGCAGCAAGCAAAACAAAAGATGTGCGCTTTAAAAATTTGTTTCCATTCTTCCTTTGTGTCATCCGTATAATTAATCACATATTCATAGATGTATTCATGTCCCCAACTGCTCTCTGAGTCATCTATTTTTTTTTTTTTTTAATAAAGTTTCCCAGACACAAATACAATTGATATAAAAGGAAAAAAGGTCGCGCTAAAAAAATATAAATGAAAAAAAGTCCTTGAAACAATATAGTCAGGTGAACATTGATTGGGTAAAGTTTGTGGACAATGTATTCAGGTAAAGTTAATCACAGAAAAAGCACAGTCCACCAAAGGAAAAATCATGGGTAATCTTCACCAGGTGAAAAAAGCCGTTTCACACTAAACCAGTGCCAGAAAGATGAGAACCTCCACCAATATGGTATATATACTCTTACCAGATCGGAATGATCCCTGGTTAAAGGAGATCATATATAGCGTGGTAAGAGCCTGGGATCGAAGATAGCCGGGACGGTCAGTGTCCTTAATATGTGAATGGCACTCCCAAATGATTAATCCGAGGGTATGTAAGAGACAAGGAGCTCACATAGTGTAAAATCTTCATTTAATAGCGTAAAGCAAATAAAATCACTTACAATCAGGTTCGATGTGTAGAGCGTTTCAAAATAAAGCCGGCCGGCTTGGAACATGCAGCCCGTATCCGGGTAGAGAAAAACGCGGTGACGTACAATTGAACAACCAGAGGCGTGGAATCGCACCTTTTTGCTTTACACAAGAAAATAAACAATAGAGGGGGGGGGGGGTGTTCTCAAGAAGACCTGATGGGGGGTACTCTATAAGAGCATACAGTTTTGCAGGTATCTTGTGTACTACAGGTGTGTCCGGTCATGTCATTTATTTCGGCAATTAATTTTTTTAATTGGGAACTATTTATGCCTTTTATTGAGTATTACTCATAATACACAATTATACTCCGACCTATAATGATGTTGATTTTTACTTGGTATCAATTATGGTTCTTAGTAGTATTTTCATATATTTTTTTTTATTATAATATTTTATGACTACTCATGATTTTACCCCATGAATATAAAATTAATTTCATATCAAGTTGATGCCATATATTATAGGTACATGGTTATATTTGCATTTTTAATACAGTGTATCATTTCTATATTGTATATTGGATCACTTTAAAATATGTTTAGATTTTTTTTATGTTATTTTATGTCATCTTATTTCTTAGCCCTGGTGAGTAGGAGAGTTTTGAGCCCCCAAACGCATTGGCCTTCTCTTCTGTTCGCTTGATCTCTTGTTATGTGCAGTAAAGACTTACTGGACTCACATTAGATCTGTGGCCATCTCTTCGTTTCTACACTTTTAAGACTACTCTAATGCCGCGTACACACGATCGGTCAAACCCGATGAGAATGGTCTAATGGACCGTTTTCATCGGTCAAAACCGATTGTGTGTGGGCCCCATCGGTTATTTAACCATCAGTTAAAAAAAAGCCAACTTGTTTTAAATTTAACCGATGGATTCCTAACCGATAGAATAAAACTGATCGTTAGGCACGACCATCGATTAAAAATCCAGGCATGCTCAGAATCAAGTCGACGCATGCTTGAAAGCATTAAACTTTTTTTTTAGCACATCGTTGTGTTTTACGTCACCGCGTTCTGACACAATAGTTTTTTAACCGATGGTGTGTAGGTGCGATGGACCATCAGTCAGCTTCATCGGTTAACCGATGAAAACTGTCCATCAGACCGTTCTCATCGGATGGACCGATCGTGTGGACTCCCAAGGATGGATGTGGTATATGATGAGGGGTGGTGGCGCTGCCCGATTAATAAGTTAAATTAGTGGTGGGTTCCGATCCAGAGTGGGTCATGTATCCAAGAACAGATGAAATAATGGTAATCACACTGCCCTATAACCTGATGGTGCAGTAAATAAATGTCGGGTAACCACTGCTAGGTATGCTCATATGGTATATAAGCTACCCTAGAATGTAATTAGTAACCGTCAGGTAGTAAACCCTATTGCTGGTCAGCAAGGAGTTAATGGACTCTCCCGTGGTCCCTGTGCTGCCAAGATTAAATAAATAATAGATAAATCCTTCCTCCTGGGAATAGGTGAATAAAGTGCGATTTAAAGAGTAGGCGTGGTTAGGAATAAATTGATGACTAAACTTCCCCTCTTAGCATATATTTGCAAAGAATATTTATATGTGTAAGTGTACGTGCTCATATAAATCCCCTATAATAGGGAGAGCGATATTGTCCTATGGGTGAAAAATTGAGATGGTGCTTGGGTGCCGTATCCGGTAAGGATATTGTTGGTGATAGTGATAAATCTTGTGAACCCTATAAATGAGTTGCCAAGCAGAGTGTAAACAATTAATGAAAAATGAATAACAAGTTGCTAATTGTCCTTGAACCAATAATAAGGTAACTCATGTT
Source organism: Rana kukunoris (assembly GCA_029574335.1). NCBI lineage: Eukaryota > Metazoa > Chordata > Amphibia > Anura > Ranidae > Rana > Rana kukunoris. Next base: position 58,843,529 of record CM056052.1, read on the forward strand.
ACAAAAGGCAGTAAGTCCATGCACAAATTCATTCATATGTAATGTGACTTCTGTGAGATGTTTATTTCCTGGTCTTCAATCTTCAATTGTAGTGACTTCCGTGGTCCCACCTTAAGGATCCCTACTCACCAGATCGATGTCCCCCAGGTGGGGGTGTTGGGCTCAAAGATATGGGGTGGTCCAATGGTTTGCCTCGGCTGGTCTCTAATCCTCCGCCAGTCAGCGTCCAACAGGGGTATGCTCTCAGAGCAGGAATCGGAATCACATATGGCTAATCAGAAATTAAAAACGTAGACCCGCATAGTGTATTAAAGTTATAAAAAAAACTCCAAAGGATAACCCCAGTTGACAGAGAGCTATTCTAAAATTTTGATTTCAAGTCCCATCTTTGGTGGGAGTGTGTGAATGGAGACTGAGGAGTCCCAGGAGGTTAAAGTAGAACTATAGGCAAAACAGGCAGGCTGATGTAAGGCTGAATGACCACTGTTGCAGGCAGGACTTTCAAGCATGCCCCTTTATCTCCCCAGTGGGCAGCATTCAGTATGGGTGATGGTGGATCTGACCTCGGGGGCATGGTATACGTATGAATGCCGCTAGAAAGGCTTTCCAAAAAAGTGTATCTTTGGGAATTTGGGCTTATTCAGCCTTCCTCTATATTTACACCAATGGATTTGGAATGGGGTGTCCAAAACCCATATAGGTTTGATGGTCAGGTATACATGAACCTTTGCACATTTGACTCAAAATTAATTTCCATATTTCATCCCTTTCTATTTTTACTAGGTGCAGCAAATCCTTTCAAACGTGATCAAAATATTGGTGAAAACTCTTGATAGCTACTAAATGTCAGTTCCAAAATTTCCAAACTGATCGAGTCAGCAATACATGGTGCTACAAAAATAGACTGATAGATTGGGCCAGTAAAAGGAGTGGAAAAAAAAAAAAATGTAAAGTTACAAAGTGCTTACAAAAGTTTAAAGAAACTCTCTAGGCTTGTGATGAAGAGAGAACATTAATAACACATATTTATCTTTGCAAGTGTTAGTCAATCATTTGTAAATGTGCAAATGAACCATGCACTTAAAAATTAGTTTACAGTTTATTAAGCACTCAGCTGCCAATTTGGAGCACCGAGGGAATTGACGTGCGATTTTTGCACTCGTTTTTTAGTCTGTGGAAGAAAATGGTGTTAATATCTCTGAAAAAAGCTGCTGAAAGGTATGGGCTTTAACGAACGCTGGGCAATATTTTTTTCCCTATGAGCTCCCATGTAGGGTAAAACATAAAAAGCAGCCCAGGTTGCAATATTTGCCTTAAAGAGGAAGTAAACCCTGATGGGTTTTACTTCCTCTTTATTTCATTGCAAAGGTAAAGCATATGTGTCACTTACCTGAACCCGAAGCCTGCGATGTCACCGTTGTCCCCTGTGGCCATGAACTCCTGCTTTGTGACTGGCCGGAGTCAAGTGACGTCACTCCCGCGAATGTGTGTGAGAGATGCCAGTCACAGCATGACCTTCCTTTTGAAATGGCACAATTGTCGTTTCTAAGGTGCGCCTGCGCTGTTGTCTCCGGCAAATGCGCCATAGACATCGGCACTCGTCTCTGATGTAAATATCTCCTAAACCGTAGATATTTCCAGCACCTACAGGTAAGCCTTAATCTAGGCTTGTATGTAGGTAAAAGTGGTTGTACTGGGTGTACAACCACTTTACATCTGGAGTTATCCTCTACAGCACTTCTTTTCCACCTTAAGATGCCCTCAGTCTTCTAGGTTGAATGACAGCCAGCTTCATTCAACTCCAAAGAATAAGTACATACTGGTGGTGGGGGGTTGCTTACTAGAATCGGAGCAGACAGAATCTGCACAAAGTAACCAATCAGCTTCCAGCTTCAGCTTGTTCAATTAAGCTTTAACCAGTTCCCTACCCGGCCAGCCACAGCAATATGACGTCGGCAGGAACCTTGTCTCCCTCTGGGTGGACGTCCTGCGCTTCCCGGCCACTATGGCGTGCGCGCACGCTGTGGCATCGCTCGGGACCCCGTGATCATGACAGGAGTGTGGATCTGTGTGTGTCAGAGGTGAGGAGACCGATGTGTGTTCCCAGTACAGAGGGAACGCACATTGGTCTCCTCCCCTTGTGAGTCCCCTCCCCCTACAGTAAGAATCACTCCCAGGGAACATATTCAACCCCTTTTCTTGCCCCCCTAGTGTTAACCCCTACCCTGCCAGTCACATTTACACAGTATTCAGTGCAGTTTTATAGCACTAATCACTGTAAAAATGTGAATGGTCCCAAAAATGTGTCAAAACTGCCGATATGTCCGTTGCAATGTCACTGTCATAATAAAAATCACAGATCGCTGCTGTTACTAGTAAAAAAATAAGTACAATTTCAATAAAACTATCCCCTATTTTGTAGACGCTATAACTTTTGCGTAAACAAATCAATATATGCGTATTGATTTTTTTTTTTTTTTTTTTTACCAAAAATATGTAGAAAAATACGTATTGGCCTAAACTGAGGAAATGTTATGTTTTATTTTTTTTGGATATTTATTAAATCAAATGTAAAAAATATTGTGTTTTTTGTTTTCAAATTTGTCGCGCAAAAAATAAAAACCACCGAGGTGATCAAATAACGAAAGCTCTATTTGTGGGGAAAAAACATGAATATTTCATTTGGGTACAGTGTTGCGTGACCGCGCAATTGTCATTCAAATTGCGACAGCGCTGAAAACGAAAAATTGGTCTGTGTAGGAAAGGGGTGAAAATGCCCTGTACTGAAGTGGTTAAACATGAAAGCTAAAAGCTGATTAGTTGCCATGTACAGCTGCTTCAAAATCTGTCTGCCCCAGTCTTGGTAAATTCCCCTGTCTGAACAGGCATCATGGCCCCACCCCCAAGGGAGCTTCACTAAAGCATTCTTAATTCATAGTGTGTTTTGGCCGTGATGATGTCAGCTCAGATCTCTGCACCAGCAGAGGGCTGGGGAAGAGCAAAAAGACCCTGCGTATTATGCGACCATCCTAAAGGCTTATGATAAAGTATAAAAAAAATACATTGTGGTGGCTAATCCCTGAGTTGGTAGTGTAGCAGCTATGTACAGAATATTCCTGTAATAAAGACCAGTTACTGCTATTCTCTCTCCTTGTGCAGGATGAGTGGTCTTGTCTCCGCCCCCTCCTGTAGTTTTCTGCAGACAGCCTGTTGTGGGTGGGCTCCTGACTAGTTCCTTTGCTTAGGCAGAGATGATGTTGTCAATCTGCTGCAGGAAGAAGGAAGCATTTCCCCAGTCTCAACCCCCCCCCCCCCCGTCAGACTGACGCATTGTAACTTTGCAGTAAGTCACAAGATGAGGGGCTGCACCAGGGTGATTGTGTTAGATATTTTTGAACACAGCCACATGATTTTGTCATCTTCTCAGTCCAAGAAATAGATGATGACCCGGGTTAATGTTTGAACAAACCTAGTGCCTTCATGCTGAGGGATGTGGATGAAGGCACTGCCAGGGAAGAGTACTCTGATCTCAGTAGGGGTGCAACGGATCACGGTTGATCCGTGATCCGAACGGGTCACCCCCTACGGATCAGATCGCTATGCGATCCGCGGACTACTGCCGCGGGCATAGCATTAGGAAAGGCCGCGGCTTCGGCCTAGCTCCGGAGCCGTGGCCATCTTGGCTCACCCGGTGGCGGCCCCTCCTCTCTGTTTACACCCACAGAGGAGGAGGAGACCGCGTTCAAGGGACACATACGCCGCTATCTGATCTGAGGTCTGCCTGTACTACGGAGGGGGGGGGGGGGTCACTGTCTGCCTGTACTATGGTGGGAAGGGGGTCACTGTGTGCCTGCACTATGGTGGGAAGGGTCACTGTGTGCCTGTACTACTTGGGGGGGTCACTGTCTTTTTTTGTTGCTGATCCGAAAAATGATCCGATCCGTGACTGCCGATCCGAGAAACGATCCGGACCGTGAGTTTTTTGATCCGTTGCACCCCTAGATCTCAGTAAGGGGTAATACTTGTATACTCTAATAAAGGGGGTCCCCAAACTTTCTAACCAAAGGGCCAGTTTACTGTCCTTCAGACTTTAGGGGGACCGGACTGTGGGCCAGTGGATGTATAAAATGCCCAAGTGTCAGTGGGAGAAAACAATTCCTCAGGTTTGTTGATCAGTAAAAGTTAAAAAAATGACAACGCGCGTGTGTGGTTAGGAGGAGGGGGGATAATGCTCAATCATTGGTACTGGTGCGAGGAATAGCGACCAATCATTGGTGTCAGTGGAAAAAATAGTGCCCTATCATTGGTGTCAGAGGGAAAAATAATGCTCCAATACTGGTGTCAGTGGAAGGAATAGTGCCTCAACCTTGTTGATAATGGGATGAATAATGCCTCATATCAGTGGGAGGAATAGTGACCAAAAGATTTAATAAAGGCAAGCAAAGGACCACATCCGGCCGCATGCTACAGTTTGGAGACCACTGCTCTAATATATGACTTGGCATTCATACCTTTTACATGAAAAAATAAATCCAATTATAGGTCCACTGTATTGTGACGGCTGGATCAGCCGACATTCTAATGTCTGTGGGCAGACTTTGAAGGGCTTGTAAAGGAAAAAAAAATTTCCCTCAATAGCTTGCTTTACCTTAGTGCAGTCCTCCTTCATTTACCTCATCCTTCCATTTTGCTTTTAAATGTCCTTTTTTTTCCCCTGAGAAATCCTCACTTCCTGTTCTTCTGTCTGTAACTACACACAGTAATGTAAGGGCTTTCTTTCTGGTGTGGAGAAAGCCTCTTGAGGGGGGAGGGGGCGAGCAGGAGGGTCAGGACGCCCACTAACACACCGCTCCTTTCTCTATCCGCAAAGTAGAGAGTGTCCTGACTTGCCCATTCGCCCCCACCCCCTCAAGAGGCTTTCTATACACCAGGGAGAAAGCCTCGCATTACCGTGTGGAGTTACAGACAGAAGCACAGGAAGTGAGGATTTCTCAGAAGAAATAAGGACATTTAAAAGCAAAATGGAAGGATGAGGTAAGTGAAGGAGGAACGGCACTAAGGTAAAGGAAGCTATTTAGGGGGGGAAAAAAATCTTTACAACCCTTTTAAGGCCCGTACACATGATCAAATATTTCGACAACACTTGTGTGATGGATGTGTTTTGACGGATAATCCGACCGTCTGTATGCTCCACCTGACAATTGTCAGAATTTACGACAAGAAATGTTGGATAGTCATGTTCTCAAATTGTCTGACAACAAATGTGTTCCGTCGGATTATCTGATGGAAATCTGATTGTGTGTATGAGGCTTTATTGGTGGGAATAGTAATCGGATTGCTATGATTTTCTTTGCTGTTTTATTATTTATTTTCTGTTAATGTGACCTAAATACAATGGTGTCCGATTGTAGATTATGTTTAGGAATGGGAAGGACTTTCCAACATATGATGAAAAAATGCAGTAACAGCGGTTAACGGGTAACTCGGGAGGAATGAATGTAAATTGCAAAGATTTTAACTAACTTGGTCTCATCTGTTTTTTATTTTTTTTATTAACATTAAATTGAAGTATGGCTTTTAAATAAATTGTTTATGCTATATTTTTTTATTTGCTAGATTTTTTTTTTTCTTCATGAAAGTGGAAGTGGACCCTTTAGCTTCATTAAAGACAATGGCCCAGATTCAGAGAGAATTGGATTCTCGTAGCGTATCAGAAATACACTACGCCGCCGTTTCTTACCTGGCTCTACGTGGAATCCAGGTAGATTTTGTCCAGTAAACGACGGCGGCGTAGTGTATTTCTCCCGTCGCAATCCATTTAGACGAGTAGGGGGCGTGAAGGATTTAAAATAGGCGCGTTCCCGCGGCGATCGAACTGCGCATGCTCCGTTCGCAAATTTCCCGCCGTGCATTGCGCGAAATCACGTCGTTACGTCATTCTTTGTTTGAGTAGCGTCGTTTACGGACATTTCTATTCCCGAACGAGTTACGCAAAAAAAAAAAAAAATTTAAATTCGACGCGGGAACGACGGCCATACTTAACATGGGCTACGCACCGTTAGACCAGCAAAAAGCTGGTCTAACAGTACGTAAAAAAAAACAGACGTAAGCGATTGCGAAGACCGCTCGTATCTTCGTGGATTGCCGTAAAAACACATTTGCATATCCCGACGCATGAAAACGACGCAAACTCCTCCCAGCGGCCGCAAAAATATCGCAGCGTAGATCCGAAGGCTTACGAAGACGTAAGCCTCTCGGATCGAAGCCCGAAGCCGCCGTATCATGGTTTGAGGATTCAACCTAGTGATACGGCGCGCGAAATTTGAAATTACTCCTGTCTTAACACCAGTTAGACAGGCGTAATTGCTTTATGAATCTGGGCCAATGTCAGTACAAACCAGTAGATCCAGATTTCTAGGCAGCTGAAGTTCTATGAAAATATTGACTTTTCCTGCTAATCTCAGGCTTGGCCTTTGCTCTCCTTGCTCCCAATCCTCAATATTGTTCAATGAGGAGGCCTGTTTTATTAAAGGACCAGTAGGAAGCCTTAAGAGAAGGGAGGGGGTGATAGGGCTTGATTTTTAGTGTTATGATTTTCTCTGTGTCTTAACAATTCATTAAAGCTGTCTGATTGCTCTTTAGATGTCAGCAGTTTACCAGACACCTATGAGGTCTGCACATGTTTTGAGGGAACATGTTCTAAGAATGATAATCAGTGATTTTTTTATTTCTGCTTCTGTGTTAGACTCCACGTGAGGTGGCCCAGCAGGCCGTGGATGCGGATGTGCACTGTGTGGGTGTGAGCACGCTGGCGGCAGGTCATAAAACGCTTGTTCCAGAACTCATCAAAGAGCTGAGTGCCTTAGGACGCCCGGATATTCTGGTTATGTGCGGAGGAGTCATCCCACCACAGGTAACTTTTCTGCATGATGATTTCTAGTCAATACAGCTAACTCCTCCTGATCAATACATTTGAATAAATTAGTATCTCATAAAGCAACACTAGACCAATTATTGTCCACAGCGTGTCAATGTTTCTGAAAAACTGCTCTCTATAGATTAGGAAATGTCAATTAACCACTTAAGGACCTGCGCACGATTATATACGTCCTATTTTTGAAGAGGGATATCTTGGTTGTGGCAGCAGCTGCTGCCACAACTGAGATATCCATCCCTTCAATGATAATGGTGGTCTGCGCGGCGGATTCGCTACATGATCACCATTATCAGCGAACCCCTGGCTTGTCATGGATATGAGTGAGGGCAAGATGGCCCCCAACCGTCTCCATAACATAGCAGGGCGGAAGTGGCGTCAAAACGTCACTTCCGCCCATACGTCTTAAAGAGACAATTTATTTTTGTCATTTTTTTTATTGCACTTTAGGCCAAATATGAGATCTGCGTTTTTTTTTTTTGACCCCCAGATCTCATATTTAAGAGGACCTGTCATGATTTTTCGTATTTATAATCGATGTTTACATTACTTGTAATAGGATTAGTGATCCAATTTTGTTTTTTAGAGGATCCGACTTCTGCTGCGACTTCTATTCAAATCAACGGGCTGTCATATGGAACCATAGATTTTGAATAGAGGCAGATAAACGGTGCTAAAAGTTAGTGCGGCTAAAAGTGCATTAACACCAATGCAAAAAAGCATGTTTTTACAGCCACTTTTTCCTGACATTGATAGTGGCTTTGCAGCTCATTTTTCTTACGCCCTGTGTGCATGAGGCCTTAGAAAATTGCGTGAGAGGACCAGAGTTTGTTGCTTCTGGACTCATTAAAGTGTTTTGTTTAAAAAAAACACGGATCATGTTCCCCTAAACCAGGGGTGGGGAACCTGCGGCCCAATCATTCCATCCGGCCCCCCTGTGCCGCTGAGTGTGTGTCTGCGGAGCTGTCAGAAGGAGCCGATGTTTACCTTGTAGTTCCGGCTCCTTCTGACAGTGTGAGTCACAGGCGGAGTGCATTCGATATCACTCCTCCTGTGAGAGAAGGCGCCGTACAGATGAAGCAGCGGCTTTTTCTCTACTACAGCCACTGCTTTCTCTGTACGGCAACTTCTCTCACAGGCGGAGTGCATTTGATATCACTCCGCCTGTGCGCGCTGGGATCAAAAAATGTCCACAGTGACGCCGCAGCCCACCCATGGAGCCCAGGCCCCAGCAGCCCCACAGAGCCCAGCAGTCCCACAGAGCCCAGCCCCACCAGTACCACAGAACCCAGTACCACAGAGCTCAGCACCACCGGAACCAGGGATTGAGGTGAGGGATTGCATTGTACTTTTTGGGGGGGTGAGGGACTGCAGAATGTGTTTTGGGAATTGGGGGAATCTCATTGTGGGCATTGTGGGCATTGTGGGGATTGTGTTTTTGTATCTACCATGACACAAAAACTTATATGTCTGGCATGCATTTTTTGACCAAATATAACAGGCTAATTTTTAAGTTGATCATTTTGTACGGCCCCCGAATGATGTTACAAAAATCCTAATGGCCCTTGGCAGAAAAAAGGTTTCCCACCCCTGCCCTAAACCATGAATAACAGCACAGTGCTTGTGCCATGTAATTTGGCCCCTTCTATCACCTAACAAACTTGGCTGATTCTACCTGGATATACTCTCCCCCCCCCCCCCCTGTAAACTGACCACGGTTTATCATGGCTGCTGAGCCCTGACACCGTGGTCAGTTTACATGCTTTCATCATCTGCAGCCCTGCTCTGCCCTTCTCTGTCTTCCTCTCCCCCCTTTACCTGTCTGCTCATATGAGTACCCGCCCCATCCCCCTCCTGCTGCTATCATAAGTACAAGACAAAAATCCCATCCCCTCTGCAAAAAAAATGCCAGTAACCTCAACTGCCTCTAAACTACTATAAACAACTGAGTGTATATTTACACATAAAATAACACCGAAAAGAGTTCAGGGGCTGCTGTAAAAAAAAAGGCCCAATTGCTCCTAAATGTCTGTTTAGCAGCTGCAGTGTACATGAGGCTTTAGTGGTTGGCTTCCTGCCTTACGGCACTAGCATCCTCTGTTCAAATTCCAGCTAAGACACTAATTGCATAGAGTTTGCATGTTCACCCTGTGCTTGTGTTGTTTCCTGCTGGTTGTTTGACTTTTCTCTAAACTGACTCCTTTGATGCATACTAGCTCATTATGTATTACTTGCCTCTGATCGAAGCCCCCGCAGTGGTCCTCGTTCACCGCATTGTTCCCGGAGTTACTTCCGGGTATCGCGGGCTCCGGCGCTATGATTGGCCAGAGCCGCGATAATGTCACTTCCGTGAGTGCACCTGGGAGCCGCCGGTAACGGCACAGTTTAACTGACTCAACGGCACGTACGTGCCATTGCTTCAGTGCGCATGTGCTGATGACGTCTGTTCTAGTCCTCCTGTGTATAAAGCCAGCTCCATAAAGACATGGGAGCTGATTATTAATTGCAGATCAACTGCACACTTTGCCAGGGAAATTATACTTTGAAAGGTGTGACGAGACCCTTGCTCGCTCGGTCCCGCTCTCCCGACACTCCTCTGCTACTATTGGATCAGATTGCAGATCGCAACGTCTGATGGTTCAGTCATCCAAGGTTCCGGGATCTGAACTACAGCTATGTGCTGTTCGGACCCATTAGAACAGACACCAGACAGGCTGTATGTAAGTTCAAACAGGACTCTCTTTTATTGGAAGCCACACAGCACACTTTTATACAGAATTTGGAACATCCCACCCCCAACAACCGCTTTCTTATTGGTCCATTGTAAAGTCCAGGCAGTCCCCCATCAGGTCCTCTTCCATGCAAATGAGGACTTCAAAATGACTCAGCAGAGATTGGTCCCAAAGCTTGGATAGAAAGACTGTGTGTAATGAGACAGGAACCCCAGGGGGCAATCAATGTACACAATAGCCCAGTCTATTTAACATGACTTAATTACTACATCTGAGAGGTCACATTCCTTTAGATCAGGGGTCTCCAAACATTCTAAACAAAGGGCCGGTTTATTGTCCTTTAGACTCTTGGAGGGCCGAACTTTGGCCAGCGGGAGTGAAACATTTCCTGGCATCAGTGGGAGTAAACATCTGGCATTAGGGGGAGGAATAGTGCCCCATTGCTGTTATCATAGGGAGGATGAGTGCCCCATTGTTATCATAGGGAGGATGAGTGCCCCATTGCTGTTATCATAGGTAGGATGAGTGCCCCATTGCTGGTATCATAGGGAGGATGAGTGCCCCATTAGTGGTGTCAGTGGGAGAAATGGTGCTCCATTGTCAGTGTCAGAATAGTGTCTCGTTTCAGTGGGAGGGATAGTGCTCCAAGGGCCAGATAAAGGCCAGCAAAGGGCCGCATCCGGCCCTCGGGCCGCAGTTTGGAGACCACTGCTTTAGATAATGACATGCTAATTCAATACTCCTGACAGGAGACTTCTGACCTTTAGAACAATACACAATCTTTTAAGCGTAAACAGAGAGCAGCTTCACACACACAATGAACTTCAATCACATTCTAAAAGACATTCAGTTGAGGCAATTATCCCCCCACACGTCCCGTCTCCAACAACAGCTATTCACCTGCAGAACACAATGAAGGGTCTTTCACAAGCCGGCTCACTTAGCATCTTAAAAGCCTGTTACACAGGGGGATGAGTCACTGTTCTATTGACCTAGTCAGGTCAACATAAACCACTTGTAATATTCCAGTATATCCTGCAATATGAACTATCCATAATGTCCCATCTTCTGCAATACATGAATTATGATTTATTAGCCACCCTCTCCTGTGTAACAGATGTCAAGTAGAAATACTTTAGCATTCCAAGGTCCATGACAAAAGGGAATTTTCCCTACATTAGAATGTCACATTGCAAATAATACCCAATCATGGAAGGAAAGACAACAGGATTTTGGCTTGCACTTGATTGAATGATGGATGTCAAAAGAACCTCACTCACTAAGTTCTGAGAAAAATATATGTGCAACTTCTCTTGCAGAGTGAACAGTCTGTTTTCCTTTAGTAAATCAACCCCTTGGTTTGGTAAAATTGTTGTGGAGGAACTTGACTGACCTGTACAGAGCCCTGACTTCAACCTTTGAATGCCTTTGGGATGCATTGGAACATCGATTGTAAGCTATTTCTTCTCAGTCAATATTGGTGCCCAACGTCACCAATAGTCTTTTGGCTGAATGGGCTCAAGTTCCAACAGTTGCTCTCTAAAGAATTGAACGTTTATCCTCACAGGGTGACACTGTGGATACAACGATAGCAGTGTGCCAGCATCAGGATAATATATGTACGATAACTAGAAACTAAGAGAATGGACTTTAGAGGTACTCGGGTAACCCATGTAAAATGAGTGAAAAGTGTAGCGCTAATATAGGAATCCTATACAGGGTATCCCCATGTGATATAAGAAGTAGGTAGCTCAGACCATACTATTCAAAGAAAAAGTGAAAAAATATTCCAAAATTCACTTTCAAGAATTAAATATTATCCTTTGAGTGGCCTATATATATGTCCTCAAGATTCGTGAGTAATCAAACTCAATTATCAGGACAGGTAATAGGAAGGCAACTAATGTGAGTAAGTGACAGAGTCATGCAAAACTGTGGGCGTGTAATAACATAAAAAAACAACCTATATAACTCGTGACACACCCATGCGATATGAGAGTATCTAATGACACAAAGTCCACTGTGGATAATTCGGGGCCACCGAACATGTGAGAATTTTAGTCCCAATACTTAATGGGGGTGACACACATGTCTTCCTTATGGGTTAGCTTGAATGCCGCATATGGTTCAAGAAGTAGTCCTCCCACTTTGCACAAATACAAATAGATGGGTACCCTTACCGGATGAGATGGACCCTCACCTCACCATATGGCGGGGGGTCTTACGAGCTTTCCTAGACCGATTGTCTAGTCCGGATATTACCAGGATTGTAGTCCCAGGTGTGGGTGATTCCCAAGGTGCATCTGTGTCCACAGGATGGAAATTCACACTTTGGTAGTGCCCAGCAGTGGTTCTCAATCGCAAAAAGGACAAAATGAAAAAAGAAAAAGGCTCCTCATAGCGTAAAAATGCAAAATTTAATTAAAAACAGTCCAGTCACACACAATATGATAGGAACCATAAAAAGAATTAAAAACCACACGTGTAAGAAAATTATATGACTAGTAAAAAATGAATGAAGGGAACAGCAGCAATTCTCCCCCTTGATGGAAGGACAAGGGTGTTCCAAAAAATGCAGTAGAGATTAGGGTTGCTGACTCAATGCTAATCTCTACTGTACTAAGCCCAGTGGTACAACGGTTAGAATTGCAATGACGGGTACTCCGTGACTGCGCCCACAGAGCTGAGGAACAGGGAGAGGTGAGTATAAACAAACCTTCCCCCGTTCTTCCTAGCCAGACTGTCGCTGATCGTCTGTTCCATGTCAGGGAACAACGATCAGTGATGTCACAAGCCAAGCCATGCATTCACACAGTAAGAATCACTCCCTTAGGGCACACTTAACCCCTTCAGCGCCCCCTACAGGTTAACCCCTTCACTGCCAGTGCCATTTTCACAGTAATCCGTGCATTTTTATAGCACCGATCGCTGTAAAAATGACAATGGTCCCAGAATAGTGTCAAAAGTGTCAGATGTGTCCGCCATAATGTCGCAGTCACAATGAAAATAGCTGATCGCTGCCATTACTAGTAAAAAAATAATAATAAAAATGCCATAAAACGATCCCCTATTTTGTAGATGCTATAACTGTGTGTGTGTGTGTATAATATATATATATATATATATATATTATGTGTATTTATATATATATATGTGTATTTATATATTTTGAGGGGATATTTATTATAGCAAAAAGTAAAAAATATTGCTTTTTTTTTTCAAAATTGTAGCTCTATTTTTGTTAACACAAAAAATAAAAACCACAGAGGTGATCAAATACCACCAAAACAGAGCTTTATTTCTGGGGAAAGAAAACGTCAATTTTGTTTGGGAGCCACGTCGCACGACCGCGCAATCGTCGGTTTAAAGCGACGCAGTGCCAAATCGCAAAAAGGGGCCTGGTCCTTTAGCAACAAAATGGTCCGGGGCTTAAGTGGTTAAAGTCCATTCTCTTAGTTTCTAGTTATACAGATGCTCTCTAAACTTGCAGAAAGCCCCCCAAAAGAGTGATGGCTGGTAAAGCTGCAAATGAAGAGCCAACTCTATATTGCTGCCAATCGTTTTAGAATGGGATATAAAACAAGCTCATATAGGTTTGATGGGGCATAAAGTGTACATATTATTTCTATGAGTCTAAGCTTATAAGATAATTTCAGTGCCTTCAGATCCGTGGTGATTGTATCTCTTTTTTTTATCAAATTAATAACATTTCTTGTGGTCTTTTATCAAGCAATATTGGATAGGTATGTGTGTATTTAGTCTTGTAAGTGATATTTTTTCCTACTGCTTTAAAAACATAAAGAATACTAGAAAACTAAGCAGTTTGGGGGCAGATAGTTCACCTAAGTGCTGAAAAACTCTGTGACAGATTGCCATGGTGCAGGCTGCCAGGGAACAGTATGGTGCATGCAAGAGAGATTTTTCACAAAGAAGTTTCATCAAAAGCAAAACCTGGCAGAGGTTCAAGTGACAACCAGATGTGAGAACCAATAAATCCAAACGGCATTCTGAGACAGAACAGCAAGATTTAAAGCAAGCTGAACAAAGACCACACTTTGCCAGTTACTAAAGCCAATAACACAATAACTGTAAATGTTTAATACGAGTCTCGGGCTTACCAAGACTTACAGATAAAGATTGAACAAAGTTTACAGCTGGAGTAATGAAGGTTTTGGAAGATGGTCCCATAAAAAGTGACTGCATCAAAGGACTAAATAGTCATGTGTGCTGGTGGAATTATTCAGATGAAATCATTAAAGAAGAATTCCAGGTGTGTGTATAGTGTTACATAGTTAGTGGTTCAGCTTGGACCAATGTAGCTATGTACTATATACCACACCCAGGCCGCTGATAGCGGGGGACCACCAGTCCTCCTGTAGAGGGCCCGGGCACACAGGGGGGCCCAAACACCAGAATGATTTTAGTATATTGTGAAAATGTTTTTTTTATATATACCGGGTATTTGAGGGGGGGGCCTGCCAGGTAGGCTGTACGGGGCCCTGTGATTTCTAACAGCCCTGACCACAACTGTGGGATCCCTCTAGAAAATGAAATCACTGTAGTTGACCCGACTACTCCAGTGGTCTCCACTAAATGCTGGGTCTTGTACCATGCTACAGCCCTGCTAACTTGTGAACACAGAAGGTTACCCTTTTTGCATGGCTTCATTCAGAGATCACTCTGAATTTGCTCAATGAATGCAAAGCTTTTTCTGGTGGTGGAAAGCATATCACCGCCCACCTCTCTATCTGGTCCAGTCAAAGAATGCTTTGCATTCATTGAGAAAATTCACAGCAGTCTCTGAATAGTACCCATACCAAGCGGCTAACCCTTTATGTTCAAATGCAGAAGGGCAGCCGCTCGGCACAGGACCTGGAAGCTGGTAGGTTTCTTACTACTAGCAGTGCCTACCACCGTGATTTCCAGCTTCTAGAGCATGGGCATTGAATTAAAATTCAAGGGGGTCTGCTTATCCATGTCTATCATGTCTATCAAAAAATTAGAAATGTACCATTTTAAAAGCATTTCAACAGTATTTATCCTCCATCAGAGTTCTCCTTTACATCAGATGCCCCCATCAGAATGCCCCCATAAATCTGATGTCCCCATCAGAGTTCCCTCTTTACATCAGGTGTGCCCTTCAGTGTGCCTCCATAGATCAGGTGTGCCCTTCATTGTGCCTCCATAGATCAGGTGTGCCCTTTAGTGTGCCTCCATACATCAGGTGTGCCCTTCAGTGTGCCTCCATACATCAGGTGTGCCCTTCAGTGTGCCTCCATACATCAGGCGTGCCCTTCAGTGTGCCTCCATACATCAGGTGTGCCATTCAGTGTGCCTCCATACATCAGGCGTGCCCTTCAGTGTGCCTCCATACATCAGGCGTGCCCTTCAGTGTGCCTCCATACATCAGGCGTGCCCTTCAGTGTGCCTCCATACATCAGGCGTGCCCTTCAGTGTGCCTCCATATATCAGGCGTGCCCTTCAGTGTGCCTCCATACATCAGGCGTGCCCTTCAGTGTGCCTCCATACATCAGGCGTGCCCTTCAGTGTGCCTCCATACATCAGGCGTGCCCTTCAGTGTGCCTCCATACATCAGGCGTGCCCTTCAGTGTGCCTCCATACATCAGGCGTGCCCTTCAGTGTGCCTCCATACATCAGGCGTGCCCTTCAGTGTGCCTCCATACATCAGGCGTGCCCTTCAGTGTGCCTCCATACATCAGGCGTGCCCTTCAGTGTGCCTCCATACATCAGGCGTGCCCTTCAGTGTGCCGCCAAAGATCAGGCGTGCCCTTCACTGTGCCGCCAAAGATCAGGCGTGCCCTTCAGTGTGCCGCCAAAGATCAGGCGTGCCCTTCAGTGTGCCTCCATAGATCAGGCGTGTCCTTCAGTGTGCCGCTATAGATCAGGTGTGCCCCCCATAAATCGGGTGTCCCAATCAGTGTGCCCGCATACAGCAGATGTCCCCATTACAGTGCCCCTATACAACAGGAGTCCCAGAGTGTCCATCTTTAAAAATTTTTTTTTTAACCAAGTAAACAAGTTTATTGATATGTAGACAAGGCATACAATCATACATTACAGAGGTTCCAATTAGCACCGGAATACACAAAGCATCATCAGTTACACAGCTAGTACAGATCGTTATATCCCCCCAGGTAGACTATTGTCCAGGTTACGCCCCATTGCGAACTGCCTAGGAGGGTATACACCCATATTCCACCTCCCCTTGTATGCGCGGTCTGCCCCTGGTGAGGACACCAGGGGCAACTCTGAGTCACCCCGTATACGTCTCCCCGTCTGCCAACCATCTATCCCAGACATTAGCAAACTTTTGAGGGCGGCCCCTATGTATATATATCAATTTCCTATACGGAAGCACTCTATTCACCTCCCTCTTCCATTCTCTCAGTGTCGGAGCTGTCTCCCGAAACCAGGTCTTAGCGATCACCTTCCTAGCCAGGAATAATGATTCATAAATGAATATAGTCTGGAACTTATCCAGCTCCACGTCCGGCAGCAGTCCCAATAAGCAGAGCTTTGGGTCCATCCCCACAGGTGATCCCATGTTATCATGTAAGAACTGTGTCACCTGCAGCCAATATGCCTGAATGTCAGAGCAGTGCCACAGCATATGGTAGAAAGTACCCTCCGCTAGAGTACACTTGGGGCATAGGTGGTTCCGTTCAGATTGAAATTTTGCTAGTCGTATTGGAGTGAGATAAGCCTGGTGTATAATATATATTTGGGTCAGTCTGTCCGAAACCTTAGGGGATGCGGTCTTGACCCCCTCCAATACCTCCTCCCAGTCTGAGTCCTCAATGGGTCCCACATCCTGTTCCCACTGCACCCTAGCCTTCTGAGATACCCTAGACACCCTGTGCTGTCTAAGAACATAATAGATGTTGGAAATAAGCTTAGTAGGATCTGTTCCAAGAATGACGTCAAGGACCGGCGGAGTGTCCAGCTCCATCTCTACCAAGGACATCTGCCTCCTGAGAGCGTGTTTCAACTGTAAATATCGAAATAATAAGTGTTGGGGAAGAGAGAATTCCTCCTTTAGCGCAGGGTACGGTTTAGGCCCATTCCTAGAGAGGACCTGAGATAGGTACAACACCCCATACGAGGCCCAGATCGGAGGATCTGGTACCTTATTCAGCTCCGGCAGGCAACTATTGTTCCACAGCGGGGTGTGTGAATGTACATGCGATCTATCTTGCTTCTTAAGTGCTATTTCCCAGACCTTGCGGTGGTGTATTAGCATCCCGGCCTCAAAGTACGGTGTCCTGCTCCCTCCCTGTCCTCTCCGAAAAATCGCCTGGCTAGGTGTGTGGAGCGCGCTGCCCGGCCTATTACACACTAGTGCCCTATACCTCTGCGACTCGGTGGTGTTGAAGTGGTAGAGGTGGGACAGCTGTGACGCTATATAGTAGTCGTGGATATCCGGAAGGGAGCATCCCCCCTCCTCTGTGGGGTTTTTGAGAATATGCCATGCCAGCTTGTGCCTACCCGAGCCCCAGACAAAGGAATTGAGCAGTGCCTCCATTTGCTTAAATATTTTAAGGGGAATGTATAAGGGAGCATGCCATACCATATATAAGATTTTAGGTAGCAGTATCATTTTGATTAAATTAATTCTACCCATAACTCCCAATGGCAGCCTCGACCAAACTTGGGTTCTAGACTTGATAATGGTAAATAGGGGTTCGACATTCAAGGTGATATAGTCCTGCAGATTTCTGGTGACTCTCACCCCCAGGTATTTAACTTCCGCTACTCTTTGCAATGGTAGAGCTGGGGACACAGCGGGGGGGGGAAACATGTCCAATGGAAGAATTTTAGATTTGTCCCAATTGATTTTTAAGCCAGAGTACTGCCCCATCCGGTCTATAATATTCAGCGCCGCACCAAGAGATGGGCCCTGGTCTGCTAAGTAGAGTACCGTGTCGTCCGCGTACAACCCTATCTTTTCCCAGGTATCCCCCTTCCTGAGGCCCACTACCCCCGGGGACGTCCTAATGGCCATAGCCAATGGTTCAGCCGCCAGAGCATACAGCAGTGGGGATAGGGGGCAGCCCTGTCTCGTACCCCGTTCCAGGGAAATTTGTTCAGAGAGCCACCCGTTGACAAAGATCCTAGCCCGGGGGTTCTGGTATAGAAGTTGCACCCACCTGATAAATTTCGGGCCAAACCCGTAGCACTGTAAACATTCCCAGAGGTAGGGCCATTCGACCGAGTCGAAGGCTTTTGCCGTGTCCAATGTCACCACCACCCTCGAACCCATGTTGTCATGCTGAGCCTGAATGTTCATAAACAACCTACGTATGTTCATTGCCGTGTTTTTCCCTGGCATAAAGCCGGTCTGGTCTGAATGTATCAAGGAAAGTATTACTGAGTTCAATCTAGAGGATAGAATTTTGGCCAGGATTTTAATATCTACCGTCAACAGGGAAATAGGCCTGTAAGATTCTGGGAATTTAAGGTCCTTACCCGGTTTAGGAAGCACAATAATCTGTGCCTCCTGCATAGATGTGGGGAGGATTCCCCGGTCAAATATGGAGCGATACAAGGTTTCAAGTCTGGGGACCAGTACTTCGGAGTACTTAGCATAGAATTCCAGGGGTAAACCGTCTAGCCCCGGCGTCTTAGATTTAGCTAGCTGCGATATGGCCTCAGCAATATCTTGTGTGGTAATGGGGGCCTCTAGCCCCTTAACCTGCTCCGGGGTCAATCGAGGGAAGAGCAGGGTGTGTAAGTACTCCCGAATCTCTTGCGGCGTATGATGGCACCTGGATCTATAAAGATCTTTGTAAAACCGCCGAAAGCTATCTGCCACCTTAACTGGATCTGTAATGACCGAGCCGTCCGACCCTGCCAAGGACACCACCACCGGCGGTCTGTCTTCCATATGTGCTAGGTAGGCCAACATCTTTCCTGCCTTTTCCCCATGTTCGTACACCCTTGTCTTGCAGAAGAACACCTTTTGTTTTGCTTTTTCAAGGTGGAGCTGAGAGACCACTCTGGACTGCAGCTTCACCTTCGTGAGGTTTTCGGAGGAGGGCTGAGTGCCATAAACCCTCTCGAGCTCTAGCAGCCTGTCCTCACATAGGGCCACCTCTACCCTCGATGATTTTTTAAGTCTGTTTATCCTAGTGTCTAGTACCCTACGCGCATGAAGTTTGAACTCGTCCCATCGGGAATTTAATGAGGCGGGGTCCTCACCATCTGGGAGAAAAAATCGCAGTTCCCTCTCCACCCCGTCATGATCTGTCAGTGCTTCTAGCCAGAATGGGTTGAGTCTCCACACCCTCCCAGGGGCCTCCCCCAACACAGACAACTGCATCCAGCAAGGAGAGTGGTCTGATAAAGCTCTAGGTGCAAACCCAGTGCCTACCACCCGCGGCAGAAGTGCCGCAGATATTATGATATAATCTATACGGGACATTGTCTCATAACTTGTGGAGTGACATGTATAAGCCCTAGTCTCGGGATTCCTATGTCTCCACACATCCACCAGAGCAAATTCTTGCAATAGGCGGCTCAGTCTAGTTTGCCTGGGACCCCCCGTGTCCCCAGACGCGCGCACAGGGCGGTCCATGAAGGGGTTCATAGTCATGTTGAAATCCCCCATCCACACAGCAGGTACCGTCGGGTACTTAGCCATATACGCCAGACCGGCTGTAACCACTTCCGAACTGTATGGGGGAGGGATGTAACAAGCAATCAGTACCACAGGTGACCCCCCCAACATTGCGTGAGTGAACAGGTATCTTCCCTGCTGGTCAGATTCTATTTCAATTAGCTCAAACGGGGTGGCCTTAGTGACCAGCAATGACACTCCTCTGGAGTAGCTGGTGTGAGTGCTGTGATACGCCCAGCCAATCCAGGGGCGCTTCAAAGCAGCCCGCAGATGGCCCGTGACGTGCGTCTCAGTTAACACTATAACATTGGCCTTTTGCGCTTTCAGGTATGTGAGGGCCGCAGTACGCTTCACCTTGTCTCTCATTCCCCGCACATTCCATGTTAAAAATTTAATAGAGGTCATGTTATTGGTATATACATCCTGACGACCCAGACCAGTATATTCTCTGACTCATTAGTCCTTTGCATCTTGTCCTGTCTACTAGTAACAACTGTCTGCATACCTTGTAGCTGTGTATTCCCCTGTCCATCTCTCTTACATATCAGAACCTGTTTTAACCTCGTGGGACCACAACGGTGATCCTGCCCATAGGTAACACACCCCCCTCCCAGCCCAGCACCCCCCAAACTTGGTGCAGGCATCATACACCCGAACATAACACCGAAAAAATAATACATCCAGCCATTTACTCCGGCTGGAGGCTCTACGCTTAAACATAAGAAGTTACAATTAGTAATGCATATTATATTGTTTATGGGAGCGATTGTCCACTGATCAGCGTGTGGATCCAACGCAACGGGTGAGCTGCACACCCATCCAGACAAACAAGAAAAAGGGGAAGGGGGGGGATGTTGCTTTATAATATCCCAAGGATGAGAGAAAAAAAAAGTGATGATAAAAATTAAAAGAAACGTTTGTCCTGGAATGCTAAAGTTGAACTCCTCTTGCAGCCAAGGAGATCTTCCTGTGACCACAGATCATTGTAGTCTTAAGGCACATATCCCGCCATATGTCCTCAGGATCTCCACCGATACCAGTGCAGCTTAACGCTAAGACAGGGACAGGGAGGGGAGCAAGCCGACCTCTTACAAGTCCAGGGGGGGAATCTCACCCATCTCCTCTGAAAACAACATGGAGGCCGGAAAAGGGGGGGGAGGGGGTAATAGGAATGACAGGGGAGTCTCCCGATCAGCAGTGCAGACTTCCATTATATAGCCAAGGGGGGGAGGAATTAACATAGGGACTCAGGACTCAGCATGTGTAGCCATAAACCGGCAGTAGAACAGAGTCCACTCAGTGCTGGGTTAGGGAGAATATTCCTCGCCTCCCCCCCCAAAAAAAAAAAAAAAAAGAAAAAAAAGAACCCGAAACAGTACTCACAATCCAGTAAGATCTTGCTGTTATCTGCCTTTACGGTCCAACCACGCTGCCGCCGCCGCGGGAGTATCAAAGAACTGTGCACGGCCATCTTCCTCCACCCGAAGACGTGCTGGATACATCATGGCGTATTTGAGATGTAGT
Source organism: Rana kukunoris (assembly GCA_029574335.1). Classification (NCBI taxonomy): domain Eukaryota; kingdom Metazoa; phylum Chordata; class Amphibia; order Anura; family Ranidae; genus Rana; species Rana kukunoris. Next base: position 58,864,356 of record CM056052.1, read on the forward strand.
GCTCTCAGACGCCGTTTAACATCCTGGAATTGAGACCTCTTCTTCTGTACTTCTGTTGAAAAATCAGGAAACACCGCCACATGACCATTCCCCACCTGTATATTTCCTTTCTCCCTGGAGAGCCGCATTATAGTATCTCTGTCTCTGAAATTCAAAAACTTGGCAATAAACGTGCGGGGAGGGGCTCCCTCAGGCGGGGGTCTCGCTGGTACTCGGTGCGCCCGCTCCACCGCAAACATTACAGAGAATGCCTCCCTGCCATACGTGTTGATGAGGAGGTTTTCCAAAAAGTCCACCGGGTCCCTGCCCTCTGCTCTCTCCGGCAGTCCTATGAACCGCAAATTACAGCGTCGGAGTCTATTTTCCATTTCATCCTGATGGGAATGGAGCATGTAGACCTGACGCTGTAGGTCTTCCGTAGCAGTCTGTAGGGGATGCAGTATATCCTCCGCCGCGCTTATCCGGGTCTCAGTCTCCGTGACCCTACCCCGTACCGTAGCAAGGTCCTGTCTCAGCAGTGAGATATCAAGCTTGACCTCGTCAATCTTTGTGGTCAGGGTGCCCTGCAGCATTGCTATGGCATCTAGTATTTTCGCCGTCTCCGCCGCGCGGCTTTCCTCCCCTGTATTCACGCCGGCGCCATCTTTGGCCTGCTCCTCGTCTCCCTCCAATCTGAACCTTGCCAGCTTTTCGGCTGCTGTAGACTTGGTCTTCGGCGGCGACATATTCTACTCCGGTCCCGGAGCCTACCAGCAGGTTAGGGGGTACACAATTGAACCCGAATACGTCCACAGGCTGTTAAACAGGATTCGCAGCAAGAGGAGCTCTCAAACCCTGCGTCTTACTCCATCGCTTGCCAGGCCACGCCCCGTCCATCTTTAAATTTTGGTTGTGAACCATCAAAGTTCACATTTAGATTGGTAAGTAAACATTGTACCTGATGGGTATGTTCCTGTAGCCAGGAAGGAGGGAGGCTGGAGCAGAAGCTTGAAGAAGAAGCATGCTGCAGGGGATGGGAGCTGGACAGAGAAACCTGCTGAAGAGGGTGAGGTGCAAAAGTGATTAGATTGGTTGCTAGGGTGCCGGCAGTCCTAGCAACCAATGACAGTAGTGCAGTGGTGATCTAGTGCAGGCTAACAGTCCAGCAGGGAGCGTCGCGTGGTTCGGGTCTCCCATTTAATAAAAGCTGTTCTAGAGGGGTCCCACAGGTATAGTATATGAATAGTTACATTGGTCCAACTTGGACCAATGTAACCATGTAAAAATAGCCATACCTGGAATTCTTCATTAATTGCTAAAAAAATAATCTATAAAGGTGGTGGCTTTTATAGGCATTAAATAGGAGAGGTAACTGTCAGCGCAGATACAAAGTACATGTATAGGTAGGGGTATGGTAAATAGTCCATTAGCAATAATAGTAACAGGCAGTTCAATGGTTAAACATGCAGGTGATTTGGCTGTTCAATTGTGGCTGCTGTCCTCAGAGAGCTGACTCAACACACAAAACACACTTACAAGAAGGTAAGGAAAGAAGGCTCATCTGTAATATCCTGTAGTCCCCGTCCCGGATCCATGGGCTGCTTAGAAGTAGCAGAATGTGTTGAGTCTTCAGGCTTGTCCTGTGGCCATCAGGATAAGGCCTGTTCCAGCCTTACGGGTCAGGTGATTACTTCTGCTCATTTACTAAGCTCTGGAGCAACTGCATGTTCTGCCATTCTCACCATTACAATGACAACTCTAAGCAATACCATGAAGACGCTTTTGACATTCTAACTTTAACCACTTGCCAACCACTCTTACATACATGTACTGAGGGGCGCGGTGGCTCTCCTGCGCGACATCATGTGTTTTTCTTCCAGGTCTGCGGAAGCCAATCAGCGAGTCTGGCGGACCCAATATTCGTTCCAGATGGAGAATGGCGCTCTGTCGATGTAAACACAAGGCAGATCACTATTCTGTCACGAAAAGACCGAGGTCTTGTTGATGCTAACCCCTTTCTTGCCAGTGTCATTGGAGAAAAAGTACCGCTCCAAGCCCTGCGACCTATGCCGTGCTCCCGCCCTGTAGCACTAACACCACTAACTCTGCGCTGATCCGTGGAAAAAATAAATGATCCTGGACTGCCACACTCTGATGAGCGATTTATTGAAACAAAATAAACAAAGGATAAAATCCAAAGCTGTATGACATCCAAAAATTCATGCAACACTGCAATCAATAGTAGAAAATGGACATAGGGGACAAAAAGCTAACATGTTTCACATCATGGATAGATGCTTAGTCATAGCTCTTGCCAGTGTCATTAGTACAGTAACAGTGCATATTTTATTAGCACTGATCACTGTATTGGTGTCGCTGGACAATTTGTGTCCAATTTTTTCCCCCGCAATGTCGCAGTCTCTCTATAAGTCGCTGATCGCTGCCATTACTAGTAAAAAAAATAAATTTAAAAAACATTCCATAAAAATATCCCATAGTTTGTAGAGGCAATAACTTTTGCGCAAACCAATCAATATACTTTTATTGGGATTTTTTTTTACCAAAAATATGTAGCAAATATTTACCAAAATCATATTGGCCTAAGTTAATGAAGTATTTTTTTTTTTTTTTATTAGGTGTGTTTTATATATTTTTTCAAATGTATCTGTATTTTTTTTTTTTGTTTTATAGTGCAAAAAATAAAAACAGTAGAGGTGTTCAAATACCACTTAAAGAAAGCTCTATATGTGTGGAAAATGTATTTGTGTATAGTGTTTTGCACGACCACCCAATTGTCAGTTAAAGTAACGCTGTGCCATGTCGCAAAAAAAATGGCCTGGTCATAAAGTGGGAGATGAAACTTCCCAGAGCTGAAGTGGTTAAAGAGGCTGTAGATCAGCAATACAGATGCAAAAATAATTTTAGAAACATTAAACTGTTTTCTTGCATTACAGAAAGTGGCACTTGTTTATAATAGAATGCTTTAGCAAAATAAATGTCGTCCAGTTAGAATTCATATTTATTATAAGACAAATTGTGGACAAATACTGAAACACTTTAAAGGGGTTGTAGAGGTACTATTTTTTCCCCTAAATAGCTTCCTTTACCCTTAGTGCAGTCCTCCTTCACTTACCTCATCCTTCCATTTTACTTTTAAATGTCCTTATTTCTTCTGAGAAATCCTCACTTCCTGTTCTTCTGTCTAACTTCACACAGTAATGAGAGGCTTTCTCCCTGGTGTGGAGTGTCGTGCTCGCCCCCTCCCTTGGACTACAGGAGTGTCAGGACACTCTACATTGCAGATAGAGAAAGGAACTGTATGTTAGTGGGCGTCCTGACACTCCTGTAGTCCAAGGGAGGGGGCGAGCACGACACTCCACACCAGGGAGAAAGCCTCTCATTACTGTGTGAAGTTAGACAGAAGAACAGGAAGTGAGGATTTCTCAGAAGAAATAAGGACATTTAAAAGCAAAATAGAAGGATGAGGTAAGTGAAGGAGGACTGCACTAAGGTAAAGGAAGCTATTTAGGGGGGAAAAAATTACCTTTACAACCCCTTAAATCAAAAATGCATACTGAAGACTGGTCTCCATATAGCCCGTGTCATATATTTTATTTACAATTTTTCACTATGTCTGCCGTTAGATATGAGCAGCCTATAGTGTGCCACCACTGGAGGTATCTTGTTACCCAATGTCTATTTGAATTACCTGCTCATGTTTCAGGCCTATATGTTGCTTTACTACCTATAAAGAACATTTTCACAATGCCATGTCCAACAAAGCCAATAATGGGGTATCTGTTGATCCAGCCCCACAATGTAAAACTACCATTCAGCAATTAAAAAATAAAAGTAAGAAAAAAATAAATGGGCATTCAGGAGCCAACGTTAGCTCCAGTTTCCACCCATACTCCAATGACATGCTGTAAGGCAGGGGTGTCCAAACTTTTTTCAAAGAGGGCCAGATTTGATGAAATGAACATGCGTGAGGGCCGACCATTTTGCCCGACATTCTTTGAACCAATAAAATGTGGTCTAAGTTTGTTTGTCTGAGCACTAATACACTGCCCAACAGTAATTCTCTTGCCTTTGTGGCTGTGTGTGGTGAAGAGATGAGCTTGGGCGTGTTATTTGGATGTACCCTATTTATCGGCGTATAACACGTACCTTCACTTTAGGAGAGAAGTTTCAGGGGAAAAAAACGTAAATAAAGAACTGTGAAGCAAAATAAGGGTCATTGCACATCAATGCAGCCTAATCAGTGCCCATCTGCAGCCTCTCCATTGCCATGAATGCAGCCTCTCCATTTCCATAAATGCAGCCTCCCCATTGCCATGAATGCAGCCTCTCCATTGCCATGAATGCAGCCTGATCGATGCCCATCTGCAGCCTCGGAGGGGAGGACAAGATGAGCTCCAACAGATTACATACAGGAGAATTTCCTGTTTACACAGCAGCCTTTTTAATACAATGTCCCGCCTTCTATGATAGACAGAGGAGTCTGCCAATGGCAGCCCAGGAGATGGGACTTCCTATTACAGACGCCGCCGAGTAAACAGGAGATTCTCCTGTATGTAATTTGACAGCACTCATTCCCCCCCCCCCCTCCCTGTCCCTTCCAAAGCAGCGCAGATAAATACAGTATATATCCAAATTTCCAGGGGGGCCACATTAAACTGTAACGGGGGCCGCAATTGCCCCCCGGGCCGAACTTTGGACATGCCTGCTGTAAGGTTACTTGGATCCTTTTCTTGTGAAAAAAAAAAAGGTTACTTGGATCCTGTCTAAATTGGCTGTAATATGTGTATGTATAAATGTTAGTTAGGGACTTTAGATTTAGAAGCTTCATGTGAGCAGGAACTAATGTGAACGTACAATATGTACAGCGCTGCGTATATTGACAGTGCCCTATAAATGCCTGTAGGAAATGAATGACATCTTAAGTAGATTGGGATATGTTTCTTACAATTGTTGACATAAATACCATTTCTGGGGGTGAACTCATGCCTTTAGACTGAAACATAGATTTTGAATGGAATCTTGGCAGGGAATGGTTTGCATGCAGTTTTTTCAGTCAAATCAGTTGATCGTATACTGAGCATAGCCAGCTGGAAGATATTACCTCCTGTAGGGATAAGTACTCTGTCTTCTTTGAAAAGGAAGCTGACAAATATTGTGCAATACAAAATATCAGAATATAACATAGATATTTATGTTTATGGACTGAATACATTTTAGGTGTGCTAAAGGTACAAGCGTAAACAGTTTAGTTTTAACCATTCCCCTCCCAGCCCCAGCATCCTTTTAATAGGGTCTGTACGCCCATGGGACAGGGGGGGATCAGTGGTCATGTGAGGAAGGACCGTGGGAGGCAGGGTTGGCGCTCCCATTAGGCGAACTAGGTAGCCGCCTAGCGCACACTGCTGCCTAGGGGGTGCCACCACAGCCTGTTGACTCCCCTATTAGCCTAGCCAGGGAACATGAGGTTGGCGGAAGAGGCAGGCACCACTGGGGAGGCGGGTACAGTTGGGAAGGCGGAGGAGACGCCTGGCATGAGGTCAGCACAGCAGAGGAGGTGGGCAAAGCTGGAGAGGCGGAGGAGGTGCCGGGCGTGAGTGGAGGAGTAGCTGCAGTCTGAGGAGTTCACTCTCTGATCCTATCACCTGCGTGGCCCTAGGCAAGGCTAACGGCACATCCCCCCCCCCCCAGCGGGAACTAACTGGGAGGGAATGAATTCTAATTGTGATCCATTAAATCCTGCCCAGCAGCAGCACAGCAAGCTTTTTGAATAGGCTGTGTATAAAGGCATTTACTATTTGATTATGAATAATGTTGGGATCTGCGAGGTGGGACTTGGGAGGTTAAGACTCTTCCTGTAGCTGTGATTGGGCAGGATTGAATGCTAATTAGGATGTATTCCATCTCACCCACCATCAGAACTGCGAAGGAAGTTGCATCATTTGCACAGTCTGAAAGACTACAGAGGGGTGTGATGTAAGCTAGAGATGCACCAGGAAGTGGCTATGGAAGGGTCTCAATAGAGTGCAACAATATTATAACAACATTGAATAAATGGTATGTGTGAAAGGGGTAGTGGCGCTATCCCACACCCTATAGGTCAAAAGGGTATAAGTGTCAGTGTATTGACTAGTGAGATAGGTACTGCAAATTATGAATATACAATAGAGTGCAACAATATTATAACAACATTGAATAAATGGTATGTGTGAAAGGGGTAGTGGCGCTGTCCCACACCCTATAGGTCAAAAAAGGGTATAAATGTCAGTATATTGACTAGTGACATAGGTACTGCAAATTATAAATATAGAATAGAGTGCAACAATATTATAATAAACATTTGGTGATAAAGTGCAAACTTAGTAATAAAAAGTACAGTCCATGAAATTGCAAAAATCCAAACATATATCACGTTGATAGATGTGCAGTAATCTTAGATGTAGATTTCCATCAAAAAAAGGTGCAAGTTCGTGGTAACGCTGTGGTCCGGTGCTCCCCCACCCACCAGAACTAATCACCCCTGCAGGGGTATTAGGCGTGTAGTCACAGATGGGTCCCAGCTTCCTCCAGTGGTGCTATCCGTCCAGGGAAGATGTGTCCTTTAGATTAATCAGATCCTCATTCCACCGGAAAAAAGGAAGAAATACGCTCCCATAGTGTAGTAAAAAAGGAGGTTTTTTTATTATGCACAATCCAGGTGCATTACATAAATAAAATGATAATGGGTACAAAATGCATGTCCAATGATAAAAAGATTAACAATGTGGTATGAAAGGGAACAAACACCACAATCAGCAAGGTAAAAAATGATAAAATTAAAAATAAAAACAAAAATAGGTGTCCTGTCAGAAGCTTCCAGCACGCTGCATCAGTTTCCCCCGTCGGGAGTGGAATCGCTGGCGTGCGTTCCAAACAGCCCAGACAGCAAAGCCGCTCTTGAAAAAGTTCATTACGAAACGTACGTCGAGCGTGAGCGTAGTGACGCACGTCAGCACACTAGAGACGCACCCGCAGGCTTCCGGTTTGCTGTCTGGGCTGTTTGGAACGCACGCCAGCGATTCCACTCCCGACGGGGAAAACTGATGCAGCGTGCTGGGAGCTTCTGACAGGACACCTATTTTTGTTTTTATTTTTCATTTTATCATTTTTTACCTTGCTGATTGTGGTGTTTGTTCCCTTTCATACCACATTGTTAATCTTTTTATCATTGGACATGCATTTTGTACCCATTATCATTTTATTTATGTAATGCACCTGGATTGTGCATAATAAAAAAAACCTCCTTTTTTACTACACTATGGGAGCGTATTTCTTCCTTTTTTCCGGTGGAATGAGGATCTGATTAATCTAAAGGACACATCTTCCCTGGACGGATAGCACCACTGGAGGAAGCTGGGACCCATCTGTGACTACACGCCTAATACCCCTGCAGGGGTGATTAGTTCTGGTGAGTGGGGAACCTGGTGGGGGAGCACCGGACCACAGCGTTACCACGAACTTACACCTTTTTTGGATGGAAATCTACATCTAAGATTACTGCACATCTATCAACGTGATATATGTTTGGATTTTTGCAATTTCATGGACTGTACTTTTTATTACTAAGTTTGCACTTTGCACTTTATCACCAAATGTTTATTATAATATTGTTGCACTCTATTGCATATTTATAATTTGCAGTACCTATGTCACTAGTCAATATACTGACATTTATACCCTTTTTTGACCTATAGGGTGTGGGACAGCGCCACTACCCCTTTCACACATACCATTTATTCAATGTTGTTATAATATTGTTGCACTCTATTGTATATTCATAATTTGCAGTACCTATCTCACTAGTCAATACACTGACACTTATACCCTTTTGACCTATAGGGTGTGGGATAGCGCCACTACCCCTTTCACACATACCATTTATTCAATGTTGTTATAATATTGTTGCACTCTATTGTATATTCATAATTTGCAGTACCTATCTCACTAGTCAATACACTGACACTTATACCCTTTAGACTTATAGGGTGTGGGACAGCGCCACTACCCCTTTCACACATACCATTTATTTAGGTACTTCACTCGTGAGGTATCTTATTCTGGGGGGCTGCAGTCCTTAACACATTTCTTCCTAAGTGCACTTTCTCACGTGTTCATGGAAGGGTCTCAGTTTATATCAGACTATACGTAGTGTCACATGGTACAAAGCCACAACTAAACCTAGAATATCAGAGGATCTGCAGACAACAGAGCAACATGGTACAGAGGTATGATCTATGCTGGGATTAATCATTCCATTCAGTTCTAGTGAAAAGAAAGTTGGAGTTCAGCTTTACATTTCTTACAATGCTAAAACTTTTGCTGGAATTTGGCTGTGATAGATGGTACTACTGTTTTCTGTCTCCAGTTTTAATATATCTGTTCCACCTTTCCCTCCTTCTCACATAACTTCATCAACATTTGCTTTGATTTCTACAGGACTATGACTTCTTATTTAATGCTGGAGTCTCCAGCGTGTTTGGACCAGGAACCCGAATTCCCAAGGCTGCTGTCCAAGTAATCGATGATATTGAACGAAGCCTGGAAAAACGTCAGCAGTCCCTTTAAAGCAATGGCCTCCGCTCAAGATATGTCCAATGACTCTACTGTTTAGTGATCAGTGGGTGGAGTCCGTGACCAATGGGAGGAGTTACTGATGTCATTTTGTCTCCTAGAGGGTTTTGTCAATTTTGATTGACCTGTTTTCATGTGACTTTCAAGACTTTTCTTATATGCCATCAAATATTCCTGTTTTAATAAGTGCTGAGTGTTGAAAAGCACATTTAAAAGATTGTTAAAATGTAATTTAAAATAAAAAAACATTTTTGTAAATTTGTGACTACATTTTAGTGGCTTGGAACCAGCAGTAGGAATGTTGGGTTTTCCATTATACAGGCTCAAGTCGGGTTTAGCCACACATTTTTAACCCTAGTTTTTAAAGTGGAAGAAAAGCCTAACTCTAATCGCAAAAAATGTCCCTCCAAACCTATCCTGTCTACCCTGTTTAAAACAAATTGGTGTACTTACCAATTTTTAATCTGATCCTGTGATCTTGCAGGTCTGGCTCCCCTATGTAAGGCATCTCTTGACAAAGGCGGTGAACTCCTGGAGCCCTCTTTTCCCATGCAGCAGCTACTTACTGACCCAGGGGAGCCGGACCTCCTGGACTACATGACTGGAGTAGAGCAGCTTAAAGGAGTTGTAAATAAAAAAAACATTTTTGCTGAAATTACAGTTTACAGGGTATAGAGACATAATGGTTAACTGATTCCTTTTAAAAACGATTAAAAATAGATAAAAATCAATCATATAATGTACCTGTAGTTTCTAGTTTCATTTCTTTCTCGTACATCACGGGACACAGAGCGGCATATTCATTACTATGTGGGTTATATGGAGTACCTTCAGGTGTGGACACTGGCAATCTCAAACAGGAAGTCCCCTCCCTATATAACCCCCTCCCCTAGAGGGAGTCCCTCAGTTTTTTCGCCAGTGTCTTAGGTGTTGGTCACGGAATAGCTTTGCTCCACATCCTTGGGATTAAGGGCGGGCTAACCGGATCTGTCCAAGGAGCCTCAGTGCCAAAGTGGACAGTACCCGGGCCCCAAACCGTGGGGTTTTGCCTATAATGCTCCTCTTTGGAGGGCTGGACCCTGGGCCCAGGACTTGGAGTTTGTAAAAACCATAAGTTCCTGTTTGCCAGGGTGCTATATAGGTCCAGGACAGTGGGTACCTTCATAGGACCCCAGGGCCTGAAGGTCTACTACGCTACCCACGGAGATGGGAGAAGATTGGATCAGTTTGCTGGACAAACATCCTGCAGCATGGAGCAGGTAAGGGGGAGCCTGCGGGACTTGGTTCGACAGCAGGCTCTCCGGGGTAACCTAAAAGGGGGGATAGCCTAAGTATGCTCTGCATGGGCAACCTTGCTCACTATGTCTGAGAGAGACAGGATGACACCTTTTTCTCCCCCATCACTAGGTTCCCCTGTCTAAGAATGTGTTGCTAGCTAACCTGCTGCTTTCTTCCCAGGACTAGTAAGGATCCCTAGGGGCCTTTTGGAGAGTCCTACCTGGCCGGGGGTTTGAATCTGCCGCCTGTTTCTGCAGTCCTGGGTCTCCAGCAGCGCGGCTCCTCCATGTTCCTCCTGTTTCCGGCATACGCGCGCGCACGTCTTATAGACGTTTTTCGCGCCGTTCAGACAGGAGGGCGGGGGGGGGGCGTGCCTGCGGCGTCATACAGGGGCGCGCCTTGTGCTGTTATAGATCAGCAGGCATTGTCAGTGCTCAGTCTGAGGCTGATTTCAGAAGGAGAGGACGCAGAGCGGCAGAACAGTGACTCCCGGTGGCGGAAGAGGGGTAGTACATGCTGGACTTTGTTCCAATGCCTTTTTTGTTAAGCCAAGAAATTCCCCTTTTTGCAGCAGGTTGGAGGCTGGCAAACTAAGTTTGGGGTCACTGTATGTTTTAAAAAAGAAAATATATATAATATATATTTAAAAAAAAAAAAAAAAAAAAAAGAGAAAAACATACGGGATCCCATCAGTTTTTGGGCATTAGTGATCTATTGTCCCCTAAGCTCTGGTTTTGTACTCCTGGCCACTACAGTCTGTTGTGTGGGCGGAGTCCCTCGATTTTGTATTATGGCTTCCAAAGGTTCGGGGTCAAAGGGTACAAAAAAGACCAAAAAACAAAGGGGTTCCCCTTCTGATTCTGATGATATGCCGATACTTTCCCCGCAACTTATTAACATAAAGAGCGCCTTGGATGAGCCATTAGGGGGATCTGGTGCGGAGGCTGGCCCAGATCAGCCCAGCCCTGTGTTTATCACAGAGGAGATGCTAGCCGTATCCCTAGGGGGGCTAGAAGAGAGAATAGCAGCATTGATCGCTAGAGCTATTCCTGGTAAGAAACGGGTTAGATCCCCATCACCAAGAGGTGTATCCTCAGATGCTGAGATTCTCTCTCCGGAGGAATTGGAATCACAGGAGGATCAACTAGACCTGAACCAAGAGGGTTCAGGGATTGAGGGATCTGCCTCTGAGGAACCATTTTCAGACTCCCAGACAGAAAGACTGTGGGTACAGTCTTTGACGGACATGGTCCGCTCGGCATTTAGTTTACCATTGCCAGAGCCTCAGGTTCCTCCGGTATCCTCTCTGGGCTCTTTGAAAGCTCCGTTAAGCAACGCAGTTTTTCCGGTCCATCCTCTCTTGGAGGAATTGATCTTTCGGGATTGGGTACGGCCGGACAGGATTTTTCTGCCACCGAAAAGATTTGCGGTCATTTACCCCAATGGAGGAAAGATTCTCCAAGAGGTGGAGGCTCCCAGTAGTGGATGCAGCCATCTCATGTGTGAATAAATCACTAACTTGCCCGGTGGAAAACATACATATGTTTAAAGATCCGGTTGATAAAAGGTTAGAGACACTTTTAAAAGCATCCTTTGCTACGGCAGGAGCAGTGGTGCAGCCAGCTGTGGCTGCGATTGGTGTTTGTCAGGCGTTAAAGGACCAGACAAAGGAAATGTTAAAGGACATGCCTACCCAACAAGCAGAAGAGTTTTCTGACATTCCCAGAGCTCTGTGTTTTGCTGTAGATGCTATAAAAGATTCCATCCAGCAGGCCTCTCGTTTATCACTATTTTTGGTGCACATGAGAAGGCTCTTATGGTTGAAGAACTGGGCGGCGGAGCCCCCATGCAAAAAGCTTCTGGCAGGGTTTCCCTTCCATGGAGGACGACTCTTCGGAGAGGATCTGGATAAATATATTCAGACTATTTCAAATGGCAAGAGTACCCTTTTACCGGTCAAAAAGACATTCCGGGGTCCTACATTTAAAAGGCAGCTCTTTCCTGTCTCGGGGCCCTCAAATTCCAGGCAGTATCGACGGCCGCCTGCACGATCCAACGTTAACAGTAGATCGCAGGGATAGGCCCCTGGGGGTAAGAGGCCATGGTATCGCAAGCCGACAAAGACAGCCCCTAAGTCTGCCTTATGAAGGGGCGCCCCCACTCTCGCGGGTGGGGGGAAGGCTTCGTTTCTTCTCAGAAGTTTGGGAAGCCAAGATCCCCGACAAATGGGTCCGGGCATCTGTAACCACAGGTTACAGACTGGAGTTTCTAAGGTATCCTCCGCCTCATTTTCAAGAATCAAGGCTACCAAGGGATCCAGCAAGGAAGGCCTCAATGCTGGCAGCTTTGGATCACCTGCTTTGCCAGGACGTAATAATAGAGGTGCCAGCCCAAGAGCAAGGGCTAGGTTTCTATTCCAATCTCTTTGTCATACCAAAGCCCAACGGCGATGTCAGGCCAATCTTGGACCTAAAGAGGTTAAACGGTTACCTAAGGGTTCGTTCCTTCCGGATGGAATCCATCCGGTCAGCAGCCGCCGCGCTTCAGAAGGACGATTTTCTGGCCTCCATAGACATAAAGGATGCTTACCTTCATGTACCAATCTTTCAGTTGCATCAAAGATTTTTACGCTTCGCGGTGGGGCAGCGACACTTCCAATTCAGGGCGCTCCCCTTCGGGCTGGCCACGGCCCCCCGGGTATTCACGAAGATCCTAGCCCCAGTTCTGGCCAATTTAAGGATCCAGGGGGTCACAGTCCTAGCATATTTGGACGACCTTTTAATCATAGATCACTCACGGCCGGGTCTGCAAAAGGCAGTAAACCTCACGGTTCGGTACCTCGAAGAATTCGGCTGGGTCCTAAACCGGGGAAAGTCAGCGTTCCAGCCTACAAAGCAGTTGGAATACCTCGGCATGAGGTTAGACACAGAACAGCAAAGGGTGTTCCTGCCCCTGGTAAAGATCGAGGCTATCAAGGGGTTGGTTCAGTTGGTTCTAAACAAGAAAAAACCAACTATTCGCCTGTGTATGCGAGTACTAGGCAAGCTAGTGGCCACGTTCGAGGCAGTACCATACGCTCAGATCCACACTCGCGTCCTACAGGCAGCCATTCTAGCAGCCTGGGGCAAGAGGGCACATGCCTTAGAGTCCCCTTTGACGCTATCATCAAGGGTCCGACAAAGCCTGGCCTGGTGGTTGAACCCCCAGAATCTTCTAAAGGAAAAATCCTTCAGCCCTGTTGTCTGGAAGGTAGTTACCACAGACGCCAGCCTGGCAGGCTGGGGGGCGGTCTTCGAGGGGTTCTCTCGCCAGGGAACTTGGGTGAAAGCAGAGAGGCAGCTCCCCATCAATATCTTGGAGATCAGAGCTGCTCGCCTAGCCCTTCTGGCATGGACCTCCAGATTAAAGGGGTTCCCGGTGAGAATCCAGTCAGACAATGCCACGGCGGTGGCATACATAAACCACCAAGGGGGAACCAGGAGTCAGGCCGCTCATAGGGAGGTGAGCTTGATTTTTCAGTGGGCAGAGGTTCATGTACCCTGCATTTCAGCGATATTCATTCCCGGAGTGGACAACCTGCAGGCAGACTTCTTAAGTCGCCAGAGTCTGTTGCCAGGGGAGTGGTCTCTGCATCCCCAGGTCTTTCAGACAATCTGCCAGAGGTGGGGAATGCCAGACGTAGATATAATGGCATCCAGGTTCAACAAGAAACTAGACAGGTTCGTGTCTCGAGCGAGGGATCCTATGGCCTGCGGAACCGATGCGTTGGTTTGCCCTTGGCATCAATTCAAACTTCTATATGCATTCCCTCCACTACAGTTACTCCCTCGCCTGTTGTGCAAGATCAGAGTGGAGCACAAGCCAGTCATTCTAGTAGCTCCGGCTTGGCCCCGGAGGACTTGGTACTCACTAGTCCTGAAGATGGCAGTGGGAGACCCTTGGACTCTTCCTCTACAACCAGACCTACTCTCACAAGGCCCGATCCTCCACCCTACATTACGGCGTCTAAATTTGACGGCCTGGAGGCTGAATCCCTGATTCTCAGGGGTAGAGGTCTGTCTAGGCAGGTAATTCCTACCCTGATTAGGGCTAGAAAGCCGGTCTCCAGGGTGATTTATTACAGGGTGTGGAGGAACTACGTAGGCTGGTGTGAATCCAAAAGATGGAATTCCCGCAAATATACTATTGATAGGGTGTTAAGTTTTCTCCAGCTAGGAGTGGATAAAGGCCTGGCACTAAGCACAATCAAGGGACAGATCTCAGCTCTGTCAGTGTGGTTTCAGAGGCCGCTGGCCACCCACTCGCTGGTAAAGACCTTCTTACAAGGGGTCTTGCGTATTAATCCTCCTGTCAAGTCACCAATTTGTCCATGGGACTTAAATCTTGTCCTGTCCACTTTACAGAAACAACCCTTTGAGCCGTTGGCTGAGATTCCTTTAGTCTTACTGACAAGAAAGTTGGTTTTCTTGGTCGCCATAGTTTCGGCCAGGAGAGTGTCAGAATTAGCAGCCTTATCATGTAAGGAACCATATCTCGTTCTGCAGTTCTCCGGCCCCATCCTTCCTTTCTACCAAAGGTTATATCCAAATTTCACTTGAACCAGGATTTGGTACTTCCATCCTTCTTTCCAAAACCCACATCTAGAAAGGAGGGGTTGCTGCATACCTTGGATATTGTCCGGGCCATGAAGGCCTATCTTAAAGCTACAGAAAAGATCCGGAAAACAGATGTGTTGTTCGTTCTACCAGATGGCCCCAAGAAGGGGCAGGCAGCTGCAAAATCCACCATCTCGAGATGGATTAGACAATTAATCATTCAAGCCTACGGTTTGAAGAGGTTGCCTCCTCCTTTGTCGGTAAAGGCCCATTCTACCAGGGCCATGGGCGCCTCCTGGGCAGCACACCATCAGATCTCTATGGCTCAGATATGCAAGGCAGCGACGTGGTCATCAGTCCACACGTTTACAAGGTTTTATCAACTAGACGTGAGAAGGAATGCAGATTCTGCCTTTGGACAGGCAGTACTACAGGCTGCAGTTTGAGATCCTCGGGATCAGAAGCACCCTTGGTTGTGTAAAAAAAAAAAAAAAAAAAAAAAAAAAAAAAAAGTTTTTTCTTGACTAAGTTGGAATTATTATTATTATTTGAGTTTACCTCTAAATTGAATCCTTCTTTGGAAGATGTCTCCCTCCCCTCATTAAAGCATTGCTTTCGGACATCCCACATAGTAATGAATATGCCGCTCTGTGTCCCGTGATGTACGAGAAAGAAAAAGGGATTTTTAAATACAGCTTACCTGTAAAATCCTTTTCTTGGAGTACATCACGGGACACAGAGCTCCCACCCCTCTTTTGGGTGACCATTTTGGGAGGCATACTGCTTGCTACAAAACTGAGGGACTCCCTCTAGGGGAGGGGGTTATATAGGGAGGGGACTTCCTGTTTGAGATTGCCAGTGTCCACACCTGAAGGTACTCCATATAACCCACATAGTAATGAATATGCCGCTCTGTGTCCCGTGATGTACTCCAAGAAAAGGATTTTACAGGTAAGCTGTATTTAAAAATCCCTTTTTTTGCATGTTGTTTTCTGCCTCTCTGCCTTACAGAGCCACAGAGCAGTGATGGTTTGGAAAACGAAACTAGAAACTAGACACACAGTAATCGCACCTCCTTGATTAGTGACCACAGAAAGAAAGCTCCCAGGACTGTGGTTATCAGGAAACAGACAACCAGGAAGTGTGGAGATCAGAGAAGAATTACAGCAACTTGAGAGCAAAAACAAACCATGAGGACATGAAACCAGCACTGCATAAGGTAAAGGGACTAATTGCGACTAAGGGAAGGTTGGGACTTGGAATGAAACAAAACATTAGGGCAGAACGAATCAGTAAGTATAATAAAATAAACTGTTTATTATTGGCATATAGGGATATATTGCACACTGGATGAGTAATAATATATAATATGTTGAAATGCATAATGGGGACATGATCAATCAGTCATAGTAGAGTTCCAATAATAACATGATAAAAAGAATAACATGTGATAAACAATGTAACCAGCACAAATGCATGGTAAATATACATAGTAGATCAATAAATATGTTAAAGTGCATGATGGGGAAATGACTGATCGGTCCTGCAAAGTTCCAATAATGACATTGTAAACAATGTAGCACATACAGGGAGTGCAGAATTATTAGGCAAATGAGTATTTTGACCACATCATCCTCTTTATGCATGTTGTCTTACTCCAAGCTGTATAGGCACGAAAGCCTACTACCAATTAAGCATATTAGGTGATGTGCATCTCTGTGATGAGAAGGGGTGTGGTCCAATGACATCAACACCCTATATCAGGTGTGCATAATTATTAGGCAACTTTCTTTCCTTTGGCAAAATGGGTCAAAAGAAGGACTTGACAGGCTCAGAAAAGTCAAAAATAGTGAGATATCTTGAAGAGGGATGCAGCACTCTTAAAATTGCAAAGCTTCTGAAGCGTGATCATCGAACAATCAAGCGTTTCATTCAAAATAGTCAACAGGGTCGCAAGAAGCGTGTGGAAAAACCAAGGCGCAAAATAACTGCCCATGAACTGAGAAAAGTCAAGCGTGCAGCTGCCAAGATGCCACTTGCCACCAGTTTGGCCATATTTCAGAGCTGCAACATCACTGGAGTGCCCAAAAGCACAAGGTGTGCAATACTCAGAGACATGGCCAAGGTAAGAAAGGCTGAAAGACGACCACCACTGAACAAGACACACAAGCTGAAACGTCAAGACTGGGCCAAGAAATATCTCAAGACTGATTTTTCTAAGGTTTTATGGACTGATGAAATGAGAGTGAGTCTTGATGGGCCAGATGGATGGGCCCGTGGCTGGATTGGTAAAGGGCAGAGAGCTCCAGTCCGACTCAGACGCCAGCAAGGTGGAGGTGGAGTACTGGTTTGGGCTGGTATCATCAAAGATGAGCTTGTGGGGCCTTTTCGGGTTGAGGATGGAGTCAAGCTCAACTCCCAGTCCTACTGCCAGTTTCTGGAAGACCCCTTCTTCAAGCAGTGGTACAGGAAGAAGTCTGCATCCTTCAAGAAAAACATGATATTTATGCAGGACAATGCTCCATCACACGTGTCCAAGTACTCCACAGCGTGGCTGGCAAGAAAGGGTATAAAAGAAGAAAAACTAATGACATGGCCTCCTTGTTCACCTGATCTGAACCCCATTGAGAACCTGTGGTCCATCACCAAATGTGAGATTTACAAGGAGGGAAAAGAGTACACCTCTCTGAACAGTGTCTGGGAGGCTGTGGTTGCTGCTGCACGCAATGTTGATGATGAACAGATCAAAACACTGACAGAATCCATGGATGGCAGGCTTTTGAGTGTCCTTGCAAAGAAAGGTGGCTATATCGGTCACCGATTTGTTTTTGTTTTGTTTTTGAATGACAGAAATGTATATTTGTGAATGTTGAGATGTTATATTGGTTTCACTGGTAAAAATAAATAATTGAAATGGGTATATATTTGTTTTTTGTTAAGTTGCCTAATAATTATGCACAGTAATAGTCACCTGCACACACAGATATCCCCCTAAAATAGCTAAAACTAAAAACAAACTAAAAACTACTTCCAAAAATATTCAGCTTTGATATTAATGAGTTTTTTGGGTTCATTGAGAACATGGTTGTTGTTCAATAATAAAATTAATCCTCAAAAATACAACTTGCCTAATAATTCTGCACTCCCTGTAGTAATAACTGTGATCAACAGTAAGCAGTAATGATATTAAAAATAAAATTTAAATTAAAAAAATAAAAACATGAGGAGTCAGTCATAAATGGATAGTAAAGATAGCATGATATACTAAGTAACACATAATGAACAATGTAACCAGCAATTAGGTATACATGATGGGTCAATAATATGTGTAGGATATATAGTAATGACATGACTGATTGATCATGAAAGGTTAAAATGATAGCATGATAGACAATATAACATATAATCAATACTGTGATCAGCAGTATATCCAAAATGGTAAAACTAATAAAAAGTAATATACAGGTCATTCTCAAAAAATTAGCATATTGTGATAACGTTCATTATTTTCCTGTAATGTACTGATACACATTAGACTTTCATATATTTTAGATTCATTACACACAACTGAAGTAGTTCAAGCCTTTTATTGTTTTAATATTGATGATTTTGGCATACAGCTCATGAAAACCCCAAATTCCTATCTCAAAAAATTAGCATATTTCATCCGACCAATAAAAGAAAAGTGTTTTTAATAAAAAAAAAAGTCAACCTTCAAATAATTATGTTAAGTTATGCACTCAATACTTGGTCAGGAATCCTTTTGCAGAAATGACTGCTTCAATGCGGCGTGACATGGAGGCAATCAGCCTGTGGCACTGCTGAGGTGTTATGGAGGCCCAGGATGCTTCGGTAGCGGCCTTAAGCTCATCCAGAGTGTTGGGTCTTGCGTTTCTCAACTTTCTCTTCCCAATATCCCACAGATTCTCTATGGGGTTCAGGTCAGTAGAGTTGGCAGGCCAATTGAGCACAGTAATACCATGGTCAGTAAACCATTTACCAGTGGTTTTGGCACTGTGAGCAGGTGCCAGGTCGTGCTGAAAAATGAAATCTTCATCTCTATAAAGCTTTTCAGCAGATGGAAGCATGAAGTGCTCCAAAATCTCCTGATAGCTAGCTACATTCTCCCTGCACTTGATAAAACACAGTGGACCAACACCAGCAGGTGACATGGCACCCCAGACCATCACTGACTGTGGGTACTTGACACTGGACTTCAGGCATTTCCCTCTCCCTAGTCTTCCTCCAGACTCTGGCACCTTGATTACCGAATGACATGCAAAATTTGCTTTCATCCGAAAAATGTACTTTGGACCACGGAGCAACAGTCCAGTGTTGCTTCTCTGTAGCCCAGGTCAGGCGCTTCTGCCGCTGTTTCTGGTTCAAAAGTGGCTTGACCTGGGGAATGCGGCACCTGTAGACCATTTCCTGCACACGCCTGTACACGGTGGCTCTGGATGTTTCTACTCCAGACTCAGTCCACTGCTTCCGTAGGTCCCCCAAGGTCTGGAATCGGTCCTTCTCCACAATCTTCCTCGGGGTCCGGTGACCTCTTCTCGTTGTGCAGCGTTTTCAGCCACACTTTTTCCTTCCCACAGACTTCCCACTGAGGTGCCCTGATACAGCACTCTGGGAACAGCCTATTCGTTCAGAAATTTCTTTCTGTGTCTTACCCTCTTGCTTGAGGGTGTCAATGATGGCCTTCTGGACAGCAGTCAGGTCGGCAGTCTTACCCATGATTGCGGTTTGGAGTAATGAACCAGGCTGGGAGTTTTTAAAAGCCTCAGGAAAATTTTGCAGCTGTTTAGAGTTAATTAGTTGATTCAGATGATTAGGTTAAGAGCTCGTTTAGAGAACCTTTTCATGATATGCTAATTTCTTTCTCGTACATCACGGGACACAGAGCGGCATATTCATTACTATATGGGTTATATGGAGTACCTTCAGGTGTGGACACTGGCAATCTCAAACAGGAAGTCCCCTCCCTATATAACCCCTTCCCCTAGAGGGAGTCCCTCAGTTTTTTCGCCAGCGTCTTAGGTGTTGGTCACGGAATAGCTTTGCTCCACATCCTTGGGATTAAGGGCGGGCTAACCGGATCTGTCCAAGGAGCCAAAGTGGACAGTACCCGGGCCCCAAACCGTGGGGTTTTGCCTATAATGCTCCTCTTTGGAGGGCTGGACCCTGGGCCCAGGACTTGGAGTTCGTAAAGACCATAAGTTCCTGTTTTCCAGGGTGCTATATAGGTCCAGGACAGTGGGTACCTTCCAGGACCCCAGGGCCTGAAGGTCTACTACGCTACCCACGGAGATGGGAGAAGATTGGACCGTTTTGCTAGACAAACGTCCTGCAGCATGGAGCAGGTAAGAGGGGAGCCTGCGGGACTTGGTTCGACAGCTGGCTCTCCAGGGTTACCTAAAAGGGGGGTAGCCTAAGTATGCTCTGCATTGGCAGCCTTGCTCACTATGTCTGAGAAGACAGGATGATCTCATTCCCCCATCACTGGGTCCCCCTGTCTAAGAAACGATTGTGTTTGCTAGCTACCTGCTGCTTTCTTCCCAGGGCTAGTAAGGACCCCTATGGGGCCTTTTGGAGAGTCCTACCTGGCCGGGGGTTTGATTCTGCCGCCTGAAGCTGCAGTCCTGGGTCTCCAGCAGCGCGGCTCCTCCATGTGCTTCCTCTCCGGCATACGTTTTTCGCGCCGTTCGGAGGGGAGGGGGGGGGGCGTGCCTGCAGCATCATCAGAGGCGCGCCTTGTGTGCTGTTATAATCAGCAGGCTATAGTCAGTGCTCAGTCTGAGGCTGATCTGGAAGGGAGAGGACGCAGAGCGGCAGAACAGTGACTCCCGGTGGCGAAAGAGGGGTAGTACATGCTGGACTTTGTTCCAATGCTTTTCTGTTAAGCCAAAAAATCCCCTTTTGCAACAGGTTGGAGGCTGGCAAACTAAATTTGGGGGCGACGCTGTATGTTTAAAAAAAAAAAAAAAGTTATATATTATAAAAAAAAAAAAAAAAAAAAAAAAGAACATACGGGGCCCCATCGGTTTTTGGGCATTAGTGAGCTATTGTCCCCTAAACCCTAGTTTTGTACTCCTGGCCACTACAGTCTGTTGTTGTAGGCGGAGTCCCTCGATTTTGTATTATGGCTTCCAAAAGTTCGGGGTCAAAGGGTACAAAAAAGACCAAAAAACAAAGGGGTTCCCCCTCTGATTCTGATGATATGCCGATACTTTCCCCGCAGCTTATTCCCATGAGGGTCGCCTTGGATGAGCCATTGGGGGGGTCTGGTGCGGAGGCTGGCCCAGATCAGCCCAGCCCTGTGTTTATCACAGAGGAGATGCTAGCCGTATCCCTAGGGGGGCTAGAAGAAAGATTAGCAGCGATGATCGCTAGATCTATTCCTGGCAAGAAACGGGCTAGATCCCCATCGCCAAAAGGTATATCCTCAGATGCTGAAATTCTCTCTCAGGAGGAATTGGAATCGCAGGAGGATCAACTAGACCAGAACCAAGAGGGTTCAGGGATTGAGGGATCTACCTCTGAGGAACCATTTTCAGACTCCCAGACAGAGAGACTGTGGGTGCAGTCTTTGACGGACATGGTCCGCTCGGAATTTAATTTACCATTGCCAGAGCCTCAGGTTCCTGCGGTATCCTCTCTGGGCTCTTTGAAAGCTCCTTTGAGCAACGCGGTTTTTCCGGTCCATCCTCTCTTGGAGGAATTGATCTTTCAGGATTGGGTACGACCAGACAGGATTTTTCTGCCGCCGAAGAGATTTTCGGTCATTTACCCTATGGAGGAAAAATTCTCGAAGAGGTGGAAGCTCCCAGTGGTGGATGCAGCCATCTCATGTGTGAATAAATCACTAACTTGCCCGGTGGAAAACATATAAATGTTTAAAGATCCGGTTGATAAACGGTTAGAGACACTTTTAAAGGCATCCTTTGCTACGGCAGGAGCAGTGGTACAGCCAGCTGTGGCTGCAATTGGAGTTTGTCAGGCGTTAAAGGACCAGACAAAACAAATGCTAAAAGACATGCCTACCCAACAGGCAGAAGAGTTTTCTGACATTCCCAGAGCTCTGTGTTTTGCGGTAGATGCTATAAAGGATTCCATCCAGCAGGCCTCTCGTTTATCACTATTCTTGGTACACATGAGAAGGCTCTTATGGTTGAAGAACTGGGCGGCGGAGCCCCCATGCAAAAAGCTTCTGGCAGGGTTTCCCTTCCATGGAGGACGACTCTTCGGAGAGGATCTGGATAAATACATTCAGACTATTTCAAGTGGCAAAAGTACCCTTTTACCAGTCAAAAAGACATTCCGGGGTCCTACATTTAAAAGGCAGCTCTCTCCTGTCTCAGGGCCCTCAAATTCCAGGCAGTATCGACGGCCGCCTGCGCGATCAAACTTTAACAATAGATCGCAGGGACAGGCCCCTGGGGGTAAGAGACCATGGTATCACAAGCCGACAAAGCCAGCCCCTAAGTCTGCCTTATGAAGGGGCGCCCCCACTCTCGCGGGTGGGGGGAAGGCTTCGTTTCTTCTCAGAAGTTTGGGAAGCCAAGATCCCCGACAAATGAGTCCGGGCGTCTGTAACCACAGGCTACAGACTGGAGTTTCTAAAGTTTCCTCCGCCTCATTTTCAAGAGTCAAGGCTACCAAAGGATCCAGCAAAGAAGGCCTCGATGCTGGCAGCTTTGGATCACCTACTTTGCCAGGGCGTGATAATAGAGGTACCAGCCCAAGAGCAGGGGCTAGGTTTCTATTCCAATCTCTTTGTCATACCAAAGCCCAACGGCGATGTCAGGCCCTCCCCTTCGGGCTGGCCACAGCCCCCCGGGTATTCACGAAGATCCTAGCCCCAGTTCTGGCCAATCTAAGGATCCAAGGGGTCACAGTCCTAGCATACTTGGACGACCTTTTAATCATAGATCACTCACGGCCGTGTCTGCAACAGGCAGTAAACCTCACGGTTCAGTACCTCGAGAGGTTCGGCTGGGTCCTAAACTGGGAAAAATCAGCGTTCCATCCTACAAAGCAGTTGGAATACCTCGGCATGAGGTTAGACACAGAACAGCAAAGGGTGTTCCTGCCCCTTGTAAAGGTCGAAGCTATCAAGGGGTTGGTTCAGTTGGTTCTAAGCAAGAAAAAACCAACTATTCGCCTGTGTATGCGATTACTAGGCAAGCTAGTGGCCACGTTCGAGGCAGTACCATACGCTCAGATCCACACTCGCGTCCTACAGGCAGCCATTCTAGCAGCCTGGGGCAAGAGAGCACATGCCTTGGAGTCCCCTTTGACGCTATCATCAAAGGTCCGACAAAGCCTGGCCTGGTGGTTAAACCCTCAGAATCTTCTAAAGGGAAGGTCCTTCAGTCCCGTTGTCTGGAAGGTAGTTACCACAGACGCCAGCCTGGCAGGCTGGGGGGCGGTCTTGGAGGGGTTCTCTCGCCAGGGAACTTTGGGCGGAAACAGAGAGGCAGCTACCTATCAATGTCTTGGAGATCAGAGCTGCTCGCCTAGCCCTCCTGGCATGGACTTCCAGATTACAGGGGTCCCCGGTGAGAATCCAGTCAGACAATGCCACAGCGGTGGCATACATAAACCACCAAGGGGGAACCAGGAGTCAGGCCGCTCAGAGGGAGGTGAGCTTGATTTTTCAGTGGGCAGAGGTTTATGTACCCTGCATTTCGGCGATATTCATTCCCGGAGTGGACAACCTGCAGGCAGACTTCTTAAGTCGCCAGATTCTGTCGCCGGGGGAGTGGTCTCTGCATCCCCAGGTCTTTCAGACAATCTGCCAGAAGTGGGGAATGCCAGACATAGATATAATGGCATCCAGGTTCAACAAGAAACTAGACAGGTTCGTGTCTCGAGCGAGGGACCCTATGGCCTGCGGAACCGATGCGTTGGTTTGCCCTTGGCATCAATTCAAACTTCTATATGCATTCCCTCCGCTACAGTTACTTCCTCGCCTGTTGCGCAAGATCAGAGTGGAGCACAAGCCAGTCATTCTAGTAGCTCCAGCTTGGCCCCGGAGGACATGGTACTCACTAGTCCTGAAGATGGCAGCGGGAGACCCTTGGACTCTTCCTCTACGACCAGACCTACTCTCACAAGGCCTGATCCTCCACCCTACATTACAGCGTCTAAATTTGACGGCCTGGAGGCTGAATCCCTGATTCTCAGGGGTAGAGGTCTGTCTAGGCAGGTAATTCCTACCCTGATTAGGGCTAGAAAGCCGGCCTCCAGGGTGATTTATTACAGGGTGTGGAGGACCTACGTAGGCTGGTGTGAATCCAAAAGATGGAATTCCCGCTAATATACCATTGATAGGGTGTTAAGTTTTCTCCAGCTAGGAGTGGATAAAGGCCTGGCATTAAGCACAATCAAGGGACAGATTTCAGCTCTGTCAGTGTGGATTCAGAGGCCGCTGGCCACCCACTCGCTGGTAAAAACCTTCATACAGGGGGTCTTGCGTATTAATCCTCCTGTCAAGTCACCAATTTGTCCATGGGACTTAAATCTTGTCCTGTCCACTCTACAGGAACAACCCTTTGAGCCGTTGGCTGAGATTCCTTTAGTTTTACTGACAAGAAAGTTGGTATTCTTGGTCGCCATAGTTTCGGCCAGGAGAGTGTCAGAGTTGGTAGCCTTATCGTGTAAGGAACCATATCTCATTCTACATAAGGACAGGGCAGTTCTCCAGCCCCATCCTTCCTTTCTACCAAAGGTTATATCCAATTTTCACTTGAACCAGGATTTGGTACTTCCATCCTTCTTTCCGAAACCCACATCTAGAAAGGAGGGGTTGCTGCATACCTTGGATATTGTCCGGGCCATGAAGGCCTATCTTAAAGCTACAGAAAAGATCCGGAAAACAGATGTGTTGTTCGTTTTACCAGATGGCCCCAAGAAGGGGCAAGCAGCTGCAAAATCCACCATCTCGAGATGGATTAGACAATTGATCATTCAGGCCTACGGTTTGAAGAGGTTGCCTCCTCCTTTGTCGGTAAAAGCCCATTCTACCAGGGCCATGGGCGCCTCCTGGGCAGCACACCATCAGATCTCTATGGCTCAGATATGCAAGGCGGCGACGTGGTCATCAGTCCACACGTTTACAAGGTTTTATCAACTAGACGTGAGAAGGAATGCGGACTCAGCCTTTGGGCAGGCAGTACTACAGGCTGCGGTTTAAGATCCTCGGGATCGGGGGCACCCTTGGTTGTAAAAGAAAAAAAAAAAAACTGACTAAGTTGGATTTATTATTATTATTATTTGAGTATACCTCTAAATTAAATCTCTTTTGAGAAGATGTCTCCCTCCCCTCATTAAAGCATTGCTTTCGGACATCCCATATAGTAATGAATATGCCGCTCTGTGTCCCGTGATGTACGAGAAAGAAAAAGGGATTTTTAAATACAGCTTACCTGTAAAATCCTTTTCTTGGAGTACATCACGGGACACAGAGCTCCCACCCCTCTTTTGGGGAACATTTTTGGGAGGCATACTGCTTGCTACAAAACTGAGGGACTCCCTCTAGGGGAGGGGGTTATATAGGGAGGGGACTTCCTGTTTGAGATTGCCAGTGTCCACACCTGAAGGTACTCCATATAACCCATATAGTAATGAATATGCCGCTCTGTGTCCCGTGATGTACTCCAAGAAAAGGATTTTACAGGTAAGCTGTATTTAAAGATCCCTTTTTTTTGAGATAGGAATTTTGGGTTTTCATGAGCTGTATGCCAAAATCATCAATATTAAAACAATAAAAGGCTTGAACTACTTCAGATGTGTGTAATGAATCTAAAATATATGAAAGTCTAAGGCCGCATACACACGATCAAATCTATCTGCTGGAAACGGTCGGCCCGACCGTCCCAGCAGACAGATTCGACCGTGTGTACGGGCGAGCCGACGGATTTGGCCACCCGACAGATTTCAAAGCATGCTTTGAAATCTCTCGGCTGGGAACCTGTCCGCCCGACATGTCTGCTGGTTAGTACGCTAACCAGCAGACATGTCTTATCGCACACGCGCCGAATAGTTTCGACGCATGCGCGGAAGTGTTTTACTTCCTGGTGCGGTGACGTGGCGGCGTCAATGTCACCGCCACGTCACCGCGCCGTCTGGCGGCGGGGATTTTGGTTTGATCGTGTGTACAGCGATCAAACCAATACGTCCCCAGCAGACAGATTTGTTCAAATCGGTCGGCCCGACCGATTTGAACAAATCTGTCTGCTCGTGTGTACGCGGCCTAATGTTTATCAGTACCTTACAGAAAATAATGAACTTTATCACAATATGCTAATTTTTGGAGAACGACTGTATAGGGGTACATGATTTGAACATTTAAATGCCCATGGTGGTATCCATGATTATGGTGACATATCATCTATGGGGTAGGCTCGAAGCGTTTTGTGGACTTTTCCACTCATCCGGAGCAAGTAGGAGCTAAGGATACCTATAATAACAGATAAATAGTAGTAAGGGACTAGTTAGGGGTAGATAACTAGAGAGGGAAGAGGGGGAGCACAACTAGGTGGTCCAAACACTCTGACCTGGAGTAATATATAAAACAAGGTAGAAAATAATGATGTTAATAGGAGGCATCAAAGGGAAGAGGAGAGTAACCCCAGCGGGAGCTGACGTAGCAACAGATTGGCGGCAGCAGAGATCCAATCTCAAGATGTAGAAAGTCATGAAGTGATGAGTACCTTGTTCAATGATACAGTAGCAAGTAAGAGCCCAAAGGGCTTCTGTAAAACAATGTGAAAAAGGCCATGCATCAGGGTAATGAGCTTGGCTAAAAAAGTTGGGACCATGGGAATAGAAGTGAAAATGTATAAAACCAAAACAAGTAAGAGACAGGAGTGAATGGAGTGTGACCGCCCCTTACGACTACATTATTTTCTACCTTGTTTTATATATTACTCCAGGTAAGAGTGTTTGGACCACCTAGTTGTGCTTCCCCTCTTCCCTCTCTAGTTATCTACCCCTAACTAGTCCCTTACTACTATTTATCTCTTATTATAGGTATCCTTAGCTCCTACTTGCTCCTGATGAGTGGAAAAGACCACGAAACACGTCGAGCCTACCCCATAGATGATATGTCGCCATAATCTTGGATACCACCATGGGCATTTGAATGTTCGAATCATGTACCCCTATATATTACTTTTTATTGGTTTTACCATTTTTGATATACTGCTGATCACAGTATTGATTATATGTTATATTGTCTATCATGCTACCATTTTAACCTTTCATGATCAATCAGTCATGTCATTACTATATATCCTACACATGTTGACCCATCATGTATACCTAATTGCTGGTTACATTGTTCATTATTTGTTACATTGTCTATCATGCTATCTTTACTATCCATTTATGATAATCTCCCTCTCCTGTATGGAGACATTTTTCTTCCTCGTCTCCTTCCCAGACGCCGGAGCAGACATGCCTCAACACAAAAGTACACCACAAAATTACACCACAACCAGACGGGTGTACTTTTGCGCTCGACGGTCGCATGTCTGGGTGTATTTATGCTCTGGGCATAGGCAGTGGGCCGGCATATCTCAGGGGTTACGCCGGGCGTAGTTGTGGCATTGCGCAGAGGGGTGCGGGACATATATCCACGTCACAGCGCAAGCGCTGTTCGTTTGGCCCTTCATTTGCATGGGGTCACGCTTCATTTAAATGGATCACGCCCACTTCCTTACTACTTTGAATTACGCCGGCTTGCGCCTACGAATTTACGTTGCGTCGGCGCATCGTTGGGAGCATTTGCTTTCTGAATACCATGCTTGCCTCTCTGAGTTGCGCCGGCGTAGCGTAAATGAGATGGAGATCCCCAGGGCCCTAGATGACAACTCTCTTTTTTTTTATAAAAAAAAAAATTTTTATATATATATTTGTTTACTTCTTTTATTTTAATATTAATATTATAATAATATTAATATTATTATTATATTAATAATATTATTGTTATTAAAGGGCCCAGAGGTCCCCAGGGCCCCGCATGACAACCCTCCTTTTTTTTGTATTTTATTTCTTTTTTTTCTTTTTATTTCTTTTATATATAATATATATATAAATTGTATTAAAGGGCTCCGAATGTTTATTTTTTTTATTTTTGTTTATATATTTTTTTATTAAAGTGCCCAGTGGTCCCCAGGGCCCTGGAAGGCACCCCCACTTTAAAAAAAAAAAATGTATTTCTTTTTTTTATATAAATATTTTTATTTATTTTTTATTAAAGGGCCCATAGGTTTCTTTTCATTAAAGGGCCCAGAGGTCCCGGATGGAAACCCCCCTTTTTGTGTAATTTCTTAAATATATTAAAGGACCCAGAAGTCCCCAGTGCCCCAGATGGCAACCACCCTTTTTTTTAAAAATATCTATTTTTTTTTTTTTATTAAAGGGCTTAGAGGTCCCCAGGGCCCCCTTTTTTTTTACATACATTTTTCTTTATTCTTTTTTATGTAAAGGGCCCCCCACTTTTCAATTCGTGGCAACCCCCCCCCCCCCTGCTTCTCAATTTTAGGAGCCCCCCCCCCGGTTCTCTGCTTCGGGGGGCCCATGCCTGAAACTGTGTAAGGGGCCCCATAATTCCTGATGGCGGCCCTGCTTATATGCCAATAATAAACAGTTTATTTTATTATACTTACTGATTCGTTCTGCCCTAATGTTTTGTTTCATTCAAAGTCCCAACCTTCCCTTAGTCCCCATTAGTCCCTTTTTGTTCATATTACCAGGGATAGAGGCTTGTGCACCGGACAGCCAAAGTCATTTAAAGTCCCACCTTTTTGATTTTTGGGTTTAGCAATCCTAAATCTATGATAAGGTAAAGGAAGCTATTAAGATAAAAAAAAAAATACTTTACAAACCCTTTAAGAATAGGTAAGTACACAAATCGTTTTTTTTTTTTTTTTTTTCAGGGTGGGCAGGATAAGGAGGAGGGGGGTAGAAATTTTTTTAACAATAGTTTGTGAATTGGCTTTTCCATTTTAGCCTGGCTTCACACATGATGTGAATTTACAACGGGTTTGGAACACACAGATTTGCAGGTCATGTAAAAAGCATAGTACTCCACCTGGTGCAAGAAAAAAAAGGGGTCCTGTGCGTGTTGACTGCGGGTGCGATGCAAATTCCTGTGGTGCAGTGCAAGTTTTATCTTCATAGGCTTCAATTGAATTTGCAGTAAACTCACAGCACACAGTTCACATCTCTGAAATTTGCATTCAATTTGTTCCTGTCCACCTCAAAATGCAAGGCAAATTTGCAACTCACACAAGACAAAAAAAATTATCAAATGTGCAGTACATCGCATCGCAGTAGCGTGAACCTAGTCTTAAAAGCTGTGCCCGATAAAAGGCAAGAAGATCGCCAAGGACTAGTCACCATTCTTGTCTGCAGGCTCCCTGCAGCTGATCTTTTCCTCATTACAGACTTAACATGCTTTGTTTTGCATTGTATCTATGCTTGGAGACAACCACCTCGGTAGAGGCAGGGCTTTATTTTCTCACTTGAGAGCTCCCTCCTAATGACTGGTGATCTGATGGTGTAAGAATTAAAAAGCAGCAGACAAGGTGTACAAAGCAGAGATCTGCAGGAGGACTAAAGAAGACGCATGGTGATCCTTGCACTGTGGATCATCAGACATGGCTTTCTCTCCAGCAAAGAAAGCAGAACAGTGATGAATTCACCAAATGTAATTCCAAATCTTGTAGGACTACTGTAGCAGCCAGACGCAACAGTGCCTTTCGATCTCACACTGCAGCTTAACAGCTAAAGTGGATATAAAAAGTCTACACACCCCTGTTAAAATGTCAGGTTTTTGTGATGTAAAAAATGACACAAAGAAAAATTATTTCAGATTTTTTTCCCCACTTTTAATGTGACCTATAAACTGTGCAACTCAGTTGAACAACAACTAAACAACTAAAAATAAAATAATATGGTTGCATAAGTGTGCACACCCTTAATACTTTGTTTAAATCCCCTTTTGATTTTATTACAGCACTCAGTCGTTATGGGTATCAGCAGGGCTTTTTTTCTCAGAGAAAAGGTGGTGGAACTCACCCTCCCTCCCCTGGCCACGCCCCTACCCACCCCTAGAACTGCCCCTTTAGAGAACAGGGATGCAAGTAAATACATTCCCAAATGCGTAGCAGCAGAGACATTCCCAAATGTGCAGCAGCAGAGACATTCCCAAATGTGCAGCAAATACATTCCCAAATGCGTAGCAGCAGAGACATTCCCAAATGTACAGCAAATACATTCCCAAATGCGTAGCAGCAGAGACATTCCCAAATGTACAGCAAATACATTCCCAAATGCGTAGTAGCAGAGACATTCCCAAATGCGTAGCAGCAGAGACATTCCCAAATGTGCAGCAGAGACATTCCCAAATGTACAGCAAATACATTCCCAAATGCGTAGCAGCAGAGACATTCCCAAATGTACAGCAAAGAGACATTCCCAGTGCATTAGAGCCACAGTCCAGCACAGAGACCACCCAGCTTAGTCCAACAAAGACTGGCCAGCCCAGCAAAGAGACTACCCAGCAAAGAAACCGCTCATCCTGCAAAGAGACAACCCAGGCAAAGAGACTGCCCAAACAGTGCCCAGGGAAAGAGACTGCCTGAACCGTGCCCAGGGAAAGAGACTGCCCAAATCGTGCCCAGGGAAAGAGACTGCCCAGCAAACAGTGCCCAGGGAAAATTTCCCTGGACACGGTTTGGGTACTCTTTCCTGGGCACTCTTTCCTGGGCACTGTTTGGGCACTTTTTTCTTGCCAGTCTCTTTCCTGGGCACTGTTTGCTGGACAAACAGTGCCCAGGAAAGAGACTGGCCAGAAAAGAGTGCCCAGCAAACAGTGCCCTTGAAAGAGAGTGCCCAACCCAGTCAGGAGACCACCCAGCACAACCTCATTGAGCATGATTTTTTTTTTCAATACACAGACCTGGCCTGGGGCTAGTGAGGAGGAGTAGGAAGATCGCCTAAAAGTACCACCACCATTCACATGAGGGGAATCTCCCGCACAGCACTGAGGGGCGTGCAGAGCTGCGGAATACAGATTACTCCGCCTACCGCCCTCACAAGCTCTCAGGTCAGACGGAGGAGCAGGAGGAGGAGCCGGCCCGGGACTACAAGCTTTTACAGGCAGGGACGTCAGGTCAGTCACCTTACGGTACCATTAAAATTGTATTCACAACAGCGATCTCTCGCACAGTACTATGGGGCGGGGCAGAGCCTCTCTTACAAGCCCTCAGGGCAGACGGAGGAGCAGGAGGGGGAGCCGGCTCGGGACAGCAGTGCAAAGCGCTACGGAAGTTTTTACGGGCGCACCGCTGGCTGTTTACTGCATTAATGAAGAGGGACACTGACTCAAAATAGGTGGCGGAACGCCGTTCCGGTGCGTTCCGCCAGAAAAAAAGCCCTGGGTATCAGTCTATCAGCATGGCACATATTGACTTGGCAATATTTGCCCACTCTTCTTTGCAAAAACACTCCAAATCTGTCAGATTGTTAGGGTCATCTCCTGTGCACAGCCCTCTTCAGATCACCCCACAGATTTTTAATCGGATTCAGGTCTGGGCTCTGGCTGGACCATTCTAAAACTTTTATCATCTGGTGAAGCCATTCCTTTGTTGATTTGGATGTATGCTTTGGATCGTTGTCATGCTGAAAGATGAAGTTCCTCTTCGTGTTCAGCTTTGATGGTTTTGTGCCAATATTGACTGGTATTTGGAACTGTTCATACTTCCCTCTACCTTGATTAAGGTCCCTGTTCCAGGTGATGAAAAACAGCCCCACAGCATGATTCTGCCACAACCATGCTTCATTGTTGGTATGGTGTTCTTTTGGTGATCTGCAGTGTTGTTTTTGGGACAAACGTATCTTTTGGAATTATGGCCAAAAAGTTAAACCTTGGTCTGATCAGAACATAACACATTTCCCACATGCTTTTTGGAGACTTCAGATGTGTTTTTGCCCAATTTAGCTGGGCTTGGATGTTTTTCTTTGTAGGAAAAGGCTTTCATCCTGCCACTCTACCCCATAGCCTAGACCAGGGGTCTCCAAACTGTGGCCAGATGCAGCCCTTTGCTTGCCTTAATGTGGTCCTTGGGGAATTGTTCCAGCCAACTCCAATGGGGCATAATTCTTGTTGCTGACACCAATAGGGCACTATTTCTCCAACTGAAACCATCAATTCTTTCCATTGACAAGATATAGTATTATTTACTCATATTTACCCACTGGATATCTGGACATTTTCTACTCCCAATGGCCATAGTCTGGCCCCCCTAAAGTCTGAAGGACCGTAAACTGGCCCTTTGTTTAGAAAGTTTGGAGACCCCTGGCCTTGATATATGAAGAATACAGGAGATTGTTGTCACATGTTACCAGTACTTGTCAAATATTCCTGAAGCTCATTTGATGTTGCTGTAGGCCTCTTGGCAGCCTCCCTGACCAGTTTTCTTCTCGTCTTTTCATCAATGTTTGAGTGATGTCCAGTTTCTTATAATGTCACTATTGTGCCATATTTTCTCCACTTGATGATGACTGTGTTCCATGGTATATCTAATCCCTTGGAAATTCTTTTGTACCCTTCTCCTGACATAACTTTTGACAATGGGATCCCTCTGATGCTTTGGAAGCTCTCTGTGGACCATGGCTTTTGCTGTAGGATGCGACTAAGAAAATTTCAAAATTTCAGGAAAGACCTACTAGAACAGCTGAACTTTATTTGGGGTTAATCAGAGGCACTTTAAAAGATGACAGGTGTGTACTGACTCCTATTTAACATCCATTTAAATGTGGTTGCCTAAGGGCTCTTTCACACGTCCGTTCAGTTTTTTAGATCAGTTTTTTCCCCCTTCAGTTGATCCGTTTTTTCATCAGTTTTTCGTCAGTTTTCCGTCCGTTTACATCCGATTCCGTTCCGTTTTTCATCAGTTTTTTTCATCCGTTTTTTTTTTTTTTTTTTTTTTAACTTTTTTTTTTTTTACATATTTTGATGAAAAACTGACGTTAGCGGATCGGATGGTAAACGGATCATCCGCTAACGTCCGTTTTTCGTCCGTTCCGTTTTTTTGACGGAAGAAAAATAGGGTTTTCTTCCGTCCAAAAAAACGGAGCTTACCACAGACGGATGTTAACGGACGTTAGCGGATGCTCATCCGCTAACGGACGCTAACCCATAGGGAAGCATTGAGGTCCATTAACAGACGTCCAAAAAACGGACGAACTGAACGGACGTGTGAAAGGGCCCTAATTGTGAACACAGCTACATCCCCAGTTATAAGAGAGTTTTTTCATTTCAGTTTGTTTTATAGTTGAGTTGTACAGTTTATAGGTCACATTAAAGGTGGAAAACGTTCTGAAATGATTTTCTTTGTCTCATTTTTTTACATCTGACATTTTAACAGGGGTATGTAGACTTCTTATATTACACTGTATAAGACTTTAGGCACTGGAAATGCATTGATATTTTTTTAAAGAAATTTAACACAAAAGGCTACTGCTTCTGAATGCTTAACATAAATAAATGTTCTCTCCAAGATAGCAAATCTTCTTTTTTTAAGTTTGGTTCCACTTTAATATACAGCATCCATTTAGCAGAGCTGATAGGTAGGAATTTATGTCCCCGATGTTCAAGTAAACTTTGCACTAAAGTACACAATAATGAACAATAGAATTTGAGTCTACTGATTGATGATGGTTGGTGATCATTAAAAAATGACAGCTTGGCGAGGCCATTATCACAGTGTGAGCAATGATTGTTCAGTGTAAATAAACACCCAAGGTAAAGTGATTTATTTTTATTGTCACTCAATGTAATTCTACTTACTGAAAAATAGCTCACAGGAAAATGTGTTAATTTAAAGGCATTTTGTTTATTCTGCCTTGCTAAGTAATGTGTGGGAGTTCAGACCTGCCGGTGTAACCCTTATCTGCAAAGCATCATTGTTCTGAAAGATAACAAAAGAAAGAAATAATCAAAGCATAGTTCATAAGAGGACTCCTATACTCACGGAAATATTGTCCTTGCTGGACCACAAGGACACTGGAACAAGCAAGCAACAAATATGTGCTTCTGATCTTGTATATCTTGTTTTGGCTGTCACCGTTCCAGAGCTATCTGGGCTGCAATACCCCTCGACTTATTTCCTGGTCGCACAGAGAGAAGCGGGAGCCATAGGCTTCCAATGCTGTCAGTCAAATTGATGTGAAAGGGAGCAGGGGCGTGGCTTACTTACTGTGTGTGTGTCTATGGATGCACACAGCCTGACTCGCAGCGCACAAGGGCCTCCATAGTACCCAGCTTGCTAAGGAGACACCTGGGAGATAGAGGAGCGGGTAAGTATAACAAGCTGTGATGAGGGGGAACTGTTTGGGCCCGCAAAATGTTTTGGCTGTCTGTTGACCTGTGTGTTGTAACCAGTTAAACGATAAAGACTTTGGACTCCTAGTGTGTGTTTTTTTTTTTTTTACCTATTACACTGTGTGGCAAAGGGGGAGACCTGATTATTCTTTGCAACAGTAAATTAACACTGGTCTTGCCCCTCCACCAACCTGTGACTGGGGAGTGGTAGGAGAAACTGCAGACTGATGACCTCATCCCGATCCCTGGGGAAAGACCAATGTTTGTGTGTGTGTAGGAAGAAGGATTTCCGTGGGGAAAAGACCAATGTGCGTGTGCTCGAGGAGGGAACTCCTGGGGAAAAGAACAATGTGTGTGTACCAGGAGAGGGAGCTCCCTGGGAAAAGACCAATGTGTGTGTGCTGGAGGAGGGATCTCAATGGGGAGAGACCAATGTGTGAGTGTGTGCAGGAGCAGGGATCTTACTGGGAAGAGACCAATGTTTGTGTGTGTGTGTGTGTGTGTGTGTGTGTGTGTACAAGAAAAAGGATCTCCCTGGGAAAAGACCAATGTGTGTGTGCAGGAAGAGGTATCTCACTGGGGAGAGACCAGTGTGTGTGTGTGTGCTGGAGGAGGGAACTTTTGGGGAAAAGACCAATGTGTATGTGCCAGAAGAGAGATCTCCCTGGGAAAACACCAGTGTGTGTGTGCTGGAGAAGGGATCTCACTGGGGAGAGCCCAATGTGGGTGTGCTGGAGGAGGGATCTTACTGGGGAGAGCCCAGTGTGTGTGTTTGTGTGCTGGAGGAGTGATCTCACTGGGGAGAGACCAGTGTGTGTGTGCTGAAGGAGGGAACTCCTTGGGATAAGACCAATGTGTGTGTGCAGCAGGAGGGATCTCCCTGGAAAGACCAATGTGTGTGTGCTAAAGCAGGGGTCTCACTGGGGAGAGACCAATGTGGGTGTGCTGGAGGAGGGATCTTACTGGGGAGAGCCCAGTGTGTGTGTTTGTGTGCTGGAGGAGTGATCTCACTGGGGAGAGACCAGTGTGTGTGTGCTGAAGGAGGGAACTCCTTGGGATAAGACCAATGTGTGTGTGCAGCAGGAGGGATCTCCCTGGAAAGACCAATGTGTGTGTGCTAAAGCAGGGGTCTCACTGGGGAGAGACCAATGTGTGTGTGCTAAAGCAGGGGTCTCACTGGGGAGAGACCAATGTGTGTATGTTGGAAGTGGGATCTGTATGCTGAACTTGGTGTGATATCACTAGAGAAGGACCAGGAAGAGACATATTACCGCAGTGGTAAAAATTAAAACTTTGAATTGCCCATTATCCCCATTGGGAATGTGACATTTTGCTATAATAAGAAAACTCTGACTTAGGCATTATATTATTAAGGATATCAGCCCAGAGTTTAGCTTTAAAATCAACTCTCTATACTGACAATATAAAATCTTTCACATTCCATTTTTACCCCCTCTCCTTTCTGATTGTTGGTTTGGCACAAGAGCATTGTTACGCCTGCTTTTCTGAGTAACAACTGACAATGGCTATTCATTTTGTTCCAAATTGCTTTTTACTTACAGTAAAGTACATTTTACCTTTTATTCTTAGCTGCAGGTAGTAATCTGAAGCAATCATGCAGGCCAAAAAAAGGTAACAAAATAGCCACAGGTAATCAGTTGCCATTATTAGATTTCAAAAAAATAAAACATTTTGCTTTTACGCTACTTATAACAAAAAACATGTACTCTCTTGGTCTTTGTTATAGTAATAATTTGAGAATGGGAATTAGACTGGGGAGAACTGTAACAAGGGGCAATATTTGTGAAAAAGGACAGAAAGAATGCACGCTCGGCATGCAGAAATGGTTATATCGCAGTCCTAATTAATGTAACGGTGAGTTACAAGTAGCGCTCTAACCTGGAATCTTTTGAAAAAGGTGAGCTTATGTGATGCCAAAAGACGTCAATGTGGTATCTACTTTTATTTTTAGTAAGTGACATTAGCACACAAAAAGAACCATGGTATACTTTTTAAAAGGAATGACTGCTGCAGCACTTAAAGTGTTCGTAATTGCATTTTTTTTTAAATTTATTGTTTTAAGTAGCAAACAGGTTTATACTTGCCTGCTCTGTGCAATGGATTTGCACAAAGCTGCTTGGATCCTGTCTAAATTGGCCCTAGTGTATGCATGTGAGTTAAGAACCTTAGATTGTAAGCTCCTTGAGGGCAGGGATTGATGTAAATGTACAATATGTATTTGTAAAGCACTAAGTATATCACTGGTGCTATATAAGTCCCTGAACAAATAATAAGTCCCTGACCAAATAATAAATAAAGCAGCCCCCAAACCTCCTGTTCTTGGGTCCCCTGCTGGCACTTCTGGCTCCTCTTTTTCTCGGTGTGCCACTATAGTAGGGGTAGACAACAGTAAAGAGGTGGATATCTACCTAAACAACATGGGAGAAGTCAAAGATCACCGGGCACAGTGTCACCTCCTCACACCTGACTTAATCCTCTAATTGCTGTACCACCGTGTTGCAATTGCGTGCACAGCAATCATGGCTTTAAATCAGGTGGTGAGGAGGTAACATATCACCTCACCATCTGTCAACACATAGTTGGACCACTTTTCAGAGGAGCAGCAGTGGCTGCTGCACTTGTGAATAAGCCCTTAGTTGCATTTTGGCAATGGCAACCTTAGGGCTCGTTCATATGTAATGTTGTGGATAGCAAAACCACAGGATATAATAGAAGTCTATGGCTAAACACAAGAAAGCTGCAGGTACACTGCACCTGTGGTGTGGGTAAACCGCAGCTTATCAGTGTGAAAGCAGCCTTATTCTATTTTGCCCAGTGTATTTCATCACACTGACCTGAAGCTCTCAACTTTCCTGCTGCTGGCTCTCAAGACTGCTAGCCAGGACAAGAGGTGGAGTGCAGTTGGTACTCCACATTAGAAAGGAGCCGGCACTACAGAGGAGGCATTGTCTTATGTGGCTCTTGCTCCCTACTACACCTTCAACTTTACAAGTAGTTCCTCTGCATTGCACACTGATGCTCTGGGATTGTGGGTCAGCAAGAGATCTACTAGACGCCTGTCCACAATCTACTGGTAGATCGCGATCTACAGGTTTCTGACCCCAGCAGCAGTATAGGAAGCCACTTCCTGTAGGATTACACCTGTGAGCTCTCTCTCTTAAGCTGAGCTGCCGGTGTACCGTCATACTCCGCTCCCCATCACAGACTGCTCCGGAAGTGCTGTTGCGGCCAACTGCGCATGCGCGATGTGTTCCAATGCATTTACGACAGTGCGCACAAGCAAAACTTTGTTCGGCATCCAGGCTCTTGCCTTAACATTTCCATGGATTGGAGGATGTTAAAAAAAGAGCCAGGAGGCCGAGCGAGCCGTCCGAGCGAAGTGAGGCCGACTGACCACTTTCCCCTAAGTCCACGTCGCTGTGACTGGCGGCTTCGCTGGTGTGCAGTGTCGTAAATGCATTGGAACACATCTGGCATGCACAGTTGGCCGCCGCAGCACTTCCGGAGCAGTCTGTGATGGGGGAGCCGAATATGACGCGTCACCGGCAGCTATAGACCGTGCGACTCAACCCTGCCTCCCACTCCCTTGTCTCAGGATTTGACTGACATTGGGTCCCGATGCCTTGACAAAGTCTGTGAGAGAGGGGAGAGAGCCACTACAGATGATTAAAGCACTGAATCAAATGAGAGCTCAGGTAAGTATAGGGGGCTGGGGATGTGAAGGGGCATTCTGCTACCTAAACATGTTTTGCCTTAATGAAAGGAATGTATTGGGGTAAAAAAAATGTTTATGCTTTAGAACCACTTTAATTTGAAGCACATCTGCACTTAGTTATATTTTAGCCCCGCCTGCAATGTCACACAAATACTGTTGATCCTTCAAGTGAGGTCCACCTCTTGCTGCTTTTTGTGATGGAGTTTGAATGCTGCTTCACTGATCTTGACTTCAGAGCAGCATTGGTACCTTCAAGAGGAAGTAAACCATGATGAGTTGCATCGCATAATAGCCCATTATGTGACACCATTATGTGACACTTACCTGCAGTCTCCCATGATGCCGCCGTCTTCCTCCATGGCAGCGAGCGTCCATCTTCACCCATCTTCTTCTGGGGGCTGCAGACTCTGGCTCTGTAGCTGACTGGAGTTGCATGACGTCACTCCCACGCATGCGTGCGGGAGCCGCCTTTAACGGCATGCCCCCGGCATGAAGCGGCACATTGCGCCCTTTCAAGACAGCGCATGCGCAGAAGAAGGTGTAGCTCTGGGAAATTGCAAATATCTCTGAGACCATGTAGGTCTCGGAGATATTGCAAGCACCTACAGGTAAGCCTTAATCTAGGCTTACATGTAGGTGCAACTTCTCCCCAAAGGGTTTACAACCACTTTCATTTATGCAGTGTGTGATGTTAGAGCACAAGTTGCAGTAGACGGATGAGACCTCCTCCATGTTCCCCACTAACTCATTATTCATCAAGTGTGGGTCACACAGGAGGTCTTCTGGGCTACTCCAGGTGGCAAGGGTCAGTTGTTATAACACAGGGATTACACTTTGCCCAAAAATGTGCCCATCAGCACTGGGACCAGACAAGGTGCTACGATTATGTGAAAGTCAAACTTTAAAGTAGTCCCCCAAATCAGAGATGAGCCACTTGGGTGCACTGTTATGCAGTGTTCTTCTAAGGATAGCGGCCTGTATTCTACACACTTGAACAGGTGCTTGAGTTGCATTAGGAAGAACACGTAGAGCCCATGGCAACTCCACCAGTCAGTATACTCTGCCATCTCACTCCCGGTAACAGAATGGGGTCACGCTAAGCACACAGCATGGACCTCATGCATGGTCATTTAACTCTTGTTCCTCCGTACCCATTGATCAGGCCATAACTCTCTTTAATGCTAATCTGCTCCCGGGGACCGACGTAGACAGACTGCTAGGTAAGTATCCGTGACACCGGAGCCCCTCGTTACTGAAGAACATGTCACCTTACCAGGTACGTAGAAATGTAAACGCGCTCTCTGCAGGGGCAACCCAATCCATACACCAGATCCACTCACAGGCCCCCGAGCTCCATGTATCCCATCAAACTCCAAAGTCATAAACAGTAGAAAGAGCCTGCAACACTGAAATCCTTGAAGTGTAGTTTATTGGTAAATCAGAGTGACAATAAAACAATAGCGCTGATGCGTTTTGGCATAAGTCATAGCTAAGGCTTATGCCGAAACGTGTCGGTGCTATTGTTTTATTGTGACTTTGATGTACCAGTAAACTACACTTCAAGGATTTCAGTGTTGCTGCCTCTTTCTACTGTTTATGACCTTACCAGGTACCAATCCAACAACTGGTTACAATTAACCTTTTGTTGCTGTGATGTTACTAGAACTTTTCATTGTGTTGTAGTAGACTTGGACCCTTGTATGTGCTCCAGGGCCCGATATGCACCCCAAGTAACTTCATACCAGGCTTTGTGTGGCTAACAACTTTTACTAAAAGCTCAGAATAATAAACACAGCATGGCAGAACATCCTATCTAACATGAACAGTGGCTACCCCAGGGTACCTGCATAGGTAAAGTGCTTGTGGGTGAAGTCCATAGCTGGCAAGACTTGATTAGAGAAATTCATGACTTGGGTGTATTCTGAAAGCCGGTGCTCCGTAGAAGAACTACAAGTGTCAGCAAGACCTGCAAGGTTCCTATGGTTTAGCCCAATGTCCCGTTCTCTCTTAAGACCCAATCCAATGCCTTTTTATATGTCACAGGGCATGGAGCTGGACCCCAAAAGCCTGCAAAGCAAAGTTAACCCCCCCCCCCCCCCCCCCCCGCCTCCTCCTAACCTGGGCAGCCATACTGGTCTAGCCAATGTGAACACAGTAGGCAACCTGCCTAAAAGTGTATGCTTTACAGTGGGATGACAAGACGTTTTAGGGGACATGGCTATGAGCATTGTCATTGCTTGTTATTCGGCATCTGGCCACACCTACTCCTACCCAATGCTTTCTGGATTAAGTACATTGCATCTGCCGTTGAAACCCTCCCAGTGTGAGCTGTAGTGTCTGTGAGGGGGAATGGATGAGACACAAAAGAGGGAGATTTAGGCTTCACAATAAAATATTTTTTTATTATTATTATTGTTACTGAATTTACTATGTCTTTTACATTGTTACTGAATTTGGGGCCTGCTGAGGCTGTCCAATTTCTTTAGAGGGGTAATTTCTTTAATAATGAGTGCTAACTGTGTTAGTCAAAAACATTAACACAGAAAGAAGAGAGAAAATAAAGTAGTGCCAGCACAAGACTGTCACCGTATACTTGTATCACCCCAGCCTTGGTTAGCCAGTGTTGAGATAGATATAGGTGGCCTGGTGCCCTGCAAAAGACAAAGTTGCAACCTTCCTCATCCTGCCAAGAAAGATAGCTAATAAGATTGAAACTGATTGAGCAACAATTATCGCCATTCTTTTTTCCTTAGCGAGTCTTCGCCTTGACCCCTTGGTTCCTAGGCTGCTAAAAGTATTACTAGTGAGTAGGGCTGTGGAAATTAACTATTAATTCATCGATTAATCTTGATTTTTTTTTATCTATCTCCGTCGGCTTCCGGGCCTTCAGGGAGTTCCGTCGGAGATCCGGTGACGTCAGGGACAACGGCGGGGCTTGCCGTGTCCATCTGAAGGGCTCCTTTGCTGTGCCTTCATATCTGCATGCCGGTGGGACCTTACTATCTGCCACACGCAAGGGCAGTTACACTTCCCTCTATCAACCTGGGATTCTACAACCATCCACTGGGTGGGAGTTGTGATAGTTCCCTTCAGGGGACATCTACATGCCGACGGACTGATGTTAACTTCTCATCTGGATTCAGCAGTGGCATCGTTGTACACATTTTTATACCAGTATCATACTTGGCTACATGTTTTTATGACTGCTTTGCTACCGTTTGGTATTACTCGCACCATTTTTACAGTTTATGTAGCTACATCGATTTTATCTCCAGTGCAATATTTATTTTGTTACCTACTTGAAGACTATAAAAGTTTTAATGCTATTCCCATCGAGCGCGGCCTTTGTGTGTTTTTTGTATCCTGCTATCCATTTTTCCAGTGGTTGGTAGCTGCATGGGAATCAGCCCGCAAGGAGGAGTTCAGCTAAAAGTAGTTGGATCTGTATGTGTGTTATAATTAATCAAAATTAGTTGATTAATCAATT
The DNA here is from genome assembly GCA_029574335.1 of Rana kukunoris. Classification (NCBI taxonomy): domain Eukaryota; kingdom Metazoa; phylum Chordata; class Amphibia; order Anura; family Ranidae; genus Rana; species Rana kukunoris. Next base: position 58,905,458 of record CM056052.1, read on the forward strand.
AAAAAAATATTGATTAATCGAACACAAAAATTTTGATCAGTAACAGCCCTACTAGTGAGTCATTATACTTTTGCACACATATATTTTAAAGAAGAATTCCAGGCATGGTATGGTATACACTTAGCAACTGCAGCTAAACAATTTGATCATAGGAATATGTGCATAAAAGTTTCTTCTGGCTTGGGATTTAGCAGCATGGACAAGAGAAGGCAGCAAAACCCTACACACGCTCACACATTGGGATGTTACAGTTTTTACTAGCAGAGTACAAGGGGGCAGGGGTAAGGGCCCTCCTCCAAACCATTCAGGAGGCAGGACAGCTCTATGATGAAAGCAGCTAAGGTGAAGAATCGGCTCCTAAATGGTGGTCTAGATGAGACAGCGTCTCAGTCCACATCCGGCCTGTGGTCTGCCATTTAGGGTGCAAGGGGGGATGGGGGTAAGGGCCCTCCTCTGAATCATTCAGGAATCATTCAGGAGGCGGGACAGCTCTAGACAGTGGATGGAGGGTGGGAGCGGGAGCTGCCAGAGTAAACTTTTTAAGTGTCCCAGCAGGTGATTGGTTGCTAAGACAGCCCTTCATCCTAACAACCAATCACCCGCTGGGACACTTGAAACATTAACTCCGGCACCTCCCGCCCTCCACCCAAAACTTCTTTGTCTCCCGCTGTCTGTCTAGCATTGTCCTCGTGGCTGCCTCCCACTCTCTGCTCTGCTAAGGTGAAGAATCGGCTCCTAAATGGTGGTCTAGATGGGACAGCGTCTCAGTCCACATCTAGCCCGCGGTCTGCCATTTAGTGATGCCTACTGTAAGAGGTCATTCTTTATATGAAATCCAATAATATGTATCTGGTTTAAGAAATATGTACAGTATATTTAGTACAGAACACAAAAAAACTACAGGTTAACAGTTTTACAGTTTTTGTATTTCTTTTCTCTCTCTTTTTTTTTGTTCACATTCATTTTAGACACAATGGAATTAATTAAAGGATTAATTAGACAATAGGATTAAATAGAGACATTGACAAGAATGCTGCATCGGTAGTTTGAAGATGTGAAAATACTGTGTAAAAGAAATTGGTAAGAATGTATCCATAAAATTCTGCTGTTTATAGCTTCATGTGTTTGTTCAGCAACTGCTCCATATATGGATAAGCTGCTTTTTCCAGAAACTCCGCTGATATACTGGCTAAGTGTACTGATAATGGGAAAATAATCTTTTCTGAGAGATGGGAGTAGAGAAATGTCTTTGCTTTGACACCTTCATTCCATGCAAACAATAATCTGCAGTCTGAATAAAACTCTATCATTGGCTTTCTAAACTGAATAATTTATATTTTTAATGCCATGGAAATGTTGGTGCCACCGGTACTTCCCCAATGTGTTCGATGAATACAGCTAAAACCTGTATTTATTTAGACAAGCAGATATCTCCCTATGAATGGCAAGAAGAGACATAAGCCTGATCCGCAAATGACCAGCTCGGTGTGTCCACCCAAAAATAAGAGTGAGCTGGGATAGCCCCTATAGCGTAGTTCAAAAGGTTCATCAATTGAAAAAAAAGTAGATGACATACAGTGGAACCTTAGATTACAAGCATAATCTGTTCCAGGAGAATTTTTTTTAAACCAAAACGCTTGCATATCAAAGCGAGTTTCCCCATAGAAGTTAATGGAAACGAAAATAATTAGTTCCGCATGTGGCCAGAGGTCGGGGGGCACCGGAGAGCTTCAGAAATCCTCGAAAAGGTTCGGGGACAGCTTGGAAAGGACAACGTTTTTCAGAGAATTTTCGATCGGCTCTGCTTAGCTCCGGCGCCCCCGCACCTCTGGCCAAATGCAGTATTGCACACTGCTGTGGCTTGAATCCTGCTTGTTTTGCGAGACAATTCTCGCAAACCGAGTCAGGATTTAAAAAAAAATGCTCGTATTGCAAAACGCTTGTTAACCTCGTTACTCCCAATCCGAGTTTTCACTGTACATCTGTTGAGGCCGCAGTTACCGTATGGGGTAGAAACACGTCCGTGTGTGGAGAAAGCCCTGTTACCACATAGGATGAGAACAGTTACTCTCTATGCCACGGAGGTCCCAGTCCTGGATCCTTTGTGCTGCTCTGGTGGTTGTTTGAACTAGGTGAGTAAAAATTGTCTAAAAAAATCCTGTTGGTGTTCTGATCAGCAGAAGCGCTGGACGTCATATGTCTAAGAATGGGTCGGTGTCATCTGGTTTAATGAACATCAAATTTGCTTTATTTCACCAAAAAATAAAGCCATTCGATTTTCATTAAACGAAATGTCTCTGACACGTAGCCAGATGCCAGCTACTACAAAAAAGCAATTCAGTTCCCTCCCAATGCCCAAGATCTGGATTCTTACATCATTTTCTGTGGGGAACCGTTCTTCCTGTCGGAAAGCACGAATCCCAGAAGAGCTGAATCAACAAGGGATTATGGGAAAGCCTATAAATTTTACAGACTCGCTCTCTTGACTTTAGAGAGGATGGTGGGATGCTGCCATTCTGCACATACAATCAGCAGCTCAGCCTGTGCTAGCAAAAGACCATACACACATCTGCACAGCTTTAATACAGATCACTACTCTGAGTGTTCACAGCTGCTCTCAACAGACCAGAGACTTTCACAGTTCTCATCATTATTCATGGCTGCCAGCACATTAACAGCTGGCTGCATGCTCACTGATTCTCCAGTAGAGGGGTAGAAGACTTGCTTAGCTCATCCTGCAGTGCAAAAGATCTTATCTGAACTGGGATTGGCGAAAGGAAATGTGTCCACCTGTTGCTTATTTGTTGAATAAAGACACTGCTGGCAGGCATACATATATATACACACACACATATATATATATATATATATATATTTATATATACACACACACATTATATTGTCAAAGGTATTGGCACACCTGCCTTTACACACACATGAACTTTAATGGCATCCCAGTGTTAGTCCGTTGGGTTCAATATTGAGTTGGCCCACCCTTTGCAGCTATAACAGCTTTGACTCTTCTGGGAAGGCTGTCCACAAGGTTTAGGAGTGTCTATGGGAATGTTTGATCATTCTTCCAGAAGGGCATTTGTGAGGCCCGGCTTGCAGTCTCTGCTCTAATTCATCCCAAAGGTTTTCTATGGGGTTGAAGTCGGGACTCTGTGCAGGCCAGTCAAGCTCCTCCACCCCAAACACACTCATCCATGTCTTTATGGACCTTGCTTTGTGCACTGGTCCAAATCATTTGGTGAAGGGGGATTATGGTGTGCAGTTGTTTTTCAGGGTTTGGATTCGGCCCCTTAGTTCCAGTGAAGGGAACTCTTGAGGTGTCAGCATACCAAGACAATTTCCTGATCCAAACTTTGTGGGAACAGTTTGGGGATGGACCCTTTCCTGTTCCAACATGACTTCACATCAGTGCACAAAGCAATGTCCATAAAGACATGGATGAGCGATTTTGGGGTGGAGAAAATGGGCTGACCTGCAAAAAGTCCTGACCTCAACCCGATAGAACACCTTTGAGATTATTTGATTGAGCTTGATTGTCTGCGCCAATAAGTTTACAGGAACCAACAAATGTGAGTGCATGGTTTGTTTTTAAAATATTTTTTTTATGGTTTTATGCGATGAGTCTCTTTCTGTCTCTTCTTTTTTAGTGGAGTGCTGTAGGTCTGGGGGAGCAGAGGATCATACCCCATAATCGAAGACGCGTGTTTGACCTTTGTTTATGGATGATGGAATGGACACTGTGGTTTAATTGCACTGGACTGAATTTGGATTGGTTTTTCATGTTTCTCACATTTGTGTTTTATTTATATTGCACAGATTTTATTCAACACACTTAAATATATTATCATTAGTGCTGCCTTATTTTTATTTTGAAGGCAAACGTTTTGCCTTTAATTACACTTTAAGTAAATACAGTGCATCAACGTGATCAATATTTCATTCAATATATTTTAATATTTTATTCATATGTAAGATCAAGGATGAAACCATTGATCTGCATATTTATTTTGAATGTATTTCTTAAGCGGTTCTAACCGATGAAAACGGACTGAAGTTAATTTTCATTGGTCCAAACGGATCGTGTGTAGGCCCCATCTGTCCGTTATCCTTCGGTCCAAAAACAGAGGGCTTGCTTTAAAATTGAACCAATGGACAGCTAACCGATAGGTCAAAACCGATCGTTAGTACGCACGAGCATCGGTTAAAAATCCACGCATGCTCAGAATCAAGTCGACGCATGCTTGGAAGCAATCAACTTATTTTTTTTTCATTACGTCGTTGTGTTTTACGTCACCGCGTTCTGACACGATCGGTTCATGATCCGATGATGTGTAGGCAGTCCATCAGTCAGCTTCATCGGTGAACCGATGAAAACGGTCAGTCAGACCATTCTCATCGGATGGACCGATCATGTGTCCAGGGCTTTAGAGTGTCATCACTAAGTATCAGTGTGAAACGTCAGCTGTGTGTCCCATTTTTACTGTTTGCTGTGGATTGTAGTGTATTCCATTTTACCATTAAAGGACATTTAGGAATTTTTCCAGGAGTGCGGCTGTCCAAATACATTTTTTTGTTTGATCTGCATATGACATCAGTTCAAGAATCCTTAAAAGCAAAAAAATAAAAAATAATATATTTTTATTGAAATGTTTAGTTAACCCAAATCAGCCTAAATGAAACTCCTACATCCTTTTAGTTGTTTTTTGTTTTTCCTAACATTAATATTTGTATCCATGTTCATTCGGCCTTGGAAGACCGGAGCGACGTCATGATGTTACTTCTGGCCCAGGGTGGAAGTAAGCAAATACATTTTTTGATCTTTTGCTTTTAATGGTAAAGGAGAGATTTGGGGTCCCTTTGACTCCAGAACTCTCCATAAAGAGGACTTTTCATCCTTATTTCTATTACAAGGGATGTTTACATTGCTTGTAATAGAAAAAAAGTGATAAAAAAAACATTAAAGGGACAGTGTAAAAATGTAAATAAAAAAGAACGCATACGTAAGGCACGCACGCATATAACGTATATACTCGAGTATAAGCCGACCCGAATATAAGCCGAGGCACCTAATTTTACCACAAAAAAATAGGAAAACTTATTGACTTGAGTATAAGCCTAGGGTGTCCATCTGCATCCCTCACTGTGCCTCACTGTGTCCATGTGCATGCCTCTCTGTGCACATGCCTCGCTGTGCCCATGCCTCACGGTGTCCATGCCTAGACTGACGTTTAACATGAGAGTCTATGTAAAGGGTTGTCCGGATTTGAAAAATCGATGCTCCCCGGCCGTCGGTCTCCCGGACAACAAATTTGCACACTTGTAGAGGAAGAGTAGAGCTACATGTGTTCCAAGGTGGGGTCCAGGGGACCTATGGCCGGCCGGTAACAGGTCCCCAAAGTCCGGGAGATCAGGCGCAAAAAAGGTGACTAGAGTATAAGCCAAAGGGGGCATTTTCAGCACAAACAAAAGTGTTGAAAAACTTGGCTTATACTCGAGTGTATACAGTACTGTATATAAATGGTGTTCGCGCCATGCATGTGAGGTATCACAGCGAACGTTAGAGTGAGAGCAATAATTATAGCACTAGACCTCCCCCTGTAACTCTAAACAGGTAAACTGTCATGGCGTTTAAAGCTGTGCCTACGGAAATTTGGAGGTATATATTATGATTTTGTTTTCATTCATTAAAATGTATATATATATTTTTTTTAATGGCATTTGAAAACCCGCTGCTCAAACACCGTATGACATAAAAAAAATTGCAAGGATCAGCATTTTATTCCTTAGGGCCTCTGTTGAAAAATATATATCATGTTTGGGGGTCATAAGTAATTTGCTAGCAAAAAATACTGATGGACACAGAAAGGTACCAGTGCTTAAATTGCATAAAAAGCAACTTCTTTCTTTGTCCCTCCCTTCTCCCTTTTACAGAAATGTGATAAGTTTTTGTCCTATATTTTTTACCTTTTTTTTTACTGCAAGGCAGCATTTTCAGGTGTCCTACCTAGGCTGGGACCTTCTGCCTCCTGGGATTGAGATGTCACAGCCTCCCAGGGAACAGTATGGGCTAGATTCAGAAAGGTTTACGCCGGCGTATCTTGAGATATGCCGACGTAAGTACAAATGTGCGCCGTCGCATCTTTACACCGATTTAGAAAGCAAGATACGCCGAAAAACATGGCTTTAGCCGTCCGACGTAACTTGCCTACGCCGACGTATCATAGGCGCATAGTTGCGCTGGACGCATTCAGCGTTCCCATGTTAAATATGGAAATGAGCAAGATACGCCGATTCACGAACGCAGTAAGCTACGCCGTTTACGTAAGGCGCTTTTCAGGCGTAAAGATAAACCACCAAAAAGATGGCGCAGCCAATGTTAAGTATGGACGTCGGAACAGCCGTCAAATTTCATGTCGTTTCAGCCAATTCAGAATGGGGCTGGACGTAGGTTACGTTCACGTTGAAAGCATTGACTATTTGCAACGTGATTTTGAGCATGCGCACTGGGATACGTCCAGGGACGGCAAATGCGCCATTCATTAGGCGCGTCATTTACGTGGGGTCATGATTCATTACCATACAACACGCCCACTACCAGCCTACTTAATTACGCAGGCTTACGCCGGCCCATTTACACTACGCCGCCGTAACTTAGGACGCAAGTTCTTTGTGAATACGGTACCTGCCTCTCTAAGTTACGGCGGCGTAGTGTATCTGAGATACGCTACGCCCGCACAAACTTAAGCCAGTCTTTCTGAATCTGGCTATATGTTACCGAACCACAAGTTTATATTCCATGTGCACACACGCGGTGGATCATTTACTCTAGGAGCAATTAAAGTAGAACTTTACTCTCTCAATCAACATTGAATTTTTTTTTTATTATTATTTCATGCTGCTAGCATTAGTAAATATATAGGAAAGCACATCATATTTACTTGTTTTAAACTTTTTTTTTTTTTACATTTCTTCAGTTACTTCCTGGTTTCTTGTCTAGGCAAATGATGTCATACATCCCAGAAGTCTTCAGGAGGGTCAACAACTGGGTTGCTTTTTTTGGAAAACACAGAGTCTTCAGGAGAGGAGAGGAGGAGGGGTTTCTCTTCTAAGCCAGTGTTTTCAGCCCTTTTTTCAGTCAAGGCACCCTTTAAAAATGATGGACAATCTTGAGGCACCCTTTAGAAATTATGGACAGTCTTGAGGCACCCCATTCTAAAATGTAAAAACTATTCTAATAGTTTTACATAATGCAGCAACATCCACACAGGTATGACACCCAACCTTGGAAGTGATTTATTCTCCCAAAGCCGATACACTTTTGCAAACCTGTACTGACTAGTATTCCAATGTACCTCTTCTCCCTCAATTTTTACATCACTTAGCTAATGCGACCCCAATGCTGATGGAGAGGGGCAGGGGAGGGTCAAACAAGTATGCTATGCAGGGGACTGACATCCTCCTTATCAACTGATCATGCCATTGGTCGAGGTTGTCAGCAGCTAGAAGGCTGTAATAGGTTGTCAGCAGCTAGAAGGCTGTTGTCATGGACCTTAGAATGCTAAAGTGTTTCTACTTGAAAACTGTTACACGGGGGGGGGGGGGTCTCTGCCATGTCTTAAGGCTAATTCACTTTCCAGACGTTTCCATTGTTCTGTGGCTGGCTATTGTGTACATTGATTGCCCCCTGGGGCTTCTGTCTCAATACACATAGTCTTTCTATTCAAGCTATGGGACCAATCCCTGTTGACTATTCCAAGTCCTCATTTGCATTGTTAAGGAGGACCTGAGTGAGAACCACAGATGTACTTTACAATTGACCAATAAGAAAGCGGTTGGTGGGGGTGGGATGTTCCAAATTCTGTATAAAAGTGTGCCGTGTGGCTTCCAAATAAAGAGTCCTGTTTGAACTTACATACAGCCTGCCTGGTGTTTGTTCTAATGGATCTCGAACGGCACATAGCTGTAGTTCGGATGCCGGAGCCTTGGATGACTGAACCATCAGACGTTGCGATCTGCAATCTGACTCAATAGCAGCAGAGGAGTGTCAGGAGAGCGGAAGCGAGCGAGCAAGGGTCTCGTCACAGCTGTAATGTGACACAATGAAAACCTGTGGCTTTGTGTAACTAAAAGGCAGGCTTCATCCACACGTTGGTTTGTATACATTTTTTGGGAAATTTTTAGGAATTTTACCAAGGCACCCCTAAAGAAACTTCAAGTCACCCCAGGGTGCCTGGGCACCCTGGTTGAAAAAGGCTGTTCTAAGTACATTTTCCTAAATGCATGAGCTTGAACTAAGGGCAGATGGATTCCAGGAAGTACATGCTACATAAATCATTTGCCCTTAGGCTGCATTCACACCTGAGCGTTTTGTTGCCTGAAGCACGACGCTCAAAGACGCTAGAGGGGAAAAATAACATTATTGTCTATGGAGATGGTTCACATCGAACGCCGAATGCCTGAACGCCTGAAGCTCAAACAAGTCCCGAACCCTTTTTTGTCGCGCGTATCGGGCGTTTTACATTACTGACAATGACCTGTACAAAACCGCGGTGAAAAACCCTGCGTTTTGTCGCTGCAAATCGCGGTAAAAAACAAGGCAATTTGTCGCGGCAAATCGCGGTAACAAAACGCCGCAAATCGCCTACGCTTAGGTGTGAATGCAGCCTCACTCAAGAAGGCCACAGCCAGAAATGCTAGGGGGTGTTTTTCAAAGTGATTTCTCAGCAAAATAAAGCACAGCGACCTGGATGGATGGGGGAGCTTGCGTTGAATATTAAAAATGAATTAAATGGTGTTTTTGGTTTGTGATGCTCAGATGCAGAGAAGATCCTCTTTAAGTTTCACTTTAAAAGTCATGTGGTATTTTGAAGTGTAGATCCTCTGTCATAGATGCATAATAAAAAAAAAAACATGAATATTATAATTAGGTTTTGTAAAGTGTGGTTTTATTGAACCGCATCTGAAATTGTGTTATAATAAATATATTTTTACATGCTGTACACACTGCTCAGCTCATTAACAGCAGTTTGCTTCAAAATCTCATTTGGTGATAATCTTTTAGAAATAATTGAAAAAACAATTTTTATTTTATGCATAACGTGGGGAAGGGGCTAGAACCCCGATCAGGTTTTTTTTGTCGTTGTCCAGCGCTCCCTTGGAGAGATTTTCCCTGACTTCCTCTCCAGCTGATACCATTGTGTCCACAGCAGGTAGAAAGTAAGTGGGAAATTTCATTAGGGACACAGACAGCAATACAAGTATTTTTTTGGTAGTAAAATACAGGACAGAATTCCCGGTCAGCTATTTATTGCTGTTTGGATTCCCATTGCAGAGTTGATCTCACTTTCTTGAACAGGAAGTGAAGAGAAATCTGACCAATGAGATCTCAGACAGCAATAAAAACTGGACATGGCTTTTAACTCTTGTCTACTGTATCCAAAACTTTTTAAAGCATTTTTGGTTAATTTTACACTTTAACTAATGAAAAGAATTAGTGGAATATCAACAAATCACTGTTTGGTCATCGCTTCCCATTTTCAGTATACAGACATTTTTTAGTCCAAACTAATATTAGTAAGTATGAGGCCTAGCCTTCTACTACAAAATCACTGTAAACCATTTGCAGCGCTGAGGCACTTACTGACCAGTGTTAATGAACGGCTTCCTGCATCGGCACATGCGATCCACAATCGGGTCCACCTAAATAAAGCACACAATTTACCCGCTGTGGAATCCAAAATTTGGTTGGCTGAAGCAATAACATGAAAACTTGGTATATCACTGAGGTAGAAATAATAATTGTTCAGTAGGGGCCAGTGACTCGTGATTGTCCTCATGTGGGGTCACTAGATCCTAGCGAACTAAAAAAGGTGCGTTTTCATGAGTATTGGTTCAGTTTTCAAAATGGCCTCCACTGATGTGCTTATTTAACATGCATGTTTGAGTTAGTAGGAAGCATGATCCTGTGAAGGAGAATAGTAGTGGTGTGAGATACTGCACTTTTTTTTACAATACTGAAGGTATAGTGAATTCTGGCTTAAGGCTTGCTGAGGTCCCCCTGTGCCTTCATGGTGTTTGGCTGTTACTAAGGCAGCGCTAGGCAGTTAGCTTGTGGAACAGTTAGGTGTGAAACCACAATTCTGGCAAGAGAGAGAATGCTCCAGAGAGGAAGCAAAGGAGAGTGAAAGCTATTTGAGCCCTGCCATCTGGTTTTAGTATTGATTTCCCATGTATATATTATATACTGTATATTGTACCTGACGCTAGGGTTGTATCAGGTTCTGGGTTCTGGACAGGAGGTATATATTCCCATTATTTAGGTTTTAGTTCGCTTAATGGGGATAATGGAAAGATGTTTTGTGTACTCAGGGGTTCTCACCCATACAGGGTGCTGGTTTTCAGGGTAACTTACTTGGAGAGGAGAAAGCTGATTTACAGTTCTCTCTGGATTGGTAAGTCCTCATTCGGCATGCGGAATCTGGAGGCTTGGAGAGACCTTGCTTGGGAAAGAGCCTTCAATCCTGAATACAGGGACTTCATCGTGAAAGGGTTAACCCATCTGCAGGAGAGGCCAGTAAAGGAACAGGAAACAGCGGTGGTAGATTGGTTTACAGTTATGAGAAAGTGTAAACTGTCTGGCAAATGAGACATTGTTTGATGAACTCCTGCGGCCTTCGCGGTACCCTGAAGCAGAACCCTAAACCCTGGTGTGGGACTGGTATAATGGCAGTGAGTTAATTTGTCATTTTCATTATACCAGAATTATGGACTGTTTTGCAGAGGAAAGCTGTTTTGTGTGCTTGTTTTTGAGAGTACAATAGGTTTATTTTTAAACTTGGCTGACCGGTGATCCTGGGCTCCCCAATCGGCATCAATGGTCGGCCAAGTTTAAGAAAATTATATATATTTTTTTGTAGTGTTTTCAATTTAGTACTACCTTGCTCCATAACTCCCCAACAACCTAACTTCCTATAGCTGCCATAGCAATGCAAATAGACAAAGGGGAGGGGCTGAAATGATGAAATGAAAGGGAGGTGGAGCTTTAGAGCTTTACATCAATGTACTAGTATTCCACTAAAACCAAAATAGTGTCTATTTTTCCTTCTTTTACCAGCATATCTTCCAAAGCAAAACCACAAGTGCACTTCAATAAGGCAATGCAAAGAGCAATGAAAATTTACAAAATGCAGTCACCCCCAGCAACAAATAATTTCAAGTAGACCTTACTTGAAAGAAACCTGGAGGCTGCCATTGCCGTTTCTCTTTTTAGTCAGGCAAATAGCATATTCAGAAAGAGGTCAGTGAGTCCCCATGTGTTTCTTAGGAAACGCTTATATTAAAGAAGTCTTATCCAGGACTGTGCTTGACCATCACACTGCACTAGGCACCCCCTTGTATAAGCTCTTCTCCTTGTGCCACGTGATTATTGTAAAATGATTGTTAAAATGCACTACTGAAGGTGATATGGAGGCTAGCTTTTGTGCAAACTATAGTGTTATGCACAGGCTTAACTAGAAGTAACAGTACCCCATAGAAACGGATTGATTGGAACCTCAAATTTAGGTGGCCTGTATAGCACCTCTATAGTACTTATTATGATGCCCCTGTCATAAAAGTGTTAGTTCACCTTTACCAAAAAAACTGCATATGCAGATAAGGGGTGTCTGTAAATAAAACCAAAAGTGCAGCTTTGGCCAAAGTTGAATAATGTCCTTATAGGTGTATGCCATTTACGAACCTCAGGAAGCCTCACTGGAAAGCTCCTAGGACTTTGCTAAAGACGTTACTTATAGACACCGTATGCTGCATACAGACGATCGGACATTCCAACAACAAAACCATGTATTGTTTTCAGAAGGATGTTGGCTCAAACTTGTCCTTCATACAGACGGTCACGCAAATGTTGTCGGAAATTCCGATAGTCAAGAACACGGTGACGTACAAGACATACGATGAGCCAAGAAAAATAAAGTTCAATAGCCTGATGTTGCTTGATTCCGAACATGCATGGAATTTTGTGCGTCGGAATTGTGTACACACGCTCGGAAATTTCCAACAACAACTTTTGTTGTCGGAAAATTTGAGAACCGGCTCTCAAACATTTGTTGTCGGAAATTCCAACAGCAAATTTCCAATGGAGCATACACACAGTGGGATTTTCCGACAACAAGCTCACATCGAATATTTGTTGTTGGAAATTCCGACCCTACTGCGGCATTACTGTTTACCTTCACCATTAAAGGAGTGAGCTCTCAAATGCTAAACTCTGAGCTACTGCATCAGGGGAGAGAAATAGCATATGTGGGGTTCGGATAAGAGAAAGAGCTTGCTCCTGTGATGGTGGACAATATGTCACAAATGTTCAGAGGTGTTTAAAAGGTGGAAATGGTTATGGAAAAATTTGTCACAACAAATTAATGATGGATTTGATGCAACCCTTCTAAACCCTGATGCCCTAGGCCCTGGCCCAAGCGTACCATTATAATAAATACAGCCCTGGTCGGATCCCATTCCAGAACAATTCTGTTTGGATGCTGGGGGTTACTGCACTTTGCCATCAGCCATGTTTAGACATGCCCATTTTTGTAACCAACAGGTGCCCTCTACTACCCATATAGCAGAAACATTGCTCATTGTGTTATTGTTGAGCTGGTCTGTCCTTTGTTTAGTTGTAGAGCAGAGGAGAGCTGTATGTTTTCTCTCCCTGACCAGATTACAGAGACCGCTGGATTATCCACTGAGTTGTCTGACTGCATGAAGTGGATTCTCCACCCACAGCAGCACTTCAGTTGTTTCACTTTCTGCCGGAAGGTCTTGCTGAACGTGTAGTAGATGATGGGGTTGAAGGCGGTGGAGGACTTGGCAAACAGGCAGGGCAGCAGAGAGACAGTTGGGGGTATGCTTGTGCTAGAATGAAACATAGACCAAAAGCTGACAACCGCATAGGGGGTCCAGGAAACCAAAAATCCAACGCTGACCAGAATTGCCATCTGTGGAGAGATAGAAAAGTTGTGATTCTAAATATGTAAATGAAAGTCATTAGAACCAAGCAGAATCAAGCTAAAATGTTGCATTGGAAAGGATCAAAGGTTGTATATTGTTGTTTAAAGTAAGAAAAAAAATAACTGACATAAACTTTTAAGGCACAATAACCCATCTTAGACTACATACAAATGGTGGCCCAGATTCAGAAAGGCTTTACGCCGGCGTATCAAAAGATACGCCGTCGTAAGTACAAATGTGCGCCGTGGCATCTTTGCGCCGATTCACAAAGCAAGATATGCCGAAAAACATGGCTTCAGTTGTGCGTCGTAACTTGCCTACGCCGGCGTATGGTGGCCGCATTGTTACGCTGGACGCATTCGGCGCTCACATTATAAATATACGAATGAGTAAGATACGCCGATTCACAAACGATGCGCCCGGCCGCTTCATATACGCGATTTGCGTAAGGCCTCGTACACATGACCGGTTTCCTCGGCAGAATCCAGCAAGAAACTTTTTGGGAGACATGTTTTGCCGAGGAAACCGGTCGTGTGTAGGTTTTGCATCGAGGAAACTGTTGAGGAACTCGACGAGCCAAAAAGAGAGCATGTTCTCTTTTTCCTCGACGGGAATGGATAAAATTGGCTCGTCGAGTTCCTCGACAGCCGAATAAGGAATTCGACAAAGAAAACTATGTATTTCACCTGTCGAGTTCCTCGGTCGTGTGTACGAGGCCTCAGACTTATGTCCAGCGTAAAGTTACCCCTGATATATGAGGCGAGGCTAATGCAAAGGTATGGGCCAGGGAACGACGACGTTGAATTTTACATCGTTTACGCCACTTACGTAGTACGTGAATAGGGCTGGGCATAGGTTATGTTCACACGTTGTAGGCATTACGCCGACGTATCTTAGGAAGTATATGCAATGTGATTCTGAGCATGCGCGTGCATGCCCAGTTCAACCGGCCATTCATTAGCATGGGGTCACACTTAATTTAAATAGATTCCGCCCACCTCTTTCCTACGCCGGCCAATTTACGATACGCCGCCGTAACGTACGGAGCAAGGTCTTTGTGAATACTGCATTTGCCTCTCTAATTTGCGGCGGCGCAGCGTAAAGAAGATACGCTACGCCCGCACAAAGATACGCCAATGTATCTGAATCGCGGCCAAAGTACCTACCAAATATGGTCCATCAATGGTCCTTAGAAAGTGCAACCAGCTCAGTTATATGACAAAATATAGAAGGGAAAGACACCAGCTGGACAATTTAGTTGGTCAAGCTATAGCTTAGAGCAGCCATTCTCAACCTTTTTTAGTATACTAGTAAAACAAAATTATAAATAGGAGCTTCTAGTTCACCCACACAGAGGCCAGGGCTGGCAACATAGGTCAAGACAGACTTACACATTATGAACATTACTCTTAATAGAGGGCTGTGATGATTAAGTACATGTCTCTCTATGGCTGCTTTGATGGTTCTTTCTGTTTTGTTTTTTTTGTTTCAGGTGACAAGCTGCCTGCTGGTGCTAGAAAGATTTACCTCAGCTGTTGAGCGCTGGATTGGTGAAAAATCTTTTGGCGGGAAACATCTAGCCAATGAGTGTAACCTTGTACTTATATCCTTTCCTCTCACTGGGCGGAGTCGGTATTTACCTCAGGTCTGTCAGCTGGACTCACCTCTGTATTCTACTCAGTCTTCCTTCTGGATCTTTTGACCTGCTCTCCCACCCTCCCTCCTCCTTTGTTATTTTTCCTTGTCGCCCCCACACTGCAGTGGTCTGCGTGGTGGTCCTATTGTTGAAAAGCTTTGATGCTCTCTGGGATTCACAATCTACAATTTCTTCTAATGTGGGAAAAGGGAATATGGGTTTCTAGGCCCCCCTTTTCCTCATGGGATAACAGGAGCATGGGAGTTTCCAGGCCCCCCCCCCTCTGCAGGGTAATGGGACAGGTGTCAGGGAACCTGTGACGGACTGCCTGGGGAGCCTTGAAACTGGGAATGAGGAGTTTCAAGGACCCCAGGGAACTCTATTTATAGGTGCTCCTGACTGGAATTGTGGCCAGTCGCCGTAGGAAGAGCTCAGCTATTTCTGTGAGCCATCGGATTCCTACCTGGAGAAGATGGAGGCCTTACTGAGGCAGCTACTGGAGCGGGCTGAGACTAAAGGCGGCGAGGGCTAGTTGCGGAGGTGTCTCTCGTTACCTCCGTCGAACACGTCAGCAGGATGCAGCACGGCGAACCCACCCATTGAAATGTCGGCGGCTGAATAGGGTGAGGTGTGCATGGTTGATTTTATTGAAGCTCCGGGAGGAAAGAAGGAGTCACGCGAGGTCATGGTTTCGGGTCAGCACAGCTGAGCTGACGTGGGAGAAGACATCGAGGCTGAGGGGCGGTCTACAAAGAAGAAGACCCAGAAGAGATCCTGCAGCCCAGCGGCTCCCTCTGGCCACAAGCGAGGGAATGGCAAGATGGCGTCATTATCCAGGATGACCGGAGAAGATGATGTCAGCCCTGTCAGGGCGGAGGCACGACAGACCAGGTCTTGTTCGGCGACAGGAATTGGGCAACTGCCAGTTCCTCAGCCGTCTACGTCAGAGCGATATAATGCGCCTACTTCATCTCTCACGTCCCTAGGCTTGGTCACAGCTGGGAGGTCGAGCAATGTCAGTCTGTCAAGCGGTCAGGTACCCATGACAGAACAAGTTGCCAATACTGGTGAGTGTGAGCAATTATCTGTTTTATCCTCCTTGTCATCTACTCTTTTACAGCTGGCTTCTAGCCTATCAAAAGTGGTTCCACATACAGTGTTATCAGATGATTCTGCAGCAGCAGCTTCTGTTTGGTCTAATCCAAGTAAAGTAAGTGATACGTTTAATGCATGTATGGATACAGCTGTTTCCTCACAGTTACTTCAGAGTAGTATTTTACCACAGTCACATTAGAGTAATGTTTTACAACAGCCACATCAGAATAGTGTTTTATCAAAGTCACAGATCAGAGTAACGTTTTATTACAGCCACATTAGAGTAATGTTTTACCTCAAAAAGTTCCTGATTGTTTTGGTAAGGAAGCAATGCCTTGCACATTGTCACCGCTAGGTTTCCATTTAAATGGTAATACCAAAGACAGGATATGGCGTGGTGAGTTTATCGACTTATTAACTCTATTGTCTTCTCAAAAGTAATATTATTCACGCATTGAAAAGGATAAAAATGACGATGAGAAAAAGAGGTCAATTGCGAGGACTTTTTCAGTATGTGGATGTAATATTAGAGGCATACAGAACTTTTGGTGGTTTGTCATGGTATTTTTACGATGAATCTTTCAGACAGAAAAAGTCAGTGCACCCCTCGATTCAGTGGGGTCAAAAAGACGTTGGGCTTTGGCTGAATTTGTTCATACCACAAAGACCAATGGCACCTCGCTTGAATAACACTCTTATCTGTTTTAGCCTACCAATGCCACTTACTGTGATTGCCAGCAATAGATGGAGGCAGTGGACACGTTTTTGTTTCACCTGTGGTGTTTATATTGGTCCAGCAGTACACCAGCACCTATGCAGCCATTGTGCTATATGCTGGGTATTTGGTGTGCTCCTGTACCTTTTAGGAGGGGTGGCTTCCCTTCAGTCCACCTGCCCTCATCTATCCATTAAAATGCATGTGCCTCTACTATGGGGACACTCACTGTTTAGTGTTGGGACCACAGATTACAGGGTGCCTTGGTGCGGCTCTGTGGCTTACGCATGCGTTTGCAAATGTGTGCAAACAAAACCCCTGTTTTTAACGCATACTGTTAGGTTAATTTGGTTGTTCTGCAGGCTGGTCGGTAAGGAGGCCTGTTTTTTTCCTGGGTATTCCCCAGGTTATGTTGTTATTTGAATAACACTCTGTTTTTCGTTCAATGATACGCAATGCAAATGGTCTAACTCCTGTAGATTTTCGGCATTAATTTGCGCTTTTTGTTCAGGCCCGCATCCGGTCATTAAATGGTTTTAAGAGACCCGCTGTAGCCCCTCAACAATCAGGCAGGGATTCCTTTCTCAAAAGCTATCACCCCGGTGATACTACAAAACATGGAACCCGTGGCTACGGTTGTATCCCGACCAGGAGACGTGTCAGGGAAATGGGCGTGGAAGTACTGGCAATCTTGCCAGTAGAAGAAATGGCCGAAGGCTGTGTCAGGGAAATGGCTGTGGGAGTACTGGCAATCTTGCCAGTAGAAGAAATGGCCACCAGAGGCACATCATGTGACAGGTGGATCTTCCTGCTGGTCTATAAAAGGCTGCCATTGTCTGATACAAACTGCTGGATTGTCTTCAGGTTTCCTGTGTCTCCAGTGTCTCCTGTATCCTGTTTATCCTGAATCTCTGGCTGACCCCTGGCTTACGTCTGAACCTGTTTATCTCCTCGCATCTGACCCCGGCTTGGCTGACTACTCTATATCTTCTGCTCCTGTGTATGACCCGGCTTGTTCTAGTACATTCCTTTGGACTTATTCCTGTGTATGACCCTTGGCCTGGCTCCAGACTTCGTTCTTGTCTTGCTTACGGTACCGCACCTGAACCCCTACCCTGCACGTCTACAGAGTCCGCTCTTCCAGCACACCCCAGCTACCCTGCCTGCATCTACCTAGGCAGCAGCAGTACTGGCATACCGTGCATCTTTGGGCCCCGCACTCCCTGTCTCATTCCCAGGGGTGCGGTGCACTTAGCCGCAAGGAGCGCCCTCTCAGCAATCTGGCCTCACACCAGAGACTTGATAAGACGGCTCAAATGCTCATTGAGGGTTTTAAGATCGGTTTTAAATTACCTACTTATGTTGGTTTTGGGTGCACATTTACAAAGAATCTAAAATCAGTTGAAGAGTTAGCTTCCATAGTGAAGGTTAAGTTACAAAAAGAGCTTCAGAAAGGTAGGATATCTGGCCCCTTTGATTCTCTGCCTTTTGAGAATTTTCGTTTGTCCCCTTTGGGTATCGTACCAAAAAAAAGATGTGGGGAGTTATAGGTTGATTCATCACCTATATAGAAAGTATTTCAGACCTAAAGAGGCTTAAAAATAGAGAGACTAAAAACGAACCAATTGACTGGTTGTCAAATCCAAAATTAATAAAAAACTTTTATTGGTTGTTGGACAACATAGGAATGAGAAATATATGTCATCATCTATCATACCATCAGGATCATTCTCTCAATGATCAGATTGGGGATGAGTTGTGCTCAGTCTCCTATACGTCTTTTGAAGAAGCAGTTAGTATGTTGCTGGAGTTAGGTCGTTCCACCTTGTTAGCTAAAGCAGACATAAAATCTGCCTTTAGGCTTCTTCCAACCCGCCCGGATAGCTTTAATTCTCTAGGTTTTCAATTTGAAGGTCAATATTTTTTTGATAGATGCCTTCCGATGGGGTGCTCTCTCGTGTTACTACTTTGAGAGCTTCTCATCATTTATCGAGTGGGTAGTGGTGGAATCAGCATGCAATAAGCATGTTCTGCATTACCTGGACGATTTCCTGTTTCTGGGTCAAGCTAGATCAGGGCAGTGTTCATTGTTGCTAAATTCCTTTTTTTAAATATGCAAACATTTTGGAGTCCCTTTAGCTCATGACAAGACGATTTTCCCTACTACATGTCTTGAATTCTTAGGTATCACTATCGATACAGAAAAAATGGAATTTAGGCTGCCACAAGAAAAGATCAAAAAGATGTGTGATTTAATTTCTAGTATCCTACAGTCAAAAAAAGTGTATTTAAAAAACATTCAATCCTTACTGGGTTTGCTCGCCTTTGCCAGTAGAATTCTCCCTATGGGCCGTATCTTTTCCAGGAGGCTTTTTATGGCAATCTCAGGTTTTAAAACCCCGTATTCCCATGTTAGGATATCCAGTGAAATTAAAGAAGACCTATTAATCTGGAAAAAAAATTTAGTTGACCTTAATGGCCGATCAGGATGGCAAGAAGGATTCATTTTAGACCAGGAGTTTTGGTTATTTACCAATTTGGCTGGGTCTTTTGGTTTTGCTGCCATATGACAGACTCACTGGTGTGCAAATCCATGGCCGTCAGATTGGGAGTTGAAAGGTTTTTTTATTTCCGATAATTGTGGCTATAGAGATTTGGGGTGAGCATTTTTGAAACAAGAGACTTCTGTGTAGTACAGATAATAAAGGTGTTTTATATGCAATTAATTGTCTATCATCGAAATCCAAGCCAGTAATAATTTTGTTGCGCTATTTAGTTTACAAGTGTCTGTTTTTAAATCTATGGGTTAAAGCTAAATATGTTCCAGGAAAGGAGAATGTAGTAGCTGATGCTCTTTCTAAAATTAAAATGTGATCATTTTTTTCAGCTTTTTCTAGAAGCAGACGGGATTGGGACTGCATTTCCTCAGCAGCTTTGGAGCATTCTTTATTTTTGGAGAACATAGTTAAATCCTTGGCTCCTTCGACTTGGTGCGGGTACAAGACTGCATGGTGGCAATGGCAATCCTTCCCTACGTCAGGGGACCACAATATGTGGGATTTTTCTGAACAGCTGGTTTTAGTGTTTTTGAACGGTCTAATGGCCAGGAATTACTCTTGGTCCCATTTAAAATGAATTTGCTTCCTTCCTGTTTTCAATTTTTTTCGGTTCGTCAAGCTATGAAGGGTTACAGAAGGGGACAAGACATTCAGTGGACAAGACACGGCCTATTACGCCCGAAATTTTGTTTAATCTATGTAATGTTTCCGATCTGGTTTGTTTTTTCCCTTATGAGGCTAACCTTTTTAAAGCCGCATTCTCGGTTTGTTTTTTTGTGGCCTTTAGGGTGTCGGAATTAGTCCCCCAAAATCTATATAGTAGAACAGGTCTTAAATGGAAGGATGTCATTTTCAACTCGGTTAGTATGCAGTTATTTATTAGTCAGTCTAAAACTGATCAGCTAGGTAAGGGCTCTTGGGTCACACTGGCAGCATGCTTCAATAAGCTCTTATGTCCAGTTTTGCTGATGAAGTCATACCTTCATAATAGGCCTGAGGAAGGTGAATTTTTATTTGTACATCAGAACGGTTTCCCATTGACAATCTTCCAATTTCAGGCTGTTCTCAACAAATCTTTGCGTCAGCTAAATTTGGGGGATATGAAAATATCTTCACACTAATTTTGGATTGGAGCAGCTACCAAAATTAGTGTGAAGATATTAGCTCGGCTAGGTTTGGACAACAGTAGGATTAGGCAGCTGGGTAGGTGGAAGTCGGACGCGTTCAAATCATATGTGAGGCCTAACAATTTTGTTTTGACTTAATTTCAGATGTTCAACGTACGGTATGGATCATTGGACATTCCTTTATCTTTTGGGCACAAAGAAGAGCATCAACCCAAGTCTATTCTGAGTTTTTGGATCTGGATCCTAACCTGTTTTCTATCTGTTGGCATGGTAAAAGAGGTATGGTTTGGGATGAAATTTTGTCCGAGTTGGGATCGATGTCTTTCAGTCATCATCTTCCAAACATCCTGATAATTCATTTGGGAGGTAACGACATAGGCAAACAAAACACTTTGAATTTGATTTTTCGAATTAAACATGTCATTCGTTTCATTAAGGCTATGTATCCCGGCTTGGTTATATTTTTTTCCGAAATCATCCCTAGGCTGAAATGGCTAAAGTCTAAAGTTTTTCGCCCTTTTGAATAAATAAGAAAGCGTATTAATAGGGTGGTCGAGAAATTTATGTCCCTGGGATAGGGTTCTCTTGCCGTCATTGGGAGTTGGAAGGAGGTTTCCCGGGACTTTATGGCTGCGGGCTGAGCCGAACGTGGCCGAGCCTAGCCAAATGCGCAGTACACTCGGCTCGGGTCGGCTATAGGTTGCGGCGCTCAGAGACAGCGGGGATCGGCATATAACGAGCACCCACGATTTTCCCCTGATTTTAAGGGGAAAAAGGTGTGCGTTATACGCCGATAAATACGGTATACACTTATTTGTGATTATTTTTTATTTTATATTTTTGCAATATATGTTGAATATTTGTAGGAGTGTCTTGTGATTTTTATATGCGCTGCACTGTATTTTTTTCCAAGATATTTGCATGACCAAGGAATTGTTTCAGTCATCTGAAACAATTAATCCCTGCTATACATGTTTTAACATCATAAATTAGAGCTAGGAGCACACTTTCTAGTGGTTCCTTGATGAGGCAGTTTGACCTCCACATATACAGTAAAACCTTGGTTTGAGAGCGTTTTGCAAGACGAGCAAAATGTTTTAATACATTTTGCCGTGACGTTACTCTTATATCAAGACATCGCTTGTATAAAGCGATGTCTTGATATACGAGTAACGTCATGTCACAACTGAGTTTAAAAAAGAAGAGGAGCCTCTAAGTGTAGCAATATGGTTACTTTTACCACTTAAGACCCGGACCTTTAGGCAGCTAAAGGACCCGGCCATGTTTTGCGATTCGGCACTGCGTCGCTTTAACAGACAATTGCGCGGTCGTGCGACAAGGCTTCCAAACAAAATTGGTGTCCTTTTCTTCCCACAAATAGAGCTTTCTTTTGGCGGTATTTGATCACCTCTGCGGTTTTTGATTTTTTGCGCCATAAACAAAAATAGAGCAACAATTTTGAAAAAATTCAATATTTTTTACTTTTTGCTATAATAAATATCCCCCAAAAATCTATAAAAAAATATATATTTTTTTTCCTCAGTTTAGGACGATACGTATCCTTCTACCTATTATTGGTAAAAAAAAAAAAAAAAGCATTTATTGGTTGGTTTGCGCAAAATGTATAGCGTTTACAAATAGGGGATAGTTTTATTGCATTTTTATGATTTTTTTTTTTTTACTACTAATGGCAGCGATTAGCGATTTTTTTCCTGACTGCGACATTATGGTGGACAATTTTGACACATTTTGACACACTTTTGGGACCATTGTTATTTTCACAGCAAAAAATGCATTTAAAATGCATTGTTTATTGTGAAAATGACAATTGCAGTTTGGGAGTTAACCACAAGGGGGCGCTGAAGGGGTTATGTGTGACCTAATGTGTGTTTACAACTGTAGGGGGGTGTGGCTGTAGGTGTGACGTCATCGATTGTATATCCCTATAAAAAGGGATCACACGATCGATGACGCCGCCACAGTGAAGAACGGGGAAGCCGTGTTTACACACAGCTCTCCCCGTTCTTCAGCTCCGGGGACCGATCGCGGGACTCCAGCAGCAATCGGGTCCATGGGTCCCGAGGTCACGGAGCTTCGGACCGGATCGCAGGAGCACGCCGCAGGTGCGCACCCGTGACCCACGGCTGGGCACTAGCACAGGACGTACCTGTACGTGCATGTGCCCAGCCGTGCCATTCTGCCAACGTAAATGTGCAGGAGGCGGTCCTTAAGTGGTTGATGAAGGTACAACATTTAGCAACTAATTGCTACACTTAGAGAGAACTCTATTCTCTTTTATACCCTGTTAAAAAAAATGCCTTGATATACAAGTGCTTTGGATTACAAGCATGTTTCTGGAACAAATAATGCTTGCTAAAAAAGTACCACTGTATTTGCAAATGCTGTGAAACTAAACTGTCTATTGAGACACATAGGGGTTGATTTACTAAAACTGGAGACTGCAAAATCTGTTGCAACTCTACATAAAAAAAAACTATCGGCTTCCAGGTTTTGCTGATTAGCTGCCATTATAGGTGTGCACAGCCTGTTTTATTAGGGTGTATATATACACATACATACACATAGTTACTCACAAACGTGAGTACACCCTACATATTTTATTACAGTATATCATGTGACAACACTGAAGAAATTACACTTTGCTACAATGTAAAGTAGTGAGTGTACAGCTTGTATAACAGTGTACATTTGCTGGTAACAAGAGTACACCCCCAGTGAAATTGTCCAAATTGCGCCCAAACTGTCAATATTTTGTGTGGTCACCATTATTTTCCTGCACTGCCTTAACCTTCTTGGGCATGGAGTTCACCAGAGCTTCACAGGTTGCCACTGGAGTCCTCTTCTACTCTTCTATGACAACATCAAAGAGCTGGTGGATGTAAGAGACTTTGTGCTCCTCCACCCTCCATTTGAGGATGCCCCACAGATGCTCAATAGGGTTTAGGTCTGAAGACATGCTTGGCCAGTCCATCACCTTTACCCTCAGCTTCTTTAGCAAGGCAGTGGTCATCTCAGAGGTGTGTTTTGGGTCGTTATGTTGGAATACTGCCCTGCGGCCCAGTCTCTGAAGGGAGGGGATCATGCCCTGCTTCAGTATGTTACAGTACATGTTGGCATTCATGGTTCCCTCAATGAACTGTAGCTCCCCAGTGCCGGCAGCACTCATGCAGCCCCAGACCATGACACTCCCACCACCATGCTTGACTGTAGACAAGACACACTTGTCTTTGTACTCCTTACCTGGCTGCCGCCACACACGCTGGACACCATCTGAACCAAATAAGTTTAACTTGGTTTCATCAGACCACAGGACATGGTTCCAGTAATCCATGTCCTTAGTCTGCTTGTCTTCAGCAAACTGTTTGTAGGCTTTCTTGTGCATCATCTTTGGAAGAGGCCTCCTTCTGGGATGACAGCGTTTCAGACCAATTTAATGCAGTGTGCGCTGTATGGTCTGAGCAATGACAGGCTGAACCCCCACCCCTTTAACCTCTGCAGCAATGCTGGCAGCACTCATACGTCTATTTCGCAAAGACAACCTCTTGATATGATGCTGAGCATGTGCACTCATCTTCTTTGGTCGACCATGGCAAGGCCTGTTCTGAGTAGAATCTGTCCTGTTAAACCGCTGTATGGTCTTGGCCACAGTGCTGCAGCTCAGTTTCAGGATCTTGGCAATCTTCTTATAGCCTAGGCCATCTTTATGTAGAACAACAACTTTTTTTCTTTATCGTACATCACGGGACACAGAGCGCATAGTCATTACATATGGGTTATATGGGTACCTTCAGGTGTGGACACTGGTGTAATCAACTTTACAGGAAGTTCCTCCCTATATAACCCCCTCCCACTGAGAGTGCTTCAGTTTTTTCGCCAGTGTCTTAGGTGTTGGTCACGTCTAGCTGTCCCTCGGAGGTCTCGGGACCCAGGATAGCTAGCCGGATCCGTCCGAAGTGCTTCAAAGCCAAGGTGTACGGTACCCGGGCCCTGCCTGCGTGGGGTGTTGCCTATAATGCCTCTCCTTGGAGGGCTGGATTCTGGGCTCCAGTGCCTTGGTCTCTCCCAGGACTAAACGCTACTGATGCCAGGATGCTATATAGGTCCAGGGGTGTGGGTTCCTTAACACAGGACCCCGGTCCCTGAAGGTCCGAGACAATACCCACGGAGATGGGGGAAGATTGGGCCTCTTGCAGTTTGCAATACCCTGCGGCGTGGAGCAGGTAAGAGGGAACCTGCGGGACTTGGTTCGACAGTAGGTATCCCCCTGGGGGTTCTGGGTTGGCTAATGGTATGCTTGTGCATCAGCCACTATCTCCACTATGTCTGTGTGGGCAGGATGGGATACTAATGTTTACCCAGATAACATGTAGATATATGTATACTTGTGTAAGATATATATTTGCTACTCACCCCAGGTCTGCCTGTTAGCATTGATACTGCAACCCCACATGTTTTAAAGAGGAAATTGCTGGTGAAAACTCCTGTTTCTTAGGAAGCCCATGGGGACAGCTTCCTCTCTCTGTGCACTACAATAAGATTAGTGCTTACCTGGTGTCTGTTGGTGCTGCCTGGCGCTGGTCCATGTTTTTTCCTCTGCTCCGCTTCCTCCATGTTGTTTTCAGCGTGGGGGGGTGCGCGTGCGTGTGCGGGTGCACGCGCGTGTGCGGGTGCGCGCGCGTGTACGCCGCCTTTTATAGCGTCGGCGTGCGTTGGGGGGGCGGGCCAGCAGCGTCAGGGTCTGTTTTAAAAGTAAAACTTTTTCTCTGGCTGGTCTTTCCCTCCTGGAGGCAGAGGAAGAAGGACACAGAGCGCGCAGCTGGGTCTTTTGGCCACAGTGACACCCAGTGGCGGTTTGTGGATCTTCAGGTCTAGGACTTAGTTCCACTATTGACCAGAAAAAAAAAAAAAAAGAGTTTTTTTCCTTAAAGGGACTCAGCCTTAGATCCAGCAGTATCTGAGTCAACCTTGGACTCCGGCTAACGGGCATTGGTGTGGCAATACTCACAGGTTTTCCTCAGTATTGCCACCTCCCAGGCGGGTAAAAAAAAAAAAAATGTTTTCATTTTTCCTCAGCCTGTTCTCATATTAATTACTCCTAGCTACAACAGTCAGGTGTTGGCTAGAGGGGTGACTCAAGGTTGTGCAATGGCTCCAAAGGCATCAGGACCAGCCAAGGCTGCAAAAGGTGCCAAGAAACAAAAGGGGTCTCCATCGGGGTCAGAGGATTTGGGCCAGGTTTCAACGGCCCCACCCTCACCAGTTAGACCACCGAGTAGCATAGTACAAGAGCCATTGGGGATGCTGGGGGTAGAGGCGGCCCCCGATCCACCCATTCCCGTTTACGTAACGGAAGAAATGCTAGCGACCACCCTGGGTGGGCTAGAGAAAAGGTTAACTGCTTTGTTTGCCCGCCCTTTGCCAAGCAGCAAACGGGCTAGATCCCCCTCACCTAGTTTGGTGTTTTCAGATGCGGAGGTCTCCTCTTCGGAGGAACGGGACCCACAAGGGGATCAAGCAGACCCAAGTCCCGAAGGTTCAGACATGGAGGGTTCCACTGTAGATGAATATTTTTCGGCCTCTCAAGCGGAGAGCCTGTGGATCCAGTCTTTGACCGATATAGTTCGCACTGCTTTTAAACTTCCAGTGCCAGAACTAGTAGCCCCTGTGGTATCCTCATTGGGTTCTTTAAAGGCTCCATTAACTTGTGTGTCTTTTCCGATTCACCCCCTTCTGCGGGGCGTGATTTACCAGGATTGGGCTCGACCTGATAGGATCTTTATCCCTCCTAAGAGGTTCTCTATTCTCTATCCTATGGAAGAGGAATTTTTAAAGAAATGGGCTCCCCACTGTGGACGCGGCCATTTCCTGCGTGAATAAATCCCTGACCTGTCCGGTTGAAAATGTCCAGATGTTCAAGGATCCGGTCGACAAAAAATTAGAGACCCTACTGAAGGCTTCTTTCACCACAGTAGGTGCCATGGTTCAGCCAGGGGTGGCAGCCATTGGCGTTTGTCAGGCCTTAAAGGATCAGGCAAAACAGATATTAAAGGACATGCCGGCTCAGCAAACTCGTGAATTAGCAGATTTCCCTAGGGCTCTCTGCTTTGCAGTAGATGCTATTAAGGACTCTATCCAACAGGCATCCCGGTTATCTCTGCTGGTGGTTCACATGCGTCGTCTTTCGTGGCTAAAGAACTGGTCAGCAGAGGCACCCTGCAAAAAGCTTTTAGCAGGGTTTCCCTTTCATGGGGGCCATATCAAGTGGTAAAAGTTCTTCCTTACCGGTCAAGAAAAGACCGCGTGGGCCCGCGTTTAAAACGACAGGCCCTTGCAGGCTCGGCCCCTTCGACTTCCCGTCAGTATCGACGGCCTCCCGGGCGTTCAGCAGTTAATAGCCGCCCACAGGGACAAGCCGCGGCAAACAAGAGGCCCTGGTCTCGCAAGCCGGCTAAACCAGTCATCAAGTCAGATTCATGAAGGGGCGCCCCCACTCTCTTGGGTGGGGGGAAGACTTCAGTTTTTCTCCGAAGTCTGGAAGGCCAGAATCCCGACTCTTGGGTTCGGTCTGTGGTAGCCACAGGCTACAAACTAGAGTTTTGAGAAATCCCCCCTCCTCATTTTCAGGGGTCAAGTCTTCCAAGCGACCCGTTAAAGAGGGCCTCTCTCGTAAAGGCGTTGGACCGCCTCTTGCTCCAAGGAGTAATTGTAGTACCAACCCAAGAAGGGGGTCTGGGATTCTACTCCAACCTTTTTATTATACCAAAACCCAGTGGCGACGTCAGGCCTATCCTAGACCTCAAACGCCTAAATCGCTTTCTAAAGATTCAGACCTTTCGTATGGATTCCATACGTTCAGTGACAGCCAGCCTGCATCAAGGCGACTTTCTAGCATCTATAGACATAAAGGATGCATATCTGCATGTGCCGATCTACCCAGCACATCACAAGTTTCTTCGTTTTATGATAGATCAAAGTCATTTCCAGTTCGTAGCCCTCCCTTTCGGGTTGGCAACAGCTCCGCGGGTATTCACAAAGGTGTTAGCCCCGGTGCTAGCCGTCCTAAGGACAGAAGGCATCTTGGTCCTGGCATACCTGGACGATCTCCTGGTTATCGACAGATCAGCTTCCAACCTCAATCATGCAGTAGTCCGCACAGTGCGGCATCTAGAAGAATTCGGGTGGATTGTGAACCAAGAAAAATCAAGGTTACAACCCACAAGACAGTTGGAATATCTAGGCTTTCGGTTAGATACAGAATGCCAGAGGGTATTTTTACCTCAAGGGAAGATCAGGTCGTTGATTCAAACGATTCAAATAGTCTTATGCCGCGTACACACGATCATTTTTTGTGATGAAAAAAAACGACGTTTTCTGTGAAGTAAAAAACGACGTTTTTGAAACGTCACTTTTCAAAGACAATTTTGCATACACACCATCGTTTTTTCACAAAAAGCGAGGTTACGTTCACCACTCTTTTCCATTGAAGCTCGCTTCATAACTAGCTTCTGGGTATGCGCGGGTTGAAAAACGTCGTTTTGAACGACGTTTTTGCTACACACGGTGACTTTTTGTGAAACAAAAAAATGACGTTTTGAAAAACGACACAAAAAATTCAAGCATGTTGGAATTTTTTTTTGGTCGTTTTTTTGAAGACAAAAAACGACGTTTTGCCCACACACGATCAATTTAAATGACGTTTTAAAAAACGTCGTTTTTTTTTCATCGCAAAAAACGACCGTGTGTACGCGGCATTAGGCAAAAAGAAGCCGACTATTCGCCTATGCATGCGACTGCTGGGAAAGATGGTGGCCGCCTTCGAAGCAGCGCCCTATGCCCAGATCCATACCAGAGTTCTTCAGGCAGCTATTCTCTCTGCTTGGAACAAGTCCATACAGGCATTAGACCGTCCATTAGTTCTTTACCCAGGGGTCAAGCGCAGCCTGTACTGGTGGCTGATCCCTCAAAATTGTCAAAAGGGAAAACCTTTTGCCCCATCACGTGGAAAATAGTAACCACAGATGCCAGCCTAACAGGTTGGGGGGCAATCTTAGGAAAACGGACCCAGCAGGGACAGTGGTCAGAGGCAGAAAGTCTGCTTCCCATCAATGTCCTAGAGATCAGAGCTGCTCGGTTGGCCCTGGTCGCCTGGACTCTCCCCCTGCAGGGTCTGCCAGTAAGGATACAGTCCGACAATGCCACGCCGGTGGCATACATAAACCACCAGGGGGGCACAAGGAGCCCAGCGGCTCAAAGGGAAGTAAACCTGATTTTTTCATGGGCCGAAGCCCATGTACCCTGCATCTCAGCAGTGTTCATCCCAGGAATAGACAATTCTCAAGCAGATTTTTTGAGTCGTCAACAGGTACTCCCAGGAGAGTGGTCTCTTCACCCCCAGGTATTCCAAGAGATTTGCCAAAGATTCGGAGTTCCCGATGTGGACGTCATGGCAACAAGATTCAACAAGAAATTGGACAAATTCGTATCCCGAGCCAGGGACCCCTCGGCCTACGGGACCGATGCGTTGGTTTGCCCCTGGCACCAGTTTTCTCTCCTGTATGCGTTCCCTCCACTACAGATGATTCCCCGCCTTCTACGAAGGATCAGGGTGGAGCGCAGGCCGGTGATCCTGGTGGCCCCAGCCTGGCCCAGAAGGGCTTGGTACGTACTCATCGTGAGGATGTCAGTAGGGGCACCGTGGCCACTCCCCCTGCGCCCAGATCTGCTGTCTCAGGGCCCGATCTACCACCCTGCTTCACAGCAGCTAAATTTGATGGCTTGGCGGCTGAATCCCTAATTCTTAAGGGCAGAGGCCTCTCAGCCCAGGTCATATCTACGTTAATTTAGGCTAGAAAGCCAGTCTCTAGAAATATCTATTACAGAGTCTGGAGGACCTATGTGGAGTGGTGCGAGTCCCAAGGAGGGCATCCTCGCAAGTTTTTTATTGACAGGATCTTGCGATTCCTCCAGGTTGGCGTTGACAAGGGGTTGGCTCTTAGTACTCTAAAGGGGCAGGTGTCTGCCTTATCGATATGGTTTCAAAGGCCTTTGGCCACGCATTCGCTTGGGAAAACCTTCTTGCAAGGGGTCTTGCATGTGAATCCCCCTATTAGAGCTCCCCTCTGCCCCTGGAATTTAAATCTGGTCTTGTCAGCTTTACAAAGGCAGCCGTTTGAACCTCTGACAGAAATCCCTCTTGTGCTGCTAACCCGAAAGTTGGTTTTCTTGGTGGCTATGGCTTCGGCCAGAAGGGTCTCCGAGCTGGCAGCCTTGTCTTGCAGGGAACCGTACCTGATTCTGCATAAGGACAGAGTGGTTCTGCGGCCTCAGCCTTCTTTCCTTCCTAAGGTTCATATCCAGTTTTCACTGGAATCAGGACCTAGTCCTACCATCCTTCTTTCCTACTCCCCAGTCCAGAGAGGAAAGATTGCTTCATACTTTGGACGTGGTCCGAGCCATGAGGGTTTATCTCAAGGCTACAGAAAAGATTCGGAAAACAGATGTGCTTTTCGTTCTCCCGGATGGCCCCAAGAAGGGTCAGCCGGCTGCCAAGTCTTCCTTGGCTAGGTGGATTAAGCAGCTGATTTTTCAGGCCTATGGTCTGAAGCGCGTTCCACCTCCCTTATCAGTTAAGGCCCATTCTACGAGGGCCATGAGTGCCTCTTGGGCGGCACACCATCAGATCTCTATGGCACAGGTTTGCAAAGCGGCAACCTGGTCTTCCGTACATACGTTTACTAAATTTTATAAGCTGGACGTCACAAAAGCTACGGACGCAGCATTTGGGCAGGCGGTCCTACGGGCAGCAGTATAGAATCCTCTGGCCCGGTTCACGCCCCCTTGTTTTTCTGTTGGTGGAGCTATTTTTTACCTCCTGATATATTTTCTGTTTGGCTAATTTTGGCCTTACGGTCTCCCTCCCTTCATGGAGCATTGCTTTGGGACATCCCATATGTAATGACTATGCGCTCTGTGTCCCGTGATGTACGATAAAGAAAAAAGGATTTTTAATAACAGCTTACCTGTAAAATCCTTTTCTTGAAGTACATCACGGGACACAGAGCTCCCACCCCTCTTTTGGGGAACATTGTGTAACCTCGGAGAAATTGCTTGCTACAAAACTGAAGCACTCTCAGTGGGAGGGGGTTATATAGGGAGGAACTTCCTTCCTGTGAAGTTGATTACACCAGTGTCCACACCTGAAGGTACCCATATAACCCATATGTAATGACTATGCGCTCTGTGTCCCGTGATGTACTTCAAGAAAAGGATTTTACAGGTAAGCTGTTATTAAAAATCCTTTTTTTTCAGATCCTCAGAGAGTTCTTTGCCATGAGGTGCCATGTTGAACTTCCAGTGACCAGTATGAGAGAGTGAGAGCGATAACAACAAATTTAACAGGCCTGCTCCCCACTCACACCTGAGACCTTGTAACACTAACGAGTCACATGACACCAGGGAGGGAAAATGGCTACTTGGGCCAATTTGGACATTTTCACTTAGGGGGTGTACTCACTTTTGTTGCCAGCAATTCAAGCCCCGTACACACGGCAGAGAACCTCGACGGGCAGAACACATCGTTCCACCCGTCGAGGTTCTCTGCCGGCCGTCAGAATCGGCGACCCACCCGTCGGGAAAGGCAACCAGCGGGCCGTCGAGCAAATAGAGAACCTGTTCTCTATTTGCTCGACGGGTTTCCCGACGGGCGGGGCTCGCCGAGAGCGTACACACGGCCTAGGTTCTCGGCAGAATGCGGCTCCCAGCGAGGTTCTCGCTGGTTTCTGCCGAGAACCTCGGCCGTGTGTACGGGGCTTCAGACATTAATGGATGTGTGTTGGGTTATTTTGAGGGGAAAGCAAATTTACACTGTTATACAAGCTGTACACTCACTACTTTACATTGTTGCAAACTGGAATTTCTTCAGTGTTGTCATATAAAAAGGTATAATAGTTACAAAAATGTGAGGGGTGTACTCACCTTATATATATATATATATATATATATATATATATATATATATATATATATATATATACACACATACACACTGTATATAATTTTAGCACATACTCCCTCTGATTTCTTCTGCTCAGTGCACGCGTGACACACCATCAGAAGAAGGTGTGTCCCAATCCTGCCCACACAATCTTAGTTGCAGTTCCAGTAGTTGGAAGAAAGCAAGGAGGGGGCATGGTCCATCTTGGGGGATGTTCCTGCAGTCCTCCTGAGTGCCTGAAACTGCTGGGGGAAGAAGTAGGGGGAGGAGATTTGTCTTGATAATGTGCATGTCATTCAAGACAGTTGGTAACTTTGGGTGATTAGGGTGGGTCCAGGCACACCTGGCACACCCTGTGCACACACATATGGCTGCCATGTACAGCTGCACCAGATTTAGCACTCTCCTGTTTTAGTAAATCAACCCTATATTGTTACATTGTATTTTTATTCTTTGCTGGCTAGCTGGTAGGTGTACTGGTAAATACTTTGGGCCAGATTCACATACAATTACATTGGCGCAGAGTGTCAGAGATACACTACGCCGCCGTATTTTACCTGGCTCTACGACAAATTCATGTAGATTTTGGCCCGTAACGTACGGCGGCGTAGTGTATTTCTCGCGGCGGAATCGAAATACGCGATTAGGGGGCGTGAAGCATTTAAATTAGGCGTGTCCCCGTGGCGATTGAACTGCGCATGCTCCGTTTAGAAATTTCCCGCCGTGCATTGCGCAAACTAACGTTGATACGTCATTTGTTGTTTGAGTAGCATCGTTTAGGTACATTCCTATTCCCGGACGACTTACGTAAAAAATAAAAACAAACGTTGAAATTCGACGCGGGAACGACGGCCATACTTAACATGGGCTGTCTAATATTAGACCAGATAAAAGCTGGAATAACTTTACGCGGCAAAAAGATGACTACAAATGCCGTAAGAGATTGTGAATGACGCTCGTAACTTCGTGGATCGTCGGAAAAAGCTCATTTGCATACCCCGACGCGGAAAACAACGGGAACTCCACCCAGCGGCCACAAAATTATTGCAGCGTAGATCCGAAGGCGTACGAACATGTAAGGCAGTCGGATTGAAGCCCGAAGCCGTTGTTTCATGGTTTGAGGCTTCAGACTAATGAAACGACGCACATAATTTGAAAGTACTCCGGTCTAACGAAAGATAGACCGGAGTAAGGTCTCTGTGAATCTAGCCCTTTGTGTGTTGCTTGCTCTGTGCAAAGCATTTTGTTTTGTGTGCATCTGAATGCAGCACTAATGAATCTGGCCAATGCATACAGCTGCATCTATTGTAAATTTTAACAGTGTTTAGAGACTATTTTGCTGTAATTAATGATGTATTATGTAAAGGTTTGTGCATTGTTAACATGTGTGGCAGTATGCAGCGTGCTAGTACTAATACCCACCACCACTGTTTAGGGCTGAAGAGCCGAACTGCCTATTGAACTTCATTGATCTCAGCTCGTCGTACGTGTTGTAAGTCACCGCGTTCTCGATGGTCGGAATTTCCGAAAAGATTTGTGTGACCGTGTGTATGCAACACAAGTTTTGAGCCAACATTCCATCAGAAAAAAATCCACGGTTTTCTTGTCGGAATTCCATTCGTGTGTACGCGGCATAAGATTTAAGTGAAGTGCACACATGGAATCCGTGCTAGGTGCATGGTGGGACCTCATACTGTTACTGTGAGTAAGGTAGTGGCGATACGCTGGACAGGCGGAGAGGCCATTGGCTCTGTATGTCTCCCCTAATTGCAAGTTACCATGTTGGTGTACATGACATCAAGAGCATTTACTAGAGTGTATTCATGCTTGTCATCTACCGGGTCATGAGAAATGCTCAAGTAAAGGTACACGTGTTTAAGGCAAATGACCATGTACAAATTGCCTAGAGTAGCCCAGAAGAACCCTGGGGTAGACTTCTCATGTGACCCTTGCTTGGTACCCAATGAGGAGGGAAACAGAGGATGTGACGACCACCCTGGTACACCAACCCTGCCCCACAAACAAATTTTCCTTCACTTCCTATGCTGCTGACTACAGATAAGTTGTCTATCTTCTGTGAGCACCTTCAGCAGGAGTTAGGGATGGAGACAGATATTTCATTGAGCCGTGACAGCTTGCAGTACCATCTACTATGTAGTTTATAGATCGTTTCTTGTATGTTAACAGAACATTTAACCACTTGCTGACCGAGCCATAGCCGAATGACGGCTACAGCTTAATTCTGGGAGGACAATGACGTCCCCCCCAGACTCACGCTTCCCACGTGCACACAGAAGTGTTCGTGCTCGCTAGGTTCACAGGACTCGGCGCATCACGAATCGCGGTA
The DNA here is from genome assembly GCA_029574335.1 of Rana kukunoris. Taxonomy (NCBI): domain Eukaryota; kingdom Metazoa; phylum Chordata; class Amphibia; order Anura; family Ranidae; genus Rana; species Rana kukunoris. The sequence goes on from CM056052.1 coordinate 58,938,964, forward strand.
AAGGGCCAATTACAGCAGCCCTTTACCACGTGATCGCTCCGTCCAATGAAGGAGCGATCACTTGTCAACAAACCGGCACATGTCCGGTTCAGCTCTCTTCTCACATGCTGTACATAGCGATCGGTACAGCATGCAAGAAGAGAGGAGAGACTGCAGCAGCACATCCATGCCTCATTCTAGCCCAGCTGTATTTTATTTATGCCCATATGTGCCTCATTCATGCCTCACCTGTGCCTTATTAATGCCTCACATGTGCCTCATTCGTGCCTCACCTGTGCCTCATTCGTGCCACATCAGTGCTCATCCGTGCCTCATCCTTGATGATAGAAAGGATCAGGAAGTTCTCAAAAGTTTTTTGTGACTGTTACATTTTCCATACATGCTCTAAAAAAATGGGCTCACATTGAAAATGAGATAAGTAAACAGCACTTAAACACAAATATATGGATTCCACCCAAATTTAGAATAATTAACCCAAACACACATAGTATAACAAAACAGGTTTATAAGGTATGGGATTTGGTACATAAGCGGGAAAAATGGGAATATAATTCCCCATTAATCCCATTAGTAAACACAAATTTATTTGCACCGGGAAATAGGACTAAATTAGGAAAAAAAATAGGTAGTAAAAGACTAGGGGATATAGTAGCACAAGGGAAAATAATAAATAAAGATGAGATTCACGTAGTAGCAGGGACACAACAAATAACGGATTGGGAATACGTACAACTAAAGCACTTTGTAAATACACTCCCAGCACCAATAAGAGATAATATAGCACAAAACCCAATAGAAAAACTTTGCACCAGGGGAGAACCATTACAACATGGAATCGCGACGACTTACAAAATCCTTACAGAAATAGGGACAAAAGATACACTACAAAGCATAGATGCCTGGGAGAAAGAAAGCGGAGAAAGAATAGAAGAGACACAAATGATCAGAGCGACATTCACCTATGCAAAAGATTAACAACAGTAGAAGCTAATTATAAATGCATGATGCGATGGCACTTGACACCAGCAAGACTAAATAAAATATCATCAGCTAACTCCCCCCTTTGCTGGAGGAACTGTAACCAAGTAGGAACTGCTCTGCATATATGGTGGGATTGCCCGAAAATTCGGGAATTTTGGATTGAGATCCTCAAAATGATTGAGGAAATCTCAGGAGAAAAGATCCCATTAGATTTTTTGACCTGTCTCTTTCATAGACAGGGTCTAATAAAAGGGGAAAAAAATTCGCCTCAACATTGGTCCCAGTGCTGTTAAATGCAGCAAAGGGACTGATCCCGAAATTCTGGCTCCACCCACATAAACCTCCTCTAAAAGAACTTATACACAGGGTTGACCATATCGCAGAGATAGAGTATTTAAGAAGGGTTGACCTGGGGGATGAGACGGGAGGAAGAGATGGAAAGATATGGGATCAGTGGAGAACCTATAAAACAACGGAAAAAGTTACTGCAATATTATTAGAAATAAATCAGTAAATGTTGACCCGATCCAATAGGGAAAAGAGGGAAGAAGTGGGGGGGGGGGTTTAACAACAGGGGGGGGGGGGGAAATAAAAAAAAAAAAAAAAAAAGACGGCTACAGCTTAATTCTGGGAGGACAATGACGTCCCCCCCAGACTCACGCTTCCCACGTGCACACAGAAGTGTTCGTGCTCGCCAGGTTCACAGGACTCGGCGCATCACGAATCGCGGTAAAGGGCCAATTACAGCAGCCCTTTACCACGTGATCGCTCTGTCCAATGAAGGAGCGATCACTTGTCAACAAACCGGCACATGTCCGGTTCAGCTCTCTTCTCACATGCTGTACATAGCGATCGGTACAGCATGCAAGAAGAGAGGAGAGACTGCAGCAGCACATCCATGCCTCATTCTAGCCCAGCTGTATTTTATTTATGCCCATATGTGCCTCATTCATGCCTCACCTGTGCCTTATTAATGCCTCACATGTGCCTCATTCGTGCCTCATTCGTGCCTCATTCGTGCCACATCAGTGCTCATCCGTGCCTCATCCTTGATGATAGAAAGGATCAGGAAGTTGTCAAAAGTTTTTTGTGACTTTTACATTTTCCATACATGCTCTGCCATATTTTCGTTTTCAGTTCAACTAAAAAGTGTTATGTTAATTATTGGAGACTGGAAAACTAAGTCATCCCTGGCTTCTTGTATGTTTTGGATACTCCAACAGTGGGACCCCCTGCTAAAATGTATGTCCATCTGGCAGTCTGGGGTGTTTCGGCCTAATTTGTGTATTCCAGCTCCTCCTGTTGCATTATGTAAATTATTATTATATAAATAATAAAACAAATTCACTTATGATGGCTAGACCATATACAGATGAATAGCTCAGAATTATTTAATGCAGAAAATATGTATTTTTGTAAATAGGCAAGAGCATTAAAATCCATTGACAGTAATTGATAGACTCTAAGCTCCATACCACCTCTCTCCTCTGCAGTTATTCTACATTTAATTTAATTAGGCCATTCCTTACAGTTCCTAGTCATGGTGACAGCAACCACTGCCTCTGGCCAAATACCATCTAATACTAAAAGGAAACCAAACACCAGTCTCTTTACATAGTGAATACAAATCTTTTTAAAATTCCAGAACTTCTAATTAAGTTAGCACATTTCAAGTTTAATTATTATCTTCTTTTATATATGTGTTGTCTCTTTACTGGGAAAACACAGCATTTAACAATTTAATTAGTGTTTGAGATCTCATGAGACAATATTAATGCTAATAATCCCTGTTCTTTATATAATCAAGACTGACAGAGTAAAAAAAAAAAAAAAAATACAAAAAAACACTACATTTTTGCTGACTATTTTTCACTTAAAAAAAAAAAAAAAGCAATATTAAAAAATTACTTTATGGCTTAAGGCCAAAACACCTTAGACTGACAGATGGACAGACATTTTAGCAGGGGGTCCCACTGTTGGAGTATCCAAACATTTTATGTTATGCCTTTTTTTTTAAACATTGTTGTAGCTGGGAATTCTAGCTTATACCAGGTTGTTTTGTCACTTATCCTCTTTTATGTATTTTGGTACTTGTTACATTTATGATATCCTTATTGGGAAAACACAGTACAGTGGCGTCACCAGGGTTAGTGTTTTTTTACAATTTTAAAAATAATTTTTAGTTAAAATTTTATTTTTTTACAATTTTATTTTTACAATGCTGTTGGGGGAGGGGTTGGATAACATATCAGGAGTCTAAATAGACCCCTAACATCTTACCTTTTAGACAGAGAGGAATTGAGGACACAGATTCTTCAATTCCTTTTTCTTTAGCCTCTTTTGCACTGCAGATGAGTAAACAGGAGACAGTGGCTCCTGTTCATTGATAAACTGAGGCAGTTTATCAATGAACTATGCTGTGTTGTGAATAGACACAGGAGCGAACTGTACCATTTACACACTGTGTCCAATTCAGAAAAAGGAGGGTTCATTAAATGACATATTGACCAGTCCCTTCCCCCACTCTACATCCACCTGTGTGCCTGCATCAGTTTGTGGGAAAGGGAAGCCAACGGTGCTGCAGGGGGACAAGTGGGGGCCCAGGCACACAGAGGGGAATCAGATGTGGGTAGAACAGGGAAGGTGATCGGTACGGAAGGACAATTATAGAATGATGCAATTTGTCTCTCTCTCTCTCCAGCAGCCAAAAGCCAGTGGGCGGGAGAGGGGGAGAAACAGGATTTCAGATTCTGGAGGAAGAGACACAATGCATCATTTTGTATATGTCCTCCTGCCCCGCCGCACCAATGTGGTACCCCCATATAGGTGGTACTGATGTCACCCCTCTGGCGTGTGTCAATTGGGTGCAGTCCACACCCCCGAACCCCCATAGCGATGCCACTGACACATTATGTAACAAGTTAATTACTGAGATCTCATCAGGCAATATTGATGCTAACTATATATCATCAAGGCTGACAAACTGTAAAAAAAAATCATTCTGGCTAACTATTTTTCCTGACACAGCATGACAGCATATACGTATGAGAAGGCTCCGCCTCCCTGCTCAATCACGACCGGTTATACTATAAAAGTAGGTCTCCTCCCTTACCACAGTATTCTCTGTTTTTTCCTTATGCTACTGCTAGAAAGCAGGAATTTTTTTTTCTCTCACCTTGTTGGACACTTCCGGCCAAGCCGCACAGGTTCATGCCTCTCCTGTGTCAAAGCTCCCCGCTGTACAGGCAGACCTGAACATCTGATGGGGGAGACCTTACCTCCAGCAAGATCGATAAAAATTTGGGGTGCAGGTACCTGGTCTAGGAGAGCTATCCCAGAGCAAACACGAACGGCTGCTCACTCACAAAATGGCGGCGGTACGACTTCCGGGTACAGCAAGATGGCAGAAACATGACCTCCGGTGACAGACGAGCCTATGGATGGCCAGCCGGGTGAAGCAAGATGGCGGCCGAAAAACTGGTCCGGTCAGGTTAGACGCTGGGGGCGTCTCAGAAATGGAGCGCACGAGATATAAACTCTGAAAAACAGCCTGTACACAGAGCGCAGCACAAGGTTAGTGCACCAGCACCGTTACCAGGCGCTACAACACGCAAATCGAGATCCAGGTACTGTAGGAAACTTACATGGTGAAAGTTTCATTAAAACCATGTTATGACAAGTAACTAAGTGGGACTATCTATGAATTTCAGAATCATGAGCTCTCCTGGAGACCAGCCACGTATCCGAAGGTGAGGGCAGGTAGGTATGTATGTCTGCATGACATATCCTTTAAAAGAGTGCATTTACTGATTGACTGTAAATCTGTTTCAGCCCGCAGTTGCCACATCATTCCTCCAAGAGCAAGGAGACACAGCACAGACATGCCTCAAGCTCTGAGAGATCAGCATCACACTCTAAAGCCTGAGATCAAAGCCGGCACATACTCAGCATGGAGATGAGAACAGAGATGATCTCTGTGTAGGATGTGGAAGAGTGGCCCTTAGAGGGAAATCTTGTGTAAAGCCTGTTTGCGTGAAGCAGCAACAGATAATAGAGACTGAAAAAGCTGAAATGATCCAAATAATAAAGCAGACGGTTAAAGAATCTATACACGATTCAAAACCAACAACTAATGAACCCAGAGAGTCTAGCAGGGGTCAAGGTGCGACCCAAAGACCTAGAGACCCATCCCCAGAGTGGGATTCCGGGGAGGATTCCCAAATGGATGACACAAAGCTACGTTTTAGATACTCGGCGGTGCAACCGTTGATAAAAGCTGGAAGAGAGGCACTTCAGTGGGAGGAAGAAGTGACTCATCCCGCAAAAGCGAGAAAGTATTATCCACAATTGAAAAAGACAACGCTGTCATTCCCTCTCATAGAAGAGGTAAAGGAAGTGATTCAGGAGGAGTGGGAAAAGGTGGACAGAAAAGGGTCACCTGTCAATAGATTTATACGTATGTATCCCTTTAAGGCAGAGGACATGCATAATTTGGAAACTCCCCCATTGGTTGATGCCGCTTTCGTGAGGTTGGCATGTCACATAACGCTTCCGATGGACGAAGCAGTGTCCTTCAAGGACCCCTTAGACAGAAGGATGGACGCAGACATGAAGAGAACCTATCTAGCTGCAGGCAGTGCATGCAGGCCTGTCTTAGCATTTGCAACACTTGCAAAAGCCATCACAGCATGGGCAGAATAAATAAAGGGGGAAATACAGTCGGTTGCAGACATGACGGCATCCCTCGAATTCATAGACAATATTATACAGTCTGGTGACTATGTTAGAGAAGCAGCTATTGATTTGTTATGTTGCTCAGCGAGGGCCATGCAATCCTCGGTCATGGCAAGAAGAGTTCTATGGCTTAAGCCATGGACGGCAGATACCTCATCAAAAATAAATTGGTGTCGCATCCCCTTTAATGGGACTGCATTATTCGGAAATATGATTGATTCGGCAATATCAAAAGTGACAGGGGGCAAGTCAGGGCTGCTCCCACAAGATGTAAAACCGAAACAGAGACGCTTTCCGGGGTGAAGGCAATAAAGTAAGGGAGTTCAGACCCTTTAGGCCTCTCAAAGAGTACAGAAAGGGCACAAAGCCAACACAGTCAACAGTGACACGGATGTCGAAGGCGGGCACAATGTCGGAACAACAGAAACCTTTTTGAAGGTTTCTCCATCCAGACAGGTGCAGTGGGGGCCAGACTACGCAGGTTTGCTTGTGTCTGGATGGATCAAGTCAAGGAGCCTTGGGTAGCGGAAGTTGTCCGAGTAGGATACCGCTGGAGATTTCTAGTCACTCCTGCGACCCCACATTTCTGCCCCACATGTTTACCTCAAGACAGATGGAAACATCAGTTAATATTTGAGTATGTGCAAACACTACTTCACAAGGGTGCAGTGGAACCAGTGCCAATACAAGAACAAGGGCAAGGTTTCTTTTCACCACTTTTCTTAATTCAGAAAAAAAAAACAGGTGACTTAAGAGCCATATTAGACCTAAGAGAACTGAACAAGAGGATCTCTGTTCAGAGTTTCAAGATGGAGTCATTGCAGTCAGTAACACAAGCTCTCACAAAGAACGAGTGGATGCTATCCCTCGACCTGAAGGATGCATATTTGCATGTCCAAGTGCATGCACAACTGCACAAGTACCTAAGGTTCGCGGTGGTGGAACAGCATTTTCAATTCACGTGCCTACCATTTGGCCTAGCAACCTCACCCAGAACCTTTTCCAAGGTTCTACTTCCGATAATAGCAATTCTAGGCATGAAGGGCCTACAAACGTTTCATTATTTGGACGACATCCTATTAACAGCAAAGGACCCACAAGTCCTTCTGAGTCATTGACAAACGTTAATAGACACACTGCAGAGGTTTGGATGGATGATCAATTGGGAGAAGAGCCAGTTGGAACCATCACAGAGAATACTGTTTTAGGGGCGATCCTGGTCACCCACAAAAACATGGTGGAACTTCCCAAACAGAAGATGGTAACCCTACTGAACAGGTTAGAAAGTGTATCCAGGAAAAAATACCTGTCGGAGTCGAATTGCCTCAGTATCCTGGGGACGCTCTCCTCAACTATCCCAAAGGTGAAGTGGGCACATTGGAGGATGAGAATATTTCAGAAAGGTCTCCTCAAGCAATGGCAGATCAGTCAGACAAAGGATTCATTTAACTTGGAAAAAGGAAGAGATCCCTGGACTGGTGGAAAGACTGGTGGAAAGACCCGGTAAACCTTCACAGGTGTCAACAGTTAGTAACAGACCCGCCTCACGTAATAACTTTGGATGCGTCAGCATCAGGGTGGGGAGCACACCACGAGGGGCTGTTAGCCCAAGGCAAGTGGAAGTACAGAAGGAGGGAGGTCTCCAATGTCATAGAGTTGAGAGCGGCCTTGTGTGCATTGGAAGCATTCCAGATACAGATCCAAGAACAAGAGAGTGATAATACAGATGGACAACAGGGCAGCGGTCACCTACATAAAGAGACAGGATGGAACGCAAAGCCAGTCACTGCTGAAAGAGGTGACACCCATAATGGAATGGGCACAACAAAACCTACTCGACCTGTCAGCAGTCTATATCCCAGCCCTGCAGAAGTTTGTGGCGGACACACTGAGCAGACGGACCCTAGATCCCAACGAGTGGTCACTAAACCAGTCAGTATTCCATTGGATATGCAAACAATGGGGATATCCAGACATGGATCTGATGGCAATTGCAACCAATACAAAGTGCAGGCGCTTCTTAGCAAGGGCAAGGTTCCAGGAAGCGGAAGCAATAGACGCTCTCAACGCCAGATGGATCTGCAGGCTAGCGTATATTTCCTCCGATCCCCATAATCTTCAAATTACTCAACAGAGTAAGAACACACTCAGGGACAGTCATAGCAATAATCCCAATGTGGTCACGCAGACCGCGGTTCCCACCGCTACAGTCATTGACAGTGGGCCGACCCATGCCTCTCCCGAATATCCCGGACCTATTACAACAGGGTCAGGTAATGCATGCAGACCCAGGAATTCTACACTTAGCTGCCTGAAGGCTGAAGGGAGAAGGTTAACAAAAGCAGGACTTACCACAGAGGTGGTGAAGACATTATTGAAGGCTAGAACATCTACTACTAACCAAACCTATTCAAGGATATGGGAAGTATTCAAATCTTTTGCAGAGGCACAACAGTTTAATCCCAGAACACCTTCAGAACCACAAATTCAAAATTTCCTTCAGACGGGTTTAGACAAGGGTTTCAGTGTCAGCACACAGAGCACAGGTATCAGCCCTATCAGCACTATCAGGAGTAAAATGGGCATCGCGATGTCTAATCCGTCAATTTCTGAGAGCATGCACAACAATTCATCCTGTGAAAAGATCATATGTCCCACCTTGGGACCTTCAAGTAGTGTTAGGCCTCGTACACACGAGGGGATATGTCCGCTGAAAACGGTCCGATGGACCGTTTCAGCAGACATCTCCGCTCGTGTGTATGGGCTAGCGGACAGATTTCTCCACCCGACAGATTTCAAAGCATGCTTTGAAATCTATCCGGTGGGAATCTGTCCGCCCGACATGTCTGCTGGTTAGTACACTTACCAGCAGACATGTCGTCCCCCACCGCCGCCACGCCGCCGCCGAATGGATTCGGCGCATGCGCGGAAGTGTTTAACTTCCTGGTGCGTTGACGTGGCGGTGACGTGGCGGCGTCAACGTCACCGCCGCGTCACCCCCACGTCACCGCGCCGTCCGGCGGCGGGGAATTTGATCCGATGGTGTGTACACGCCATCGGATCAAACTCCCGATCGGACATATCCGATGGAAATGGTCCGCGGACCGTTTTCATCGGATATGTCCGATTGTGTGTACGAGGCCTTAGACTTTCTATTACAAGAACCCTTTAATAAAGGACAGTCCACAGCGTTGAGAAACATCTCAGCAAAGGCAGTGTTTCTCACGGCAATAACCTCCGGCAGAAGGGTGTCGGACTTGCAGGCCCTAGGCTGCAAACCACCATACTTTTGTCTAATGACGCACAGGGTAGTGTTACGAACTCTACCACACTATAGACCGAAGGTCAACCCCTCATTCCATATAAACCAAGATATGGTACTTCCAACATAGCAGAGACATCCCATAGTTTGGATGTGGGATCTGTCCTAGAAACCTACATAGAGATGACGGCAACATTCAAGAAGAAGGAAAATCTATTCATTATATATGAAAGTCACAGAAAAGGTCTGGCAGCATCTAAAAGGGTGCTGGCATCATAGCTATTCAAGGTCATAAGGAGAACTTATGTGGCGGAACATCTAGATCCTCCAGCAGAGCTTAAAGCGCATTCCACACGGGCGATGGCAACATCATGGGCGAATTTCAGGGGAGTCACCCCAGAACTCATCTGTAGGGCCGCAACTTGGGCGAGCTTTATTACATTTCTAAACCACTATAAAGTGGATCCGGCAGCTTTTACAACAGTACAGTTTGGTGGCGCGGTGTTACAGGGAGTGACATGAAGTAATGTCACAAATAAGTAAAGATACATAGTAGTATATGTATAAAATAAATAAGTACAGCATTACCCACCCGTCTGGTCTGGTGATTTGGTACATTCCATACGTATATGCTGTCATGCTGTGTCAGGGAAAGGGAAAATGTTATACTTACATAACGGTAATTTTTCCTTTCCTGATGCAAGCATGACAGCATATAGGTCCCCTCCTAAGAAAAAAAAAAGAGAAGGTAAAAGGTTCAATAAAGGCCTTTCGCAGTGATACTAAATTATGAGAATACTGCGGTAAGGGAGGAGTCCTACTTTTATAGTATAACCGGTCCTGATTGGGCATGGAGGCGGAGCCTTCCCATACGTATATGCTGCCATGCTTGCATCAGGAAAGGAAAATGACCGTTAGGTAAGTATAACGTTTTCCCTTTTCATAAACAACCCCTCAATGTTAAAAAATACATTAGGGCAACATTGTTAACGTGGAATTTTATGTGTTTTTTTTAACGTTTTTATGTTATGCTTTTTTTTTTCTCTTTTACATTTTTTTTTTTTTTTTACTATTGTTGTAGCTGGGAATTCTTGCTTATATCAGGTTGTTATTCAAATAAATTTAAATTGCCAATATGCCTATGAAGGTTCTCATTTTTGAGATCAAGGTATGGTTACCAACTAGTAATTAGTGTCATTTAGCTATACTTGTAAGGCTGAATTTCACAAAATACTACTAACTACAAATTGCCACAACTAACACGTTGTGGTGCTAAATGAAATCCCAATTAAAATAGATATAGAATAGATAAGTAGTCTGAAAAAAATGGTGTCTAAATAGGACTGTAGGGTATGTAAATAGGATTGTTCTATCCAATAGGCACCAAGTTAGACCTAATGCACTCAATAATCAGCACACTGGTCAGACATGCCATTTTTCTCTTCAATACAAATCTAAGGAAACTTATGCTGAGGGGAGTGGCTGTCACTGAGCTATGCCAGCACAGACCACTACAGTGTGAGGGAAGGAAGCATTATTTGTAATGAAAAAGGAATTTTAATACATTTCTGTCATGGACCTTGGAATGCAGAAGTGTCTCCTGGAAATCTGTTACACAGTGGGGGGTCTTTTGCTTTGTCTTAAGGCTCCAGATGGCTCCATTGTTCTGTGTCTGGCTATTGTGTACATTGATTGCCCCCTGGGGCTTCTGTCTCATTACACATAGCAGTCATGCTATTCAAGCTATCGGACCAATCCCTGTTGACTATTCCAAGTCCTCATTTGCATGGCTAAGGAGGAACTGAGTGAGAAATACAAATGTACTTTACAATTGACCAATAGGAAAGCGGTTGTTGGGGGTGGGATGTTCCAATTTCTGTATTAAAGTGTGTTGTGTGGCTCCCAATAAAAGAGCTGTCCTGTTTGAACTTACATACAGCCTGCCTTGTGTTTGTTCTAATGGATCTCGAACGGCACATAGCTGTAGTTCAGATCCCGGAGCCTTGGATGACTGAACCTTCAGACGTTGCAATCTGCAATCTCATCCAATAGTAGCAGAGGAGTGTTGGGAGAGCGGAAGCGAGCCAGCAAGGGTCTCTTTACAATTTCCAAGCTAAAAAGTCAGTGTCAAATCATACCACACAGATGTACAGATGTACAGAGAAATAAAAAGGTGTTAGAATTCAGTTGTGCTTAGGTTTAACTTTTAAGGAAACCTAGAATAATCGTCAAACCTTTGGATTAGCATTACAGCCAGACAGCAAGCATTTTTAAAAGGAGATTTCAGTAGTGGTAGCCTAAGTATTTTGTCTGGACAATTTTCTTAATTAAACTCCAGAGACTCATCTTCAAGCTATCTAATGCAGTACAGGGCTTTCTACAGCAATCCAATTAATTTAGCAGAGTTTCATGATTGATTTACTGCTTTGATGTGAGAGATTATGCAATGATTGTGTGGTCTTCTTCCTGGCATGTCTTTAAAATATAATGCCTGTCCACTCACATGAAGGAAATATGTAAACACTGCATGGGACTTTTATTTAGTATGTTCAGAAATTATGCTGTCTGCAGAATGTGGAAAACTGTTCTTTATATTTTCAAGATGCTCAAAAAAGATTGGATACATACAGTTTTTAGCATAAATGAGTACACCCCCTACAGATTTGTCAGAAAACCTTTACTTTCCTTTCAGCGCCTGCAGTGTGAAAGGGGTCTAAAAGTAAAATTCCTTTAAGATGTAACTATCAAGACTGCTTGCATTTTAGGCTTATTGGGTTCCTATAGGAACTTACCAGGGTGAGCTTCCTCTCCAATCTGGTTGCATTGGGGATCTTGTCATAGTTCTGGATCTCTTGGTATGCCTTATGAAGCTTCCAGACTATCCTGGTATAACAGGTGATAATGGTCACAGCAGGAGCGATGGTGCACAGTATGAACATGCTAATGATAAATGAAAATCCATTGGTGGAATTCTGAAACTCAGCCCAGGCGATGGTGCAAGAGACCCCAAATGGTTCTGGCCCGTAGTGGCCCCAGCCAACCAATGGGAATATTGCCCACAGCAATGCGTAAGACCATATGCCAGCTATTAGGATGTAGATTGCTTGCTTCCGAATGGTATTACCTGGAAAACACAATTAACAGTTCTGAGTGATAGATACAGTTATCAGAAGATTCAGTGATCAGAAGATTCAGTGTAAATGTAAAATTCTTAAACTAGCTGTAAACCTCAGATTATGGTTAAATGTGTAGGCTAGATTGTTCGTTAAATTTCTTTCTATACAAAAATGTTTTGCCTTTTGTAACGGGTTGACCCGTGACACCCAGAGACTTTTGAGGGATGGGGGCTACTCCTGTGCCAGCGGCACCAAGGAGTCTTGGGTCTAAGGTCACCCTGTGCCCCTTTTGGGCATAGGGTGGCTAATAAATCATAATTCATGTTTGCAGGATATACTAGAATATTACAAGTGGTTTATGTTGACCTAACCAGGTCAATAGGACAGGGACTCATTTCTCTGTGTAACAGGCTGTGGAAATGCTAAGTGAGGCTGGCCCCTGAAAGACCTTTCATTGTGCGATAACACTGTTTAAAGCCTATTGATGATCAGGTGTGAATACCTTTCTGTCGGAGACAGACCGTCTGTCTAAAGATGTGGATTGAGGGGAACTCATTGTGTGATGGTGTTTTGTTTGAATTCTATTGATAAAGGAATGTCACTTCTCAGGTGTCGTAATTAGTTCATGTTAATTATAGACCGGTGCCAAAGTGTCTCTCTAAAATCTGTATAGAAGCTCCCAGTGTGTGATGAGGGGGTTGGAGATTTCTTTGTTCCCGTGATTACTGTAATATGTTGTACTGTATATATAAGCAAGCTAAGATAACATTAAAGTGTTCATTCATTTTGAAACCAGAGGATAGAGCTGTGAGTCTCATTTTCTGGGGAATTGATATGGATCATGTCGGCTGGTTTCTCGGTGTGTCGGATAAGCTGTCTTGGGTTGATGGAAGGTCGTAAACGGTGGTGACCGTTACACCTTTTATTTCTATTTTTAACAGAATGAGTTGTTTTACAAGGTGATCGTTTACAATCATTTGAAGCTTGTCATAGACTGATCAAAATTTTGAATGCCGCTGTCAGAATGCAATGTCCTAGCGGAGGGGGGAGGGGGGTTATGTTTGTGTGGACAGCTCATTTCTTTAAATTGATTTAACAGACAGTTTTTTTTTGTTCAGCCCCCTGGCTGAATGAAAGAGAACTAACTGTGTATAGCCAGCATTAACCTAGGCAAAGTCACATGGCTTAAACCAAGGACAACTCTTGTTTTAGAATTAAAACCTCGGATTGAGAGTAACGTGGTTAACGAGCGTTTCGCAATACGAGCACTTTTTTTTATATATTATCCTGACTCGTTTGCGAGTGTTGTCTCGCAAAACGAGCAGGATTCAAGCCACAGCGGTGTGCAGTACTGCATTTGGCCTGAGATGCGGGGGTCCCGGGGCTGATTAGAGCCGTTCAGAAAAACTCGGAATTACTCCATTTCCGAGCCTTTTCCAGTTCAGCCGAGCTGTCCCTGAGCCATTCCAAGTATTTCCGAGCCCCTCCGGTGCCCCCCCCCACCTCTGGTCACATGCGGTATTGCATGCCAAAGAAGTCAATGCGGAACAAATGATTTCTGTTTCCATTAATGGGGAAACTCGCTTTGATATGCAAGTGCTTTGGATTACAAGCATTCTCCTGTAACGGATTATGCTCGTAATCCAAGGTTCCACTGTATTGTATAATGTAACTCAGAAGAAATAACATACTCCGAGTTGTAATGTTACTGAAAGATCCACTTTAGTCCTCACTGGGCTATTTTGATAAATTTGCCATTCATTAAAAATGTATAGCTGCCAGAGAACAATTATATAATTTTGGAAGGAAATATAGAATACAGTGGCGGTGCGTCTATAGAGGGCGCAGGAGCGCCGACCTCTCTCGCTCCTGCACCGCCACTGAAAAACCAATACATAGATATATGCATTGCAGTGGCGACAATGGCATGGCACAGTGGCGAAAATTGATGGGCACAGTGGCTGCGTTTGGCATGGCACAGTGGCAACAATTAATGGGCACAGTAGCGACAATGGCATGGCATAGTGGCGACAATTGATGGGCACAGTGGCGACAATTGATGGGCACAGTGGCTGCATTGGGTATGGCACAGTGACGACAATTGATGGCACAGTGGCTGCGTTTGGCATGGCACAGTGTCAACAATTGATGGGCACAGTGGCAACAGCATGGCACAGTGACAACAATTGATGGCACAGTGCCTGCATTTGGCATGGCACAGTGGTGACAATTGATGGGCACAGTGCCGACAATGGCATGGCACAGTGGTGACAATGGCATGGCACAGTGGCTGCATTTGGCATGGCACAGTGGTGACAATTAATGGGCACAGTGGTGACAATTAATGGGCACAGTGGTGAAATTGGCATGGCAGTGTCGACAATTGATGGCATGGCACAGTGGCGACAATTGAAGGGCACAGTGGCAACAATTGGTGGCACAGTGGCTGCATTTGGCATGGCACAGTGGCTGCGTTTGATGGCATGGCACAGTGGCGACAATTTTTATGGCACAGTGGCGACAATTTTATGGCACAGTGACTGCGTTTGATGGGCACAGTGGGCGGCAATTGATGGGCACAGTGAGGCTGCAATTGATGTTTTTTGGGGGTTTTTTCGTTTGTTTGCACCCCCCAAAAAATTTTGAGCACCAGCCACCACTGGATTACACCAACTTATTTGGTACATAAAAGTATAGACAATCGTTGATGATTCAAATAGAAAACCTGAGGATTTTTCTTTTGCATTTACATTTTTATAGAAAAAAAAATGCATGTAAAGATAGACATAGCAATAAAACATTTAGAAGCTCTGCCAGAAAAAGAATGTTGTAAAATAAGGGCAAAGAGTTAGTCCGGATGTCAGTGTGTTTAGGGATCCCATGGCCAGTTTTATTCATCATCGTTGTAGCAAACATGAAACAAATTATTTCTTTTGCAGGGGGTCTGTGTTCGCACAATCCATACAGAACAGAACATTCAGCCTCCTGCCTAGTTATGAGACAATTGGAGTTTCCTTATATGTGTTGGCTGTTCCACCACATCCTGCCTGCAGTCTCTTTCTCAAAACCACCACACTACTCATCTCAGTGAGGATTTAGTAAGTTATTAAACCCAAAAACACACTATATTGCAGCTTACCAATTCTTAGATGTTGTGGCTGCATTTGTTTTTGTTTTTTTAGGCCCTTTCACTTTTTTTTTCACCTAGTGATCTGGCCAGTAATTCTTTTAGATTTTAAAGCGGAGCTCCACCCGCATTTTTTTTTTTTTTTTTCAAAGTCGGCAGCTACTAACAGTGTAGCTGCTGACTTTGAATAAGGACACTTACCTGTCCTAGGCGCCCCCGCTGATGGCCCCCGCCGATGCCGATCCTCGATCCCGGCACCGCCATCCACAGTCAGGGAAACAGGCAGTGAAGCCGTGCGGCTTCACTGCCCGTTTCCTACTGCGCATGTGCGAGCGATGCGGTGCTTTGTGAATGGTCCGGCTGCTTTCTGGGATACACACAGTTCCCAGAATGCAGCGCGGCCCATTCACAAGAAGACACCCAGAAGAGGAGGAGGAAGAAAACAGCACCGCCGATCATGAGGGCAGATTCGGGACTTCTGCATAGCAACAGCCTATTTAGGGTGAGTATTTTTTATTTTTATTTTCCATTTCATTTTTTTTTTTTTTTTTCAGATTTTTAAAAAAATATACCGGTATATATCAGGGTGGAGCTCCGCTTTAAGTTTCTAAAATAGACCAAGCTGTCAAGCAGAAGTGGCAGTTAGAAGAATGAGACAAACCATTTAACCAGGGGCAGACTGACCATTGAGTCACTCAGGCACTGCCTAAGGGCCCCATGCCACTAGGGGGCCCCATCAGGGTTGTCAGGCTCATATATGTAAAAATCTGTGTTTTTTTTTTACATCTGTCTGAAACCAACATGCTTTTGATGTGAAAATTCCGAGATTTTAGCTGCCCCGCCTCTGCACTGCCTCCTGTAAGCCCAGGGGCCCCATAATCTTCTATTGCCCGGGGGCCCCATGAGTTGTCAGTCCGCCTCTGCATTTAACACTGACAGGGAGCTTACAATAGTCCACTTTTATTCATGTAAAACCTTTATCCCAAACAACTGCTTATAAAGTGTTAGCTGGAGTTTGGCTTTGGTTTGTTGGTCAAGTCCATCTAAATCTGCTAGTCTAACACTATACTCTTCACAGATTCACAACGCTGCTGTCCAAAGGCCAAAAGGTGTCTTTGTTGCTCCTCCATCCAGAATGCAGACACCCCAAGACAAGAAGTATGCCCAGAGACGGCTCTCTAATTAGGCAAATTAGTTGGTCGCCTAAGGCCTCGCACTCGCAGGGGCCTCGCGGCCGCCTAATTTGCCTGTGATCAATACTAATGTTGGATCTCTATCACCCCTCTCTCTTTCTTACCTCCCCCTCTTGCATTGGCTGAATATGCCTGATGGGTGAGGAGGGTGCCCTGGAAGTGGTGCTGATCCCCTGTGTGCTAGATCCGTGCATTTTCTGCAGCCATTTTTCTTGCTTGAATTATTTTTCCCATTATGGGCGTGAGTGGGGCCTCATGTCTAAGTTTTGCCCAAGGCCTCACAAAGCCTAGAGCCGCCTCCGAGTATGCAACTGGCTCGATCACCAGTGGAAAAACAAAGAAAACGTTTCTCAGAAAAGGACACTTCATCCATGTCTTTATGGACCTAGCTTTATGCATTGCTCCAAATCACTTGGTGGAGGGCCGATTATGGTGTGGCTTTGTTTTTCAGGGGTTGGGCTTGGTGCCTTAGTTCCAGTGAAGGGAACTCGTAAGGCATCAGCACACCAAGACATTTTGGACAATTTCATGCTCCCAACTTTGTGGGAACAGTTTGGGGACGGCCCCTTACTGTTCCAACATGACTACACACCAGTGCACAAAGCAAGGTCCATAAAGACATGGATGAGTGACAGAGGCGGCTCTAGGCTTTGTGAGGCCTTAGGCAAAACTTGACATGGGGCCCCCACTCACACCCATGATGGGAAAAATAATTCAAGGACAAAAGCCTCTTCCCCACAACCCTGGCCGGTGGTTGTGGGAGTCTGCAGGCAGGGGGCTTATTGGAATCTGGAAGACCCCTTTAACAAGGCAGGCCCCAGATCCTGCTTTTTTATAACTGTGGTGTGGGGGCCACCTGGTTATGTCACCTGGTGAACCCGCCCTCTTTTGACATCATTGACTGAGGGCATGCTTGGTCATTGACGTCACAAGGGGTGGTGTCACCGATATTCACTGGTTGTTTGGGACTCTGGCGGCCCCTCTCCTGAGTCAGGGCTCTTAACGCTTCCTGAGCACAGCAGCGTTAAGGTTCCCTGTCCATCAAAACTGGGATAATGCATTGGGTAAGTTAGGCAGCCATGAGGCCCCTGTGAGTACGAGGCCTTAGGCGACCGCCTAATTTAAGAGCCACCTCTGATGAGTGATTTTGGGGTGGAGGAACTTGACTGGACTGCACAAAGTCCTGACCTCAACCCCACAGAACACCTTTGGGATGAATTAGAGCAGACAGTGTGAGCCAGGCCTTGTCGTCCAACAACAGTGCTTGACCTCACAAATGCACTTCTGGAAGAATGGTAAAACATTCCCATAGACACTCCTAAACCTTGTGGACAGTCTTCCCAGAAGAGTTGAAGCTTTTATAGCTGCAAAGGGGGGGGGGGGCAACTCAATATTGAACCCTACGGACTAAGACTGGGATGCCATTAAAGTTCATGTGCATCATAGGCGTGCACAAGGGGTGTGCCAGGCGTGCCTGGGCACACCCTAATCCTGAGGTTGGCAACCTGTCACCTGCTCTTCATTGAACCACAATCCTTCCTTGCCGACACTCAGAACCTAGACAGGAAATGCGGCGAGGGTGGAATTTAGTGGAACTGATCTGTATCTTTCTCCAGCAGCTGAAAGCAGGCTTCTCCTCCTCTCCCTCTCGTCGACATACAGCTTCCACAGGAGGAAAATACAGGGGATCAGTACCAATATATGCCACCCCTACCACCCTTCCTGTCCCTGTTCCTCTTCTTTCTGTTTCCTGGGTCCCCCTGTGTGCTCCCTTGCTCCCCCTTCCTCCCATTGTTTTTGGCTGGAGAGTGGGGGAGAGGTCGGTAAATATCAAACGCATATGTTTTGGAGCTTTGGGGTGCACACCCTAATGCAATAGGCTGCGCACACCTATGATGTTCGTGTAAAGGCAGGTGTCCCAATACTTTTGACAATATAGTGTATATAACATGCAGATGAATCTGTCCAACAAGTGTGACAGAGGCCTGCATCGGACACCCCCGACAGTGTTATAGTTTGTTTGTTTGCTTGGTGTATATTAATGGCTTCAAGCACATGGACACATTTGGCCATCCAGCCTAAATACACTGGCCCAGATTCACAGAGAGTGGGCGCACATTTATGCCAGCGTAGCGCACACACAGTATGCTACGCCGGCGCAGCGCGGAGAGGCATGCACTGTATTTAGCAAGCCATTGCTCACCAAGATGTGCCAGCGTAGCGTATTTTTGAAGGCGCAGGCCAG
The DNA here is from genome assembly GCA_029574335.1 of Rana kukunoris. Taxonomy (NCBI): domain Eukaryota; kingdom Metazoa; phylum Chordata; class Amphibia; order Anura; family Ranidae; genus Rana; species Rana kukunoris. The sequence goes on from CM056052.1 coordinate 58,957,622, forward strand.
CTTAAGTGGAAGTGGGCATGACCCCATGCAAATGATTGTCCGAGCATGGTGCAGTGTTTTACGCCCGGTGTATCACGAACTGCGAATGCTCCGTGACGTTGTCATGACGTGAAACTGCACACTTATGCGCATGCTCACAACTACACTGGCACAACTGCCTAAGCTACGCGTCCAAACCATATTTGCGCCCACGCTACGCCGGCGTAAGCAAGATACATCTGGGTAGGATGGCCTGTTTTTAGACGTATGTTGGTTTTGTGGGTCTGGCGCACACATACGCAGGGCACACACATACGTCGGCGTAAAGTGATTGATTTACGTCGGCGTAAGTGCTTTGTGATTCCGGGCCTATGTGTATTTCTGGGGCAAGGTTTTCCTGGAACTGCATACAATTGCCCATAGACATGAATGGGTGAAGTCAGCTGTACAATATGGACCATCTGTGTGCATGCTTTGTGCGATCATCACAGATGAATATGTGATTGACACCACTGTTTGGGTAACCAAAATGCAATTTCAACAAAAGTCAACCCTTTCTGTTAAGAAAATCATTTTATCGGTGATAGGTCCCATCCAATGAAGTACTACTTTGCTCCTTTCCTCATTCTCACCATTGCACACTTTCTTTCTAAATATGCACCAGACTTTCTTTATGGTCTCTTTGGGCCAGATTCTCATAGAATTTCGCTTGCGTATCGTAAGCCATTTACACTACGCCGCCGCATCGTACTAGAGCAAGTGCCGTATTCTCTAACCATTTGCTCCGTAGTTTGCATGGCGTAGCGAAAATGGCCCAGCGTAAGCCCGCGTAATTCAAAGGGGGCGGCTTGTATTTAAATTAAGCGTGCCCCCGCGAACGAACTGCGCATGCGCCGGCCGGGAAAAAAGCACAGTGCGCATGCTCCAGCTCACGTCGGAAAGCGTCGCTGAAACCGACGTCAAAACGACGTGATCGTCACTTACGCAATGCCCTATTCGCGAACGAGTTAGTAAAACGGCGTAAGCGACGGAAAAAGCCGACGCTGACCCGACGCCATACTTAACATGGCATCCGACGGCACCCGACGGCATCCGACGGAACTTCATAAGGTTACTCCTCATAGAAGCAGGGGTAACCTTATGCGGACGAAAACGACGTACGCGACGACGGGGCGGCATAAAAGCGATCGGGAATCGGCGTTGTAGCCTCATTTGCATAGGAATATGAGAAAACAACGTAAAGGCCACCTAGTGGCCAGAGTTGTCATTACATCTACGATCCGCAAGTGTAATGGTATTACACTTGTCGGATGTTGAAGCGTATCTATGCCAAAGTGATGACAATTGATGGCACAGTGGCTGTGTTTGATGTCATGGCAAAGTGGTGACAATTGATGGGCACAGTGGCTGTGTTTGATGGCATGGCACAGTAGCTACGTTTGATGGCACAGTGGCTGCCTTTGGAATGGCACAGTGGCAACAATTGATGGCACAGTGGCGACAATTGATGGGCACAGTGGCTGCGTTTGGCATGGCACAGTGGTGACAATGGGCACAGTGGTGACAATTGATGGCACAGTGGCTGTGTTTGATGGCATGGCAAAGTGGTGACAATTGATGGGCACAGTGGCTGTGTTTGATGGCATGGCACTGTGGCTGCATTTGATGGAATGACACAGTAGCGACAATTGATGGCACAGTGGCAACAATTGATGGTATGGCACAGTGGCGACAATTGATGGCACATTGGCTGCATTTATAGGGCACAGTGGCTGCATTTGATGGGCACAGTGAGGCTGCAATTGTTTTTTTTTTTTTGTTTGTTTGCACCCCCCCCCAAAAAAATTTGAGCACCAGCCGCCACTGGTTGGTACCATATATGATGTCATGCGGTCAATGTTTTTACTTACGGGTGCTTGTGGTTGTGCTGGTCACCAGATAGCGAATCACTGCCATTGCCGTTAAAGTCATCATACTGGCTACTCCAAAGAAGAATCCCATTAGAGCATAATAAAGGCAAGTCGGCTGTCCACCAATCCAGGCGTGATTCCAAGCAGAGGCAATAGCCAGGGGGTACATGGTGATGGCCATACCAAAGTCCGTTATGGCTAGGTTTATTGAAAGCAGGTCCGGAGACTTCAAGTGGGATGAACATTTTACAGCTGTGGCGAGTACAGCCAGATTACCCACCGCGCTTAAAATGGCTGCAGAAAAAAAAGAGATGCCAATAAGTGTTTTGTAGCAAAGGGCTTTACACACAGTACAATCGGTTGTTGTAAATCACTAGCTGTATACATATTCTGGGTTAATAGATCACAATGCAAAGCACAAGTATCAGATACAAAGAGTACAAGCATTTCAGACGGGTAACAAGCCAGAAATGGTTGTGCTATGATCACTATTATGACAGGTTCACTTTAAAGATTATTTTACATAACGCAGATTAAGGCAATCAAATAAAATCCTTGTTACTGTAATTTAAATAAACTTATAATCATAGTTGATGAATATCATATGACTTTACACGCTGTATTTTCCTCTACACCCCCCCCCCCCCCCCCAATCGACAAAATATATTTAGATAAAACACTTTACTGCCGTTTTCGTTTTTGACATCTGTTTTAAGGCTGAAAAAAATATCGCCATTGATATCGGCATGATATAGAGACTGATTGATCTTGGTGTGATAACGCAAAGGCACACTGCAAACAAAATTGCAAATTAAAGTAGAACTTCTTACTTTAACAAAACAATCTTAAGCCAAAAGTCCCTTTCATAGGTGTGCGCAGCCTATTATGCGCCTCAAATCTCAAACACATATGCATGTGATATGCACACTGATGGTGTCAGTAGGGCAGTGAATGGTGTCAGTAGGGCAGTGAATGTCAGTAGGGCAGAGATTGGTGTCAGTAGGGCAGTGAATGTCAGTAGGGCAGAGATTGGTGTCAGTAGGGCAGTGGGTGGCGTCAGTAGTTTTTATTATTTTTTACAATATATATATATATGTAGCGCCCCCTTGCGTTTAGTGTGGGTATTGCGCTTTAAAAAAGAATAGTTGATTGGGAGAGTTAGTTTGCTCTTAATCGCAATTGTTGAGTTACTGGCCTGTCTTATTCTGGGAAGGTCCACTGGCTCGGAATGCATTCTGGGGATGTAAGTTCATCCTTGGCCGACAGTGGGAGCTAGAGGGATTCCTGGCGGATTGAGTCTTCCCCAGCAGCCAATTTGAGAGTTTTTCCTCTCGCTGGGCATGCTGGGGAGGGGTATATCTGGAAGGGAGGTCAGGTGTTCTGGGTCCTTTTGGCGTTCCCTGCGAGGGGGACCCGGAGTCGAGGTGCAGCATCCACCTTTAGGGTGTGCGCACCCAGGTACCCCGCCGGTGTGGCCCATCCGGCCAATATCGGGGCTCTGCTGAGTCTCGGTCGGAGACAAATCAGAGGGGGACCCCAGTAGATGGCTGGGCTCCTGAATGTCGCCGGGAGGAAGCACGGAAAATAGCTGGGAGGATTTTCTCTGTTTGGGTGTTGGCAAATTATTCAGATTACATTGGCCTGTGGCAGAGGCCTAGAGCCCCCCCCCCCCCCTCCGGTGTCACATTTGACACCTTTCAGGGGGGTACAGATACCTGTCTAAAAACAGGTATTTGCACCCACTTCCGGCCATACAGTCTCGGGCAGACTGCGAGCATGATGTCACCCCCCCCCCTCCCTGTTGTGTGCTGGGAACACTCGGCTCCCAGTACACAGTGGGAGCCAATCGGCAGGCGTAGCGTGATTCGCGCATGCGCCAGAGCGCTTCACTTCCTGGTTCCTTCACCAAGGATGGCGGGGGGCAGCAGAGTGACGAGCGTTCGCTCATTCTCTGCTGCAGACAGCGCCGGACTCCAGGACAGGTAAGTGTCCTAATATAAAAAGTCAGCAGCTGCAGTATTTGTAGCTGCTGGCTTTTAATATTTATTTTTTTCAGCGGAAATCCGCTTTAAGAAGTTCAGTGTTACTTGTCTTCAGAGATAAATTTCAATAATTTAAGACTTTACATAAAGTCTCAGAAATCATTCATTAATTAGTTCTGGACCGCTCACCACACATATACTGTGGCAGGGCACCCCGGCTGGGCGAAACAACGAACCTGAACATTTTTGCGCAACCTGGTCTGGGGTGCTCGCCAACGGAGAGCCACTCCCGCTGTGACTGGACACAGCGAAAGCCAATCAGCAGGCCCAGGGGCCATCCCGCGATCAGTCAGGTGAATGACAGAACGGTGGTCTGCGATGTAAACAAAGCAGATTGTTTTCTGTGAGGCAAGAACAGAGAGACTTGTGATTCCTGCCAATTGGGAACATAGATCTCTATTCCTGCAATTAGTCCATCCCCCACACAGTTAGAAAGCACACTTAGGGAACACATTTAACCCTTTGATCACCCCTGCATGTAGTATGGATCGTGCTGCTCACCACATGACCCCCCCTCCCCCTCATGTGTGACAGTGTTTTGCCCAGGTCAGCTACCATTTTTGCTGCCCACCCTTGTCCTGACCAAAGATAGTTGTGTCCCCTTAACAGGTAGCAAGGATAACTTGCCACAAATTTGTGGCAGTGTTGAATTGGAAGTCTGTTAACTTGCTGCACATTTTCATTGGCAAGCTGTACACTTGCAGAGCATTTGATGCACAAGTTCTAGTTGTCTTTTTTCCAATTTGTAGCAGATTTCCATGGCAGGTTTCTAGCAAGAGCAAAGGTGCAGTGGTGAGTCTACAGCAAGAGCTCTGCAAGTCTACAGCTTGAAAATTCAGCCACAGTGCCCCCCTGTGGTGGGATGACTATTGTACAACATAAATGAACCAGAACTTACAGCAGACTTGAAGAATGTTTGCAAAGAAAGTTGATGTGGAGTCATGTAATGTGGACTTGCTGCAATTGTGCAACAAACTTGTAAAGCCTGGCAAGTCTAGCAATAGTTTAGCAAGTCATTTTAAAACTTGAAGCTCAATTGCTTACTATCTGGGTTGCATACTGTGGCTATATTAAGTCCTATAATATTGTAAGGGTCAAACGAAGGAACCATGGCACACAGGAATCTTACACTACAGGAAGTCTTGGAAACCAAAGATATTGAGAGATGCTTCAGAGCAGAGGGAAGGTAGGTAGTAAACACAGGCTGAGGGAGGAGAGTAGGGTTGCCACCTTTCCTTCAATCAAACCCAAACACTTTATCGGCGCACAGAATTTTTTTTTATAGTATACTCTATACATATATTTTGCAATTAATTAACAAATTGTACCCATTTACACCTAGGCATTTGACATATAGCTATGAACAGACCCTTAAGCTCTAGGAGGATCAGCAACCCTGTTTGTTGTGGTGACCACAGTCGCAACCAGGTACTGAATATAAAGGAAAATCCAAAGTTTTGAGTTGCCACCAGAACAGATATAGGGTGGAAATCTTCCAATGGCTACCTACTTGTGATGACAAGTTGCAGCCTTTTCTCTATCCATGGTATAACTTGTTATGTGGTTCATTCTTGTGTGGTAGCTGGGGCTGACCTCACCTTAGGCATGTCGGCATCATCCATTTCTGATTTTGCATATAACCCATTACTCACTCGATTATATAGTGTGTCTTTCTTTTTAAAAGAATGCTGGAGTGCAGCTGAGAGCAATTAAGTCAAGATTTCATTGAACTGAATGATATTTTCCCTCTCTAGCATAATTTCTTTATTTCATCTTTAGTTTCCCACTGGTCTCATTATCTGTCTCATTTTCTGTAAGAAATCACCCAACCTTCACAACACCCACACCCGTTTATGTACTGCCTGTTCCGGCTAGAATCCTTTTAGGATGGATATTTATAAAGCGGTTTATCTGAAAGTAAATCTTCCAGGTGCATGCGCTTTAAATGGCAGCGATTGATTCACCGCCAGCAGTGGCGGCTGGTGCTCAACATTTTTTGGGGGTGCAAACAAACGGAAAAAAAAAAATCAATTGCAGCCTCATTGTGCCCATCAAACGCAGCCATTGTGCCATAAAATTGTTGCCACTGTGCCATGCCATCAAAAGCAGCCACTGTGCCCATCAATTGTTGCCACTGTGCCATGCCATCAAACGCAGCCACTGTGCCATCAATTGTTGCCACTGTGCCATCAATTGTCGCCACTGTGCCATGCCAAACGCAGCCACTGTGCCATGCCATCAAAAGCAGCCCCTGTGCCCATCAATTGTTGCCACTGTGCCATGCCATCAAACGCAACCACTGTGCCATCAATTGTCACCACTGTGCCATCAATTGTCGCCACTGTGCCATGCCAAAAGCAGCCACTGTGCTATGCCAAACGCAGCCACTGTGCTATGCCAAACGCAGCCACTGCGCCATGCCAGTGTCGCCACTCTGCCCATCAATTGTCGCCACTGTGCCATGCCATTGTCGCCACTGTGCCCATCAATTGTCGCCACTGTGCCCATCAATTGTCGCCACTGTGCCATGCCAAACGCAACCACTGTGCTATGCCAGTGTCGCCACTGTGCCCATTAATTGTCGCCACTGTGCCATGCTATTGTCGCCACTGTGCCCATCAATTGTCGCCACTGTGACATGTCAAACACAGCCACTGTGCCATGCCATTTTTGCCACTGTGCCCATCAATTGCCGCCAGATTGTCCTGTAAAATTTCGGCAGATTGCCCATTAAAATTCTGCCAGATTGCCCCTCCCGCCCGGCACTTACCTTTTTCGGTCAGCCATCCTCCTCCACGATCCCTCAATGTCTTCTCCCGCCCTCGATGTCGCTTCAGCCAATCAGGTTACCAGTAACCAGATCCGGTGAACCTGATTGGCTGAGATTTTCGTGTCAGTGTTAACCAGGGAACGCACACCCTGTGCGCCCCCTGGTTAACTATTTGGAAGCCGATTACAGCCCACAGGTTGTAATCGGAAAGCCACTTCCACAGCCAACCAGCTGCCTTTATTCAGATGGCCGGCACTCACCAGGGGGCCGGCCATCTGAATAGTGGGCGGCAGCGGTGCCGGCAACAATACATAGATTCAGGGCTAAATTTAAAGACGCCCCCAAAATCGAAGTGAAAAAATTATGCAGCAAGCTGGTCCATTTTGCTGAAATTTCTTTGCAACAACTCAAAATGGTCCTCAGTAGTTTGTATGGCCCCCAAGTGCTTGTATGCATGCCTAACAACATCAGGGCATGCTCCTAATGAGACGACGGATGGTGTTCTGGGGTATTTCCTCCCAGATCTGGACCAGAGCATCACTGAGCTCCTGAACAGACTGAGGTGCAACCAGGCGCCACCGGATGGACCGAAACATAATGTCCCAGAGGTGTTCTTTTGGATTTAGGTCAGGTGAGCGTGGTGGCCATTCAATGGTATCAATTTCTTCATCCTCTAGGAACTGGCTGCATGCTCTCGCCACATGAGGCCGGGCATTGTCGTGCACAAGGAGGATCCCAGAACCCACTGCACCAGCATAGGGTTTGACAATGGGTCCAAGGATTTCATCCCGATGCCCAATGGCAGTCAGGGTGCCATTGTGTAGCCTGTGGAGGTCTGTGTGTCCCTCCATGGATATGCCTCCCCAGACCATCATTGACCCACCACCAAACCAGTCACTCTCCTGTAACTGCCTGTCTCCTGGAATCTCCTCCATGCTCTTGAGACTGTGCTGGTAGACACGGCAAATCCTTCTGGCAATGACACGTATTGATGTGCCATCCTGGAGGAGTTGGACTGCCTGTGCAACCTTTATAGGGTCCAGGTATTGCCTCGTGCTTCCAGTAGTGACACTGACCCTAGCCAAATGCAAAACTAGTAAAAAAACAGCCAGAAAAGATGAGTAGGGAACAAAAATGTCAGACACCTCCACCTGAAAAACCAGGCAGCCGATCAGTGCGGACAAGGCAGCTGTCAGCGGAGTTTGGCACTTCTCCATGGCTCGGAGCTCCCTCCAGGACATGCACAGGACTGCCAGCCTCCAGCAGATTTAGCACAAGCTTCAGGGGTAATAGCGGGGGGGTCTATGGAGGGGCAGGTGGATGAATTTTAAGGAGGGAGCTGGGAAAGTTGTGTCTGGAGGAGTAGGGGCCAGGCGGCCTCTCTGGGGGAGGGCAGATGATGATATCCTTCTATCACATTCTTCTATGTCTATGGCATCATTATGGTCACCACCTGACTTTAGGGTACATGACCCTATCAAAACATGGCATCTGGGTTTTTGCTCTTCACTCTTTATTCCTGCACTTGACATGATCTTACGTAAGGCACGTTTAAACACAATGCTGCCTTTAATGTTGTGTTAGGGAAAAATGAGCACCCACAAAAATAAGACAATGTGTGCACCCTGACCCCGTGGACTCTGGAGAGCCGATCAATGTACGGCAGAATGCCTTCAGTTGGAGTACACACACACCATGCAAATCACAGGCCAGTGCTCATCACACACAGCCTGCTGGAGGACAAGTATAACAAGTGACAGACTGTGCCGTTCTAGTGTCCATTTCAGCATGAGTCCAGCTGCAGGGCACACATGGAAAGACAGATCTGCTTTCAGCTAAGGGATGACAGGCTGACACTGCTCTACTTAATCCAAAGAACTGACAGCCATGAGCGTGTTTTTCATTATTTTTAGGTCATGATCAGCATTTCGGTGCACATTTCTCCACTTCCAGAGCAAACAAACCCCTTTGATCAACCTTTAAAGTGGATGTAATTTTCTGTCAAAATGTAGATTATAAGATTTCCTATCATCTGTGCCCAGTCTTGCCACAAAGAGTTAATCCAGCTCTGAGCAATCCTCTTTTCAGTGAGATAAACGGACAACCTTTTTTTCCGTTCTTCCCCCTCGCTGTGAGTGACAGGTTATTTACATATCCCAAGCTCTAGCCAGGAGACATGCATTATTTTTTAATTCCCATCCCCACTCCTTTTCTGAAGTCATGTGGTTACTTTTCTGGATTTTGACTGGATGTTAGTGATCACAGCAGAATTTAGTGTAAGGAATACACAGGAGAAAATGCATGTTGATGAGGGAAGTGTAGAGGTGGGCGGGAGTCTACTGACATCACAACTCCACCCACAGAGCTCCAGACAACAGACCCACCCACAGAATCTGCAGTTTTTCAGTTCTTATAACAGACAGAGGGGAGACATTTGACAGGTAAGGATACATGCAGGAGGCATCTATATTCTTATAGATCAGCACTATGGCAGTAGTAGAAAGGATAAGATTGGATTTACATCCACTTTAATAATTACATATCCCTTATCACATTAGTGTGATTGGCATGGCAAATCAGCGGGAATGACACGGGCCTAACTGGTGCACCCCCTGCATTTGCCGCACCGATTTCCAAAAGTTGTTTCTGTACTCCTTTTGGCGATTTGTGAGGTGTGCAGCAGACGTGCAGCAGACGCTCTCACCTTAGTCTGCTCACCTTAGGGACAGTGAGAGCAGGACGCTCTCAAACGAGTCGGCTCTCCTCAGGGACAGCATCAGCTAGGCAGGCAGGATCTTTTCACAGCTCTCTCCTTCTTCTCCAGACATCCTCCCAGGTAGGCCCTACTTTCCATCACCTCCCCTGGAACCGATTGGCGGCCGTCCTTATCAGGATAAGCCGCCGAATCGGCTGAACGCTGGGGTCTCCTTCCCTCTCCTTACCCCACATTACCACCCACCTGCCAATGCAACCTTCCCCCCGGCGCCTCCCCGCGATTCCCCGTTTTCTCCCCTGAACTGCGCCAGCCGTTACTGATTTGCGGCTGCCGCATCTTAGGAAAGGCCGCGGCTTCATCCGCGGCCTAGCGGCGCGCCGCATTCTCGGCCAAATCACCTGTAGTAGCCCCCAGGAGCTCACGCCCAGCCCCTGTAGGTACACATCCACCCCTGGCCTCAACAACCAGCCCCCCCCCGGCTCACCAATCCACCCAGCAGGCTACACACCAGCCTGGGTCCCAGGCCCTGCTCCTGGTCGGCGGCCATCTTGGTACACCCAGCAGCAGTGTCAGCTTTCCCCCCCCACCCCCCTTTTCACAACTTAATAGTACTTGATCCAGGGGTTCGCCCGATCGCCTTTCAGGGATCAGGAAGGAATTTTTTCCCCTACCAAATGCAAATTGGCAAAGCATGGTTAGGGGTTTTTTGCCTTCCTCTGGACCAAGCCGGGAGGATTCACTGAATCCTCTCTTCATCGCCACCAAAAGGAACGACTTTTCCCCCGGTAAATGGCGACCATGGCTAATCTGCGGTACTCCGCAGAAACCATTTGGAATTTGAGGCGTTTCGCCGCAATACTGCCAGCCATCACCAAAAAGACCCTAAGAATTGAGCACCTTTTGAGGATCGATCGACGATCGACTGTCAAAAATTTTAGCCGTTTACCCCAACCTAAGCGCATTTCATGTGCTCTGATCGACACAAGATGGGCAGTAAAACACAGACTTGAAATCCATGATTTCATTCTACAACACGACCTAGACTGCCTCTTCATTACAGAGAGCTGGCTCACAGCCGACTGTAACACCATTCTAGGAGAATTGGTGCCAGAAAACTATCGTATTATAACGGAAAACAGAATAGGGCAAAGAGGAGGAGGACTGGCGGTGATCCATAAGACGCGTCTTGCGATCACAAAACCAAGCCTCCAAAACCCTCTTCCGTTCATGGAAACCCTTACTCTTCAACTGCAAGTAAACGGCCAGGAGACCGTCCGGATTCTACTCTGCTATAGGCCACCTGGCCCTAAGTCGCAGCTGCTCCCATCTTTGACGGACTTTGTCTCCACCTATACCCTGAATAGCAAACACCTTTTGCTGCTCGGGGACTTCAACCTCTGGGCCAACTCCCCGCTAGTGATGAGTGGAATACGCCATATTCGATTTCGCGATATTTCGCGAATATTTCGAAGAATATTCGCGAATATTCGTTAATATCGAATATTCGTGATATTTTATAAAAAAAAAAAAAAAAAAAAAATTGCGAATTTTCGCCAATGCGAATTTTCGCTAATGCGAATTTTCGCTAATGTGAAATTTCGCGATTTTTTTTTTTTTTTTTTATAAAATATCACGAATATTCGATATTTACGAATATTCGGTATATTTTATATAAAAAAAAAGCGAAATTTCACATATGCGGTTGCGAATATTCGTTAATATCGAATATTCGTGATATTTGATAAAAAAAAAAATTGCGAATTTTCGCTATTGCGAATTTTATTGCGAATTTTTTTGCGAAATTTGAAAAATATCGAATATTCGAAATAGCGAATATTCGCCGCGATATTCGAGATATTCGCGAATACTCGAATATGCAATATTCGTAGCGAATATTCGCAATGCGAATATTCGTGAGCAACACTACTCCCCGCAAGACCCCATTGCCGACGCCTGCGTCAACCATCTGGAAGGATTAGGGCTTCAGCAATTAGTATGTGGCCCCACACATGCTTCAGGTCATACGCTCGATCTTATTTTCAGACAAGATCTGGAAATAAAAATCTTGGAAAATGAACCATTGCCATGGACAGATCACCATGCAATTAAATTCATTATTTCCGAATTCCCCCCCTTAACATAAACATCAAATCCAGTGACAACACACTGGACCAGATGTCGGAAGAAGCTCCACTCGGAACTCTTCAAAGCCACGTTAGGGAAAAAATTAAACACAATTCAGCCGCACCAAACAGCGGCAGAAACACTGGAGGCTATAAACACAGCACTATTGCAGTCAGCTGACTTGATAGCGCCGAAACGAAAGACCCAGATCAGGAAAAATAACTCCGGCTGGTTCAACAACCAGCTGGCGTTACTGAAACAAGAACGCAGAAGGGCAGAAGCAGCCTGGAAAAGAAACTCTTCAGATGAGAACCTCTCGATCTACAAGGCAATAACCAGAAAATACTACAAGCAAATCTTCGAAGCCAAGAAAAACTATTTTTCTGAGGCTATCAACGGTGCCCTAAATCGCCCCCGCGAACTCTTCAAGCTGGTCACTCAGACCATGAATCCAGAATGTCTTGAAGCCCCCAACTTGGACACACAAGAATTTTGCGATGAGTTATCGGATTGCTTCATTAACAAAATTGAGGCAATCCGGCAAAGCATTCAGCAAAACAATTGCTCTCCCAGCCCCCCCCGTAGTCATTTACACAGCACCGGCAGCAATTCACCACAGTTTGGTGAGTTCACGCTGGAACCCATCTCCATTCAGACCACTAAAAATATCATTGGCACTCTGCGCAACAGCACTGCGCCAAATGATATTATCCCCACCAAACTGCTGAAGGAATGCGCCGACATCCTGGCACCTCCGGTCACGCAGCTTATTAACCAATCCTTCAGGGAGGGCAAAATGCCCTCCCAGCTGAAGGAGGGCTTCATTCAACCCATTTTGAAGAAAGCCACCCTGGATCCTAAGGATCCACTCAACTGGCGCCCCATAACAGGCCTAAATGTTCTCTCCAAGGTAATGGAGAAAGCAGTGGTACAGCAGCTGCAACAGCATCTAGATACCCACAACTTACTCGACCCATTGCAATCAGGATTCCGTCCCGGACACGGGACGGAAACAGCATTGCTTAAGATATGGGACGACGTTCTCGAGGCCGCAGACGAAGGAGAATCTTCTCTTCTGGTTCTGCTGGACCTAAGCGCAGCCTTTGATACAGTTGATCACAAGCTGTTATTGACTCGGCTGGCTAATATAGCCAAAGTCGCAGAAAGCGATCTATCCTGGTTCTCCTCTTTTTTGGAGGAAAAAAATGTGGGGTTCTATTTATAAAAAAATAAAATAATAATTGCTGAGGCATTCACACAAATCATTCCTGTAATGCAGGGGTCAGCAACCTGTAGATGGTGACATTATCTAAGTCGGGGATCAGCAACCTGTAGATGGTGACATTATCTAAGTCGGGAATCAGCAACCTGTAGATGGTGACATTATCTAAGTCAGGGATCAGCAACCTGTAGATCGTGACATTATCTAAGTCAGGGATCAAACCTGTAGCTCTTGACATTATCTAAGTCGGGGATCAGCAACCTATAGATCGTGACATTATCTAAGTTGGGGATCAGCAACCTGTAGATGGTGACATTATCTAAGTCGGGGATCAGCAACCTGTAGATGGTGACATTATCTAAGTCGGGGATCAGCAACCTGTAGATGGTGACATTATCTAAGTCAGGGATCAGCAACCTGTAGATCGTGACATTATCTAAGTCGGGGATCAGCAACCTGTAGATCATGACATTATCTAAGTCGGGGATCAGCAACCTGTAGATCGTGACATTATCTAAGTCAGGGATCAAACCTGTAGCTCTTGACATTATCTAAGTCGGGGATCAGCAACCTATAGATCGTGACATTATCTAAGTCGGGGATCAGCAACCTATAGATCGTGACATTATCTAAGTCGGGGATCAGCAACCTATAGATCGTGACATTACCTAAGTCAGGGATCAAACCTGTAGCTCTTGACATTATCTAAGTTGGGGATCAGCAACCTATAGATCGTGACATTATCTAAGTCGGGGATCAGCAACCTATAGATCGTGACATTATCTAAGTCAGGGATCAGCAACCTATAGATGGTGACATTATCTAAGTCGGGGATCAGCAACCTGTAGATCGTGACATTATCTAAGTCGGGGATCAGCAACCTGTAGATCGTGACATTATCTAAGTCGGGGATCAGCAACCTATAGATCGTGACATTATCTAAGTCAGGGATCAGCAACCTATAGACCGTGACATTATCTAAGTCGGGGATCAGCAACCTATAGATCGTGACATTATCTAAGTCGGGGATCAGCAACCTGTAGATCGTGACATTATCTAAGTCGGGGATCAGCAACCTGTAGATCGTGACATTATCTAAGTCGGGGATCAGCAACCTATAGATCGTGACATTATCTAAGTCAGGGATCAGCAACCTATAGATCGTGACATTATCTAAGTCGGGGATCAGCAACCTATAGATCGTGACATTATCTAAGTCAGGGATCAGCAACCTATAGATCGTGACATTATCTAAGTCGGGGATCAGCAACCTATAGATCGTGACATTATCTAAGTCGGGGATCAGCAACCTATAGACCGTGACATTATCTAAGTCGGGGATCAGCAACCTGTAGATCGTGACATTATCTAAGTCGGGGATCAGCAACCTGTAGATCGTGACATTATCTAAGTCGGGGATCAGCAACCTATAGATCGTGACATTATCTAAGTCGGGGATCAGCAACCTATAGATCGTGACATTATCTAAGTCAGGGATCAAACCTGTAGCTCTTGACATTATCTAAGTCGGGGATCAGCAACCTATAGATCGTGACATTATCTAAGTCGGGGATCAGCAACCTATAGATCGTGACATTATCTAAGTCGGGGGTCAGCAACCTGTAGACCGTGACATTATCTAAGTCGAGGGTCAGCAACCTGTAGATCGTATCAAACAGAGCAGTGCAGCGCAAACCTAAATAGCATAATATTAATATTAAAACGAATATGCTCATACCAGTGAAGACATAATTGAATTAATAACAGTGAAAAAATAAAATAAAATAAAATAAAAAGAAAGTCCACATTTGCAAAGTGCAAACAAATCCTGTGATCAAAACAGTCAGAGTATCTCCACCATGTGACTTGGAAAACCAATATTTCAAATATTTCAGACGTGATCCCTTCACCAGTAAAGATGGGTACTCTCACCTCACACCAAGACCCTTGTTTTACCAAAGGTCTAAAACGCTTAGAACAAATGGCAGGAAATCCAGATGGCTCAAAGATGTGCAATTGTCAGCTGAAGGACCCGGAGATATGCAAGTATCCTCAGTGGCACCAACGAATCAATATGCAAAGAAAAAAGGCCAGATCTAAGAGCTTCCATATAAACCAGGTCTCTTTAATGAGTAAAAAATGTGCAGGGTACTCACATTCAAGTAGAAAATACAGGCATAAAACACCATATCAGGCAGCTCAAATGAAGATGTGGGACATCAAGGAGTGACATGGGATGGTTCCTGACCCCGGACGCGTATCGTAATACTACTTCCTCAGCAGGGCGGACTGAGCGGTTTATATGGAAGCTCTTAGATCTGGCCTTTTTTCTTTGCATATTGATTCGTTGGTGCCACTGAGGATACTTGCATATCTCCGGGTCCTTCAGCTGACAATTGCACATCTTTGAGCCATCTGGATTTCCTGCCATTTGTTCTAAGCGTTTTAGACCTTTGGTAAAACAAGGGTCTTGGTGTGAGGTGAGAGTACCCATCTTTACTGGTGAAGGGATCACGTCTGAAATATTTGAAATATTGGTTTTCCAAGTCACATGGTGGAGATACTCTGACTGTTTTGATCACAGGATTTGTTTGCACTTTGCAAATGTGGACTTTCTTTTTATTTTATTTTATTTTATTTTATTTTTTCACTGTTATTAATTCAATTATGTCTTCACTGGTATGAGCATATTCGTTTTAATATTAATATTATGCTATTTAGGTTTGCGCTGCACTGCTCTGTTTGATATATTTACTTCAGGAATTTTGTGATTGTTCTTTTGGTGTTCAGCTTGCATCCATATGAAATCCACTCTTTGAGTATTTTTCATTTTTACACCTATTATTTTTATTTTTTTCTGATCTTTATATTTTTGCGCTGATTGCACCCCCCCTGTTTTACAACCTGTAGATCGTGACATTATCTAAGTCGGGGGTCAGCAACCTGTAGACCGTGACATTATCTAAGTCGGGGGTCAGCAACCTATAGATCGTGACATTATCTAAGTCGGGGATCAGCAACCTGTAGATCGTGATATTATCTAAGTTGTGGATCAGCAACCTGTAGATTGTGACATTATTTAAGTCGGGGGTCAGCAACCTGTAGATCAGGGGTGCCCAACCTTTTGAGGAGCGAGGGCCACTTTATCGACTTGGTAACCGGTCGCGGGCCACAATGAGCATCAGTGGCGTATGGTTTGTCAGCGCCCGGGGAAAGGCAAGTAATTTGCGCCCCCCTAACCTGTGGACTTTTAGCACCCCCCAAGTCCCTTCACTTCCTACAATAGTACAAACCAGCCTGATTCCCACACTAACCACTGCAATAATCTGCCTACCTGATTCCTACACTGACCACTACACTAACCTACCTGCTTCGTATACTTGCCACCATTACACTGACCTACCTGTCCACTACACTACAATGACCACCTCACTACACTACAATGACCACCTCACTACACTACGCTGGCTACCTCACTACGCTGACTACCTCACTACACTATACTGACCACCTCACTACAATGACCACCTCACTACACTATACTGACCACCTCGCTACACTACAATGACCACCTCACTACACTACGCTGATTACCTCACTACACTACGCTGACTTCCTCACTACACTACAATGACCACCTCACTACACTACGCTGACCACCTCACTACACTACGCTGACCACCTCACTACACTACGCTGACCACCTCACTACACTACGCTGACCACCTCACTACACTACGCTGACCACCTCACTACACTACGCTGACCACCTCACTACACTACGCTGACCACCTTACTACACTACACTGACTACCTCACTACACTACACTGACCACGTCACTACACTACGCTGACCACCTCACTACACTACACTGACCACCTTACTACACTGACCACCTCACTACACTACGCTGACCACCTTACTACACTGACCACCTCACTACACTACGCTGACCACCTTACTACACTGACCACCTCACTACACTACGCTGACCACCTTACTACACTGACCACCTCACTACACTACACTGACCACCTTACTACACTGACCACCTCACTACACTACGCTGACCACCTCACTACACTACACTGACCACCTCACTACACTACGCTGACCACCTTACTACAATGACCACCTCACTACACTACACTGACCACCTCACTACACTACGCTGACCACCTTACTACAATGACCACCTCACTACACTACACTGACAACCTCACTACACTACACTGTCCACCTCACTACACTACACTGACCACCTCACTGCGCTGACTTCTACACTAATACTGACACCAGAAGTTTTTTTTTAAATGTATTTATCTTTGGCTGCTCCCTCTCTCCCCAGACCGTATCCACCCCCTCACCTGCAATTTGTATCTTCCATCAGTCCGGAGGTGAGGGGGAGCCTGGAGGAGGTGAAGGCAGCGATGTTCACAGGGGTGGAGGCGGGACTCCAGGAGCCAGCACGGTCGCGCATAGGCCAGCCTGGTGGTGATCACGGATAGGCCAGCCCCACTATGATCACTGATAGGTCAGCCCCATCGTGATCACTGATAGGCCAGCCCCGTCGCGATCACGGATAGGCCAGCCCCGCCGCGATCATGGATAGGCCAGCCCGCCGCGATCACGGATAGGCCAGCCCTACGCACATGACCCCATTCACTAATGCTCGGAGATGGCGGGTCGGGAGCCCGCGATCTGGGCATGCCGACCCGCCATCTCAGAACAAGACATGGCGGGCCACCTGGGAGGGCGCCGCGGGCCAGCAGTTGGGCACCCATGCTGTAGATTGTGACATTATCTAAGTTGTGGATCAGCAACCTGTAGATTGTGACATTATCTAAGTCGGGGATTAGCAACCTGGTAGATTGTGGGCAGGTGACTGGTGGATCTCAGTCTGGGCTTGCTGACCCCCCCATCCCAGAGCATAAAACAGAGTGCAATGCAGAGGGACTACTTGTAAAGTTGGAGTTGTAGTAGGGAGCAAGAGCCATATAAAGCAATGTCTCCTCTGACTCCTGTCCCATGCGGAGTGATACTAACTGCTCTCCACCTCTTATCCTGGCTAGCAGTCCCTAGAGTGGTGCCAGCAGCAGGAAAGAAGAGATCTTCAGGTCAGTGTGGTGCAATACTCTGGGCATAATAGTATAGGGCTGCTTTCACACTGATGTGCGGTGGGTTAAACCCATGATTGCCATGCATTTGCAGCACGGTAGTACAGCAATTAGAGATTTAAATCAGCTGTGAGGAGGCGACTGTGCCCAGTGAGCTTTGACTTTTCTTATGATCTTATGTTCAGCTAGATCTCCACCTCTTTGCCTACCCCTACTGTAATGTGTATAATAGTTTTTGTCTTGTCATTTTCAGCTCCATCTAGTGGCAATAATATTCATTCAGGAAAGTACCACATTATAGCCACTATGTGGAGCTGACAGTCACAGGAAAAAAAAAATAGACACATTATGGCAGGGGTCTAAAACTTGTGGCCCTCCAGCTGTTGCAGAACTACAAGTCCCATCATTTCTCTGTCTGTGGGAGTCATGCTTGTAACCATCAGCCTTGCAATGTCTCATGGGACTTGTAGTTCTGCGACAGCTGGAGGCCTGCCAGTTTGATACCCCTGCTGTACGGGGATCATTCCACCACGGCTGTGTGAATACTGAGACATTCTCACAACAATTTTTTTTTTTTAAAACGACCCACCAACTGTTTCCAAATTTAAAGTAACAGGATGCTGTGGCGCAGGGGCGCCGCCCCCTCAAAGCTACTCATCATAAAAAATAGGCCCTTTGTGTGTGCAGGAGCAGGACACAGCTGCTATGGGAAGCATGACATGTTTGCAATCACGCGATTGCAAACAAGAAGCTTTATTGGCTTCCTTTAGAGAGTCCTAAGAAAAGCGCTGCACCTTGAACACTCCCGCTATAGTATTGTTCCCTGCTGTGCAGTGGCGGTGTGTCCATAGTGGGCACAGGAGCGCCACCCCCTCTCTCCTGCACTCATCAATCAACAATACATAGATTTATGCATTGCATGAATCTATGTATTGTCGCCGCTGCCGCCCACTATTCAGGTGTCCGGCCCCCTGCTGAGCACTGGCCATCTGAATAACAGCGGTAGGTGTGTTATGGAAAGTCTGTGATAAGAGCGAGATGTTCTAATAGGCTTCCCGATTAGAGCCTGTGGGCTCTAATCAGCTTCCAAATGGTTAACCAGACGGAGCACAGGCTGTGCGTTCCCTGGTTAAACAGTGCTGTGTTAGGGAATCGCTTCCTTAACACTGACCCGCCTCTCAGCCAATCAGGTGCACCGGGTCTGGTTACAGGTCACCTGATTGGCTGAAGTGACATCGAGGGCGGGAGAAGACAACAAGGGAGCGTGGAGAGGACAGCGCTGCCCCGAGGAAGATAAGTGCCGGGCTGGGGGGAAACGGGCTGCATTTCGGGACACAAACTGGCTACAATTGGGGGCACAAACTGTCTCCATTTGAGGGGGCAAATTGGTGGCGTTTGATGGGCACATTGATTGTGTTTACTGGGCACAGTGACTGCGTTTTAATGGGCACATTGGTGGCAACTGATGGGGTTTTTTTTCAGCTTGTTTGTGCCCCCAAAAAATGTTGAGCACCAGCCACCACTGCTGCTGTGGTGTGTGATTGGTGGGTCCTGTGCCTTCACTTCCAGTTTCTCTGACACATCCCGGCCATCCAAAGGAGGGTGACAAGCGACTTGCTATGAGTACAAGGGGGGGGGGACACCTGCTGTAAAGGGGGGACTCTGATGGGGACACCTGCTGTAAAGGGGGGGACTCTGATGGGGACACCTGCTGTAAAAGGGGGGGACTCTGATGGGGACACCTGCTGTAAAAGGGGGACTCTGATGGGGACACCTGCTGTAAAAGGGGGGACTCTGATGCGGACACCTGCTGTAAAAGGGGGGACTCTGATGCGGACACCTGCTGTAAAAGGGGGACTCTGATGGGGACACCTGCTGTAAAGGGGGGACTCTGATGGGGACACCTGCTGTAAAGGGGGGACTCTGATGGGGACACCTGCTGTAAAGGGGGGACTCTGATGGGGACACCTGCTGTAAAGGGGGGACTCTGATGGGGACACCTGCTGTAAAGGGGGGACTCTGATGGGTACACTCTGATGGGGACACCTGCTGTAAAGGGGGGGACTCTGATGACACCTTATGTTAACCTCCCTGGCGGTCTTCCCGTGTGTGGCACGGGGTGAGATTTTAAAGCTACGATCGGTAACCCCGTGCCACACACGGACTTGCCTCGCTGGATGCAGAAAAAAGTTTACTTACCTTTTCTCTGCGATCCAGCGATGAATCTCCGCAGTACACGGCGGGCGGATGTCCGCCTGATGCTGTGTGTACCGCCGATTCCCTTCCCTGCGAGCGTCGCGACGTAGGGGGGGGGGGGAACGGCGCCAAATTTAAAAAAGTAAACAAACACTATACATACAGTACACTGTAATCTTATAGATTACAGTACTGTATGTAAAAAATACACACCCCCCATGTCCCTAGTGGTCTGCCCTGTACACTACATGTCCTTTTATATAATAAAAACTGTTCTTTCTCCCTGCAAACTGTAGATTGCCCATAGCAACCAAAAGTGTCCCTTTATGGCAAAAATTGTTTTAGAGCAGCTAAAAAACAGCGATAATAAATCAGAATCACTTGCAGAATTTAGCGATAGCGATTTATGGGGAAATTCGTCATAAAAAAAAAAAAAATAATGACAGCAAAAATTCTGCAACTGAGCAAGTTTCAGTGATTTTGATTTGATTACATTATTGAATAATTTTTACTATAATTATATTATTATTTGTTATAATTTTTTATAATTATTTATTATATTATAATTTTTAATAAGAAAAAAAAATAAAAATCATACCCAGGATGCCTATTAGACTCTTGTTTGGATAGATTTCAGTGAGTTATTCCTAAGAATTACAAGCCTACAGTATAACACGCCAAATTCCCTTGCAAATAATGGTACCGCTTTTAGCACCTAAAATCTGAAAGAATCATACCGCCAGGGAGGTTAAGTGGTTTTATTTTATTTTACTTGAAATGTGGATGTGATTGGCCTACTTTCTTCTGTCTGTCAGTTATTTATTTTATTTTTTTAACCAGAACTGCATTCAGGCACAATGACTTTTCTGTTTATCCCTGACCTCATTTCATTATTTTTTTTATCTCATTCATTAAATCCTGAAAACAGTTTCCCAGACTGCATTCAATTTGTAGTTTACTGATCAGCAGGGAAAACATATGAAGCATTGCAACTAATGAATATGCAATTATCCCTTCTGAACTGCACGCAAGGGTTGTGTAAATTTGCTATTGATATCTTGCTGCGGCTATTAACTCAAGGACCAGGATGAGAAATGCTGCATCGTAATCTGGTGCTGTATAATTATAACAAAGAAAACAAAATTTCCATGTAGCGGTACCCACGTAGGAGATGCATGAATATTTGTACCTGGGTCTCCCATTGATTATCCTGCAGCCAGTAACACGGTATTTTCACACAACCAGGTGTGCACACTCTTCCGCTCGTTGCATCATAAGCTCATGTGTTCTTCAGATTTAAATCCAGGCACCCAGCATTCCTTGGGGCACATTCCCTTCTAATTGGCCAGGGCTGTATCTACATCCATGCTCTCACCTGCTGGATTTCCTCCCACTGTCCAATATGTCTCATTACTATGTGCCAAATCTCCAATACAGCATGAGCAGCATCAGAGCTCACACATGTCACATTAAAGATTAAAGTTGAGAAGCGGGGAGCTTTGCGGTCGAAAATGACATCTTACATCATTAAAGTGAGAAGCGGGGGGTATGACTTCTTACCTCTTCTCCCATGCAGCCAGCGAGCTGAGAAGTGGGGTGAGGGGCCGGAAATTACTTCTCACCAGGCGGGGCCTCTGGTAATTTGGGGGGCCCTCCGCAGCTTTGCGGGGCCCTAAGCGGCTTGCATAGTGAGCCTATAGGGCGGACCGACCCTGTACATCCCTATAAGAGAACTGCTTACACACAGCTAACTAATTAGGATATGAGCAACGGTGTAAAACCTCTGGTGTTTTATTAGCTTTTTTTTCACAAGTATCTAACCCAAATTAAATTTCTTAGCCTCTAGGCAGAGTAAATCCCATGACTACTTCTTTAAGGACTGGATTTGTAGCTTTGTTTAAATTATGGGGTAAGTAACAGGAGGAGCTGAACACACAAACCTTGGTGGACACACCCAAAGCAGGTGGACAGATACAGAGTTATGTATGAATGATAGTGTAACCTGGACTGCAGCTGATAACTGCTGTAGAACTTCTTCCTTTGTTGCTGCTGTATTATCCCTCTGCAGTGTGGACAGGGTTAAACTGAATATTCATTAATGCAGCAGCCATCTTTGAAGTGATATTAAATCCAAAACCACAAATGTAAGCTAACTGCATCTTACCAATAATCAGATATGGTGGCTACACTTGATTTGTCTTTTTAGGCTTTTCACGTGGTGATCTAGTCAGTAACACACCTCCTGTATTAGAGTGCCCCCACTTTGGATGAAGGAACACAGGGGCATCTTTGGACAGCAGCATTGTCAGTCTAGGGCAGTGATGGCGAACTTTGGCACCCCAGATGTTTTGGAATTACATTTCCTATGATGCTTATGCACTCTGCAGTGTAGCTGAGCATCCTGGGAAATGTAGTTCCAAAATATCTGGGGGGCCAAGGTTTGCCATCACTGGTCAAGGGGGTTGTTAGTGTATCCAAATCTGCTAGTATATCTATCAAATTGAAGCCAGCTCACACCGCAGTTACAGTGACAGTTTTTTTTTTCTTTTAGTATAAAGGTTTTACACAAATAAATAAAAGCTGATCATTATAAGCACTCCTGTCAGTAGTAAATGTTTTGTCTCAACTCACTAACTCATTAATGCTACATCTGCATTAAAACTGCCAGAAAAAAGACTGGGCTGCTGCACCCTGCCATAGATGACCATCATTGGGTAATACCTCCCTAAAGCAAAGAGACTGCTCATTGCACAAAACCATACCAAGAGATCGGGAACCTTCCACCTCAGAGGGTGTGAAGTGTGGTGTGGATTCGTGGTGTGATCAGACTGTACTAGAAATCATTCCCGCTACTTGTAAAGAAGGAATTGAGGGACTGTCTCAGCAGGATTGAAATAAAGATATCACAGCAACCCAAATTTCTGTCTGGGCAACTAAATTAGGGTACATGTTTGGAGACCCAGAGAAGGGTGTCATGGGTCTGGTAAGAGACTAAGGGCCCTTTCACACGGGGTGGATCGTAACGATCCGCCTCCGTGTGTCCGCTTTTGCTCAACGGGGATCCTCCGTAAAATCCCCGCTGAGCCGTCGGCTGACAGGGCGGTCCCCGCATACTGTGCAGGGACCGCCCTGTCTTTCCTCCGTTCTCCCCTATGGGGGGATTGGATGAACACGGAACGTATGTCCGTGTTCATCCGATCCGCCAGACAGAAGAAAAATAGGATTTTCTTCCGTCCGAAAAAACTGATCTTTGCGGAGGCGGACAATTACTGGTGTCAGCAGATGGTCATCCGCTGACACCCGCAATCACATAGGGACCCATGTATGTCCCGTTTACATCCGCAATGGATGGATAAAAAAATGCGGACATACGGTACGCACATGTGAAAGGGGTCTAAAGTCTCATACACACGATCAGTTCATACGATGAGAACGGTCTGAAGGACCATTGTCATCGGTTAACCGATGAAGCTGACTGATGGTTTGTCGCGCCCACACACCATTGGTTAAATAACGATCGCGTCAGAACGCGGTGACGTAAAACACAACGACGTGCTGAAAAAAATGAAGTTCAATGCTTCCAAGCATGCGTCGACTTGATTCTGAGCATGCGTGGATTTTAATTCGGTTTTTCGTGGATTTTAATTCGGTAATTCGGTTAAATTTAAAGCAAGTTGGCTTTTTTTTAACCGAAGGTTAAATAACCTATGGGGCCCACACACGATTTTGACTGATGAAAACGGTCCATCAGACCGTTGTCCTCTGGTTAACCTATTGTGTGTATGAGGCCTAACATTGTACAAGGCAATGTGTTGTCTGCTGGAAACTGTTGCACTTTCTTCACGGCCCCAACTTTGATGGCCAACATTTTTTTTTCAATAATGACTGACCAGTGGGATAAAACAAGGATTGTTATAGCAAGTTAGGACTGTTGTTAAATACTGTTGCTAGGTAAAAGCAGTTCAGTTAAGTTAACTACTGTTATTCAGAATCAGGACCGGTGATGGTCTTTTATAGCAAAATGGTCTTTCAGTTTTTTCAGCCCTACACTTGAGCTCTGGAAGGTTTACCCCCCCCCCCCCCCTTCATGGTGAGGCCATTTTTTTGCGATATGGCATTGCATTACTTTAACTGACAAATGCCCGTCGTGCGATGCTGTGCCCAAATAATTGTTTTTTACTTTCCGCTATAAAACACATCCAATAAAAAAAGTTAAAAATCAAATTTCTTCATCAATTTAGGCCAATATGTATTCTACTACATATTTTTCATTAAAAAAAGCGTATATTGATTGGTTTGAGCAAAAGGTATAACGTCTACATATATTGGGGAATGGCACACAAGACCGCTGCTTATATAATTTACTTCTGACATCACACACAGGTCCGATCCCATCTCTTCTCTCATTTAGATCATCAATCCAGTATCCAATATTTGTCCATGACCATACTATAATAAATATGTATATAATACTGTACACAGGGAATTCCAAATATAAATATAAGGGGGAGGTAGATCCATAAATAAATAGAATTGGTAATAAATCCAAGTGAACAGGTGAAAAAAGATAACTCAGCAATCAAAAAATAACCGTGTATGATAGGTGGGCAAAAATCCATCAATAATAATTATGTAAATAAATAAATAAGTGCAACAATCCAAGTGCAATAAAAGTGCAAAGTGAAAAAGTCTTAATAATAGAACAATCTTTCAAAAAAGTTCATAATCCACAATCATGTGCAATAACTTCCAAAGGTGCAGACAAACAATCTTCACAGAGTAACGGTGAAAACAGTGCAGGTGCTAGAACAATTTCCCCCAGCCTCTCACCTAACAGGCTAAGAATAAGCCTTTCCGCGGTATCTCTTTAAAAACGATTAGTACTCTCTTCTCATTGCAGCCCCAGCTCCTTATTCACATACATAGCAGGCTTAAAGTGGAGGTTCACCCTTAAAACCACTGTCTCTTATCCCACCCAGCATACTGGCGTCAGCGCCAGTATGCTGTCTTTTTTTTTTTTTATCGGTGTACTTACTTCTTAATAGATCATTTAATTTTCGTCCTACCGCGGTATATGGCGCCGCTATATCGCGTCACGCCTTCCGAAAACAGCCGACTAGCACTCGGCTGTTCTCGGCGCTATACGGCGCCTGAGCACAGACCTAGGAGCTGACTGCGCAGGCGCCGTATATAGCCGCGTCACGCCCTCCGAAAAAAGCCGAAATAGGACTCGGCTGTATACGGCGCCTGCGCAGTCAGCTCCTGGGTCTGTGCGCAGGCGCGGAGAACAGCCGAGTGCTAGTCGGCTGTTTTCGGAAGGCGTGACGCGATATAGCGGCGCCATATACCGCGGTAGGACGAAAATTAAATTATCTATTAAGAAGTAAGTACACCGATAAAAAAAAAAAAAACGACAGCATACTGCCGCTGACGCCAGTATGCTGGATGGGATGGGAGAAAGTGGTTTTAAGGCTGAACCCCCTCTTTAGTCATGTTTCTGGCAAGATCCAATTCCCCACAGATCAGATACTCCAACACAGCCTATTTATGGATCTATTATTTATTTAAATAATTGATTAATTTTAGTTATTTATTTAATGTATTTATTCATTTCCAGTAAGCACCCCTACCTTCCCCTTATATTCATTATTGTTTTCTATGTGTGAACATATTTTAGGTGGCTGCTGCTGATCAATTTTTTAGGTTAAATACAAATGTTTTCCTTGTTTGGTAGTTTTCCCCTATTTTAATGAATTCCAAATATGATTGCTGCAGTTGTAGACTGTCTGTGTCTTCATACTGTATGTCGACTACAGCTTGAGTCAGGCAGCAATAATTACAGGCCAGTGCCACACTGTCTGTATTACACACACACTCTACCTTCTCTTCTCAGACTGTTTCAGCATGACCCTCCACAATCCACACCGTGTGGGACAGTCCAGACAGCCAGGGACTGCACAGGCTCCTCTGCTCTGTCGTGGGTGGGACTGGAGCCTGGAGGAGGGAATGAGGTCACATTGAGATGGAGCGCCACGCCCATGCTCAGCACCTTATTGGCTGGCACAGCACCTGTCCAGAGCACACAGTGGCACACAGGGATTGGCGGGATCTGGCAGGCAGCAGTGACTCACCACCAATCCTATTTGTGCACACAGACAGCCCTGCCTGGATGGACCGTGAGGCCTGCAGATTGCACAGCAGCAATTATGCACACAGTGATTGACACTCAGAGTCAGCACAGGAACAGGACACAACACTATTCCACGGCTGCCACTGGGCCCAGGAAACTACTCAATCCAAGTCGGCTTGCACCCTCCCAACTAGGCTAGGCAGTAGTGCGCCCTAGGCGGCTGCCTAGTTCCCCTAGCAGGAGCGCCGGCCCTAGTCAGAATACTGCAGGTGTTTAACCATATATCTCAGAGAAATGGTATTGTCTTTTTGACTGTTTGTATAAGTACCAATGCTAATTCTTTTTTTTCTTTTAGACTATGCCTGGCCTAATAATTTATTTGAAATACCTCAAGGCTCGCTTGCATGAAGCCGCAGAGGGACCCCAGAAGACAGGGTTAGGGGATACTCTGTGCAAAACGAACTGCATAGTGGAGGTAAGTATAACATATTTGTTATTTAAAAAAAAAATGTTTGCCTTTAGTGTTCCTTTAAGGGCAGATGCCATTGGTGCGGGGTCTGTCGTCCATCCGCACCTCATGGCCCGCCTGGCCTGAGGTGTGTGTGTGCTGAATCCTGGTTCCGGGACCACATTGGTCCGGGGCTGCGGCTTCGTCTGAAGAGCCCAGTTGTCTGGCTGGGGCCTTTACTTCAAAGGTGATCCTGTGCTGTCTGTCCTACGGGAGGAAGCCACTTGATGAAGGAAGCAAGGAGAGGACCTATCCTGGAGAGTGCCATGCAAGAGGCTGGTACCTTGGGAGAAGTCCTGGTGACTTAAATCGAAGGATGCACCATACATCGAGAGGCTTGCAGTGTCGCCTGTCAGATTTAAACATTCTAAAGAAACAAAGCTAAAAAGATCCGGGTGCTGAATCCTGTGGCAGAGGATTCCGGACCAAAGTGTCTCATCAAGAAAGGAAGGTCTGTGGCAGAGACTGTACTTTACTTTGTGTGCCATCCCAGCTGCTGGGCCAGTGAGGGGGACCTATCCATGTGAGCAATACCCACTCTGGCTAGAGTGGCGACAAGAACTGTTTGCTGGAAACAGGAGTGTTTCCTTACTTTGATTATGCACCTGAACCTACCTACCCTTCCACCCCTCATCCTTCTTTTCTACTGAAGTTCTCCCAAATAAATCCAAGAGAAATAAGTGCATTGTGTGGACATTGAAATTCTTCAGATTCTCCTTTCACCCTGGACAGCGAGAACATAGAGGTGCCATCCAAAATATAACCAGCAGTTCCTGCGGTGGTAGTGCTACATTGGTGTGTCACATGACTTGAGCAGATGCATCCTGCCGGTCTATTACACACATTCACTGGCTATGTGGGCAGGAGGGAGGGGAGGGGTGCAGGCATTAGCTCCTGCCCTTAACCTGCATGGATACAGAATTGGATCTGATAGCTAGTAGGGATGAGCCGAACACCCCTGGGTTCGGTTCGCACTAGAACCTGCGAACAGACCAAAAGTTTGTGTGAACTTTAGAACCCTGTTAAAGTCTATGGGACTCGAAAGTTTGAAATCTAAAGTACTAATTTTAAAGGCTAATATGGAAGTTATTGTCCTAAAAAGTGTTTGGGGACCTGGGTCCTGCCCCAGGGGACATGTATCAATGCAAAAAAAGTTTTAAAAAACGGCCGTTTTTTTCAGGAGCAATGATTTTAATAATGCTTAAAGTGAAACAATAAAATTGAAATATTACTTTAAATTTCATACTGGAGGGGGGGGGGTGTATAGTATGCCTGTAAAGTAGCGCTTGTTTCCTGTACTTAGAACTGTCCCTGCACAAAATGTAATTTCTGAAGGAAAAAAGTCATTTAAAATCACTCGTGGCTATAATGAATGGTCGGATACCAGCAATACAGAGAAAAGTCATTCATAAAAAAAGAATGCGTGGGGGTCCCCCCAAATTCAATTACCAGGCCCTTCGGGTCTGGTATGGATATTAAGGGGAACCCTGCGTCAAATAAAAAAAAATGATGTGGGGTTCCCCCCAAATATCCATTCCAGACCCTTCAGGTCTGGATTTTAAGGGGAACTCCACCCAAAATGTAAAAAAAAAATGCCGTGGACCCCCACACATTTTTTTTTTTATGAATGACTTTTCTCTGTATTACCGGGAGCCAACAATTCATTATAGCCGCGAGTGATTTTAAATTACTTTTTTTCCTTCAGAAATTACACTTTGTGCAGGGACAGTTCTAAGCACAGGAAACAAGCGCTACTTTTCAGGCATACTATACACACCCCCCCCCCCCCCCCAGGTACGAAATTTAAAGGAATATTTCACTTTTATTGTTTCACTTAAAGGAATTATTAAATTCACTGCTGCCAAAAACTGCAGTTTTTAAAACTTTTTTTTGCATTGATACATGTCCCCTGGGGCAGGACCCGGGTCCCCAAACACTTTTTATTACAATAACTTGCATTTTAGCCTTTAAAATTTTCACTTTAGATTTCAAACGTTCTAGTCCCATAGACTTTAACAGGGTTCTAAAGTTCACACAAACTTTCCGCGAACACCCCAAATAGTTTGCTGATCGTCGAACTGGCAATGTTCGAGTCGAACATGAGTTCTACTCGAAGCTCATCCCTAATAGCTAGGATTGAATGGAGGTGTAGGTAATACTTTCTTTGTCACCTAGTCTGAGTAATGACTGTTCTATTTACTGTACAGTACGCAAAAGGTAATCTCTGCCAATCACTCTTGATTAATAGGCCATCAAGCTGGTTATTTTTAGCCAATGCAACTACTTGTGGTGTCTTTCCTGTAGTCCAAAAATGTAGCTGGTGGTTTGATTAAAGAAAAGGTGGTTTTATAGACCGAACATTCAACAGTTGGATCCCAGCCCCTACAACCCCCATTTTGGAGTAAACCTTTCATTGCTAATAAGTATGTAAAGTGGCAAAATTAATGACATGCACCTTCACATAATTTCAATGGCTGAGGATCGAACTCTTGGGTAATAAAGGAAACATAGAAGAAAGTCCATCTCAGATGCCTAACTTAATGCAAATTACATTTTCAGCTGGTATCGGCAAATACAGTGAGTCATGGATGTCACCTCTAGCTTTCCCATACACCATTCTCACTAGATCAGCTAAAAATATACACCAATGGTCTTCAAGTTTTTTAGGTCAGCGGACTAAGCAGGAGAACCTTGCCTTTGGCTCCAGAAAACAAGTCCATCTAAACACGTTTCACTCACTAAGGGCTTAATCAAACATTCATTTGAAGAGCGGATTATGTTAGCACTAATTTATTCATTAATTATTTGTTTTCAGCGTAGTATTTTGTGTATTAGATATACACTTTTCTACTAAATAGTGAAAGTCTGGTAAGAACCTCAGTGGGAATATATACTCTTTCTACAATTTAACCTCTAATGCCGCGTACACACCATCGGAAATTCCGACAAGAAAACCATGGATTTTTTTCCGACTGAATTTTGGCTCAAACTTGTGTATGCAACACAAGTTTGAGCCAAAATTCAGTCGGAAAAAAATCCATGGTTTTCTTGTCGGAATTTCCGATGGTGTGTACGCGGCATTAGAGGTTAAATTGTAGAAAGAGTATGCAACACACGGTCACACCAAATTTTCGACCGTCAAGAATGTGGTGATGTACAACACTACGCGCAGACAAGAAAAATTAAATGTAATACTTCCGACCATGCATCGACTTGATTCGGAGCATGCGTAGGATTTTTCTCCGCCGGAATTCCATACAGACGATCAGAATTTCTGACAAGAACTTTTCCCGTCGCAAAAATTTGAGAACCAGCTCTCAAATTTTTCTTGCCGGGAATTCCAACAGAAAAATTCCGTTGGATCATACACACGGTCGGAATTTCTGATCAAAAGCTAACTTTCCTTGTCGGAATTTCCGATCATGCATAAGACAGTCTGTCCTGGAGTTGTGTTTTACAAAGTGCCTAGCCATATTGTTTTTTTCTTTGTTCTAATTTGGGACAAATGGCCATGGAATGATCAATGGTTGTACTGCCCACATATTGCATGTGACATGCTTAGCATAGCATTAAAAAAACACGAATCACATATTTAGTATGGTGGCAAACTATTTGATTGATGTTAAAAGAATTAGTCCCGCGGAATGAAATGTTTATGAGAGCATCACATGAAGAAGCACAACTCCAACATCTGGCTGCGCTGCATTTGAAAAATCCAGTGGTATGTAACCCAGTGGCATTTTATTTTTTAATACTGAATAGGCCATGCACCAAAACAATTCAAATATCTTTTTTATTTTATTATACAGTATTTTGCAACAAATGCAGTCTAGGTGTTCAAAATTGGATGTGCAATCATAGTAAATACTAATAAAACATTTTCTTAATACATTTAAACTAAAAACTGGATTGGATGACAATAGGGTAACAGTACAATATACTGTACGTTATCTCTTATAACCCCTATCATTAAACCTATATTAATCTCCTTAGCTTCTTGTACAAAATCTTCAATATTGGAACAGTCCTGTTGAACTCTTATGAACTGTTCCTAGGTATAACTCTTATAACTAAGATGACTACTCTTGGCATGGAGAAGAGAGTTTTTTTTAGATTGTTTTCCATTAAGATTTATAATAATAAATTTAGAGATCTTGTTATCTGCAAATGACCCACATAATGTGGGATACAAAAAGTTGTTGTGGATTTCCTGTTCCTGAAAAGTAAAACTCACATTATAATACAGTAATTAATATTCAAATATTTTATATCATTTATTGTTGGAATATTGCAATCTACTCTGAAAATCAAATCATCTATATATCTGGAATAAACTTTATTTTGGATCTAAAGGAGTTACTATCTCCGAAGATGTGGCACTCCTTCCACCAACCCATATAATCCAAGATTGGGAACAAACATGGCTTCCATAGAAGTGTCATCCCTGCAGATAGCAAACCCCATTAAAAAAGAAAATACTGTGTGCCAACTGAAAAAGCAGACCTTCTAGGATGAAAGGAAACCAGGAAACAAAATACTTAGATAACGGTAGCCAAATTACCAATTAAATATATGAATTTAACAACATAAAAGAATGGTCTATAAACAACATTTCCCCACTTTAGGTCTGTGCATATGTATACCCTTTCTTATTTTTGGACATCTCAAGTTAAAGATTTTGTCAGAATATCGGTCCCCGATAGATATTTTGGAAACTAGACTCTTTGTAAGTAAAGGCATTCATTTCATGTTTTTATTTGTACTAGTAAGATGTTGATAAATATGGTTGTGCAATATATCCAAATTTCCAAATATATATTTGGATATATTCAAATGTATCTGTAGCACTATCCCCGGAGGAGCTGCTGGATTTTTGGGAGGCATATTACCTCATGGCTCCTCAGAAATTCCTAGGGGTGAATGTTGCATATTGCATATAGTAGAAGTAAAGGAATGTCCACGACAGGTGCTCTTTGCAGTGCTCTTTATTACCCAGCCGGGTAAAAACAGTAAACTTGTGGTGAGGAAAGTAAAGTTGAAGAAGAATGGAGAATAGAAGATTCAGGCGTAATAATAGGAAACAGTCCTGCTCCCAAACGTAACCCTTCTATGCGCCACTCCCACCGGAGTGGGCTTAGCATACCTGAACAGGCCTCTCTCACTGACCTGGCAGCCGGAGTATCACTCGGACAATTGCAGGAGAAAGTCTCTGCCATAGACCCTCCTTAGTGAACTTGAGAAAGAGCCTCTGCCACAGACTCACCTCGTGAGCCTCAGAAAGACACCTCTGCCACAGGCCCTCTCTGGATTGAATTCTTGGAGATATCCCTCCTTAGATGATTTATGCCTAAGTCTCCTTCAACTTGTCGCCCAGGTACCGACTGACAGGTGTATAAAAAAATATACACACACAGGTGTGGCTAAATAAATTTTGGCCTAAATGTTTGACTAAAATTTAGTTTATTGTTTTTTTATTATAACAAAAAGTAAAAAATATAGTTTTTTTTTCAAAAATGTCGCTCTATTTTTGTATATAGCGCAAAAAATAAAAATCGCAGAGGCGATCAAATACCACCAAAAGAAAGCTCTATTTGTGGGAAAAAAAGGACGCAAATTTTGTTTGGGAGCCACGTCGCACGACCGCGCAATTGTCTGTTAAAGCGACGCAGTGCCGAATCGCAAAAACCCCTTGGGTCATTTGCCAGCGTATTGGTCCGGGTCTTAAGTGGTTAATTCAGTTCTATAATTTTTGGTAATTTGCATGACTTTCAGTGTTTTTCATTTATTAATTCATATATTTTAAAAATTCTCTCCTTCTGGTCCCTCCTCATCTCTATGTTTAAGCCCATTTGTGGGTAAAGACTTTACCTGATGAGGATTTCTCTTGTATTGTGCCCAGTTCAATGAATTTTTTCACTTTCTATAGAATAGTCTGGTGTGTAGCCAGTCTCTCTCTCTGTTGTCTGTTGGATCTTCAGAGGTGGGACAAGCAAGCTCCTTTCAGTGTCGGCACCCAGCAGTCCAATGAGTAAACCCATTTTAGAGCTTGTGAGCACTTTTCTAGCACAACCAAGATGGTGACCTGAGTTTTCTATACTGCATTCAAAGCCAATGTTTAGCTAAAAAAAACTTTTTTTTTTACTACAGCTGTATTTGCATTTCTTTTTATTACTCCACAATGTACAGGCTGATGGATTCTGTAGACATTTTACTGCCCTGTCCTCTTCCTGCTTCTGAACTTCAGGTTCTGTAGAGGTTAATAGCTTCAGGTCTTCACAGACAGGCAACCTTCCCCAATACTGAACCTCCAATATCATGTGTCATTATTGCACCTCCATGAAGGTTAACATGAACCCAGTGCCACCAAGAAGATTTTGAAGTCTCAAGAGAAGCAGTCAAGTTTGTTCAAAGACATTAAAGCAGTTCTAAGCTCTCAAGATCAACAGTAACTATTTGTAATCCTTTTGCTGCAAGCCTAATGCCTTGTACACATGATCGGTTTATCCGATGAAAACCGTTTCATCAGATATCCGATGAAGCTGACTTTCATCAGTCGTGCCTACACACTATCAGTTAAAAAAAACGATAGTGTCAGAACGCGGTGACGTAAAACACAACGACGTGCTGAGAAAAATGAAGTTCAATGCTTCTAAGTATGCGTCGACTTGATTCTGAGCATGCGTTGATTTTTAACCAATGGATTTCCCCACAGACGATCGTTTTTTTTCTATCGGTTTTTTAAACCATCAGATAATTTTAAAACAGGTTCTAAGTTTTTTCACGGATGGGAAAAAAACGATAGGGCCCACACACGATTGGTTTGTCTGATGTAAATGGTTCGTCAGACCGTTTTTATCAGACAAACCGATCGTGTACACACGGCATTAATAAATAGATAGGAAGATGCACTATTTTACCTGCCTTTACACGCACAGAAACTTTAAGGCCGCGTACACACGATCGAATATATCTGCTGAAACTGGTCCGACGGACCGTTTCAGCGGACATATCCGATCGTGTGTACGGGCTAGCGGACATGTTTTCCCAGCGGACAAATTTCAAAGCATGCTTTGAAATTTGTACGCCAGAGACATGTCCGTCGTATATGTCCACTGGTTAGTACACTAACCAGCGGACAGAAATCTCCGCGCATGCGTCGAATGGATTCGACGCATGCGTGGAAGTATTTTACTTCCTGGAGTGGTGACGTGGCGGCGTCAACGTCACCGCCACGTCACCGCGTCCTCAGCCCGAGGGGATTTTCGTCCGATGGTGTGTACACGCCATCGGACCAAAATCCGATGAGACATGTCCGCTGGAAGCGGTCCGTCGGACATGTTTGAGCGGACATGTCTCATCGTGTGTACGCGGCCTAATGATCACAGTCTTAGTCCGTAGGGTTTAATATTTAGTTGAGCCTCCCGTTTGCAGCTGTAACAGTTTTAACTCTTCTGGGAAGGCTGTCCACAAGGTTTAGGAGTGTCTATAGGAATGTTTGACCATTCTGCCAGAAGCACAATTGTAAGGTCAGACGCTGATGTTGGATGAGAAGGCACAGCTCGCAGTCTCCGTTCTAATTCATCCCAAATGTGTTCTGTCATGTTGAGGGCAGGCAAGTCAAGTTTCTCCACCCCAAACACACTCATTCATGTCTTTATGGACCTTGCTTTTTGCACTGGTCCAAATTTGGTGGATTTGGTGGATTATTGTGTGGGGTTGTTTTTCAGGGGTTGGGCTTGGCCCCTTAGTTCTAGTGAAGGGAAGGAACTCTTAAGGCATCAGCATAGACATTTGGGACGATTTCATTTGGGACGATTTTGGGGATGGCCCCTTCCTGTTCCAACATGACTGTGCATCAGTGCACAAAGCAAGGTCCATAAAGACATGGATGACCGAGTTTGGGGTGGAGGAACTTGACTGGCCTACACAGAGTCCTGACCTCAACCTAAAAGAACATCTTGTGGGCGGCCTTCCCAGAAGAGTTGAAGCGGTTATAGCTGCAAAGCAGTGGTGGCTGGTGTTTTTTTGTTGGGGGGTGGCGGCAAACAACCCATACCTCTCAACATTTTGAGATGAAAATGAAGGACACCTACTAACAAACTTATGTAGGAATAGGACACGCTCCCTCGCTACACCCCCTTAAAGAAGAATTAACCAAAAAAAAAAAAAAGGGTTAATTAAATCCACAAGTGCTTTTTTTCCCCCACTAATCTTCCTTTATATTGGCTTTAAAAATTTACAAAATCAGCAATTTAGAAATTGGATGAAAGGTTTAGCACTGGAAAAACACGTTTTTTTCTTATATACAACTATATTGTTTAGACCAAAATGAGGGACATATGAGGAGGAATGAGGGACAGAGGGACATTGCTCCAAATCAGGGACAGTCCCTTCAAATCAGGGACAGTTGGGAGCTATGCCCACAGGTTTCATACCCGCTTCCCGATTGGCCAGGAGGAGGATCAGTGTTGCAACAGCGAATATTCATTAGCCGTTGCAGCACACCTGGGTGGGCTCTGGACGCAGTAATCTGCGCCCAGGGCCCACCCTATTTTGAAGCCTATTAGAGCCTCTGGCACCCCCCACCTATCCCTGCAATTGTAATTTATGTGCCCAGCGCCCTAAAAGGAGACTGGGCACATGGATAGGGAGGGCAGCGGCGGTGTTAGGGGGAGTGGCGCCCGTGCGCCCACAATGCACGGCCACCACTACTGCAAAGGGTGGGCCAACTCAATATTGGACGGACTACGACTACGACCAGAAAAGTTCATGTGTGTGTGTAAAGGCAGGCATCATAATACTTTTGACAATAAAGTGTATATTATATTTACTTGTTTTACACAATTTTACTGTTTAGTTACTTCCTTGTTTCTGGCCTAGGCCAAAATGATATCATAGATCCCAGGATTCTTCATGGGCGGGACTGGTAAGCAGCAATATATTAGTGTTTTGGGGTTAAGATACCCTTTAAGCCAAACCTGTCATTAGAAAAATGTGTAACAAATTAACAACGTTCCTAACAAGCTCTACTTAGACAAGCTTTGTGCACACTTACCCACCATTTTCATACTTTGCCATTCAATGCTCAATACTAGGGGTCCCTAATATCCCAACACTACCTGCAGCAATAGGGCAAATACATGACTAACAACAATCACAGTTAATAACCGTCAATGAAGGTCTGCCCTTCCTATGATGACAAATTCTAGCCCTGGTCAGTTTCTCATAATATGAGAGAGCAAAGAACAATGATGCTGTGCAGTAAGTCATGCATTATAGCAGTGGTCTCCAAACTGCAGCCCGGGGGCCAGATGCGGCCCTTTGCTTGCATTTATCTGGCCCTTGGGGCACCATTTCATCCACCGATACTAACTGAGGGGCATAATCCCTCCCAATGACACCAACGATGGTGCCAAATTTCCACCATTGGCCCGATGGCACCAATAATGGAGCCCAATTCTTTCCTATGTCGCCAATGATGGGGCTCTATTTCTCCCAATGACATCAACAAAGGGGCACAATTGTTTCCACTGACACCAAAGAAAGGGCATTGTTTTTTTCCCTTTGACATCAGGACCTGTTTTACGCCCAGTAATCACAGTCCGGCCCCCCTAATGTCTGAAGGACTGTAAACTGGCCCTTTGTTTCAAAAGTTTGGAGACCCCTGCATTATAGGATCCAATTAGCTACTAGACTTCACCTATCAGGACAATGAAATATAAATTCTGATTGGTTGCTGGACAGTGTGCGTTGAAAAAAAAAAGGCAAAATTATAAGGGCTTGATCGATTTATTGTCAACTGGGAAGATAACAACATGCAAACAATTCCAAGTAATCTGCCTTTTTTCCCCAGCACTGGATATCTAAATAAAACTTTTTTTTATATTATTTCAACAAAACAAAAAGTCTAAATTTGTATATATTTGAAAATACATGAAAAATATAAACCAGAAACGGTTTCGATGGTGTCGATGTACAGCGTGCTTTCTGCTCTAATCTCCAGGATCAACCTCACCCACCGGGACATCAAAATCAATGAATACATTAGGATCAAGCTGACCTTCTTAAAGGCACACCAACATGTAAGGACCATCTTAAGGTAGCTGCATATCTTATATGTGTAACAAAAAAGACAAATAGTAAGTGTTTCATTTGTTTATTGCTGACTAGAAAGGTGTGCAATGTGGAGTGGGGAAATAATTAATTACAAATAAAAAAGTCATCAAGTTAAGACCAACAGCATTCTGTATTTGCCTACATGCCTCCAAATTACTCCTATGAGATTTTAGTACAAAATTGCAAAATCAAGACAATCACATAAATAAAAATACCAATATAATTAAATAGGTAAAAATAGGTATAAGGATAAAAGTAAAAATAAAAATAATATTAGCAGTAGTAGTAGTAGTAATTTTAAGAACATTAAATTACCTTCAATGTGTTCAGTATGAGCAACAATACTAGAATAAAATAGAATCATGGGCCCAGATTCACAGAGCAATTACGCCTGTCTAACTGGTGTTAGACAGGAGTAATTTCAAATTTCGCACGCCGTATCACTAGTTTGAATCCTCAAACCATTATACGGCGGCTTCGGGCTTCGATCCGAGAGGCTTACTCGCGTAGATGGATTGCGACGGGAGAAATACACTACGCCGCCGTAGTTTACTGGACAAAATCTGCCGGGATTCCACGTAGAGCCAGGTAAAATACGGCGGCGTAGTGTATTTCTGATACTCTATGCGAATCTAATTGTATGTGAATCTGGGCCCTTGTGTCGATGTACAGCGTGCTTTCTGCTTTAATCTCTAGGATCAACCTCACCCACCGGGACATCAAAATCAATGAATACATTAGGATCAAGCTGACCTTCTTAAAGGCACACCAACATGTAAAGGCCATCATAAGGCAGCTGCATATCTTACATTAGTATATACTCAATATAACAAAAACAACAAATAGTAAGTGTTCAATTTGTTTATTGCTGACTGAAAAGGTGTGCAATGTGAAGTGGGGAACTAATTAATTACAAAAAAAAAAGTTAAGACCAACAAGATTCTGTATTTGCCTACATGCCTCCAAATTACTCATATGAGATTTTAGTACAAAATAGCAAAATCAAGACAATCACATAAATAAAAATACCAATATAAATAAATAGGTAGAAGGATAAAAGTAAAAATAATAATAATAATAATAATATAAGCAGTAGTAGTAGTAGTAATTTTAAGAACATTAAATTACCTTCAATGTGTTCAGTATGAGCAACAATACTAGAATAAACTAGAATCATGGTGTCAAGGTACAGCGTGCTTTCTGCTCTAATCTCTAGGATCACCCTCACCCACCGGGACATAAAAAGCAATGAATACATTAAGATCAAGCTCACCTTCTTAAAGGCACACATACAAGGCAGCAGGTTGCTCAATAAAACAGCAACAATATTAGTGTAGGACTTTCGAGGGGTGTAGTTTTATTTTTTTTAAATAACAAACATGTTATACTTACCTCCACTGTGCAGCTCGTTTTGCACAGAGTGGCCCTGATCCAGGTCTTCTGGGGTCCCTCAGCAAGAGTCTCTGGTCCTCCCCACAAGAACTCCACACATTCATGCGAGGGAGCTCACATGGTGTGGTGTCCTTGCGCGCGCTCCCGTGATACAGCCGACGGCCATAGCTGCCGACTGTATCACTCGGCCCAGCCCCCCGGCGCACCGCGTCATTGGTTGTGATTGACAGCAGCGTGAGCCAATGGCTGCGCTGCTTTAATCGACCAATGAATGAGTCGGGAAGCTGGCCAAGATGCCAACGCGTTCACGGCGCGGACTTTCGACGGGTCAGGTAAGTAAATGGGGGGCTGGGGAGGTCGGAAGTTTTTCACCTTAAAGGAAAACATTTTTGCCTAAAATTAATGTCTGCAAGGTAGACAGACAGAATAGTGTAATGATTCTGTTAAAAAACGAGTAAATACCTATTAAATTCCTTCATCTATCTCACCACCGGCATTCTTGTTTCTGTTCTCTCATTCACTTCCTGGTTTGCGGCGCTCGTTCATGTAAGAAATATATTTCCCAGTATGCATTGCGGCACGCACAGTAATTCACACCTCCTTGAAGTCTCTAAGGCCGCGTACACATGATCAGACCTGTCCAAAGAAACTGGTCTGCAGACCAGTTTCATCGGACCAATTCGATGGTGTGTACGGCCCATCGGACAGTTGTCCATCGGACGAAAGTTTTAAAACTTGCTTTAAAATCTGTCCGACGGACACCTGTCCGTCGGACAGATTCAATGTTTAGTACGCAAAAGCATCGGACCAAAAACCCGCGCATGCTCAGAATCAAGTCGACGCATGCTTGGAAGCATTGAACTTCCTTTTTTCAGCACGTCGGTGTGTTCTACATCACCGTGTTCTGGTCTGATCGGATTTTTGGTCCGATGGTGTGTACACACATCAGACCATCAGACCACTTCGGCCTGGTCCGATGAAAATGGTCCGTCGGACCAGTTTCATCGGACCAGTCTGATCGTGTGTACATGGCCTCACATGTAGAGAGCGTCCTGTCGCACTGATATAGTTCCCAGGAGGGGGCGAGCACGACACTGACCACTGCAGTAAAGCCTCCCTTCACGGTGGTGAGTAATAATCAGACAAGCAGGAAGTGAACTAGGCATGTGCATTCCGTTTCGTTCCGAATCGAAATTCGGACGAATTTTCCATTATTCGGACATTCGGATGCATACGAATTCCCGAATTGCTATATTAGCGAAAAATTTCGACCGTTTTCGGAATTCGTTCGTTTTCGACCGAATTTCGAAAAAAATATGGTCGAAATCGAAAAAAAATTTTTTTTCGAATTCCGAATCAAATACCCGCGGACTAAATTCGATCGGAATTCGAAAAAAAAAAAAAAAAAAAAAAAATATTTTCGAATTTAATTCGAAAAAAATTCTATTCGAAAAGAGACTATTTGTTTTCTAATCTGGTTGAAATATTTTCGATTTCGACCGTTTTTTTCGAAATTCGGTCGAAAACGAACGAATTCCGAAAACGAATTCAATACATGTAACGAACCTAACTTAACGAAATTTATTAAATGACGAATTGAAACGAAACGAAACAAATTTTTCACTTTTGCACATGCCTAAAGTGAACAGAACAGAGAAGAAATAGAGCAACTTCTGAGAAAAAACGAACAATGAGGAAATGAAAAGAGGAATATCTGCAGGTAAAGGATGCCAGAGGCGATTAAGTTTGCATGTGTTGTGCTATATAAGTTTTCATTCATTCATTCAAAAAAAAAAAATCCTTTACAAGCCCTTTAATGCATGGAATGCAATAAGGTGAAAAAACTTTTACCTTTACAACCCCTTTTAAGACATCAAAAGCAATGAATACATTAAGATCAAGCTCACCTTCTTAAAGGCACACCAACATGTAAGGCAGCTGCATATCTTACATGTGTATATACTCAATGTAACAATAAAGACAAATAGTAAGTGTTCAATTCGTATGCTGACTAGAAAGGTATGCCATGTGAAGTGGAGAAATAATTAATTACAAAAAAAAAAAGACCAACAGTATTTGCCCTCATGCCTCCAAATTATAAGAGATTTTAGTACAAAACAGCAAAATCAAGACAATTGCATAAATAAAAATACCAATATAAATAAATAGGTATAAGGATAAAAGTAATAATAATGATATTAATAATAATATTGGCAGTAGTAGGATTAGTAGTAGTAATTTTAATGACATTTAATTAACTCCAATGTGTTCAGTACTTGAATAAACCATAATCATGGTGTCGATGTACATTGTGCTTTCCGCTCTAATCTCTAGGATCACCCTCACCCACCGGGACATCAAAAGCAATGAATACATTAGGATCAAGCACACCTTCTTAAAGGCACACATACAAGGCAGCAGGTTGCTCAATAAAACCGCAATATTATTAGTGTAGTGTTATTAATCTCAAATTGCAGAGATGTCCAGAAATAATAATAATAATTTGTGCGACATTGGCAATTATCTTTGCTCTTTAAAGCCCCAGCCTTAAATCCACTAGTTCTGAATACTTTGATTCCAGCATATAAAATCATTAATATAATATTTTGAAGGCTTGATGAAAATGTTGGTGCAATATAAATATTTTATGCAGCTAATTAGTATTCCTTTATTAATTAATATTTATTTATATAGGTCTATATTTCAAATCTAAAAAAAATGATGGTTGAGCCAGAAGGCTTTTGGTTTAAAATAGAGGACAGTTACGATGACTTTGTCAGGGGGACATGAATAAAAGATGATACTGAATAAATGCCACTAAACACAACTCCAACTTTCATTACACTGCAACTTTCTATATATGCAATGGGGGAGATTTACTAAAACTGGTGCACAGATAATCTGGTGCAGCTGTGTACAGTAACCAATCAGCTTCAGGCTTCAGCTTGTTCAATTAACCACTTAAGGACCCATTCTTGCCGATATCCGTCGGTAGAATGGCACGGCTGGGCACAATCACATACCTGTACGTGTCTCTTTAAGGCGGCCAGCCGGCAGTGTGCTCGCGACCTGGTCCGAAGCTCTGTGACCGCGCCCGCAGGACCCGCGGACCCGATCGCCGCCGGTTCTTTCCCGTTCTTCATAGTGGCAGTGTCATTGATCGTCTGTTCCCTGATATAGGGAAAGACGATCAATAACGTCACATGTCCAGCCCCGTCCCCCTACAGTTAGAAACACATATGAGGTCACACTTAACCCCTTCAGCTCCCCCTAGTGGTTAACTCCCAAACTGCAATTATCATTTTCACAGTAAACAGTGCATTTTTATAGCACTTTTTGCTGCGAAAACGACAATGGTCCCAAAAATTGTTCGTTGTGTTCGCCATAATGTCGCAGTCACGAAAAAAATTGCTGATAGCCGTCATTAGTAGTAAAAAAAAAAAAAAATTATTAATAAAAATGCAATAAAACTATCCCCTATTTTGTAAATGCTATAAATTTTGCGCAAACCAATCAAACGCTTATTGCAATTTTTTTTACCAAAAATTGGTAGAAGAATATGTAGCGGCCTAAACTGAGGGAAAAAAATAATGTTTTATATATTTTTGGGGGATATTTATTATAGCAAAAAGTAAAAAATATTGAATTTTTTTCAAAATTGACACTCTCTATTTTTGTTTATAGCACAAAAAATTAAAACTGCAGAGGTGATCAAATACCACCAAAAGAAAGCTCTATTTGTGGGAAAAAGAGAACGCCAATTTTGTTTGGGAGCCACGTCGCACGACCGCGCAATTGTCAGTTAAAGCGACGCAGTGCCGAATCGCAAAAAGGGGCAAAGTCCTTAACTTGCATAATGGTCCGGGTTTTAAGTGGTTAAGCTTGGATAAAACTTTAGGCTACCTGTTCATGGGCAACAAGTATTTACAGAGGACTTATCCAATAAAGTTACAGTATATCCATTTAAAGGGGTTCGTGTAAAGCTTCGTGTTTTTTCACCTTAATGCATCCTATGCAAGGTGCACACCTTGCATTCTCTGGCCCCCCGAGCCCCCGTTTGACTTACCTGAGCCCCGAATCTCCATGGGCGCGATCCCGCGTTGCTTTCCCCCAGCTCTTGTGGGCTCTTGATTGGATGATTGATAGCAGCACAGCCATTGGTTCCCGCTGCTGTCATTAAAATCAATGATGTGGCGTGCCGGGGGGCGGGGCCGAGTGTATCACACAGGAGCGTAACCGCAAGCTAACCCCCTTGGAAGAGAGCTTCCCAGAGGGGGGTTAGCTTTTGCGGGGAGGACCGGGGCCACTCTGTGCAAAACAAACTGCACAGTGGATGTAAGTACAGTAAAACCTTGGTTTGAGAGTAACTTGGTTTGAGAG
The DNA here is from genome assembly GCA_029574335.1 of Rana kukunoris. Classification (NCBI taxonomy): domain Eukaryota; kingdom Metazoa; phylum Chordata; class Amphibia; order Anura; family Ranidae; genus Rana; species Rana kukunoris. The sequence goes on from CM056052.1 coordinate 59,000,225, forward strand.
CGTTTTGCAAGACAAGCAAAATGTTTTAATAAATTTTGCCTTGATATACAAGCGATGTCTTGATATAAGAGTAGCGTCATGTCACAACTGAGTATAAAAAAAAGAGAGGAGCCTCTAAGTGTAGCAATATGGTTACATTTAATAAAGGTACAACATTTAGCAACGTATTACTACACTTAGAGGTGCCTCTCTTCTCTTTTATACCTTGTAAAAAAATGCTTTGATATTCAAGTGCTTTGGATTACAGCATATTTCTGGAACAAATTATGCTCGCAAACCACGGTTTTACTGTATGGTATGTTTTTTTTGTTTTGTTTTTTAATTAAACATTTAAAATCCGTTTAAACTCAAAAGGAACTTGGATATGGGAGCTGCATTTGTTTTCTTTCTTTTTTTGGGCTTTATTTTCATCCAACTAGGATGCATTAAGGTGAAATAACTTTTACCTTTAGAACCCCTTTAAGGTTTCACCTCATATTATATGGTTTTGGTAAATCTGAAGGAAAAAATCTACAGAAAATCGTATAGTGTGTATGCAGCTTTATACAAGAGGTGTGATACTGGCCACATCACCAGGGAGGAAAAATGGTGAAAAAAGAAAACAAATGCAGCCACCACATTTAATAATTGGCTAGCTGCAATATATTTCATTTTTGGTTTTGGGTTTAATACCACTTTATGTCAAAAGGATATAGACACCTATGGAAAAACATATGACTATTTTCTACTATATACAATTATAAAAAGACAGACATTTAAAACTTTCAAAATCTCATAAAAGAAATGACTTCTTCTTGCTTCTACATGAACATAGACAGATGTAAATACGCGCTTCACCCCTTCCTAATAAATGAAAAAATCTTCAATGTCCACATAAAAAGCAGATGGTCAATAAATCCGCATAAAGTTATGAGAAAATCCAAGTAATCACGGCAGACACATTGTGCAATCTGATTCTTTGTCTAACCCAACTTCCATTTTAGGAGACCCGGATGGCGGGTTTACAGTTGGAAGTGACTCCAAACTTTGTACAGTTCATCCTAGGTTAGGTAGATTGTACAATGTGATGCTGTAAGGTGTGTGTTTCCTTTGGTGTCCCCAGTCCACTTACCTATAATGACCAAGAATAGTCCAGCTGCATAGTCCACCAGTGGATGTAGAGTAGATACATATTTGTCCTCCATGGTCCACGTTGTGGGGATGGAATGTGAAGCCCTGTGCTATGGATGTGCACTCATCATCCTGTCTGTATTCATAAGGACTTGGCTGGGGAGGCTTGTGAAGAGCAGGCGGAGGGGGGGGGGGGGATCTACACAGAGAGGAACATTACTGGAACACGCTGCTGTCAGGAGGAATAGCGCAATCCTTCAGACTGCTGGAATCAAGTCATTATAAGAGAAGGATGTGTGCTGTGTCGGAGAGGAGGGGGCTGCCATACAATTGTGTGTGTGACATATATGTAGATGAGGCATGTGTGATCAAAGGGGCAGATGGGTGACAGAACATTATATAAACTATGTATGAACCTTACCCAAAGCCCACGGGGAGTTCTCTCTACGGTACAATTTATGTTTTTTTAATGCTATAAGAACAAAATATAATATATGGGAGCTCACCAGTCCTTATGCCGCGTACACACGATCATTTTTCGGGTTGTAAAAAACAACGTTTTTTAAAAATGTCATTTAAAACGATCGTGTGTGGGCTTCAGAGCATCTTTTGGGTTCTGAAAAACGACAAAAAATAAAATTTGCTCTATTTTTTCACGACGTTTTAAACAATGTCGTTTTTTGGGTTGTAAAAAATGGTCGTGTGTGGGCTAAAACGACGTTAAAAACCCGTGCATGCTCAGAAGCAAGTTATGAGACGGGAGCGCTCGTTCTGGTAAAACTAGCGTTCGTAATGGAGTAAGCACATTCATCACGCTGTAACAGACAGGAAAGCGCGAATCGTCTTTTACTAACACAAAATCAGCTAAAGCAGCCCAAAGGGTGGCGTCATCCGCATGGACCTTCCCCTTTATAGTGCCGTCGTACGTGTTGTACGTCACCGCGCTTTGCTAGAGCATTTTTTTTCACTATCATGTGTAGGCAATGTCGTTTTAACGATGAAGTTGAAAAAAACTTTGTTTTTTCTAGAGGTTGAAAAACGTCATTTTTTACAACCCGAAAAATGATTGTATGTACGCGGCATTAGATGTAGAGTAGATGTAGACTTATGTTTTATTTTGTTTATTTGTTTGTTTTTTACCTGGTGATCCTGCCTAGGGTGACTGACAATGCTTACCTAGTGGTTGTAAACCCTTACATAGGTAGCGCTACCCCCCACACGGACGCTGGATTTTGGATCCCCCTATTCCTGCACAGCCAGGCAACACGCATTTTCAACTCTCTTTCAGACACAAGGAAGCAGTCTATGGGCTTGTTTTTGTTGTTTTATGCAGGAAATAACTTGGATAGGGTATCAGGATTATGAGATGCCCGACTTGACTAAACCACTTTAATTCCAGGCACTTTTGCCTAGGGTGACCACATTTCCAGACTACCATTCAGGGACACCCTCCCTTCCCGGAAATCAGCTTGCGCTGTAACGAATCACAGCACAGTGATTGGAGGGATTTATGATTTCTCCCATCACAAGTAGGGGGTAATGTGGTGATGTGGCAGCCTTTTTTGGGGGCATCAGATTGGCCCAGGGGGGGTGGCTGTGTCAGTTTCATTCTGGGACACTGTCATTCTGCTATAGGCCGGGTGGGAAGTGGTTAAAGAACAATAATGAGGACAACTTCCTTCTCAATGTGATCCTGGAAAATGGACATATAGGGCCAGATTCAGGTAGAGTTACGCTGGAGTATCAGTGATTCGCCAGCATAATTCACACTTTGAGCTGGCTTATCTGTTTTCTGTAAGCAGAAAACAAGAAACGCCGGGATTGAGTTCATATACGAGCGGCGTAATTGTATTTCGCCGTCGTATCGGTACTGCAATTTTAAAATGGGCGCTCGGGGCGTTCCCGCTGATTTACGCCAAGAATATGTAAATCAGCGAGAGACGGCAATTCACGATCGTACGCGGGCCCCACGCAGTGACTTTCCGACGTTTCCGTAAGCGATACGCGGCGTAAAGAAAAAAATGCCCCCTAGGTGGAGTATCCTATGTTAAGTATGGCCGTTGTGATCGCGTCGAATTGAAAAAGTTTAACGTTGTTTGCGTAAAACGTCCGTGAATGGCGATTGACGTTCACTGACAGAATTTGGAGCATGCGCACTGACAGTCGACGCATGCGCAGTACGTTTGCCGTGGGATCGCGCCTAGTTTAAATAATACACGGCCCCTACCTGCCCAATTTGAATTCCGCCGGCTCATTTTCGCTACGCCGCCGCAACTTTAGGAGCAAGTGCTTAGTGAATACAGTACTTGCTCCTAAAGTTTCGCCGGAGTAACGTAAATGACGAACGTTACTCCAGAATAAAGATCCGCTCTCCTACCTGAATCTGGCCCATACATGACTGGATTCCCTCCAGACAAGAAACAGTCTCTATGAACTTGGCAAGGAAATGGCCCTTTACAGGTGCTCTGTTTATCAGAGTAGAATTGTAGCAAAATCTTACTTGCAGGAGCCCTATGTCCCCCTTTTTTGAAAATACCAGCCCACCTGGCTGCTTAGCTAAATGTCCCAGGACAAGGAATTGGGTCACAGCTTGCTAGCACAGTCCCAGAAAAGCATGCTTACATCCAGCGGCTTTAACCTTTTCTGCTCTGGGGAATGTAGAAGTACTCACACTGTCCCCGGAAATCCTGCTGCCCTGGAAGAGATGACAGGCCCCCTACTGTACAGGTCCTTCTCCGCAAGCCAGGGAGTCTCCCAACCGAGACCCAGGGAAAGCGGAGATCTCTCAGTACTTCTTCCTTACTCAGTTCCCAGCCTGTAAGCAGAGTTTGCCACAGCCTGGGGTCCCCTCCCAGGCTACACAACACAGCTTTCTCACTCCATCTTCCACATAACTCCCCTGCTGGCCAGGCTCCACAATATTTAAAGAGATTGTAAATTCTCATTGTTTTTCTATTAAAATAACAAACATGTCATATTTACCTGCCCTGTTGCAGTGGTTTTACACGGAGCAGCCCAGATCCTCCACTTCTCGGGTCCCTGGCTGGAACTCCTGGACCCTCCCTCCTGTTGAGTGCCCCCACAGAAAACTGTTTTCTATTGGGGCACCCGAGCCAAGCTGCAGCAATGTGTATCCATTCAGACATGGAGCTGCAATTTGGCCCCTCCCCCTCTCTCTCCTGATTGGCTAACTGAGTTTGATTGACAACAGCAGGAGCCAATGGCACCGCTGCTGTGTCTCAGCCAATGAGGAAGGAGAGTCCAGGATGGCTGAGTCTCTCGTGGACATCACTGGATAAAGATGGGGCTTAGGTAAGTATAAGGGGGGGTGAGGGGGGCTGCTACACATAGAAGGCTTTTTATCTTAACCACTTCCCACCCTGCGGCCGACTATATACAGCTGCAAGATGGCTCTGATCTGCCGGGAGGCCATCTATATATGGCCTCCGGCCGCACGCCGCTGGGGGCGCGCGCCCGCCGCGTCACTCAGGTGCCGATGCACGTGCCTGGCGGCCGCGATGTCCGCCGGGCACCCGCGATCGGCAGTCATAGAGCCAGGGATGTGGAGCTCTGTGTGTAAATACAGAGCTCCATGTCCTGTCAGGGAGAGGAGAAGATATGTAGAAGAATATGTATCGGACTAAACTGAAAAAAACTTATATATATCTTTTTTTAAATGGGATATTTATTATAGCAAAAACTTAAAAATATTGTGTTTTTTTTTCAAAATTGTCGCTCTATTTTTGTTTATAGCAAAAAAATAAAAACCGCAGAGGTGATCAAATACCACCAAAAGAAAGCTCTATTTGTGGGAAAAAAGGACGTCAACTTTGTTTGGGAGCCACGCCGCACGACCGCGCAATTGTCATTCAAAGTGTGCCGAAAGCTGAAATTTCACCTGGGCAGGAAGGGGGGATATGTGCCCAGTAAGAAAGTGGTTAAAGTGATTGTAAAGTCTTGTTTGTTTTTTTTTTCATAAAAATGACAAACATGTTATACTTACCTGCCAGTGGATTTGCACAGAGAAGCCCAGATTCTCCTCTTCTCGGTTCCCTCTTCTGTACTCCTGGACCCTCCCTCCTGTTGAGTGCCCCCACAGCAAGCAGCTTGCTATGGGAGCACCTGAACCGAGTCACAGCTCCATGTGTCCATTGCGACATGGAGCTGTGGCTCAGCCCCACCCCTCTCTCTACTGATTGGCTGGCCAACTTTGATTGACAGCAGCAGGCACCAATGGCACCGCTGCTGTGTCTCAGCCAATCAGGAGGGAGAGTCTCAGCTGGCTGAGACACATGTGGACATCACTGGACAGAGATGGGGTTCAGGTAAGTATTAGGGGGCTGAGGGAGACTGCTGCACACAGAAGACTTTTTATCCTAATGCATATGCATTAGAATAAAAAAAAACCTTCTGAGTTTACAACTCCTTTAATGCATAGAATGCATTAAGCTAAAATAACTCTCTCTTAAAAGCACTATGTCTCATAACTGTCTCCTGCTCCATTCTTCTGTTATTAGCCACATAACTTCTGACAAGTTCTCCGTCAACTTTGATAAAAGCAGCCTGAAATTTGTGTTAGGGAGGATGCTATAAATAGATTATCATGACTTTATCCAATCATGGCTTATTCCAGCCCCACAGTATCAAAGTATTCTTTTAATGGCAGCCATTTTTAGTGCAATTTTGGCGTGGAGATAGCATCAGTGTAGTGACGGTTGAACACCGTCTATTTGATTGCGTTACTGCCAGTTTAACGCCATTTACTTCTGTGTGTGTTACTGCCCGTTTAATGCCATTTGCTTCTGTGTGCGTTACTGCCAGTTTAACGCCATATTGTTTTGTGTGCGATACTGCCAGTTTAACGCTATATTGTTTTGTGTGCGTTACTGCCAGTTTAACGCCATCTCGTGTAGCGTGTGTTACTGCCAGTTTAACGCCATCTCGTCTAGCGTGGGTTACTGCCAGTTTAACGCCATATCATTTTGTGTGCGTTACTGCCAGTTTAACGCCATTTACTTATGTGTGTGTTACTGCCAGTTTAATGCCATATCGTTTTGCATGTGTTACTGCCAGTTTAATGCCATTTACTTCTGTGTACGTTACTGCCAGTTTCACACCATATCGTTTTGTGTGCGTTACTGCCAGTTAAACACCATTTACTTCTGTGTGTTTTACTGACAGTTTAACACCATCTAGTTTTGCGTGAGTTACTGCCAGTTTAACGCCATATAGTTTTATGTGTCACTGTACATTTGGCGCATTATATTGCAGGATTTTATAGTGTATCTGTGTAGTGTGAGTACTCAAATTAAAGGGCACCAAACACCCCTTTACATTGATTAAAGTGCATCTACGTACAGATTTCAAATTCTTCTTTACATTTGCTTATAAGCACCCCCCTCCCAATAATGCCTAGGAGGACAACAAGAAGAGGCAGACATTTCCATTGGCACACCCAAAGACCAATTTTTCTGCACCTGTTTGACAGGTGCATATCATTCCAATTTGTTACAGCAAGGCCAATTCTTGCTTTCATCGAGATTATCTCTTAGGGTTCCGGTGGGAAGGCACCACCAACACCCAAAGACCAGTTTCTCAGTACCTGTTTGACAGGTGCATATCATTGCAATTTTTTACAGCAAGGCAAATTCTTGCTTTCATCAAAATTATCTCTATAGGATTACGGAGGGAGGGCACCACCAACACCCAAAGACCAGTTTCTCAGCACCCGTTTGACAGGTACATATCATTGCAATTTTTTACAGCAAGGCAAATTCTTGCTTCCATCAAGATTATCTGTATAGGGTTACGGTGGGAAGGCGCCACGACACCCAAAGACCAATTTTAACGCACCCGTCAAAGTGACACCAGAATGTATCCAAAAAATCTTGTTTCCAGTGCACTACATTGTGACCTCATCATACTCACTGGCTCCTCAGCTGTTGCTGAGCAAAATAAAGGCAGCTTGCAGGAAAATTGTATTTTTTTGGGCTTTATAAATGCAATTATTGCTGCAGCAGATTCTAGACATGGTACAGACCTGCCACTTTCCATTTAGACTAAGGGGACCCCCCAGGCACTATATTGGAAGGATTTATTTTTATTTTTAAGCTTTCACTTTAACTACTTGCCGACCAGCCGCCGCAGTTATACGGTGGCAGATCAGCACGGCTGGGTGAGATCACGTAGCTATACGTTATCTCGCCATTTAGGCAATAGGGGTGCCCGCCCCTGACCCCGAAGCGCGTGCCCAGTGGTCACGATCATGGCCGGGCACCCGCGATCACTCGTTACAGAGCGAGAACCGGGAGCTGTGTGTGTAAACACAAAGCTACCGGTCCTGTCAGGGGGGGAAATGACCTATCGCCTGTTCATACAATGTATAAACAGCGATTTGTCATTTACCCATGTCAGTCCCACCCCCCCCTTCAGTTAGAACACACACACACACACACAGGGAACATGATTAACCCCTTCCTCTCCCCCTCGTGTTAACCCCTTCCCTGCCAATGGCATTTTTATAGTAATCCAATGCATTTTTAGAGGACTGATCGCTATAAAAATGCCAATGGTCCCGAAAATGTGTCAAAAGTGTCCGCCACAATGTCGCAGTACTGATAAAAATTGCTGATCGCCGCCATTAGTAGTAAAACAAAAATATTAATAAAAATGCCATAAAACTATCCCCTATTTTGTAAACGCTATAACTTTTGTGCAAACCAATCAATAAACGCTTACTGCGTTTTTCTTTTTACGAAAAATATGTAGAAGAATACGTATCTGCCTAAACTAAGGAAAACATTTTTTTATATATTTTTGGGGGATATTTATTATAGCAAAAAAGAAAAAATATCAATTTTTTTCAAAATTGTCGCTCTATTTTTGCTTATAGCGCAAAAACTAAAAAATGCAGATGTGATCAAATACCACCTAAAGAAAGCTCTATTTGTGGGAAAAAAAGGACGCCAATTTTGTTTGGGAGCCACGTCGCACGACCGCGCAATTGTCAGTTAAAACCACGCAGTGCCGAATCGCAAAAGGTAGCCCGGTCGTTGACCAGCAATATGGTCCGGGCTGAAGTGGTTAAAAAAAAAAAATCACTGCTCATTTAAAAATGACATTTAGCATAAACTTTTATTTTATTGACACATGTTCCCCAGGGCAGGACCCGGACCCCTATACCCATTGTATGCCCAATTACTTGCATTTAAGCCTTCAAAATGGGCACTTTTGATATTTGACGTTCGGGTCCCATTGACTTTAATGGGGTTCGTTATTCGGGTCTGAACTTTCGCAGTGTTCGAAAGTTCTGGGGTCCGTTCAGCCCATCGCTAACCTCCAGTACTGAGACACAATTCCACTTGGCATGGTACACTTAATATAGTCCTCTTCCTGGCATTGGCGCCAAATGGGAGATTTGTAATCTCCTGTAAGGGAAAAGCACAGCTCCCTCTGAAGATGGCCATAGATTATGTGATTTTCGTCATTCCCCCATCAGCACTAACCCTGTTCCCATGGAGCTATTGTGTTCTCCCAGAGGGGGTGGGGTGCTATAGCCGCTGGCAATAATCACATGTAAAAAACCAACATGTTTGTTGTACCCAAGTCAATCAATGGATCGATTTGGGCACAATAGATGGTTGAATTAGCAAGAACTGGCCATGGTCCCATCTTTAGCTAACCTTGTAGGCCTCCCAAACTGGAACCGTGATGATGTCCTCTTGGTCTTTATCCAGTTCTTGATTTGGTTTCCCCCTCAGGCTGGTTGTGGACCAGAACTAAAGCACAGTCCCTGAGCAGAATCTGGTAAAAGTAGTCCGTCAGACCTTGGGTCTTCCTCATTAGCCTGTATTAGATGGAGTTCCTTTCTCTGAGCCCCAGCACAACATGGTCTTCCCATAACTGAAACAGCAGAAAAACGGAACCATCGGAGTACTCTGGACACTGGAAACAAGAAGCAGGAACAGTAAGTAGCGGCACATTTAGCACTCAGTAGTATGTGGCCCAGCAGCACTTCTCCTAGCGAAGCCATGGCACAGCATGTGATCTCTGCAGCTCTCACAGCAGCACTTCTCCTAGGGAAGCCATGGCACAGCATGTGATCTCTGCAGCTCTCACAGCAGCACTTCTCCTAGCGAAGCCATGGCACAGCATGTGATCTCTGCAGCTCTCACAGCAGCACTTCTCCTAGTGAAGCCGTGGCACAGCATGTGATCTCTGCAGCTCTAACAGCAGCACTTCTCCTAGCGAAGCCGTAGCACAGCATGTGATCTCTGCAGCTCTCACAGCAGCACTTCTCCTACCGAAGCCATGGCACAGCATGTGATCTCTGCAGCTCTCACAGCAGCACTTCTCCTACCGAAGCCATGGCACAGCATGTGATCTCTGCAGCTCTCACAGCAGCACTTCTCCTAGCGAAGCCGTGGCACAGCATGTGATCTCTGCAGCTCTCACAGCAGCACTTCTCCTAGCGAAGCCGTGGCACAGCATGTGATCTCTGCAGCTCTCACAGCAGCACTTCTCCTAGCGAAGCCGTGGCACAGCATGTGATCTCTGCAGCTCTAACAGCAGCACTTCTCCTAGAGAAGCCGTGGCACAGCATGTGATCTCTGCAGCGCTCACAGCAGCACTTCTCCTAGCGAAGCCATGGCACAGCATGTGATCTCTGCAGCTCTCACAACAGCACATTTGTCACACTCATCTCCCAGGGTGTAGTGGTCAGGAGCATGTCATATACAGTCCAGTGTGCAGAGTGCAGCAGTCAGGAGCATGTCATATACAGCCCTGTGTGCAGAGTGCAGTGGTCAGAAGCATGTCATATACAGTCCAGTGTGCAGAGTGCAGCAGTCAGGAGCATGTCATATACAGCCCTGTGTGCAGAGTGCAGCGGTCAGGAGCATGTCATACACAGCCTTGTAGGAAAAGTGCAGTGGTCAGGAGCATGTCATACACTGCCTTGTGTGTAGAGTGCAGTGGTCAGGAGCATGTCATATACAGTCCAGTGTGCAGAGTGCAGTGGTCAGGAGCATGTCATATACAGTCCAGTGTGCAGAGTGCAGCAGTCAGGAGCATGTCATATACAGCCCTGTGTGCAGAATGCAGCGGTCAGGAGCATGTCATACACAGCCTTGTAGGAAAAGTGCAGTGGTCAGGAGCATGTCATACACAGCCTTGTGTGCAGAGTGCAGTGGTCAGGAGCATGTCATATACAGTCCAGTGTGCAGAGTGCAGTGGTCAGGAGCTTGTCATATACAGCCCTGTGTGCAGAGTGCAGTGGTCAGAAGCATGTCATATACAGACCAGTGTGCAGAGTGCAGCGGTCAGGAGCATTTCATATACAGCCCAGTGTGCAGAGTGCAGTGGTCAGGAGCATTTCATATACAGCCCAGTGTGCAGAGTGCAGTGGTCAGGAGCTTGTCATATACAGACCAGTGTGCAGAGTGCAGCGGTCAGGAGCATGTCATATACAGTCCAGTGTGTAGAGTGCAGCCGTCAGGAGCATGTCATATACAGTCTGGTGTGCAGAGTGCAGCGGTCGGGAGCTTGTCATATACAGACCAGTGTGCACAGTGCAGCGGTCAGGAGCATGTCATATACAGTCCACTGTGCAGAGTGCAGCGGTCAGGAGCATTTCATATACAGCCCTGTGTGCAGAGTGCAGGGGTCAGGAGTATGTCATACACAGCCCTGTGTGCAGAGTGCAGTGGTCAGAAACATGTCATATACCGCCCTGTGTGCAGAGTGCAGCGGTTAGGAGCATGTCATATACAGTTCTGTGTGCAGAGTGCAGTGGTCAGAAGCATGTCAGATACAGTCCAGTGTACAGGGTGTAGTGGTCAGGAGCATTTCATACACAGCCTTGTGTGCAGAGTGCAGTGGTCAGGAGCATGTCATATACAGTCCAGTGTGTAGAGTGCAGTGGACAAGAGTATGTCATATACAGCCCTGTGTGCAGAGTGTAGTGGTCAGGAGCATGTCATATACAGCCCTATGTGCAGAGTGCAGTGGTCAGGAGCATGTCATATACAGTCCAGTGTGCAGAATGCAGCGGTCAGGAGCATGTCATATACAGTCCAGTGTGCAGAGTGCAGCGGTCAGGAGCATGTCATACACAGCCTTGTGTGCAGAGTGCAGTGGTCAGGAGCATGTCATATACAGACCAGTATGCAGAGTGCAGTGATCAGGAGCATGTCATACACAGCCTTGTGTGCGGATTGAAGTAGTCAGGAGTACGTCATATACAGACCAGTGTGCAAAGTGCAGTGGCCAGGAGCTTGTCATATACAGCCCTGTGTGCAGAGTGCAACGGTCAGGAGCATGTCATATACAGTCCAGTGTGCAGAGTGCAGCGGTCAGGAGCTTGTCATATACAGTCCAGTGTGCAGAGTGTAGTGGTCAGGAGCATGTCATATACAGCCTTGTGTGCAGAGTGCAGCGGTCAGGAGCAGCATACACAGCCTTGTGTGCAGAGTAGGGATGAGCCGAACATACCCGCGTTCGGTTTGCACCAGAACCTTCGAACGGACCGCCCGTTCGCGCGAACATTTAGAACCCCATTGATATCTATGGGACTCGAACGTTCGAATTCAAAAGTGTTCATTTTAAAGCCCAATATTCAAGTTATTGTTGGATAACGTCTTTGAGAATCCGGGTCTTGCCCCAGGGAACATGTATCAATGAAAAAAGTTTTAAAAACTGTAGTTTCTTCTGGAGCAGAGATTTTAATGATGCTGAAAGTGAAAAAAATAGTAATGAAAAATTCCTTTAACCACTTCCATACAGGGAACTAATACACCTTCCCGCCCAGACCAATTTTTAGCTTTCAGTGCTTTTGCACTTTGAATGACAATTGCGCCGTCATGCGACACTGTACCCAAACTAATTTTTTATCATTTTGTACCCACAAATAGAGCTTTCTTTTGGTGGTATTTGATCACCTCTGGGATTTTTATTTTCTGGAAAAAAATTTTTTTTTAAAATGACTGAAAATTTAGAAAAAAAATATGTTTTCTCCTTCACTAATGGGCCGATTAGGTGGCACTGATGTGGTGGCATTGATGATGGGCACCAATATGCGGCACTGATGGGCGGCACGGATGGGCACTGATAGGCGGCACGGATAGGCAGCATGGATGGGCAGGGATAGGCGGCACGGATGGGCAGGGATAGGCGGCATGGATGGGCACTGATAGGCAGCATGGATGGGCACTGATAGGCGGCATGGATGGGCATAGATGGGAACTAACGTATGTGTTGTACTAATGGATGCCAATCAGTGCCAAACAATGCCTGCCAATCAGTGATGCCCATTGTGGGCACTGATTGGCATCCATTGCAGGCACTGATTGGCATCCATTATGTGTCATCCCTGGTGGTCTAGGGTGGCATACCTTTGTTTTACATCCCTGGTGGTCTAGTGGAATCCCTGGTGGTCCAGTGGGCATCCCTGGTGGTCCAGTGGGCATCCTCGGGGGGGGGGGGGGCTGTGCTTCTTCGGGCTCTCCTTTGCCATCGGAGACCTGGAGAAACGATCCGCCGCCGTCCGCTGTAAACCATAGAGTAGACTGGTGACCAGATGGTCACCAGTCATCTGTATGATCGTTGGAGGCCCGGGCGCGATGTTATGACGTCACGTCCAGGTCCTGGAATGTAAACACAGCCGCAACAGCGGCTGAATGCATTAGATCTGTGAATTTTTTTTCACGATCTAATGCTTTCCAGCCTGGAGGAGAGATGTTGGGTCTTATTGACCCCATATCTCTCCATAAAGAGTACCTGTCACACACATTCCTATTACAAGGGATGTTTACATTCCTTGTAATAGGAATAAAAGTGATCAAAAAAAAATGTAAAAAAAAGTTTAAAAATAAAATAAATTGTGTAAAAAAAAATAATAATAATAATAATAAAAAAATTCAAACGCCCCTACCCCCGGTAGCTCGCGTTCAGAAGCGAACACACACGTAAGTCCCACCCACATATGTAAACGTCGTTCAAACCACACATGTGAGGTATCGCCGCGTGCGTTAGAGCACCAGCAACAATTCTAGCACTAGACCTCCTCTGGAACTCTAAATATGTAACTTGTAAAAAAAAAAATAAGCGTCGCCTATGGAGATTTTTAAGTACTGACGTTTGGCGCCATTCCATGAGTGTGCGCAGTTTTAAAGCGTGACATGTTAGGTATATATTTACTCGGCGTAACTTCATCTTTCACATTATGCCAAAAAATTGGGCTAACTTTACTGTTTTGTTATTTTTTAATTCACAAAAGCGTTTTTTTCCCCAAAAAAAGGTGTTTGAAAAATGATTGCGCAAATAATGTGCGAGATAAAAAGTTGCAATGGCCGGCATTTTATTCCCTAGGGTGTCTGCTAAAAAAAACATATATAGTGTTTTGGGGTTCTGAGTAATTTTCTAACAAAAAATTATGATTTATGCATGTTGGAGAAGTGCCAAAATAGCCCCGATATTGAAGCCGTTAAAGTGGAATCTCTAGTTTTCTGGCTAAAACGCATAAACGATGACCTATGCTAAAAAGTTGGTCATTGTTAATGCGTTTTAACCAGATATTTTTTAATTTTGTTATTCTCAAAGAAAATACACACAAAAAAAAGATATCTAAGAAAAAAAAAAGATATCTAAGAAAAAAATTACCAACAAAAAATTCTAAAAAAACAAAATAAAATTGATGTTGACGAATATTTCTTGCCAAAAATATATTTCTTGATAAAAAAAATATATTTTTATGTTTTTGGATTAAAAAAAAAATGACACATTTTAAATGTGAAACAATAAATATTTTTGGATACTCAACAATGTGTGGCTTATTATTATATCAATGCTGCCTAAAAGAACAAATCTAGATTTGTGGGCCCAGATTCACAGAGCGATTACGCGTGCGCAACTGCTGTTGCGCGTGCGTAAGTGTAAATGTGCGCGTCCGTATAGTTGCACGCGATTCACAAAACAATATACGCCAGAAATCTACGTTTTTTGGTCCGGCGTAATTGAGTTAGACCCTCGCTTCCCTTCGCGCAAAACTGCGCTAGACACACCATTGATTTGCTAGTCAAATATGCTAATGAGGGAGTTACGGGGATTCACAAAAAAACGCAGTTGCTGCGCAGGCTACGCGATGTGCGCAACAGCAAAATGTCCTGTCTAAAGTTAGAGGACCTAAAAGCTGGTCTAAATTTTGAAAAAAAGTCTACTTGTCAGATAAAGCAACACTGTTAGTGAGGAGTTCAGCAGTCACACGTGTTGCCCAACAATCTGTATGCCAACATGCCAGGGGCATCGTCGCGCATAGCTATACTACTCACTTTAGATGAACAAAGAAGGAGGAGGGCACGGAGGATGGCACTAAGGAGGGCACGGGAGATGTTTTTTTTTTTTTTTTTTATTTGCTTATATAAAATTTACAATTTAAATTAATCTAATACAATATTCTTATCTGATACAAGCCCCTCACTCTTCACTTGATATATCACACACGCATAGACATCTTTGGCATGAGTGATTCTGAGGTGTCTCGCATCTTCAGATTCACCCCTCATGCCATCATGGAATTACCACAACCTTGCAGGAGGACATCAGCAGCCCAACACATGGCACCACCCATGACACCCATGACAGCTACATATACAATCAGAGCCCCATCCCCACAGATTTCGAACAGAACATGTATGGGGACAGCTGGCTGGTTGGTGAGTGACATGGGAGTCAGGCATGACTATCCCCTCCCGTGATGCACACCTCACAAGTGGCACATGCATGACTAACATCCTCCTGTCTTTTCCCTTCAAGGTGACTCTGCATATGAACTGGAACCCCATCTCATGACCCCATCTCATGCCAGCTCACATTATGCATCTTTGCACGTTAAACACACACATTAATCATGGCACAATGAGAATGCATGCATGCACACCACTGTGGTCCCTAGCACACAAAGAGAAAAAGAACACCCAAAAATCACACTAGCACTCAGCAAGAAACAGACACAAAAAAATCAGATGAAAAAATAAAGCCAGAAAACAAACGCTCAGAAATATATCAATCAAACAAACAGTCTCAAACACTTATCAAAATACACTTTCACAAAACTACCAACAAGCACTAGATCACACAGAACACTAATCTAACAACTACAAAACACACTCTAACGAACAACAGAGCAAAAGCACTTGATTCAATGGGAAGGGACACAAAGGGATGTACTTTTGCAATGGAAGGGCGTTTGTGTGTGTCTATTTATGCTGTCTGCGTAGTTCACAACATTGCCCTAGTCCATTTCCTATTTCACTGATTGCGCCGCTCCCGAGTTGTGAGCATGCGCACAACGGAGCTGACATGGTTTCCTTCACGCGCGCATGCGCGAGTCGGCCGGCCCTTCATTTGCATGGGGTCACGGCTCATTTCAATGTAACACGCCCACGTCCCTCCCAATTTGTATTACTCCTCCTTACGCCTCCGGAAAAAACCTTACGCTTGCGCAATCTCTTGCGTAAAAGCTACGTGAATCGCGGGATTACGCGGCTAGATTGCGCAAGTCTAACGGAAAAGTGGTGCGCTACGCCGGACCGATAATGCGCCGATCTACGTGAATCTGGGCCGTGGTGTTTACATTGACAATGATGAGTATTTAGTACAGGAAAATAAACATGACACTATGGTAATCTAGGAGAAAGCTACAATAAAAACACAAATTAGAAAAGAATGAAACAAAGAAAAATACTAGAACAGGGGAAGAAAAATTGGGCCTTAGGCACTGGTGGCGGTGCAACAACACTGCAACCCCTCACAGATACTCTAGTTGGAGCGCATTAATAAGCCCTGCTGCAAAGTATTGCATCAAATATTGTTATTACATGCCCCTGTTAAACAGGGGCAGAAAAATTGGGCCATAGGCACAACACTGCAACCCCTCACAGATACTGTAATTGGAGGGCAGCAAAGAGCCACATGCAAAGTATTGCATAAAAAATTGTTATTATACGCCCCTGTTAAACAGGGGCACTGGTGGCGGTGGCCAGAACCAACAATGTTCTTACTAGCTAACTGCAAGATCATTGAGGAGGAAAAGGATATTCAGTCAGCAGCATAACAGCACAGTCACTCAGGATCAGCACAATCTCTCTGTCTCTCTGTCTGATCTGTAACCATCGCTGGAACACACCACATGAGGCTGCCCAGCAGGCGGCCTTTTATAGTGTGGGGCGCGTGCTAAAGCCCTGAGCCATAATTGGCCAAAGCCACCCTGGCTTTGGCCAATTATGTCTCTCTGTTTTTTGCGCGCTGTGATTGGCCAAGCATGTTTGGCCAATCATCAGCGCGCAATGCCGCAGTGAATTATGGGCCGTGGCGCGTCACTCGAATTTGGCGCGAACGACCCGTTTTGTTCGTATTTCGACGAACGGTCGAACAGACAACGTTCGAGTCGAACACAAAGCTCATCCCTAGTGCAGAGTGCAGTGGTCAGGAGCATGTGTAGCACTACTCCCAAAGGAGCTGCTGGTTAGTTTTGGTCTGCCGCTACGCCACTGTTCTCCATGTTGGCTCCAAATCTAGGGTTAATCGAAAACATGGTTGCCAATCACTGAGTCGTTTGCAAAGGCTTTTTATTCAACCACAACGTTCACTGAACAAGGGGGATCGAGGGAGAGGGAAAGTTCAGGTACCTTTCTGTAGATCAATGTAACCTTGAGATCCCTAAGAGAGGTGCGCACACTGTCGTTGGACCTTGCTCACCTGAACAGGCCTCTAGTACAGACCTGGCAGCCGGAATGATGCACGAATAGTCAAAAAGTAAAACTCTCTGCCACAGACCTTGTAGTAACACTAGCTGATGAACGATCCTCTGCCACAGGATCCAATAATTAGAATTTTCCTCTGTAAACTTGGTTGAACAGTATGAAAAAGTCCCTTTAAGCCGACCCGGCAATACTGTGTAACAGATAGGTCAGGTCCTCCAATCCAGGATCCTCTTGAGATACCAGCTTCCAGCTGTGTCTAAGACGAGTCCTCAACCGGTTCCTTCAGTGGATTAGTTTCTTCCCACAGGACAGATGGCATAGGATCACCCCCAAGCCAGTAGGCACCAGATAGCTTCTGGGCCTACCTCCAGTTGCGAAGCCTCAGGCCAGCCGGCCGCGAGGTTAAAAAAGGAACTGTCACATTCCTCAGGCCAATGTGACCATGAGGCAAGAAAGTGAGGAAAATGGCGTACCCTCTCCCACCATGCCCAGCGGTAAAGAAACTCCTACTAGGTTGGTTCTGGGAAAGAGCACCCAATACACTTTCACTGGCTGTAACCTCCAGCACGGAACCAGAGGGGACAACGACACCTGCTGGTACACTTGGGAAATACAACCAACTCAGTCAGAACTGGAACAAAGGCCAATTTAGCCATAAAACACAAAATCTGAAATAACTACTTTTCAGATATCCCACTAAATTTGAATAATAGCGCCTGGTCAACAGGAGCAGGGCGCTACACATGTTTAGCCAATGGGAAGCTTATTACTGGAGAATACAAACACGCTTCTTGTTACACAGGTTCACACATTTTTCAGGCAATTCCATTAAAATATGTCGGGGCCAAAAATTCTTGGGGCTTGAAGCTCCATAGAAGCTTGTGTCCTTTTTCCAGCTACAAGCTTCCAGTGGCACTATGCTCAGGTGTGAACAAACACAACAGACACAATTGAAAACCATGGATTTTTAGACATTGAGGCACGGATTCACATACATCAGTGCATATTTATGCCGCCGTAGCGTATCTTCTTTAAGCTACGCCGGCGCAACGCAGAGAGGGAAGCATGGAATTCACAAAGCAAATGCTCCCAACGTTGCGCCGGCGTAACGTATAGTAGTAGGCGTAAGTCAGCGTAAGTCAAAGTAGGTGGAAGTGGGCTGGAAGTGGGTATGATACATTTAAATGAAGCGTGACCCCATGCAAATGATGGGCTGAGCTTCAAAAAAGTACTTAAAATGAACTGCGCATGCGTCGTACCTTGGATGCATCCCAGTGCGGATGCTCACAATCACCTCGAAACAACTGGCTAAGATACGTCGAATCACTGCCTACGACGTGAACGTAACCTACGCCCAGCCCTATTCACGTACTACGTAACTACATAAAATTAGACGGCGTTCGTTCCCTGGTCCATACCTTTGCATGAGTTGCGCCTCCAATATGGGGAATAACTTTACGCCGGACGTAAACCTTACGCAAATCGCTTAAAACATGCGCCGGGCGCAAGTACGTTTGTGAATCGGCGTATCTCCCTCATTTGCATATTTGCATCGAAAATCAATGGGAGTGCCAAATGCGTCCAGTGTAACTATGCGCCCACTATAGGCTGGCGTAGGCAATTTAAGTCGGTCGGATGAAGTCATTTTTTAGGCGTATCTTAGTTGTGTGGGCACGGCGCACAGATACGACGGCACATATTTACACTTACGCGGCGTATCTCGAGATACGTCGGCGTAAGTGCTTTGTGAATCCGGGCCTCTGTGTTTTGGAGCTTCGGTGTGAGTGGGGCCTTGAAACACATCTTTTAATGTTCATAATAGAGGTCAATAATGGGCCAGATTCACGTATTCCAGAGCATCTTTGCTCTGGAGTAACGCTTCTGATTTGCGTTGCGCTGCCGAAATTTTAGGAGCAAGTGCTGTCATTCACGAAGCACTTGCTCCTAAAGTTGCGGCAGCGCATCACAAATGAGCCGGCGGAATTCAAATGTCGCGGGTACGGGGCGTGTAGTATGCTAACTACGCGCGATCCCGCCGCCAACGTACTGCGCATGCGTCGAGTGTCAAAACATCCCCGTGCGCATGCTCCAAAATCTGTGAATGAACGTCAATGACGTCACATTCCCATTCATGACCGTTTTACGCAAGCGACGTTTTTTTTTTTTTTCCGACGCGATGACGACGCCTATACCTAACATAGGATACTCCAGCCCCATGTAGGTATATCTATGCGCCGCGTATCCCGTCCGGAAACGTCGTATCGTCATTGCGTCGCGCCGGATTTCGATCGTGAATTGCCGATTTCCGCTCATTAACATATTTTTTGAGCGTAAATCGGCGGGAACGCCCCCGGCGCCATTTTTAAGTTGAAGTAACGATGCGATGGCGAAACTCAGTTACGCTGCTCGCATCGGAACTTCAACCCGGCGTTTCTTGTTTTCTGGTTACAGAAAACAGAAACGCCGGCTCAAAGCCACAGTTAGGCTGGCGGATCACTCGATCCGCCAGCGTAACCTTTGCTGAATCTGGCCCAATGTGTTTTGCGTTAAAAAAAACCTGTACATTTAAATGGACTATCACACCAAAAAGGTTCATGTGCATTTTTTTGTAAAGCAGTGCATTACAACACACAGCAGTGCGTTACCTTGATTTGTGTTGCGCTGCAACATGTCTGTTGTTTGGGTGCACTGGGGTCCCCAAGGCAACACATCATACTAACGCACCTAACTCACATTGCAATGCTTTGATCAGGCCCTAAATGTTTTAGAATTCACTTTTCTGGCGATATTGTGGAATTGCTCCTGCTGTCTTTGCAGCACAAAAAAACATGCTTATATAGAATAATATAGGAGAGAAAATGCTTACTATTCGCAAGTCACCCCTCTTGACCTGAACACATGCAGTAAGCAGTCAGGAAATGTCAAAGCGAAAAATTGTTTGTTTATTGATATTGCTAAATGACTTTGCTTGTCCCTTTGCCATGGGGTCATCACATGTGTATTGAGCTGGCAGTAACAAAAGCTTTTACATTTTATTTTAAATTGCAGCATTGAAGACAATTATAAATAAGAAAACATGTTTAAGGGGCTGCAGGTAATTTCCAGACAGCATAGGATTAATAGTGGAATGTGGTTCGAGTGTACTCAATAGATATGGCACCTCATCCCGAATAATAATTGAAACAAGCAAGGGGGGGGGGGTATAGGAATTGGGATTTCAAAAATGAAAATTAGAAATAATACTAAAAATTGTTTTATTACACAAATATTATTGACATACAATACAATTATGGATGCATAAAAATAGTAGAGAAAAGATTTAATATTTAATACTGTCCAAAGTGTTTGTGGCCATCTAAGGTTACAGGTCAATAGTCCCTACATGTTTCGCCAAACGTTGGCTTCTTCAGGGGAAATAACCATAACCAGTATTGAGTAAGTAGCTCAAAATACAACATATTAACCACTTCAGCCCCGGACCATATTGCTGGTCAATGACAGGAGCACTTTTTGCGATTCGGCCCTGGATCTCTTTAACTGACATTTGCACGGCCCTGCGGCTCTGCAAAGGTGGCTCCCAAACAAAATTTGCACCCTTTTTTTCCCACAAATAGAGCTTTCTTTTGGTGGTATTTGATCACCTCTGCGGTTTTTATTTTTTGCGCTATAAACAAAAATAGAGCGACAATTTTGAAAAAAAATACTTTTTGCTGTAATAAATATCCCCAAAAATATATAAAAAAAACTAATTTTTTCCTCAGTTTAGGCCGATACGTATTCTACATATTTTTTGTAAAAAAAAAAAATCGCAAAAAGTGTTTATTGATTATTTTGCGCAAAAGTTATAGCGTCTACAAAATAGGGGGTAGTTTTATGGCATTTTTATTAATATTTGTTTTTTACTAGTAATGGCGGCGATCAGCGATTTTTATCGGTACTGCGACCTTATGGCGGACACTTCGGACACTTTTGACATATTTTTGAAACCATTGGCATATTTATAGCGATCAGTGCTATAAAAATGCATTGATTACTATAAAAATGCCACTGGCAGGGAAGGGGTTAACACTAGGGGGCGAGGAAGGGGTTAATTATGTTCCCTGTGTGTGTTCTAACTGAAGGGGGGTGGTACTGACTTGGGGAAATGACTGATCGCTGTTCACACATTGTATCTGTGTGAGCTCTGTAACGGGTGATCGCGCCCGCCGGGCAAACACGTCGGGACCAAGGGTCGAGCGTGGGGCTTGTGCGCGAGCCTCCGGCGGCATGCACGCACCCTTATTGGCTAATTCGCGAGATGACGTATGGCTACGTGATCTCGCGCAGCCGAGCCGACCTGTTATACGGCGGCTGGTCGGCAATCGGTTAAATAATCTTGACCATCATACATTATAATTTTAATAATTTACATACTTCGAAGTGTGAGGCCGTGTACACACGGCAGAGAACCTCGACGGGCAGAACACATCGTTCCGCCCGTCGAGGTTCCCTGCCGGCCGTCGAAATCGGCGACCCGCCCGTCGGGAATGGCAACCAGCCATTCTTCCAGGCGGGCCGTCGAGCAAATAGAGAGCGTGCTCTCTATTTCTGCTCGACGGGCTTCCCGACGGGAAGCTCGCCGAGAGTGTACACACGGCCGAGGTCCTCGCTGGAATGCAGCTTCCAGCGAGGTTCTCGCTGGTTTCCAGCGAGAACCTCGGTCGTGTGTACGCCGCTTTAAACTGACAATGCGACATGGCTCATAATGTATTCCATCCCGGAACATCCCATTCCCCCAACAGACACCCAACTACCTTTCTAATTTTCATTTTTGAGGCACTGCTATAATCCCAATTCCCATCCCCCCCTTTCTTGTTTCAGCATAGGATTACTGTTATGCACAAATATTATAAAAATAACTGTGTGCATACTTCCCAACTTTTGAGATGGAGGGTAGAGGAACTTTATTCTGAATCTGGGACAGTCCCAGTTAGGAGCTATGCTGTGTGTGTATTTATTTATTTGGTATGTATATATATTTATTTATTTATATATATACTGTATATATATTGATTTCAATCCAACTATATTGTACATACAGTACTGTTGGGGGGTGGATATCAAGTGTGAAAACACTACTAACAGGGTTGGAGGGGGTAATGTGAAAGGGTAGCTGAGGACACTGCTGTGAAGGGGGGTTATGTGAAGGGAAGGGTACTACGTCTAAAGAATTTCTGGACCCTTTTTTTCGTTTAAAAGATTTTATTGGTATTTCAGAATAAATAACATAGTAAACATATAATTAAATGTAGATAAAATAAAGTAACATAGGTAGCAGAATTGTAATATCAAATGAGAGAAAACAAGAATAGCAACAACATCAGTACATATTTTTGTTTAAAATTAAAGTAAATGTTAACTTATACATCAATAGTTTTCGAATTTTGGGGCAACAAAAACAAGAGAATAAAAATAGGAAATCATGGAATGAATCTAAAATAACAATATTACATTAGAAATGTAATAAACAAAAGGGTAAGAGGGGGAGGAAGGAAGGGAAGATAAAAAAAAAAAAAGAATTATCACCTCAAGTCTGATTTGAGGAAGGCTGAAGAGATATTGCCTTAAATTCATCAGTTTTAGTAAAGAGTGTCCAGCAAGCCCATTTTTCGTAAAACTCTGTGGGAGAGTCTTTAGCCTGTAGAATTAGGTCTTCCATTTCAGCTATTCTGTCAATCCGTTGGAACCATTCAGACAAGCTAGGAGGAGATGTGTCTTTCCAATGGGTAGGGATACACAGTTTGGCTGCATTTATTAAATGTATTAATATAGTGTTTTTGTAAGTAGAATGAGGTAAGGCGGTATGATGAAGTAGGTATTGTGCTGCCGTAAACTCCAGGGAAAAAGGACCCTTTTTTAAAATTGCGTCGCACTAATCCCTATGATGCTGCGGCAACTTACAGTTTGGCTTGTGCAAAAATATCCCAAAGGTGTCGATGTGCATAAGTAATTCATTGAGCCTGTGCCCACTCTATGCTTAGCAGGTTGAAAGTGGTGGGATTTGTGAATCCGGAAGTCAATGGGCTGAGCAGAAAGTGCCCCTGAGCAGAGAGTGCACCATGTGGGGAAACGACTTGTCCCTTCACCTTTATAGGTGAAACCGGAAACTCATAGGGCCCAGGACAGGCCTAAGCCCTCTGAGTTTACTGAATTACCTATGCAGGGTGATGTACAAGTGCTTTCCCCAGTGACATAGTGTAAAACCTAATGTAAATAACAAAGAACGGATGGACGGCCGCACACCGGAAAACTCTTGAGTTGTCTTTATTGAAAAAGCATAAGCAGGCACCACAGATACACAGCAAGAATCAAAAAACATCCGACGCGTTTCACACTTGGTTAGTGCTTATTCATTCTGTGTATCTGTGGTGCCTGCTTATGCTTTTTCAATAAAGACAACTCAAGAGTTTTCCGGTGTGCGGCTGTCCATCCGTTCTTTGTTATTTCCTTTTTTTTTTTTTTATAATTATCTTTTATTTATTTTTATAAACAAGAAAGCAACACGAAAAACACAAGAAAACGGGATATGCAGAATCCAATACAACAGCTTATTTATATATGGACATTATAATACATCTCTATCTTAAACTCTTTTACTATTCCTGGTCTATAGCAGAGGGAAATTATAATATTTTATATCACAAGCAATTTCCATTCCCCCCAGGGGAGATATAGAAACCAAAATACTATTTCAACTTTTAACTAAATTTCAAACTTCCCCAAATGTTCCATCTCCTCCCTGATTGTCCATATATTCTCTATGTATTCGACAAATTCCCTCTTTTATCTCCATCACGTTGCCTTCCCTATTTTATCCCCTCAATCCCTCCCCCCTTATCCCCTCCTCAAGACCCCCATCTCCACCTCTTCTCCTCCTCCATCCGCGTACACCCACGGACATGGAGGGAAGAGGAGAGGAAGAAGGAGACAAAAAAAAAATACCACAGACATAACCCCATAACACAACAAACCCCCCCCTCCTCCGCTGTCCCCCCCTCGGCGAGAAATTTCATCTTTCCTTCCCTCCTCCCTTTCCCTTCTTTCCTCGACCTCTACTCTTTATTCTTACTCCCCTAGTAACTTTTTACCTTCTTCCGATTGTACAAATAATTCCCAGGGTGCCCATATTATTTTATTTTGCTCTTTCTTATCTATTGGCCTCGGTAAGAGTTTCTCCATTATTCCTATTTTCCTTACTTTTTTAAGCCACATAGATATTGGAGGTGCTTCCGGGTCTTTCCATTTTATTGCAATGCAACTTTTAGCCGCATTTATCAGATGACCTATCATTGATCCTGTATATCTTTTCAAAGAAATTTCTGTATGATGTAATAGGAAGAATGAGGGGTCATCTGGAATCTGGTGTTCTGTAAGTGATTGGGTAATTCTCCGTACTGTTTCCCAAAATTGTTGTATTATTGGACACCCCCAAAATATATGCAACATTGTCCCTTTCTCCCCACACCCTCTCCAGCATCTCTCTGAAATTTCAGAAAAGAATATATTTAGACGCGCTGGCGTATAGTACCACCTTGTTAATATTTTATAATTTAATTCTTGTATTTTCGTACATCTTGAGGAGTTTAACGCTAAATTTATGATATTTTGGCATTGTATTGGGGAAAAGGTTTGGCCTAAATCTCTCTCCCATTTGGCGAGGCTTGGCATTCTAAAATCTTCCGGTGGTGCAGTCAACAGTGTATACATTTTCGAGACCATATGAGCCAATGGTTCCGCTCCTCCACAATACTCCTCAAACTTTGTAAGTGGGCGTCTGTACTTTTCTGCACCACCTAGAGTCTCCAAAAAATGTCGTAATTGTCGCGCTTGCCATATCGGGATTTCATATCCCCCTTGTGAAATTTCTCCTATTGTTTTCCATCCCCTTTCTCCTAGAAAGTGAGAGGCTTGAAATCTTCCATTATCTCTTAATTTCTTGAATATTTGAGACTCCATGCCTGGCTGAAATTCTGGATTTCCTATTATTGGATAGAGGGGGGAGTTTTTAGTCGAAAATTCTTTGTTATTTCCATTGTCTAGTGCAGTGATGGCAAACCTTGGCACCTCAGATGTTTTGGAACTACATTTCCCATGATGTTCTTGCACTCTGCAGTGTAGCTGAGCATCATGGGAAATGTAGTTCCAAAACATCTGGGGTGCCAAGGTTCGCCATCACTGGCCTAGTGCATTGCCAGCACCCGCATACACCTGGACTGATCCACGAGTGCACTTGGGATTTCCCTGGAGCGGTGAACCCCACTAAAACCTAATGTAACAGGAAGGCCACACAGGCCCCCTGCAGCATTAGCAACCCCTCAAGCTCCGCCCATGGAAATAGCTCTTTAGCCACTTGTATTATCTTGGCATACTGTGGGAGTATTTTGGCATGCAGTAGAAGCAGTGGGTGGTGGGGGGCAGGTCAGTTTTTGCACTGAGACCGACAAGCTTCAAGGTTTTCCTTAAGTCTCTATGATTAAACCCTACATGAGTGAAAAATGTTAGCTCAGCTTTCCTGATAGGTGTAAAGACAGCTGAAGGCAGTTTGTGATCAATTATTTGTAGGGGTGCAACGGATCAAAAAACTCACGGATCGGATCGATCCTCGGATCAGGAGTCACGGATCGGATCATTTTCGGGTCAGCAAAAAAAAAAAAAAAGACAAATCTTGCTACACCCACCGGAGTTTTAGCCTGTGTACACACAATCGGTCAAAACCGATGAAAACGGACTGAAGGTCCGTTTTCATCGGTCCAAATGATATATATATATATATATATACACACACATATACATACACACTTTATATTTGCTTTATGGTATTTGGCAACCATTTCACACATAAAACTACATCTTTGATACCTGTTGTATATAAGAAAAAAAAAAGTTTTATCTCATGGGTCTTTTTTTTTTAGCTTTGTGTTCAGTCATTGTCAGAACTGGGGGGGAAATAACATGCAGTAGTAAATCTTGCTGTAAAAACATCATGTCCAAACAACCTCACCTCTTTAATCCACCCCTGTGAATGTGCTCTTTTTTTCTCTCTCCTCTCAGTGCTTCACTGCTAGCAGCATTCCCTCTCCAAGTGTGCTTGCCAGAGCCCAGTGCACAGCCCTCCCCGCCTCAGCGCGCTGAGGTGGGGAGGCGTGTCACGCTGGGCTCTGGCAAGCACACTGGGTGGAGCAAGATGGCTGCCGCTCCGGAGCTAGGCCAAAGCCGGGGACTTTCCTAGGCCGAGGCTCCGCAGATCGCGGGGTGTGCCGATCCGTGCGGGGTGACCCGTTCGGATCACAGATCGGTGATGATCCGTTGCACCCCTAATTATTTGGTGATTCTCTATATTGATGTGTGGTCCTGGAAAACATTTGCGCCTCCCCCCACAAACAGAAAGACTTCTAAAACTCTGCAGCCAGGAGACATATTGGATATACACATTAAACACCATGGCTCCTTATGGCCTAAATAACAAATTAGATATAGGAACCATATTATAAGGCGTGTACTGTCTATGGGCCAGATTCTCATAAGAGATCAGACGGTGTATCTCAAGATACACCATCGTATCTCTGTTTTTTGGCCCGGTTATCTATGTGTGTGATTCCTAGAATCACTTACGCATAGATACGACGTAGACCCGACAGGTGTAAGACACTTACACCTTTGGATCTTAGGTGTAATTCTTCTCTGGCTGCTAGGTGGCGTTTACGTTGTTTTCTCATTTGACTATGCAAATGAGCCCAATACGGCGATTCCCAAAAGTTTTTACGCCGCCCCGTCGTCGTTTACGTCGTTTCTGTAAGCGTAAGGTTACCCCTGCTATATGAGGGGTAACCTTACGAAGTTCCGTCGTATGCCATGTTAAGTATGGCGTCGGGTCAGCGTCGTCTTTTTCCGTCGTTTACGTTGTTTTAGTCGTTCGCGAATAGGGCTTTACGTCAGTTCATTGATGTTTTCCGTCGTTAGCTGGAGCATGCGCACTGGGCTATTTGTACGGCCGGCGCATGCGCAGTTCGATCGGCGCGGGGGCGCGCTTAATTTAAATACAAGCCGCCCCCTTTGAATTACGCGGCCATACGCCGGGCCATTTACACTACGCTGCCGCAAATTACGGAGCAAGTCCTTGGAGAATACGGCACTTGCTCCAGTAAGTTGTGGTGGCGTAGTGTAAATAGCTTACGCGACGCCGCCGCAGGATCTTAGCGAATCTGGCCCTATAAGTTTATGTTGCAGAGTTTTTACACATATTATTATATGAGTTTACTATTTATCACAGCTATTATTTCAGGTATTTTCTTGTATATTCTTTAAACATTTTTTATACATTGGCGTAAGGTACATGTTAAATAAACATGTGAGCCTTTATATATGCTACTGTCAATGTGTGAAATTAGGCATTCTATATAATGTTTAGGCAATCCATAGAATGGTGAAAATGGCACGTCAAAGTACAATGGGCCAGATTCACGTACATCGGCGCATTTTTTGACTGGCGTAGCGCACCTCCTTTACGTTAGACCGGCGCAATGTAGCGGCGCAATGACCGTATTCTCGTTTGATTTGCGCAGAAATTAGCGCCGGTGCAATGTAATTTCAGAGGCGTAAGGCGGAGTAATTCAAATTGGGAAGGACGTGGGCGTGTAACACTGAAATGAGCCGTGACCCCATGCAAATGAAGGGCCGGCCGGCTCGCGCATGCGCGCATGAAGTAGACCATGGTCAGCACCTCTGTGCGCATGCTCACAACTCGGAAACGGTGCAATCAGTGAAATTGGAAGTGGACCCGGGCAACTTTGTGAACTACGCAGACAGCATAAATAGACAGACACAAACGCACTTCCTTTGCAAAAGTACATCCCTTTGTATCCCTCCCTATACAGCAAGGTGCTTTTGTTCTGTTGTTTGTTGCGTTGTGACTTGTCTTTGTGATATTTGTTGACTGTTTGATCTAGTGTTTTGTAGAATATATTTGATAGTGTCTTTTGGTGACTGGTTGTGAGAGTTTTTGGTTGATAGATTTTGGTTTGTTTGTTTTGTTGCTTGATTTTTCCTGCTTGTTTTTGTGACTGATTTTTGTTGATTGTTTGGGAGAGAGTTGTTGTATGAGTATGACTGAGAGGAAGAGGAAGTTGAATTTTACTTTGGGGGAGAAACAAATAATTGCCCGGGCCATTACCCAATATGGGCGTTTCCTCCACGGCCCGGAGAGTGCCAACACCACCCCGGCCAGGAGGCGTGAGATTTTGCAGCACATTACTGACCAGGTGAATTCAGTGGGGGGGAGGGGTCTAGAGACCCGGACACGCCCGGGGATTTAAAAGAATATCAATTACCTCCGGCGTTTGGTCCGAAAGAAGCTGGCCAAAATGGCAGCCCATGCCAGGGGCACAGGAGGGGGCCCACCATGCCCTGTTAGGCTGACAGCGGAGGAGCGTGCGGTGGCCCAGACCTTTCATAGACAACAGGTGGAGGGCCTGCCTGGCTATGACTCCAGTCATGAAGGCGTGATGCCAGGTAAGGTTTTTTTGCCCTATCAGGTGTGTAGCATGTGGGGGGGGGGGGGGGGAGAAAGGGAATGTGTGGCAAGTGTGTGGATCCTCCAACCTGTGAATGTTTTGTGTCATCCACAGATGTGCAGGAGGGTGCTGGGCCATCTGGGCTGACCGCACCATCCCCAGGACAGCAGCCTGATGAGGAGGAGTCCTCGGAGGAGGTTGAAGAGGAGGAGGTTGAGGAGGAGGAGTTTGAGGAGGATGTCATGTCAGCCAGTGGATTGTTGTTTTTGGAGGAGTCTTCCTCTCTGGCTGGCAGCAGCCAGCCCTCCATAAGGGCTAGCCCCTCCCACTCCTCCCCCAACAGAGCTCCCCTCCCAAGGGGCTCCCCTTCTCCCCGGCCACAAGCCTCAGCTGGAGGCAGGAAGTCATCCCAGAAGACCAGGGGGTGGCCGAGGTTCTGCCCGCCAATCTGAGAAGGGACCAGGCCTTTCAGACCCGCCATCTGGGACAGGTCAGCCAGACTTTGGTGCGGATGGAGGAGAGCCTGTCCTCCATAAAGGATACGCTTGGGGACCTGGACTGCCACTCCCGGGCTCTTACAAACTGCCTAAACGTACTGCAGACTACAACAGCAGACGTTGGGCAGGATGTGAGGGCCCTCACCCAGGCTATCCAGGCCAACACGGCAACACTAGGTGCTGGCCTGACCAGAATTGCCGTGGCCTTGGAGGGCAGGCCGCCAGGTGGGCAGAGACCAGGGGCTGCTCCTCCTTCCCCGGATTACCCCCCCCTCCCCATGAAGGGTTCCCCAGGACCAGGGAGAAGTGATCCCCAGGTCCTTGTGAATGGTGTATGAATGTACAGTGACATAATTGGAGCCGTGGCGTGGCGTTGCTGCTCACAAGTCCAGCATGGTGGGCTTGTGCTCATCCAATTAGATGAAGATGTGATGTGATGTGTCTGTGCTAGGGACCACAGTGGTGTGCATGCATGCATTCTCATTGTGCCATGATTAATGTGTGTGTTTAACGTGCAAAGATGCCTAATGTGAGCTGTCTCCTGGCTGCTCTTCCCTCAGAAGACGGGATAACCTCGGTTAGGGGGGGATTGTCTGGTTCAGGGGTCAGGTCATCACGTATGTCAATCTGCAGGCCCTTTCTCACTGCGAAGTTGTGCAGCAGGCAACAGGCACCGATAATCTGGCACACAAAGTTTGGGGAATACAACAGGGTCCCCCCAGATATATCCAGGCATCGGAAACGTGACTTCAGGAGGCCAAATGTGCGCTCCACCACTGCACGTGTTTGGGCGTGGGCTTCATTGTATCTTTCCTCTCCTGGTGTTTGGGGGTTCCGGATAGGAGTCATGAGATGGGGTCCCAGTGCATATGCAGAGTCACCTGTAAGGGAAAAGACAGGAGGATGTTAGTCATGCATGTGCCCCTTGTGATGTGTGCATCATAGGGGGGGAGGGGGCAGCAATGCCTGCCACCCATGTCACTCACTAACCAGCCAGGTGTCCCCATACACGTTCTGTTCAAATTCCATTCGGATGGGGCTCTGATTGTAGATGTAGCTGTCATGGCTGGATCCGGTGTGTTCTTTACGTCACCGCGTTCTAACACGATCGTTTTTTTTAACCGATCGTGTGTAGGCACATCAGACCATCAGTCAACTTCATCGGTTAACCTATGACAATGGTCCATCAGACCGTTCTCATCGGATGGACTGATCGTGTGTACAAGGCTTTATATTTCACATATTTCCTAGGACATCTGCCTAAATAGTACTAGTCATCATGCATAATGCTTAGGTTTTATATAGAATGCCCAGGGAAAGTATATGGCATATTAAAATAACACAGACAATTCATAAATTTACAAATAATACTTTTTATTATTAACATGGTATGTGTACAGTATATACCCCATCTAGTGGCCATATGAAAAATGATATCCTTAATAGTACGTCTGATAGCAATCTAATACATCTCTTATAGCTTTTATATAATAATTGTTGTTTTTTTATGTATAGCTCTACATTCATTAATCTTTCTTTATACAGTTTATGCTCAGGATTGCTGATTCCAGAATGGATACACTGTTTTAAATCATCGCAATTTGGTTGTTCAATAGTGTATAGAAGAGAATTCTAGTAACCAATGTGTTTGATAAATGGGCAAATGCCAAAACCCTACACACAGAATTACACGCATCCTTCATCCTGCCGCCACAAGCACGTCACTGCTTGTTACACTCAGACCATACTATACCTCGCAACTGTCCTTTATTAGGAAGGATGTTCTCGCTTCTGGAACCAAATCTCTCTGTCCCTCTCTGTTTCCGGGTTGTCCCTCATTTGGGACATATGTGTATGGCTCTATAAACACTTAAGGACCTCCGCACGCACATATACGGCCACAGAATGGCACGGATGAGCACAAGGGCGTAAATTTACGTCCTCGCCCAGTAGCGGGTCGGGGGTCCGATCGGGACCCCCTCTGCGGCGTGCGGAGGTCCCCGTGTCTCCGGGACCGATCCGGGACGAGCGGGCGGATGTCGGTGTTTGCCCGCCCCCCCGCGATCGCTCCCAGCCAATAGCAGCGCTCCCCCCTTTGTGTCACTTCCTCCTCCTGTGTTTACACAGGAAGGGGGAAGTGATGTAATATCTCATCGCAGCAGTATTTCCAACCGCTGCGATGAGAGGAACACCTCACAGTAAGTGTGCACCAACATTACACTGACATACACACACATAGGCATACTTAACCCCTTGCGATCTGCCCCCCCACCCCCCCTGTCACAGTGTCACTGAATGCAGTGATCTAATCACTGCATTTAGTGTCAGTGTGACAGGCAGTGTAAAATCAGTTAGTGTTAGGTTCAGGATAGCCCCCCCACCCCCCTAATAAAGTTTAAACCCCCTGATCACCGCCCTAGTTAACCCTTTCACTCCCTATTGCCAGCGTCACTAAGCGATCATTTTTCTGATCGCTGTATTAGTGTCGCTGTTCCCGCTAGGTAGCTATTTTTTTTTTATTGCGATTTTTTTTTTTTACTAAAGACATGTGGCTAAATAAATTTTGGCCTAAATGTTTGACTAAAATTTAGTTTATTTGATTTGTTTTTTAACAAAAAGTAAAAAATATAGATTTTTTTTCAAAAATGTCGCTCTATTTTTGTATATAGCACAAAAAATAAAAATCGCAGAGGTGATCAAATACCACCAAAAGAAAGCTCTATTTGTGGGAAGAAAAGGACGCAAATTTTGTTTGGGAGCCACGTCGCACGACCGCGCAATTGTCTGTTAAAGCGACGCAGTGCCGAATCGCAAAAACACCTTGGGTCATTTACCAGCGTATTGGTCCGGGTCTTAAGTGGTTAATGAATGTAATATTTCGTTTCAAACATTTTATTAAAGTTTAAATATTAATTATCAATTAATTTGCGTATACATATACGGGGTTGTACAATAAATTTTGAACACAAAATAACAGAAATATGGAGGTAGACAACATATTAACATTGTCATTATACATTCAAGTATCAGAATATCAAATAGAATGAGATATAAAGCAGAAACAGGAAAATCGTACATTACTATGTTAGTATCTTGAAGATATAAAGCACAATGAATGTAATATTTAACTACCAAAAGTGTTACTACACTAAACATTTTACACGTTATTGATTTAAAATGCCAGTACAAAGGAAACGTAGTTATGAAAAATGTTTATTTTGGGTTTAGTCAATCATTTTTTGCTAACTAATTATTTCTGGGATATAACCTAAGGCATGGCAGGAAATGTAATATATATATATATATATATATAAATATATATATATATATATATATATATATATATAAATATATATATATATATATATATATATATATAAACAGTGCAGCGCAATTCAATCATATAACTTATAAAATATAAAATAAAATGAAATAAGGAGGTTCATCGAACAATTTTTTTGCAAGATTGTTTCAATTGTCATGTATTGAACACAGTGGTGCCAAACGGGAGGATATTTTTAGGCACATATACAGTAGTCATGAGACTGAGGCCCCATACACACTATTAGATTTTCTGCACATTTTCCTCTTCAGGTTTACCAAAACCTAGTACAAGGGCTGGCCTGATTACATACAAATTAAAACTCTAAGGCCGCGTACACACGATCAAATTTGTCCGCTGAAACTGGTCCGATGGACCGTTTCAGCAGACAAATCCAATACGGGCTAGCGGACATGTTTGTCCAGCGGACAAATTTCAAAGCATGCTTTAAAATTTGTCCGCCGGAGACATGTCCATCGGATATGTCCGCTGGTTAGTACACTAACCAGCGGACATATCTGCCCGCACATGCGTCGAATGGATTTGACGCATGCATGGAAGTTATTCACTTCCTGGTTTGGTGACGTGGCGGCATCAACGTCACCGCGCTGTCTGCCAGCGGGGATTTTGATCCGATGGTGTGTACACGCCATCGGACCAAAATCCGATGAGACATGTCCGCTGCAACTGGTCTGTCGGACATGTTTGAGCGGACATGTCTCATCGTGTGTACGCGGCCTTAAGGTTTGACCTCATATTATATGGTTTTGGTAAATTTGAAGACAAAAATCTGCAGAAAATC
Source organism: Rana kukunoris (assembly GCA_029574335.1). NCBI lineage: Eukaryota > Metazoa > Chordata > Amphibia > Anura > Ranidae > Rana > Rana kukunoris. Next base: position 59,033,263 of record CM056052.1, read on the forward strand.
GAAAATGTTATAAGTTATATGATTGAATTGCACTGCACTGTTATATATTAATTACAAGTATTGGGGTGTAAGTTGTGGAAACACTGTTGAGTGCAAACAGCCATTCAGCTGCCTTTAGGATTAGGCATTGCATGTTATTTTGGAATGTATGTGTATCTATTATTATTTGGTTTAGTTGGAGTCACAAACTGATCTATTATTATTTGAGTAGAGGTTGTGTTGATTGTGTCACACTTAATTCATGACAGGGGACACATTTTGTGCTAAAGGATGTTCTTTTTTCCCCATCTTAGAAAGTTGAGAGTTATGCCGCGTACACACGGTCGTTTTTTGCGATGAAAAAAAACGACGTTTTCTGTGAAGTAAAAAACTACGTTTTTGAAACGTCACTTTTCAAAGACAATTTTGCATACACACCATCGTTTTTTCACAAAAAGCAAGGTTACGTTCACCACTCTTTTCCATTGAAGCTCGCTTCATAACTAGCTTCTGGGCATGCGCGGGTTGAAAAACGTCGTTTTGAACGACGTTTTTGCTACACACGGTGACTTTTTGTGAAACAAAAAACGACGTTTTGAAAAACGACACAAAAAATTCAAACATGTTGGAATTTTTTTTTGGTCGTTTTTTTTTAAGACAAAAAACGACGTTTTGCCCACACACGATCAATTTAAATGACGTTTTAAAAAACGACGTTTTTTTCATCGCAAAAAACGACCGTGTGTACGCGGCATTATGCTCAGATGGGTCCTCTAGAGACTTGTGCCAGAGAGCATGGTCATGGTAGGCTTGGGTTAAACACCTTTTAACCGGGCTGTGACAGGAGCTTGTGTACTTCCTAACTCCTGTCACTACATTACCTTTGCTTATTATTATGAAAGATTGATTACAGTATGCTTAATGCACTAGACCAGGGGTCTCCAAACTTTCTAAACAAAGGGTCAGTTGGACAAGTCATGATACAATTATCCACTTTATATTAAGAGTGTCATGCCGCGTTCACGCGATCGTTTTTTCGGCATGAAAAAAACGACGTTTAAACAATGTCGTTTTTTCGGGTTGTAAAAAATGATCGTGTGTGTGCTAAAACGACGTTAAAAACCCGCGCATGCTCAGAAGCAAGTTATGAGACGGGAGCGCTCGTTCTGGTAAAACTACCATTCGTAATGGAGATAGCACATTCATCACGCTGTAACAGACAGAAAAGCGCAAATCGTCTTTTACTAACAGGAAATCAGCTAAAGCAGCCCAGAGGGAGGCGTCATCCGCATGGAACTTCCTTTTTATAGTGCCGTCGTACGTGTTGTATGTCACCGTGCTTTGCTAGAGCATTTTTTTTAAAACGATGGTGTGTGGGCAACGTCGTTTTAATGATGAAGTTGGAAAAACGTTGTTTTTTCTACATGCCGAAAAAAGTTTTCTTTTTTTTCATGCCGAAAAACGATCGTGTGTGTGCGTGGCATCAGTCTCTGATGTGAGTTTTCTATCTGGAGAACTACCCCAGGGATTTCTTTCTCAATCAAGATAAATGTGCTTGTTTTTTCTTTTCTGTTGGCAATCAACTAATTAACTGTTAGGCGAGCAGTACACCTACTAATTAGTGGTGATGAATAGTTGTTCACATATTGGACTTTAATGGCTGTAATTTAAAGAGGGGGTTCACCCTTAAAACTACTTTCTCCCATCCCATCCAGCATACTGGCGTCAGCGCCAGTATGCTGTCTTTTTTTTTTTTTTATAGGTGTACTTACCTCTTAATAGGTAATTAAATTTTCGTCCTACCGCGAGGTATGGCGCCGCTATATAGCGTCACGCCTTCCGAAAACAGCCGACTAGCACTCGGCTGTTCTCTGCACCTGCGCACAGACCCAGGAGCTGACTGCGCAGGCGCCGTATACAGCCGAGTCCTATTACGGCGCCTGCGCAGTCAGCTCCTAGGTCTGTGCTCAGGCGCCGTATAGCTCCGAGAACAGCCGAGTGCTAGTCGGCTGTTTTCGGAAGGCGTGACGCTATATAGCGGCGCCATACCCCGCGGTAGGACGAAAATTAAATTATCTATTAAGAGGTAAGTACACCTATAAAAAAAAAAAAAGACAGCATACTGGCGCTAACGCCAGTATGCTGAATGGGATGGGAGAACGTGGTTTTAAGGGTGAACCCCCTCTTTAATTGTACACCCATTGTTTTTATGCCATTGTATAAGTTTATGTAATATTGGAAGGTTGATTTTAGCGCATTATTACTTTATTAATTCATTATATTACCTTTGCTTTTATTATTATGAAAGATTGATTACAGTATGCTTAATGAACTAGACCAGGGGTCTCCAAACTTTCTAAACAATATAAACAAAGGGTCAGTTTACCATCCTTCATACATTAGGGGGGCCAGACTGTGGTCAGTGGGAGTAAACAATGTATCTTTGGTATTAGATGAAGAAATAGTCCCCCGTGATTGGTGTCAGGAAGAGGAATAAGGAATAGTGTCCCATCTTTGTGAAAGTAGGAGGAATAATGCCCCATCCTTGGTATTAGGAGGAGGAATAGTGTGCCATCATTGATGTCAGTGGGGGGGAATAGTGTGCCATCACTGGTGTCAGTGGGAGAAATAGTGCCCCATCATTGGTATCAGTGAGGGGAATAGTGTGCCATTGTTGGTGTCAATGGGAGGAATAGTGCCCCATCATTAGTATATGTGGGTGGAATAGATCCCCATCATTAGCATCAGTTTGAGTTTAGTGCCCCATTGGTGGTGTCAATGGGAGAAATAGTGGCTCATTGTTGATGACACTACCATCAGTTGAAGGAATAGTGTTTTGTATCAGTGGGAGGAAAAATACCCCAAGGGCCAGATAAAGGTGAGCAAAGGGCCATAGTTTGGAGACCACTGCACTAGACTGTGCACCCTTGTTGTTAGCTTCTATGTATTATGTAGTTATGGATCTTTCCCCATCCCTACTAATAGTGCTGCTGGATCAGGAATTCAGCAGAGCTGTGCATCAGATTGACATTGCAAATCCCTATAAGGTTGCAAGAATTTTCCATCCGGCTACTTGAGTTAAAGGTATTTATTTATTATTGTTTGGACTTTGCTTCATTATTATTTATTCATTAATTAAATATAAGAGGTCAGAAACCCTTAAGTAGTTTATGCAAACTAATAGTTCTTCTTCTACCTAATCTGGGAAACCCACAGTTCAAACATGGCTGTAGTGGATCTCTGTCTTAATGGTGGACAAATAAAGGATTGCTTCGAATAGGTGACTTTTCCGCCTGGGATATTTTTTTAAATGATTGTAAAGTCAGAATTTTCTTTTATCTTAATGCATAATATGCATTAAGATAAAGAAAAACGTTGGTATGTAGCAGCACCCTCAGCCCTCCTAATGCTTACCTGAGCCCCATCTAGTTCCAGCATTATTACGGGAGTGTCTCGGCTGCCCAGTACTCCCCTCCCCATTGGCTAAGACAGCAGCGTGGCACAATTGGCTCACACTGCTGTCAATCAAAGTCAGTTAGCCAATGAGGAGAGAGAGGGGGCAGGGCCGGGCTGCAGCTCCATGTCTGAATGGACACAGGAAGCTGTGACCCCGATAGGGTGCCCCCATAGCAAGCTGTTGCTATGGGGGCACGCAACAGGAGGGAGGGGCCAGGGGCACTGAAGAGGGACCAAAGAGGAGGGGGATCTGGGCTGTCCTGTGCAAAACCACTACACAGAGATGGTAAGTATAACATGTTTGTTATTTTTAAGAGGCTTTATAATCACGTTAAGTTCAAATACTTTTTTATTGAATTTTTTTCAATAAAAAACATAAAACATACAACTAACAGCTCTGGTCTGTTACCTCTAGATAACACCTTCCAATACAAAATAAATTGACTACAATAAATCACATGATACATAACAATACAACTAATCATATATTATTGTTTTTAAGGGGTTGGGCTTGGCCCCTTAGTTCCAGTGAAGGGAACTTCTAAGGCATCAGCATACCAAGACATTTCGGACAATTTCATGTTCCCAACTTTGTGGGAAAAGTTTGGGGGTGGCCCCTTCCTGTTCCAGCATGACTTTGCACCAGTGCACAAAGCAAGGTCCATAAAGACATGGATGAGCGAGTTTGGGGTGGAGGAACTTGACTAGCCTGCACATAGACCTGACCTCAACCTGAAATAACATATTTGGGATTGTTTAGAGAGGAGCCATGCCTTCTCATCCAACATCAGTGCCTGACCTCACAAATGCGCTTCTGGTAAAATGGTCAAATATTTCCATAGACACACTCCTAAACCTTGTGGACAGCCTTCCCAGAAGAGTTAAAGCTGTTATAGGTGCAAAGGGTGGGCCAACTCAATATTGAACCCTACGGGCTAAGACTGGGATGCCATTTAAGTTCATGTGCGTGTAAAGGCAGGTGTCACAAAACTTTTGACAATATAGTGTATAACACTGTAATGTCAGAGAGAAAACAATCAAAAACAGAATCCCTGACTTGGGAAAAGGACCACCGCCGTGCTTTACTGGAGGAATAGTGTTATTTGGATGGTGAGCTGTATTGGATTTCCTCCAGATATATCATATGGTGTTGAGGCCAAGTAATTACATTTTTGTCTCATCTACCATGTTAAAAGCACCTTTAAGATTCTGAAGCAACACAGAAAATGGTGTTTTGGTCAGATGAGACTGAAATTGAAATATTTGGCCTCAACACCAAATAAACTTGAACTTGAGCAGTTCTGCAAAAAAGAGTGGACAAATATGGCAAACTCTAGATGTGTCAGGTTAGTAGAGACGTATTCCAACAGACTGAAGGCTGTAGTTAAAGCAAACCGTGGTCCAACAAAATACTGACATAAGGGGGTGATCCTTTTTCCAACTCTGATTTTGTTTTTTCATTTTTTAACTTTTTTCTGCTATGTTGGTGCTGTATCTTTTACTTTGATGCTAGAAGTTGTAGTAAAAACATCTGGATAAAACAAAAACTGTGTCTGTTTTCATTTCAGGCTGCAAAGCAACAAAATGTGTTATATTTTAAGGGGGTGATTCTTTTCAATACCCACTGTATATTGTTATTCAGGTGGTGTTTTTTGACATGGATTATATTATTTAGCTTTTTGCTCTTCACATATGACATGTGGAAACATATGACACGAAAAGCAGCAATAAACAAGTATCTGTTTTAGTATTTATTCACAGTGCGGTAGCACAGGGAATCATTTTTGTTTTATTTATTATGTGTTTATTGAAATTTGCTGCTACCCATGATTACCTTTGGTTTGGTGGACACTATTATCGTTAAAATAAGGGAGTTAATCCTTTTGGATAGCAATGTAGACCCATTGGCAAGGTTTATGAGGAAACTCAATAATGTGGTATACTGTAGTCCTTAGTTATGATGCTTGTAATAATAAGGAGATACATATCCTTGATTTGAGGATCATTGTGGAAGATTATAAGTTTATTACCAGTACTTTTTTCAGTCCTCTAGGTAGCTGTCATCACTAGACTTGGTTAAAGTATCATGAAGAAATATTGGCCCATTTTAAGAAACAATAAGGTTCTGAGCCCCCTTTCACCAGACAGATGCTTGATTATTTTCAAAAGGAGTCCCTTCTCTGAAAGATAGGGTAGCCCTTAATATATTGAACCAGCCAATTAGACCTTTTTTTATAACCTAAATGGTTCTTTTGATACAAACGTATCTTGTCTCCCAGATTAATCAGAAGACTAAAAGAAAGACACCAGCCAATAACTTTAAAATATATTCCATCAAATCCTTTATTGTCTGTGCCTCCACTAATGTAGCTTATTTGCTGCAAACAATATATCCCAAAACTGTTGCACTCTGTCCGCACAACAGTTTTGGTATATATTGTTTGCAAGATATGTATTTTCATGTTTCTGAATGCAGCTGTAAATTTGGATTTATCTGAGCACTTAGCACATTTTTTCACTAGAATCGTTTTTTTGTTGCAGTGCCCATGTGGTCTGCAATATGTCGGGAGGACCACAGAGACTTTGAATTTTTACCCAGATGAACATATATGTAAAAAAAGGGGGTTTATGTGGCATAATGCCCGAAGTATTATGCAGCTGTTCACAATAGGGATCCCACAGGTACCCTCTTCCTTGGAATTGCTAAATATGCATGCCATGATGTTACAATGATCCCTATGTTGTCCCAAACAGGATTTGTTTTGTGCAGCAATGTCATTCACTATTACATATGAGTGCTTTACTAAATGGGTTTTATGTGAGTGCTTTTACTACATTTTAATATTGCATTCCTTGGGTTTTATGTGAGTGCTTTTACTACATTTTAATAATGTATTCCTTGGGTTTTACACTATGAGGAGTGAATGCTTCTTAACATGGGCATGATGACTGGATGATTGTTGAGGAGAAGTGAGCAGCATTGATCTCATGCGCTTTGTGTTTCCATCTATTTGGTCATGTGTCTGTGAACCGGAGAAGACTTTTGGCAGAGCAGTAGTTGATCCATGCAATATATGACTTTTCTATATCAGAGGATCATACATTTCTGGTAAGCCTTTCTGTGTGAAGCATGGTGGTGGAGGTTCATTTGGAGTTGGATGCACACAAAAAAATGTTGTTTATCATTTGGACTTTACACACAGTTTTACATTTATTTCACCATATACAGTGCCTTGCAAAAGTATCCGGCCCCCTTGAACTTTGCTAACTTTTGCCACATTTCAGGCTTCAAACATAAAGATATAAAACTGTAATTTTTTGTGAAGAATCAACAACAAGTGGGACACAATCATGAAGTGGAACGAAATTTATTGAATATTTTAAACTTTTTTAACAAATAAAAAACTGAAAAATTGGGCGTGCAAAATTATTCAGCCCCCTTAAGTTAATACTTTGTAGCGCCACCTTTTGCTGTGATTACAGCTGTAAGTCGCTTGGGGTATGTCTCTATCAGTTTTGCACATCGAGAGACTGAAATTTTTGCCCATTCCTCCGTCCCCGTCTTTTGCAGACTCCATCAGGTTTTCTTCCAGAATGGTCCTGTATTTGGCTCCATCCATCTTCCCATCAATTTTAACCATCTTCTCTGTCCCTGCTAAAGAAAAGCAGGCCCAAACCATGATGCTGCCACCACCATGTTTGACAGTGGGGATGGTGTGTTCAGGGTGATGAGCTGTGTTGCTTTTACGCCAAACAAAGTTTTGCATTGTTGCCAAAAGTTCGATTTTGGTTTCATCTGACCAGAGAACCTTCTTCCACATGTTTGGTGTGTCTCCCAGGTGGCTTGTGGCAAACTTTAAACAACACTTTTTATGGATATCTTTAAGAAATGGCTTTCTTCTTGCCACTCTTCCATAATGGCCAGATTTGTGTAGTATACGACTGATTGTTGTCCTATGGACAGAGTCTCCCACCTCAGCTGTAGATCTCTGCAGTTCATCAAGAGTGATCATGGGCCTCTTGGCTGCATCTCTGATCAGTCTTCTCCTTGTATGAGCTGAAGGTTTAGAGGGACGGCCAGGTCTTCGTAGATTTGCAGTGGTCTGATACTCCTTCCATTTCAATATTATCGCTTGCACAGTGCTCCTTGGGATGTTTAAAGCTTGGGAAATCTTTTTGTATCCAAATCCAGCTTTAAACTTCTCCACAACAGTATCTCGGACCTGCCTGGTGTGTTCCTTGTTCTTCATGATGCTCTCTGCGCTTCAAACGAACCTCTGAGACTATCACAGTGCAGGTGCATTTATACAGAGACATGATTACACACAGGTGGATTCTATTTATCATCATTAGTCATTTAGGTCAACATTGGATCATTCAGAGATCCTCACTGAACTTCTGGAGAGAGTTTGCTGCACTGAAAGTAAAGGGGCTGAATAATTTTGCACGCACAATGTTTCAGTTTTTTATTTGTTAACAAAGTTTGAAATATCCAATAAATTTTGTTCCACTTCATGATTTTGTCCCACTTGTTGTTGATTCTTCACAAAAAATTACAGTTTTATATCTTTATGTTTGAAGCCTGAAATGTGGCAAAAGGTCGCAAAGTTTAAGGGGGGCGAATACTTTTTCAAGGCACTGTATGTGGAGGTTTTTTTAATTTTATTTTTTGTTTGCCACATATTGTCTTCATTCTTTCATGTATTAGTGTGTCATTTTATGTTGATTTGATCATTTAAGCCTATGATTACTGCACTTATCATGGTGTAAGTTATGGTTAGTTACAATATTGAATTTATCAGTATTTGGCACTTCATATGTGGAGTGTTTGCACATTGTATGATTCTTTTCAGATTCACAATTGTACTATCTCGTCTATTTTTTGTGCAGCACTTCTTGTACAGTGTTTTTAGTTAATGGAAGTTGTGGGCAGAAAGGTCTTGAATTTCTCTGTTCATTTCAAGGCTTTATGTCTAACTTTGAAGTGTCCCTTTAATTAAATGAAGTAGCATCAGCAAGTAGGACTAAACATCCTCAGGTGGAAAGGAAGTACAATCCATGCCTCAGCTGAAACAATGTGGGAAGTTAGAAATAAATCAATATACTCATTAATGACAGCTAAGTGGAGTCAGTGCAATTCCCTGCAGTAGATTACTGCTGTGGTATAATATGACCCTCTAACTGTGTACAGTCAGTGATTATCTCTATTTGTAAGTGTAAATTAGGAAATAAGTTAACTCTGATTGCCTGTACTACACATGCCTGCAGCAATCAAGAGAATTTGAACTCCTCATGTTGTCTCAACAAGTCTCAAGAGTGTATCTGTTGGAAATAAATAATAGAGCATTTCTTGAAAGAGAACCTGTCCACTTCATCTAAGGTATACAATATGGCCAAAAAGTATGTGGATACCCCTCCGAAATTTTTTGAGTTTAGGTGGTTCAAGTGAAAGGTACTGGTAGTCCTACAGCTTATAATTAGCATTTTACACAATTCTGTTTTTCCAACTTTGAAAAAACAATTTGGTGACGATCCTTTTCTGTTTCAGCAAGACATTGTCTCTGTAAGAAAAGTCAGCTTCAAAAACATTTTATCAAGAGAGGAAAAAAATAGGGCTGTTACTGATCAAAATTGTTGTGTTGGATTAATCGTTTTTATTTTTAATCGATTAATCGACTAATTTCGATTAATTATAATGCACATACAGATCCAACTATTTTTAGCTGATCTCCTTGCAGGCTGATTCTCAGTGCAGCTACAGTACTAACCAATGGATAGCAGGATACAAAAAACACACAAAGGCAGCGCTCAATGGGAATACCTAGTCTTCAAATAGGTAACAAAATAAAATAAATATTGCACTGGAGATAAAATCGATGTAGCTACATAAACTGTAAAAATGGTGCGAGTAATACCAAATAGTACCAAAAGCAGGCATAAAAACATGTAGCTAAGTATGATACTAGTATAAAAATGTGTATAACGATACTACTGCTGAATCCAGATGAGGAGAGGTTAACATCAGTCCGTCGGCATGTAGATGTCTCGTGAAGGGAACGATCACAACTCCCAGTGGATGGTTGTAGAATCCCAGGTTGATAGAGGGAAGTGATAGAGGGAAGTGTAACAGCCCTTGCGTGTGGCAGATAGTAAGGTCCCGCCGGCATGCAGATATGAAGGCACAGCAAAGGAGCCCTTCAGATGGACACGGCAAGCCGCGCCAGTGTCTGTGACGTTACCGGATCTCCGACGGAACTCCCTGAAGGCCCAGAAGCCGGTCGGAGAGGCGAGTACCAATCAAAAGAATTTTAATCAATCAAAAAGATTTTGATCGATCAAAAAAATTTAAGATTAATCGATCAATTAAAAGTTAATTTGCACAGCCCTAGAAAAAAAGTCTAGAATATAAAAGTCTGCTGGAGTACCGTACACTAGTCAATTTTGGAATTAACAATAAATGTCAAAATGACTTCATCAATGATTCTTAAAATAAATGATTCAGAATTTTGAAACTTAATTCAACTAGAATAAGGCCAGCTTTACATACTACTATCAGAGAGCCTTAGTAAAATATGAATATGGTATCATGCATGGGATTTGCAACAGGCTTAAGCCTCGTACACACGATCAGTCCATCCGATGACAACGGTCCGAAGGGGTTAAACGATGAAGCTGACTGATGGTCCGTCGTGCCCACACACCATCGGTTAAAAAAAACGATCGGGTCAGAACGCGGTGGCGTAAAACACGACGAGCTGCAAAAAATTAAGTTCAATGCTTCCAAGCATGCGTCGACTTGATTCTGAGCATGCCTGGATTTTTAACCAATAGTCGTGCCTACTAACGATCGGTTTTGACCTATCGGTTATGCGTCCATCGGTTAAATTTTAAAGCAAATTGGCTTTTTTTTAACCTAAGGTTAAATAACCGATTGGGCCCACACACGATTGTTTTTGACCGATGAAAACGGTTCATCAGACCGCTGTCCTCTGGCTATCCTATCGTGTGTACGCGGCCTTACTGTCTTCTGTATGAGCAAAGAAGCTATAAGGGTTGTGATGCCCCTGGCAGATAACACAACTTGCCCAATGCACAGGGTCTAACCAACAGTTGATTTTCCCAAGAGTCTCTGAAGGTAGAGATGGTCTGGAAACCTTAGTGGTCCTGGTGTACTGTTCTGCAAACTTTCACCATGCAAAGCCTTGAGGATCGCCCCACCAAGGGGGTGGCTGGAAGGAAGAGGTTATGGTGTGCAGACTGTACACAGGGCTGCAGATCAGAGTGGAGTCATGTCTAGGCAGGCATCAAGGCACATGGCTAGCAAGAGACCATAGTCAGGTCCAAGCAGAGGTCAAGGCATGCAGCCTGAATAGTCAGGGCAATATGGGTCAGCAACAAGCAGGCTTGTTATAGTGCTTTGCACATGGGTTGTCTTTCACTTGTTTTTGCATTATTGTCCAAAAAGATGATGGCACTTACGATGACATTATGGGAAAGCTCAGCAAAGGAAGAAATTGCATGAGAACAAAATTTAAAGGTCAGCACAATACAGCATTCCCATCAAACTACGTCTATACATAAGCTGTGACATGTCAACATGGCTTTATGGCTCTGAGTGCTGATGGATGACAGAAAAATGACCTGACCAAGCTGTCAACCTTTCTCATTACAACTCTGGGAAGGTTCCTATGAGATTTCTAGCCAAAGAAAACCTCCATTGACGACCTTCTTGCCAACTAGACATGGACAGTATTATAATGCAAAGGTGATAGAGAGGGAGGTGTGGTAAGGTGTAATAAAAAGCAATCACTAATAATGTTCTTTCCTTGACAAATAGGAAAGCACAGGACATGTCATCCTAAAATAACACTGCATTTGACAATAACTCTAATGCCGCGTACAGACAATCGGACATTCAGACAACAAAGCTGTGGATTTTTTTCTGACGGATGTTCGGTCAAACTTGTCTTGCATACGCACGGTCACACAAATGTTGTCGGAAATTGCGAACGTCAAGAACGCGGTCACGTACAACACATACGACGGCACTATTAAAGGGAAGTTCAATACCAGTCGTGTTAGTAGAAGTTTAGTGAGAGACGATTTTCAGCCTTGTCCTTTTCAGTCCGTTACAGCGTGATGAATGTGCTATCTACATTATGAACGCTAGTTTTACCAGACCGAGCTCTTCCATCTCTTACTTGATTCAGAGCATGCATGGAATTGTCTACACATGATTGGAATTTACAAGAATGGATTTTGTTGGCATAAAGTTTGAGAACCAGCTTTCAAATTTTTGTTGTCGGAAATTCCAACAGCAAATGTCCAATGGAGCCTACACATGGTCGGAATTTCTGACAAAAAGCTCCCATCGAACATTTGTTGTTGGAAATTCCGAGCGTGTGTACATGGCATAAGACTAATTTGTCCACCTAAATTATTTTCTTTTTCTTTTAAAGGACATAACAAGTAAACACTTTCTATGTCCTTTAAAAGAAAAGTAGAACCCATCAGGGTTTACTTCCTCTTTAATGGTCACACTACACTCACAAAAACTGCCACCAAAGTAAAAAAGAATGGTTACACTACACTATCTATCTTTTTCCACACCAATATCAGACTGCAAATTACATCATTACTTTCTCCAATCATGGCTCTGACAGTGCTCTGTGCCTTGATTGGGCAAATCTTTCATTGATTTAGCCAATTGCAGCTTCCAATGACCTGTGCGGCAGCGCAGTGCATTGTGGACATTTAGCGGGGCTGAACAAATGGTCGAACGCCCCAATAATTCGCCCCAAAAATGTGGGTGTTTATCGAACGGGCTAACAGCCAATGTTCGGCCCCAACTCATACTTGGGCTGAACCATTCGCCCAACTCAAGTCAGAGTGGGAACAATAGTTCTAGCACAAGAGCTCCTAGTTAACTCTAAACTGATGAACTGTAAAGACTTTTAAACCGCCACCTATGGGGATTTTTTGGTACGGTCGTTTTTGGCAATATCACAAGAACATGCAGTTTTAAGACATGGAATGTTTGGTATCTATTTACTCGATGCAACCTCATCTTTTATATTTTAACCACAAATGGGTATTATGTGGTGTGTTTTTGCAATCATTTTTTATTTATTTGCACTAAATTATTATTTATTTATTTTCCTGAAAATTTGCAATTAATAAACAATTGCGCAAATATCATGTGATATAAAAATTTGCAACTATAACCTTTTTATTTTACAGGACCTCGGATTTAAAAAAAATATATAATTTTATCGGATAGTTCTGGGGTGAATTCAGATTTTTACATTTATGCGACACATAAACAAAATTGCTTTGGAGCCAAACTGAAGATTATACACACACACACACACACACATATATATATATATATATATATATATATATATATATATATATATATATATATATATATAAAAATTTGAATCACCATTATATCACCATAGCAATGCTAAGTAGCAGTAATATCTCAAAGAAAGATGACATGTTTATATTATATTTCCCGGCCTTGGTTTTTGTTATGGGAGTTCTGGTAGGGTTTGACCTTCCCTTTGTTGCCGTCTATTTTGCTTCCACTGGGGATTTATACATACGAAGAACCTCTTGGTTTAATAAACATTTATAGAACTGACATGTTTTACGCCATGAAGAAATGCTCTCTTTGTCTTCTTTTTTGGCCTTTAAAGATCAATATAATATAAGTTATTTTTAGACCATTCTGTACATATTAAACCTTTCAACAGTTGCTATAAATAACATGAGTTATTCGTTTCCTGTATAGCATATCTTTATTTTTTTACATTTATCATATACAGTAGTTATGTATAATTTCTACAATGGTATAGAAAGGGTCAAGGATGAACTGCAGCACCTAGACACTTGATGGATTATACTGGGGAGTACTGGGAATTGTACCTTATTTCCCCTCACAAAAAACATACAACTAGAAATAATCAACTTTTGCTCTTCCATGAAGAAACGTATTTAGTAGATTTGGCTAAAATGCTCCTTGTTTATTTACCTACTCTTCTTCTCAAAAAAATGTACATTCTAAAAACCTTAATGTCGGAAACTAAATAACTTAAAGTGTTACTAAACCCACAACAGTGAAATCTGTATATTGAGTCAAGCATGCTCGTTATACTCACTGTGGAAGAGGTTAATCCTCCTTGTGTAAAAAGTCTGCTTGATCCCATCTTCTCTGATCCTCCCCTTTGTCCACCCCAGTCTAACTTCGGATAAGACAGAGCCTTAGGAGTCACTCTGTATGTGCTTAGTTTGGTATGTATTGCTAAAAAATTTTTTGTTTTTTCTTGGCCACTCTCCTGCATAGGCTGTGACTGCTAGACTGGGTCACCTGCCAAGCTAACATAATGCCAATCTAACATAAGACAAGGGATTGTAATTGTAGCAGGGAGCTGGCTATTTTACCTGCAGTATCAAAGGAGACTCTGCAACATTTCTGCAGAGGAACTGTTTCCCTCTAGTGCAGGGGTGTCAAACTGGCGGCCCTCCAGCTGTTCCGAAACTACAAGTCCCATCATGCCTCTGCCTGTGGGAGTCATGCTTGTAACTGTTAGCCTTGCAATGCCTCATGGGACTTGTAGTTTTGCAACATCTGGAGGGCCGCCTGTTTGACACCCCTGCTCTAGTGCCAGCTAAGACTCAGTGTCATCACATCCTGCCAGCAGGATGATTACCACCAGGGAGCAAAGCATACAAGGAATTGTAGTCCCAGGGCTCACACTACACATTCTATTGAACTGCTGGGGAACTAAAACTACCAGCCGGCTGGCAGAGAACAGATTTCTGGGAGAGCTTATAAAAAGGCTGAGCTAGGCCTAGATCTGTCTCTTGGGACACCGGCCTGGATCTGCCAGCAGGAACTCTGTGCCAATAAGAAGAAAGAGACGCCGCTCAAGACAGGAGCTCCCCAGTGGTAGTTACGATCCAAAAACCCAGTGGGTGCGGGCAATGCACAAGGCAATAACAAAGAAAAGAAGGAGATGGACAGCCGCACTCCAACACGATACCAAAAATGTAAAAAATGGTGCCTTTAATACCAGTAAAAAAACTCTATGCCAGTGCAAGTTGCAGCCGAGTTGTGGCCTGCATTGGAGAGAGTTATCTAGAGACATTCAGAGGGACATCTGCGGACAGCATTGCTTCTTATCTACAGCGGTCTAGAGGTCATTCCTGATTCCTCTACGCTACCTGCACTTCAGATCCGATTGGACTGCAGTGTAGTGTGACAGAGATCGGGGAACCATTCCTTGAGCCAAGACCCAGAGGGAGATCCTGAAAGACCCTTCACCATCTTCATCAGAGCAAATTTTCCAAAGTGTAGTGGCCGGTGAACGTATATGCCCTCAAACCAACAGAACATATCTGCAGGTGAAGTACTCATACACGACCCGACCCATGTGGCAATAAGCCAAATAATAATTAAAGGGTAACTCCATTTTCATGGGGGAAAAAAGAGCAAATAAAGAAAAAAATAATATAGCGCATGTAATTGTGACAATAATCATATTCTAATTGAATGTTATTAAAAATTACCTTTCCTTTTCAATCTGCAGCCAATGAAATTTTCTGAGAATGCAATGCAGTATGACTACCTTTTCTGTACACAGAATGTATACTGACCACTCCCCAGAAACATAATTTCCTGCTTGTGTGATTGGCTCACCAATTTTCCCAGAAGTCTGCCTAAGATACAAGTCAGATTTCAGGCATCCCCTGCAACAAAAATGACATTTTTGGAGAGATACTTTCAATAGAAGCACGTCTAAAGGGATGCAGGCCCAGTAGATTTCCCTTATTAGTGTCCTGCAGCTGCACGCCTGACCAGTTATTTATGAAACCACTCCCATTATACCCGCTCAGAACAGAGGCATATGAATTTCTTCAGAATTACAAAAGGTAGGAATCTGCAACAAAGTTTGTTATAACCCTTATAATGTACATAGATCATCCAGAGGGGAATGTTTTTTTTCCCACCAAAAGTGGAGTTACACTTTAAAAGGTAATTACTCATAAATACAGTAACATGGCAAAATAAGCAAAAGGTAACTGCAAAAATTAGCACCTGCGTACAAGTGTTCAAATGGCGATTCACGAACGTACGTGCGCCCGACACAGGCTACGCGATGTGCGCGTAAGTTGTACGTCTGGCCTAAAGTTACCCCTCATAAAGCAGGGGTAACTCAGCAGCAGACAGGTCAGCTGGAGAGCAGCTACAGCAGCACCGTTATGGACAAGCTGAGCAACCACACTTGCAGGACAACACATCTGTATGCCAACATGCCAGGGGCAGCCATGGTCATAGCACTACTACTGTGTCCACAGGCGCGTAGGAGGGCACGGCAGAGGCACGGCACGGCAGAGGATATACTGAACGTGCACAAACGTCTTTGGCATGGGGGAATCGGAGGTGTATTGCATCTTCAGATTCAGCCCTGATGCCATCCTGGAATTAGCCACAGCCCTGCATGATGACATCACCAGCCAGACACAACGCTCACATGCAGTGCAGCCAGTGGTCAAGGTACTGGCAAAACTCCATTTCCTTGCCAGTGGATCTTTCCAGCGTACAAGTGGAGTTGTGTCTGGGATGTCACAATCCACCATGAGCAGATGTGTGCACCAGGTTGTCCCCTCAATCCTCACACGCATGTCCCACCACATCATCAGACACAGAGCACATATACCGCAATCGTAAGCAATGGCATTCCGTCAACGTACAGGTGATAGCCGATGCCCAATGCCTCATACGTCCATGCCAAACACTCCGGGGCCAGCCACGACAGCTACATATACCGTCAAAGCAACATCCCAACATAATTCGAACAGAACGTGTACAGGGACAGCTGGCTGGTTGGTGAGTGACATGGGAGTCAGGCATGACTAACATCCTCCTGTCTTTTCCCTTCCAGGTGACTCGCCATATGCACTTGGGCCCCATCTCCTGATTCCATACCGGAATCCCCAAACCAGAGGAGAGAGATGATACAATGCGGCACACATACGTACCCGTGCAGTGGTGGAGCACACATTTGGCATCCTGAAGTCCCGTTTCCGATGCCTGGATAAGTTCGGTGCATGTTGTATGCTGCACAACTACGCCATGAGAAAGGGCCTGGAGATTGACATATGTGATGACCTGACCCCCGACCCACACAGTCCCCCCCTGCCTGAGGAGACCCCGTATGCTGAAGAAACAGCAGTCAGGAGTTGGAACGTGGATACGTATCTTTGCACGTTAAACACACACATTCATCATAGCACACGGACAATGCACGCATGCACACCACTGTGGTGCCTAGCTCACACACACCACATCCACCTCACATTGGATTAGCCCAAGTCCACCATGCAGGACTTGGGAGCAGCAACGCCACCCCAAGGCACCAATCATGTTGCTGTCCATTCATATCACATTCACACAGCCGTGGGGATAACCTCTCTCCGACGACCCAGGGTGACACACCTTACTGGCAGGAATGCCACCCACACTTACACACCAGTCACACTGTAGCCTGCACTCCTCACCATGTGCATTCACTACAAAACAAAAAGCTCATAACCTGAGCAAATAAATAATATAGAAAAGCTCATAACCTGAGCAAATAAATAATATAGACAAGTTTATAACCTGAGCAAATAAATAATATAAAAAAGCTCATAACCTGAGCAAAGATAATAAAACAAAGGCTATCAATTGCCCTGTTGTGGGCCAAGCCTGGTGCCACAGCTCCGGCTCTTTAGTTGTCTGGTGGAAACCTCGGGTGGGGCACGCCAGGGCAATGTGGGTGAGGACCGCATTACTCTCTGCCTGCATCAGCCTTGTCTGGCTCCCTTCCGCCTTGATGGCAGCTGTATTTGCCTGTACCGCCACTGCCAGGGTCTTTACCTCTGCCACGAGGCCTGCTGTTGTGGCCTGCAGCTCCCCAAGGCAGGTGAACACGGCAGCACAGTTAGCACTGACATCCTGCAGGCTGTCATTTATTTGGGCTGAGGAGGCCAGGCTACCTGCCACACGGCTACAGCACCCATATGGCGGGTCTGGCGGGCCTGTTCCCTCGCTAAATTTTTCAGGAGGAATTCAGGAACACCCCTTGTCTTCCTCGTAGCCTTCCTGGGGCCAGGAGAGGCTTGGGGCCGTCTATAGGGGGTGGACCCTGAGGGGCTTCCCCTGATGGGGGTGGACCCTGAGGGGCTTCCCCTGACCCTGAGGGGCTTCCCCTGATGGGGGTGGACCCTGAGGGACTTCCCCTGATGGGGGTGGAGGTCTGAGAGGCCTGGGCAAAACGGAAGACTCCTCCAAGTAGAGGCAAACCTCCTGATCTAGATTCACCATTTCCTCCTCATCCACCTCTAGAGGAGAGGTGTGGGCACTCCCCTCCACCGCTGTCTCTTGGCTTCCCAGGGGGTCAAGCTGAGCCAGATGTTCCGGGGATGGCGTGGGACATTCACATGTTGGTGGACCCACACACTTGTCACTTGTTCCCTTCCACTCTGGGGTCAACCGCACATCAGATGGTGGTCCGCCC
Source organism: Rana kukunoris (assembly GCA_029574335.1). Lineage (NCBI taxonomy): Eukaryota > Metazoa > Chordata > Amphibia > Anura > Ranidae > Rana > Rana kukunoris. The sequence continues at coordinate 59,051,268 of CM056052.1, forward strand.
CCCGTGCCCCTCTGGTGCCTTCTGACGTTGGCCACTTTATCCCGGACAAGCCAACGCAAATTATTGATTTTTTTGCTAATGTCCTTAGAGGTCCGGGACTCATGACCAAGGGCATTAACATCAATGGTGATCTGCTCCAGGATTTCTTGTTTCTTGGCCCTGCTGGTCTGGCCACTCTTGGCGCCATGGAGGAAAATATCAAACTTCTCCATGGCCGAGATCAGGACAGCCTTCTCTTCTGGGGAGAAATTTTTCTTCCTCCTGTCCCTCTCAGAATCAACAAAAGTACCTTCCTTCAAGGGGGGAAACAAGCAGGATGTACTTTTGCGCCGGACAGGCGCATGTCTGGGAGTATTTATGCTCTGGGCTTAGGCGGTGGACCGGCGTTTAAGGGTTACGCCAGGCGTAGTTGTGAGCATGCGCAGAGGGGTGTGGGACATATGTTCACGTCACGGCGCATGCGCTGTTCGTTCGGCCCTTCATTAGCATGGGGTCTTGGTTCATTTAAATGGATGACGCCCACTTCCTTCCTACTTTTAATTACGCCGGCTTACGCCTATGAATTTACGTTACGCCAGCGCAACGTTGGGAGCATTTGCTTTCTGAATACCATGCTTGCCTCTCTGAGTTGCGTCGGCGTAGCGGAAATGAGATGCGCTACCCCGGCCTATATATGCGCCGATGTATGTGAATCTGGGCCAGTGTTTTTAGACATGTAGGCTTTTTTTATTGGATCTAAATGCAGCCCACTTTTTTTCAATGTGCCCACACACACAAGCGTGTAAACATGCACTATGTATAGTTAAATAAAGTATAATAAATCTGTTCAGGATTTTATACACAACCGTGCAAAAATAAACACAAATCCGCAAGTACGTGGAAAAAAAAAAAATTTGAAGAAAAAAAAAATCCATCCTGAGAGCTAGGATTTATTTTACGTGTGTATGCGCAAATACACACAAATATGCGCAAAGTAAGCACAAGAAATGTTGACTACTGAGGTTCAAACATCAGTGCCATATGCAAGTACCCTAAAAAGCAATTAAAAGGGTAACCAGCAGTTTTTAAATATTTTTTTAGTTATGCTATAACTGAAGCAGATGTTATCCCAATTTGTCTGTAAAAGTGGAAATACGCTTTAAGTCACATGGCATTCATTTGCTTTTTCAGGGAAAGTGAAGATATCTGAAAATCACTTTTCACACCTAATCGTCATATTAATCTTTGATTACATGGATATAAAATGCAGTCAGACTGAAAAGAAAACAAAGTGGACATGGCAGCAATTGTCAGTATAAAGAGACTGACATGACTTCAATGGGCCAGATTCAGGTAGATTGGAGCATCTTTACTTTGGAGTAACGTTTCTCATTTACGTTACTCCGCCGACACTTTCGGCGCAAGTACTGTTATTCACATAGCACTTGCTCCTAAACTTGCGCCGGAGTAACAAAAATGCGCTGGCGTAACCCGACGCAAGTGGAAGTGGGTGTGATCATATGTAAATGATGGGCGGAGCCCAGCGCAGAGGCTTACGTTCAGCGCATCAACCACGGAGCATGCGCAGTGAGTGAGGCTCCACTCGCCCCCTTGTGCGCATGCTCACAACTTCCGTCGGCACCACTTCACGGGAAACGTCAGCGCAATGTGTTCCGTTGCGCGTATAAAAGCGCCAGCGGAAGCGACATTCCGGCGCAAAAGTATTTCCGTTTACCCCCACCCCAGGGAAGTTACTTTTGCTCTGTTATGGCTGCTCCCGCTACCCCCAAAGAGAGGAGGAACCTCAATTTCAATCCTCAAGAGGTCTCTATTGTTATTTTGGCTATGGAGACCCACAACGATGTCCTCCATGGCAGGAAAAGCCGAAAGACCACCCGGGAGAGGAAGCAGGCCATCCTGGCAAGCATTGCTGCCAGGGTTAATATTTTGGGGTACTCCACCCGGACTGCTGGCGCTATTGCCAAGAAGATCAACGATCTACGGCGCAAGGTTCGGGGCAAGGTGGCCACCATTAGGAGGCATGAGAGTGGCACGGGTCGTGGACCCCCATGTGCGGTCAGCCTGACCACAGAGGAGGAGGTGGTCGCACGCTGCCTGGAGAGGGAGCAGTTGGAGGGGGTCCCTGGATATGACTCCATGGAGGAAGGCTCCAGGACAGTGTAAGTGTTTTTTAACCCCTATTTGGTGTGTTGCATGTGGGGGGGGGAGGGTACATGTGCCAAGTGTGTGGGACCACCAACATGTGTCAACTTTGTGTCATCCACAGATGACGGAGCTGGGACATCATCTGTCGGCGGCCAGTCCACCCCATCCCCCCAACGGCATCCAGTGCCCGTGCCCCTGGGTGGTGAAGACACCGAAGTGGAGGAGGAGAGTGCCCACACCTCACCTGCAGAGGTCGTTGAGGAGGAGCCTGTTGGGGCAGAGCAGGACATAATTTTATATTTGGATGAGTCCTCCTCTTCTGCAGGGCCCTCTCAGATCCCCTCCCCCATCATAGGAAGCCCCTCAAGGGCGACTCCATCCCCCCGGGGACAACCATCTACTGGCCCCAGGAAGGCCACCCGTAAGACCAGGGGGGTGTCTGATCTGGTCCAGGACCAGGTGGCGAGGGATCACGCCAGGCAGACCCAGCAAATGGGGGACATAGTTGGGCACCTGGACAGAGTGGCTGACAGCCTGTGCTCCGTGGCCCAGATATCTTCTGCAGTGCAGGATGTGAGCTGCAACTGCGCTGCAGTGGTGACCAGTCTGGGGGAGGTGCAGGGTGACATAAGGCACCTCACTGCAGCCGTCCAGGCAAACACTGCTGCCATCCGGGACCAGGGGAGGCAGAGTCGGCGAGCCCATCATTACCAGGTCACCCGGCAGCTCAGGATGCAGGCCCAGCAGCTCAGGGTGCAGGCCCAGACCAATTCGTACCTCGGCCGGATTGCCGTGGCCATGGAGGGCATGCAGGCCACACCTGCCAGGAGTGGCCCACCCGGGGATCAGCCACCTCCAGATGCCCCCCCACCCCCACCCACTCCATCCAGGCAGCTGAGGAGCCAGAGAGAGGCCACCAGAAGGAGCCCCCGGCATCCCCGATGATTTTTTTTGTTTTTGTTTTTGTATGCTCAGGTTACGAGATTTTTATTTATTTATTTTGGAATGCTCAGGATATGAGTATTTTTTATTTTTATTTTGGAATGCTCAGGATATGAGATTTTTATTTTGTGATTATACTCTGGATATGAGATTTTTATTTTTTGATACTGCACACGTTGCAGTGTGAATGGTGTGTGAATGTGAGGGGGTAGCACTCCTGCCAGTAAGGGGTGTCACCCTCGGCCGTGGTGGTGAAGTTAACCCCACGGCTGTATGAATGACGTGTGAAAGGTGTATGAATGGACAGCGACATCATTGGGGCCTTGACGCTGGCGTTGCTGCTCCCAAGTCCTACATGCTGGACTTAGGCTAATCCAATGTGATGTGGATGTGGTGTGTGTGATCTAGGGACATCAGTGGTGTGCATGCATGCATTGTCTGTGTGATTAATGTTTTGGTTTAGTGTCCAAAGATGCCTACGGCGAGGACCCTCCTGACTGCTCTTCCATCAGCAGACTGGTTCTCCTCTGGCAGGTGGGGACTGTGTGGGTCGGGGTCAGGTCATCACGTATGTCAATCTGCAGGCCTTTTCTCATAGCAAAGTTGTGCAGAATGCAACATGCACCGATGATCTGACACACAAAGGTAGGGGAATTCAATAAGGCCCCCCCGGACTTATCCAGGCAGCGGAAACGGGACTTCAGGAGCCCGAATGTTTGCTCCACCACTGCACGGGTTTTGATGTGTGCTTCATTGTATTTTCTCTCTCCTCTGGTTTGTGGGTTCCGGAAAGGAGTCATGAGATGGGGTTCCAGTGCATATGCAGAGTCACCTGTAAGGGAAAAGACAGGAGGATGTTATTCATGCATGTGCCCCTTGTGATGTGCATCATGGGAGGGGATAGTCATGCCTGCCACCCATGTCACTCACCAACCAGCCAGCTGTCCCCATACATGTTCTGCTCGAATTCTGCTGGGATGGGGCTCTGACGGTATATGAAGCTGTCATGGCTGGACCCGGGGTGTTTGGCACGGACGTGCCATATGAGGCGTTGGGCATCAGCTATCACCTGTACGTTGATGGAATGCCAATGCTTCCGATTGCGGTATATGTGCTCTGTGGCACTGGGGGGCTGAAGGGCCACATGTGTGCAATCAATGGCCCCCACAGTGCGTGGGAATCTGGCAATGCTGTAGAAATCTGTCATTGCCTTCAGCCGCAGCTCCTCAGTGGTGGGTTTGATGATTTGGTGGGACATGCGTCTGAGGATTGCAGGGACAACCTGGTGCACACATCTGCTCATGGAGGATTGTGACATCCCAGCCACCACTCCACTTGTACGCTGGAATGATCCACTGGCAAGGAAATGTAGTGTTGCCAGGACCTTCACCAGTGGCTGCACTGCTTGTGAGCGGTGTGTTGGGCTGGTGATGTCACCCTGCAGGGTTGTGGTTAGTTCAAGTATTGCATCAGGGCTGAATCTGAAGAGGCGATACACCTCCTCATCCCCCATGCCAAAGAGGCTCATGCGCGTGCAGTATATCCTCTCACGTGCCCGCCTCCTCCGTACCGGGGGACCCAGTACTATTGCTAGGACCGCGACTGCCCCTGGCATGTTGGCACACAGAGGTGTTGTCCTTGCAAGTGTGTCTGTTCAGCTTGCTAGTTTTGTCGGTAACGCTGCTGCTGTAGCTGCTCTCCTGCTGACCTGTGGCCGTCTGGAGTAAAGATAAAGCAGCTATTTGTAGAAATAACTTTGCGCCGGACGGATGAGATACGTGCGGCGCATTTAGCCAGCGTATGGTGCTAATCCGTTTGCGAATCGGGAAATCTCCCTCATTTGTATATTTGCAGGGGAAATCAATAGGCGCGACTGATGCGCCAAGCGAAATTATGCGCTGACGAGACTCTGGCGTCGGAAAGTTAAGCCGATCGGAAATGGCCCGTTTTCTGTCGCATCTAGTTTGGTGGGTACGGCCACATAGAAACGACGGCGCATATTCACAGTTACGCGGCGCATATCGAAATAGTCCAGCGCAACTCTACCTGAATCTGGCCCAATGTAGCCATCTATAGACCCCATTGTTCATTGATTAGCTAAGCTCCCAGTGCTCCTATCTCTCCAGGTCCTTTTATTTGGAGACCTTTGTATTTCTCCATGGAGAGCAGTTACTTGATTTTTTTAAACTTTACGTTTTTATTAATTTCTCAGTTGACATTTTCCAACATTGTTAACACAGATTTTTGTTTTGTAACTTATAAAATCTTTGGGTATTCCATTGTTTAACCACTTCCATACAGGGCACTTACGCACCTTCCCGCCCAAGCCAATTTTCAGCTTTCAGCACTGTCGCACTTTGAATGACGATTGCACGGTCATGCTACACTGTACCCAAACAAAATTGGCGTCCTTCTTTCCCCACAAATAGAGCTTTCTTTTGGTGGTATTTTTTTTTTTTTTTGCGCAACAACTACAAAAAGACTGACAATTTTGAAAAAAAATAAAGTTTTTATTTTTTCCTGTTATTGTTTTGTAAATAAGTAAGTTTTCTCTTTCAATTACGGGCACTGATATGGCGGTACTGATGGGCACCGATGAGGTGGCACTGATGGGCACTGATAAGGTAGTACTGATGGGCACCGATGAGGTGGCACTGATAGGCGGCACTGGTATGCGGCACTGATGGGCACTCATAGGCGGCACTGATGGCCACTCATAGGCAGCACTGATGGGCACTGTTGGGCACTCATAGGCGGCACATATGGGCAATCATGGGCGGCACATATGGGTGGCACTGATGGGTACTTATGGGTGGCACTGAAGGGTACTTATGGGTGGCAAAGATGGGCACTGATAGGTGGGCACTGGGCATGGATTGGCACTGTGGGATGGCACTGATGGACACTGTGGGGTGGCACTGATGGACACTGAGGGCTGGCACTGATAGATCCATGTTGCCAATCAGTGCCTATTTGTGGGCACTGATTGGCATCTTTTTTTAAACTGTCATTTTTTTAATATTTTTTTTACCAATTTTTTTTTTGCCCGTTTTATTTTTTTTCCTGGTGGTCTAGTGTGGGCTTCCCTGGTAGTCCGGTGTGGCGATCCGAGAGGGGGCTGCGCTGATAAACAATCAGCGCGAACCCCCACTGTCAGGAGAAATGCCGATCGGCTCTCCTCTACTCGCGTCTGTCCGTCAACGGCTCTTCCTGTTTACATCGTGATCAGCCGTCATTGGACTCGGCTGATCACGTGGTAAAGTGTCTCCGTGAAAGACACTTTACCTCGATCGGTGTTGCGTGGTGTCAGACTGACACCCGCAACAACGATCGCCGCGATGCACGCCCCTGGGGGCGCGCAGCGGCTCAATGTCCTGACGACGTCATATGACGTCCAGTCAGGAACTAACAACCACTTTGCCGCCGTCAACATGTCATTGGCGGGCGGCAAGTGGTTAAACATATAGATGTAAACAGACCGGCGTCATTTGATGACGCCGGTTCCTCCCTCCTCTCTCTGTACCGATCGGTACAGTGTGAGAGGAGAGGGGAGGGAGCGGATGGCAGCGCCAGTGCTGCGGGCTGGATCTGTGACAAATGCAGTCACAGATCCATTCATCCATCCCTCCCTCCTCAGCCATCCCTGCTGCAATACTCTGCAATGCTGGGCATACTCTGGGGGGCATACTCTGGGGGGGCATACTCTGCAATACTCGGGGGGGCATACTCTGGGGGGGCATACTCTGGGGGGGCATACTCTGGGGGGCATAATCTGCAATACTCTGGGCGGCATACTCTGCAATACTCTGGGGGGCATACTCTGCAATACTCTGGGGGGCATACTCTGGGGGGGCATACTCTGCAATATTCTGGGGGGCATACTGTGCAATACTCTGGGCGGCATACTCTGCAATACTCTGGGCGGCATACTCTGCAATACTCTGGGGGGCATACTCTGCAATACTCTGGGGGGCATACTCTGCAATACTCTGGGGGGCATACTCTGCAATACTCTGGGCATACTCTGCAATACTCTGGGCATACTCTGCAATACTCCGCAATACTCTGGGCATACAGCGCCCCTGTCCCCGTGAGCTCGCATGCAGAAGCGAACGCATACGCAAGTCCCGCCCACATATGAAAACGGTGTTCAAACCACACTTGTGAGGTATCGCTGCGAACGTTAGAGCGAGAGCAATAATTTTGGCCCTAGACCTCCTCTCCAACTAAAATGATGTAACCAGTAAAATTATTTAAAGCGTCACCTATGGGGATTTTCAAGTCGCAAAGTTTGGCGCCATTCCACGAGCGTGTGCAATATTGAAGGGTGACATGTTGGGTATCTATTTACTCGGCGTAACTTCATCTTTCACATTATGCAAAAACATTGGGCTAAATTTAATGTTTTTTTTTTTTAAAAGCACAAAACTGTTTTATTTCCAAAAAAAATGTGTTCGAAAAATTGCTGTACAAATACCATGCGCGATAAAAAGTTGCAACAACCGCCATTGTATTCTCTAGGGTCTTTGCTAAAAAAGCATATATAATGTTTTGGGGTTCTATGTAATTTTCTAGCAAATAAGTGTTGATTTTTACATGTAGGAGAGAAATGTCAGAATTGGTCTGGGTGTTCCAGAACGCCTGATGGCGTTCCCTGCATGTTGGGCCTCTGTATGTGGCCACGCTGTGTAAAAGTCCCACACATGGGGTATCGCCATACTCTGGAGGAATAGCAGAATGTGTTTTGGGGTGTAATTTGTGGTATGCATATGCTGTGTGTGAGAAATAACCCGCTAATATGAAAATTTTGTGGAAAGAAAATAAAAATGAAAAAAATCTTGATTTTTGCAAAGAATTGTGGGAAAAATTACAACTTCAAAAAACTCACAATGACTCTTTCTAAATACCTTGGAATGTCTTCTTTCCAAAAAGGGGTCATTTGGGGGGTATTTGTACTTTTCTGGCATGTTAGGGTCTCAAGAAATGAGAGAGGCTGTCAGTACATCAGGTGTGATCAAATTGATCAATTTTCAGTAATTGGTACCATGCTTGTAGACCCTATAACTTTCACCCAGACAAAATAATATCTAAAATGTTTTTGTTTTGTTACCAAAGATATGTAGCAGTATACATTTTAGGCCAAGTTTATGAAGAAAAATTACTTTTTTGCAAAATGTTATAATAGAAATGAAAAATTTATTTTTTTACAAAATTTTCGTTCTTTTTTCATTTATAGTGAAAAAAATAAAAACCGCAGAGGTGATAAAATACCACCAAAAGAAAGCTCTATTTGTGGGAAAAAAAGGACAAAAATTTCATTTGGTTACAGTGTTGTATGACTGAGTTATTGTCATTCAAAATGTGAGAGCACCGAAAGCTGAAAATTGGTCTGGTTATTAAGTGGGTTTAAGTGCCCAGTGGTCAAGTGGTTAAAGAACACGTGAAGAAGTGATAAAAGCGGAGTTCCAACCTAAAAACAAAGGCCCAGATTCACGTACATCTGCGCATTATTGGACCGGCGTAGCGCACCGCCTTTACGTTAGACTTGCGCAATTTTGCCGCGTAATCACCCTATTCTCGTAGCTTTTGCGCAGAAAATTGCGCATGCGTAACGTTTTTTCATAGCCGTAAGGCGGAGTAATACAAATTGGGAAGGACGTGGGCGTGTTACATTGAAATGAGCCGTGACCCCATGCAAATGATGGGCCGGCCGGCTCGCGCATGCGCGCTTGAAGGAGACAATGGTCAGCTCCGCTGTGCGCATGCTCACAACTCGGGAGTGGCGCAATCAGTGAAATTGGAAATGGACTAGGGCAACGTTGTGAACTACGCAAACAGCATAAATAGACAGAGACAAACGCACTTGCATTGCAAAAGTACATCCCTTTGTTTCCCTTCCTATGCTTTTGTTTATTAGCGTTTGTTTATTTGTTTGTGACGTGTCTTTGAGATATTTGGGGACTGTTTTGCAGAGTGATTTTTGTCTTTTATGTGTTTTCTTTGTTGTTATTTTGTTTAAATTATATTTTTGCTGGGGCATTTTTTATTTTTGCTCGTCATTTATTTTATTTTTTTGGTTCTGTTTGTGTATGATTTTGGAATGTGGGGGTGATATTCCTGCGGGAAAAGGGGTGTCACCCTCATTTGTGGTGGAGAAGTGATCCCCAGGTCCGTGTGAATGGTGTATGAATGTACAGTGACATAATTGGAGCCGTGGCATGGCGTTGCAGCTCACAAGTCCTGCATGGTGGACTGGTCCCAATCCAATGTGATGAGGATGTGGGGTGTGTGTGCTAGGGACCACAGTGGTGTGCATGCATGCATTCTCATTGTGCCATGATTAATGTGTGTGTTTAACGTGCAAAGATGCATAATGTGAGCTGGCATGAGATGGGGTCATGAGATGGGGTCCCAGTGCATATGCAGAGTCACCTTGAAGGGTAAAGACAGGAGGATGTTAGTAGTGCATGTGCCCCTTGTGATGTGTGCATCATGGGGGGGGACAGTCATGCCTGCCACCCATGTCACTCACCAACCAGCCAGCTGTCCCCATACATGTTCTGTTCGAAATCTGTGGGGATGGGGCTCTGATTGTATATGTAGCTGTCATGGGTGTCATGGGTGGTGCCATGTGTTGGGCTGGTGATGTCCTCCTGCAAGGTTGTGGTAATTCCATGATGGCATGAGGGGTGAATCTGAAAATGCGAGACACCTAAGAATCACTCATGCCAAAGATGTCTATGCGTGTGTGATATATCAAGTGAAGAGTGGGGGGCTTGTATTAGATAAGAATGTTGTATTAGATTAGATTAAATTGTAAAGTTTATATAAGCAGATAAAAAAAAAAAAAAACATCTCCCGTGCCCTCCTTAGTGCCCTCCTCAGTGCCCTCATCCTTCTTTGTTCATCTAAAGTCAGTAGTATAGCTATGTGCGACGATGCCCCTGACATGTTGGCATACAGATTATTGTGCAACACGTGTGACTGCTGAGCTCCTCACTAACAGTGTTGCTTTATCTAACAAGTAGACTTTTTTTCTCTTTTTAGACCAGCTTTTATATGGTCTAATTTTAGACAGGACATTTTGCTGTTGCGCACACTGCGTCGCCTGCGCTGCCCCAACGTTGTTTTGTGGATTCCCGTAAGTCCCTCATTAGCATATTTGACTAGCAAATTAATGGTCTGTCTAGCGCACTTTTGCGCGGACGGATGCGCCAGTCTAACGAAATTACGCGGGACAAAAAAAAGTAGATTTTTGCGTATCTCGTTCATCGAAACGCACGCGCACATTTCGACTTACGCCGTGCATCTCCTGTTGCGCAGGCGTAATCGCTCTGTGAATCTGGGCCAAACTTTTTATTAACAGCTTGCCTTTAAGGTAAAAAAAAAAATTGTTTTACTCACATGTATATGGCTAGTTCCTAGTATATTTCGTAATCTGCCTAGTTCATAGTCTGCGGTGGTTCAACTTCCTGTCCTAAGACCCCATTTCCTCCTGGGAAATGATGACTCTCATTTCCCAGGAGTCTCTGGGCATTACTGTGCCTAAAATTCCCAGCATGCCCCTCTCTAGGGAAATCCAGAAAGACACAGGAACTGGGCTTCTCATGCCGACAGCTAACATGGAAACGGCCACAAGATTGCTAAGCAGATATCAGGTAAGAGTTTACACTGTTTTATGTACCGATCGTGTTTTTTTTTTTTTTAAGTGTATTTTGTGCGTGAGCTCGAGAGAGAGGAGCCGGACTGCAGGAGTTGGGAGTAGGCAGACCCTCCCCCCAGAGGCAATCTGCCATCCTTCTCCATGCCCCTGGTGGCAATGGCGGGTGTGAGGGGGGGCCTCCCACTCACCCCGCCCTACCTGCTCCACTTGGGAGCCCAACTGGGGCCCAACAGGACCCCAACGGGGCAGAGGGACTCCCCCTATGAGGGAGTGAGGGGGTCTAGACCACCCAGCCAGCCCCGTAGGTCCTTCGCCTCTCTTTTTTTAGGAGACCGCATGGCCAAAGTGTGTGCGTGTTAAACCAATTTCGTGTGCGTGCAAGTGTGGTGGTTTTTGTGGGGGGGGGGGGGTGGGCGTACTAAGCACAGGCGTACCTTGCATTGCACACCCACCGGGAGACGGGCTGAGACCACCAAACTCAATTCACATGTAGCCGAGACCGGGATCCGAACCCTTGGCTGCAGAGGTGAACGGCTTGTCAGCACAGTGCCAATCACGTTGAGCCACCACAGCTCCCAGCCCGATCGTGTTTTTTTGATAATTGTAAAAGAATATTGAATGTACTGTATTGTAGATTGCAAAAAAAAAAAAATATGCCCGGAGATTGGGCAGAGATTGCTCGCCAAAGTTTTTATATTCACCGTTAAGGAAGAAAGGAGGAGTTCTATCACACATAGTATGCTAGTAACTCAAACTTTTGATTACAGCGGCGGTCCGCTCAAAACATTTTTTAATTTAAGTCAGCAGCTACAAATACTGCAGCTGCTGACTTTTAAAATAATGACACTTACCTGTCCAGGGTGCCTGGAATGTCCTCACCCGAAGCTGACCTGTCCCTCGGGTGGAGGCGCCGGGATCTTCAGTAAGGGAAGCCTTGCGGCTGCACAGCCCGGTTCCCTACTGTGCAAGCGTGAGTCGCGCTGTGCATCCTGACTGGTCCCTGCTGTCTTCTAGGACATGTGTGTCTCCTAGAAGACAGTGGGGGGGGGGGCTGAGAAGGGGCTGGACATGGTGTAAATCGCTGCAGGTTCTGCGGCGATCTATCGCCGGAAGTGGGGGCAAATACCTGGATTAGACAGGTATATGCTCCCCCCTCCCCCTGAAAGGTGCCAAATGTGACACCGGAGGGGGAGAGGAACCGAATAAGCAGAAGTTTCATTTTTGGGTGGAAATCCGCTTTAAAGTCAAATATTACTGTTTTTCATATAGTTAGATGCTCTTGTATTGTTTATCCAGACTTGCCACTTACTTTTGAATACATTTGTAGAATAGTTTATACGCTAATAAAAGTTCATATTGTGCTTGGGTGTTCAGTCTGGTGATTACATTTGTTAGATTAGGAGAATCTGTAGATTTACACATGCTTGAGATTAGTGATGAGCGGAATACGCCATATTCGATTTCGCGATATTTCGTGAATATTTCGAAGAATATTCGCGAATATTCGTTAATATCGGATATTCGTGATATTTTATAAAAAAAATAAAATTGCGAAATTTCGCCAATGCGAAATTTCGCTAATGCGAAATTTCGCTATTTTTTTTTGGATAAAATATCACGAATATTCGATATTTACGAATATTCGCTATATTTTATAAAAGAAAAAAAATAGCGAAATTTCGCATATGCGAAAGCGAAAATGATTGCAAAATTTCGCTATTTTTTTTTTAGATAAAATATAGCGAATATTCGTAAATATCGGATATTCGTGATATTTTATAAAAAAAATAAAATTGCGAAATTTCGCATTAGCGAAATTTTGCATTGGCGAAATTTTGCATTGGCGAAATTTCGCAATTTTTTTTTTTTTTTATAAAATATCACGAATATTTGATATTTACGAATATTTCGCTAGTGCGAATGCGAAATTGATTGCGAAATTGATTGCGAAATTTGAAAAAATATGAATATTCGAAATAGCAATTATTCGCCGCGATATTCGAGTTATTCGCGAATACTCGAATATGCAATATTCGTAGCGAGTATTCGCAATGCGAATATTCATGAGCAACACTACTTGAGATAGCCAGTCTTGCTGCTATTGGAGTATGTGCTACAATTGTATTGATATGTGTAGGATATATCTCAAGATTTATTCCCAATAAAGCCATAGCGGGAGTTAGTTCTATTAAGTTTCCGGAAATAGTAGCTATGAAGGAGGATACAGAGTTTCAAAAACTGAGTAGGTTTTTGCTGGTCCATAGGGTATGGTAGAGATTACCTACTTGTTCATCGCACCTCCAACGAGTAAGGCCGCGTACACACGTACGAGAACCTCGTCGGGCTAAACCCATCATTCCACCCGACTAAGTTCTCGGCCGGCCGTCAAGTTCGTCGACCAGGCTGTCGAAAAAGGCGTCGAGCCATTAGTCCCGATGGCCCGTCGAGGAAATAGAGAACCTGCTCTCTATTTTGGCTCGCCGCCTCGCTCGTCAGTTTGCTCGGTGAAAACGTACACACGATCGAGCTTCTCGACAGAATATGGATCCCAGAGAGCTTCTCGCTGGATTCTGCCGAGAAGCTCGGTCGTGTGTACGAGGCCTTAGAGATGCAGATGGGTAAATCTTTGATAATTTGTATTGGGTCAAGAACCACCTGTTTAAGATTTAGCAAAACTGTGACCAAAAAATATAACCATTTTGTGGGTATGATCCTGACCATGACTTCTCTAGCCCAAGGCAAGCATGCCATATGGAAGTTTAAACTATTTTAATTTCGCGAGTTGCATTTCCTTTCAAGGAAAAGCATTAGAAGGTCTTTGTACTAATGATATTTGGTGATTGGGTTTTACCAGAATATCTAACTTCCATCTGATGTCTGGGATGTTTATAGAATGAGCTGAGTTCCTCCTTCCAGCCAACAGTCAGATGACAGCACTCAGAATTCAAGAAGTTGTGAGAGGCTTAACCACTTGCCGACCGCCGCAAGTACATACACGTCGACAGAATGGAACGGCTGCGCAAAGGGATGTACCTTTAAATTTGCTGCCTTGCCGCATGCTGAGTGAGCATGCCCGCGGGTCCTGCGCACTCGATGTCCGCCGGGTGCCCACGATCGTCTCACGGAGCAGCAGAACGGGAGATTTTGAACATGTTAATTTATTATGGTTGGGGGAAAATCCTGTCCTGAAGCACTGTGCAAATCCCATACTATAGCAGCACTCCTGTCAGTCCATTTAAAACCTGACCGGCTTTATTAGGTTTGATCATATAAAGGGATAGAAGGATGACACTTTGTGAGTTCTGAAGATAGACAGTGGTCCTAGTAGATAATTATGAGCATGCACCTTACACCCAGATCCACATCCTGTGAGTCACACTCCCCATGGGGTTCAAACTGACCAGGAAAAAGCCTCAAAATTATTAGAAGGAAGTCATCCAAAATAGAGGACTGGTTAGGTTTGCAAATCACTCCCTTTCTTATTTCACCTCAATATGTGCTTATTGTCCCACCATGGTTTTTTAGGCATCTGTGGCCGTGTAAATGGAACTCCTGTTCTCCTCTGTCTTTTTTCCAGTCTTTTGATTTCATAAAATGTTTTTCTTTTTTCTTTTAAAGGGTCACTAAAGGAAAACATTTTTAAGCTAAATAGCTTCCTTTACCTTACTGCAGTCCTGTTTTCATGTCCCATTGTTCGTTTTTGCTATGATGTTGCTGTAATTATTCTCTGTTCTGGACACTTCCTGGTTGTCTGTTTCCCGATGAAAAAAATCATGGGAGCTTTCTCTCTGTGGTCACTATTTAAGGAGGTGTGATTACTGTGTGTCTAAAACCCCTCAGAACCAATCAGTTTTGTTTTACAAACCATCACTGCCCTGTATTGGCTCTGTGTCACAGAAGCATTAAACAGCATGCAAAAACGAAACTGAAACTGCAGGTACATTATATGATTGATTTTTATCTATTTTTAATCATTTTTAAAAGGAATCAGTTAACTATTATGTCTTTATACCCTGTAAACAGTCATTTCAGCAAAAAAAAAATTCCTTTACAATTCCTTTAATCAGGTAAATGCTAAATATTGCATCAATATTTTGCATTGGTTCCAGCAGATGGAACTTTAGTCTCTTTTAATTTTTTCAAGGGAATGCTAGCAGTCTGCTGTAAAACGCTTGAGAGTAGGAAATCTTGTAGCTAAAATTGCAAATTAGAGCATAAGAGGAATGATTTATCTGAGTGACTCACCCCTGATCAGATGGTTCAATCTAAAGATGCTGTCAAAGAAAGCCAGGTAACAGGATGCTAAATTTATTTTATAACCCAATTTACTTTGGAAATCCTTTATCACCAGTTTTTATTTATATAACATACACTGTAAACATATAGTTCAAAAATGACATAAAAAAATTAGGTTAAAAATGCATATACTTAAAAAGAAAAAAACTATTAATATAAATAGTTAGTCTTACCTGAAAGTGCCTAATGTAGGGTAACTGCTAAAGACAAGGAACCTTATGGTTCTTGCAAGTACTTGTATTAGGGCCAGTGTCTTATCCAGTCATCAGGAGATCGGAGAAAAGATCCCCCTCTGAATAGGAGCAGAATGTAATGGATGTCACGAGACAGTCATGTCTATTGTTTTTTATCTTCTTTACAAAATGTGGAACATAAATAGGAAGTAAACCCTCTCTTTTAAAAAAAAACGGAAAAAAAAAACAAAAAACCCTGCAAGACAAAGGCATAATGAGCTAGTATGTATAGCATACTAGCTCATTATGAATTACTTACCCGAGAACGAAGCCCCTTAGCGGTCCTCAGACATCTCCTGGAGTGACTTCTGGATATTTCTGCTCCGGCACTGTGACTAGTCGGAGCAGCGATAACGTCACTCCCGCGCATGCACGCAGGAGCCTCCACTAACGCATGATGCTGTTAGTAGTGGGATGCTCAGTGCGCCTGCGCATCGTTGTCTATTTCTTGGACCTACAGGTAAGCCTTAATCTAGGCTTACCTGTAGGTCAAAGTAGTCTGTTGGGGTTTACAACCACTTTAAAGGGGCTGTAAACCCTCAAGGTTTTTCACCTTAAAGGAGTTGTAAAGGAAAACATTTTTTTGCCTAAAATGAATGTCTGCAAGGTAGACAGACAGAATAGTGTAATGATTCTGTTAAAAAAAACGAGAAAATACCTATTAAATTCCTTCATCTATATCACCTCCGGCGTTCTAGTTTCTGTTCTCGCATTCACTTCCTGGTTTGCCACGCTCGTTCATGTAAGAACTACATTTCTCAGTATGCATTGTGGCACGCCCTGTAATTCACACCTCCTTGAAGTCTCTAACATGTAGAGAGCGTCCTGCCGCACAGATGTAGTTCCCAGGAGGGGGCGAGCACGTTACTGACCACCGCAGTAAAGCCTCCCTTTACTGTGGTGAGTAACAATCAGACAAGCAGGAAGAACAGAGAAGAAATAGAGCAACTTCTGAGCAAAAACGAACAATGAGGAAGTGAAAAAAGTAATGTCTGCAGGTAAGGGATGCTTATTATGAAAAAATAAATAAAAATTCCTTTACAACCCCTTTAATGCATTCTCCAAAATTATGACAGGCCCAACAGCAAAAATTGAATAATCTTGGACAAAGTTCTGGAATGCTCAAGAAAGACGCATGGAGTGGAAAGACCAAGTTAGAAAAAGATGGTCAGATTTAAAACACTGTGAGGCCGCGCGCGTACACACGATCGGTCAAAAACGATGAAAACGGACTGAAGGACCGTTTCATCGGTCCAAACCGATCGTGTGTGGGTCCCATCGGTCAGTTATCCTTTGGTCAAAAAAAAGAGAACTTTGACCGATGGACGCCTGACCGATGGGTCAAAACCAATCGTTAGTATGCAAAAGCATTGGTTAAAAGGGCCGCGCATGCTCAGAATCAAGTCGACACATGCTTGGAAGGATTGAACATTTTTTAGCGTTTTTTCAACGTTTTTTTTCAGCACGTCGTTGTGTTAAAACACGTAAACGTCACCGCGTTCTAACACGATCGGTTTTTTAACCGATGGTGTGTAGGCACATCAGACCATCAGTCAGCTTAATCGGTTAACCAATGAAAACGGTCCTTCGGACCGTTCTCATTGAATAGACTGATCGTGTGTACGCGGCCTGAAAAGGGCTCTTAAAGGAACACTAAAGCTTAAACATGTCATACTTACCTCCGCTATGCAATTCGTTTTGCACAGAGTGGCCCCAAAGTCCTTTTCTGGGGTCCCACAGCGGCTCTCACGGCTCCTCCCAGCAAGAGCTAACCCCCTCTGGGAATATCTTTCCCGAGGGAGTACCATGTGGGCGCACTCCCGTGTGATAGACTCGGCGGCCATAGGCACGGAGTGCATCACTTGGCCTGCCCCCCGGCAGAGTGGGGTGGCTGGAGAGATGGGGTACCCTTAATTGACGCACTGCCACTGGTCTCTATAAGACTCTATAGCGAGTCTAAGAATTACTACTTCAGTAAAACAGTACAGAACACAGCTACTTCAGATTACCCTCCTAAACAGAGTCCCTCTCACCAGGATAGCTCTGGTAATGGTGGTGATTTGAATAGCTGGAGGGATCCAAGAACGTAGCAGCACACCACTAGAACTGGAGTACTCTGGTCTCCTGTAGAAACTGCATGCCTTTGGGCTCTGGTCCAGCTGCCAAAACGTCAGTTCAGACAGTGGAGTGCCTCTCACCTGGCTGCAGATCACTTGACCAGCTACTGCTGCCTCATCACGTGTGGCCTTTCTGAGCTGTTGATGGAGGGAAACTGAGGAATACATTCCCTGAACATGTCCAGAACCCAGGAAGTTGTAGAAAAGGGAGTTAACAGGGGCTGCATCTGAGCATGGTAGTAAATGGGTACTTTGATTTAAAAATAAATAGAGGATTTTTCAATTTTCAAAATTTCATTAATCCCTGTAGTTCCTGGGATGCTGAAAAGAATTCTGGGACTCTCCTTGTCACAAGTGTCAGGGTTAGAAGCCTTAGCAGCCACGTGTTATTACCATATCAGCAATAATGAGATCACCAGGCGTCCTCACACTTTTCATGCTGAATGAGGGAAATTGATTGCAACACCCGTCATAGCAAATTATGTTGTCTAGCAAACACATGGACTGCACAGAAGACTATGCCAGGTTAAAGACTTGACCTGTGTCATAAAGCATGTCAATAAAATACAGCTCGGCTCCTAATAGCCTCGCATTAATAAAAGCCTATCTGATGGACTGTCAAGCTGATTTTTGTTGCTGTCATGACATCTTTTTGAATGGTCCTATGTGACTTTCCAGCTTGTACAATATTATATACCATTTCTTGTAAAGAATCAATTGTTAGGAAAATGTATCTGTAAGATCTAAGATAAATCACCCATCAGGGACCCCTTTTGTATTGTCATTTGCAGCCTTGGTCCCATCCATTGTAGTCTCGTACCATTAACCTTTCTAAATCTGTAAGACTCACAAAGCAGCAAAGCTGAATGAAAGTAGATCTAAACCCAAGCATGAATACCTTATGTAATCTTACCATTTTAATGTCACAGTAAAATCAATTATTCATTCCCGGGTAAATAATAAAATAAAACCCACCTGTAAAAGCAGATGCTACAAACTCACCCTTCGGGTGGCCCATGACTTTGAACTTTGCAGTTTCCCAGCTACTGCAAGCATTCATTACTTAGATAGGTAAGAGAAGCCGTGCTACTTAAAGGGGAGTTCCACCCACACTTTCACTTTTATAAATATAAATACCCCTGTAATACACAAGCTAAATGTATTCTAGTAAAGTTAGTCTGTAAACTAAGGTCCGTTTTGTTAGGTTGATACAGCATTTAGATTATAGTTTATAATCTAGAAATAGACCGTGGCCATCTTAAGTGTGGGCATCATGAAGCCAGACTGAATGACTTCCTGGATTTCAGCTTTGCATATCTCGCACATGCTCAGTGCTGCACAAGCAATGTAATAGGTTTCAGTCAGATTTGCAGGGACTACTGGGAAACATGATGCCTATCCCAGAAACCCTTGCACATAGCCTTGTGACTTAATAGCCTAGGCTAATAAGGAGGATGAAGAAATGAAGGACTACAAAATAAAGGTATTTACAAGCAACAAAATAAATAAAAATTGTCCATTCTAAACACTATGAGATTAGGGCATGCAGCACAGACAAACATAAAAAAATGGGTGGAACTCCACTTTAAGTCCAAAATAAAAAGTCAGTTAGTTGATTGGAGAACATATAGCTTGTTCTAATAATGGAATGGTGAGGTGAATTTGTCTAATAGACATCAACAGGGGCTTGGAACTGTTGATGTCTATGCCCCTGTTGATGTCTATGCAGACGAAACCGGTCGAGTTGAACCTCCAATACTTTCACTGCGCCATTTATTGCTTATCACCTCGCTGTGGTTATACTTTCTTTTTACTTTGTGCTTGTGGATATATATTTTTTTACCACTAGGGGCTTTTTCCCATTTTATGTTTGGACTTCTCTGAATATTTTTTACCATTTTATACCTTTTTTATCTTGTTGTACCTTCCAAGTACTGTACAGATTTTTGTGATTTGTGTGTTTCAATACATAACCTTCTCACACTATGAGGAGACGTTTCTCCCTCTTCTCTTCTTTTTCCTTCTGATTGGATATTTTTGGAGTACCCCTTCCACACAACCCCATTGGAGAACCCTGTGGCTACTCTTACCAGCTTTACTTTGGATTTCCTGTGAGAATCAGGATTGGGAGTTACATCTACATCCAAGATTCCAAAGGGGGCGGTCGGCCTTTACAAGCCGTCAAGATCAGCGAACCATATGAACCAGGATTGAGAGTTACATCTACACCCAGGTCCAAAGGGGGCGGTCGGCCCTTACAAGACCCACCCACCGTATGGTGAGTTGCGGGTCATCAACAGCTGGTAAGCGTATTTATTCTATCTACATGCCAAGGAATATCTTTATGAAGATGTGGAGCTCTTAATAGAGGGGAACATTTTTGTCTGCTTGCACTTATGAGATTCCCAAGAACACCTATTTTTGGGACTTTATCATTACCTTTGTTGTTAGATTCACCATTTTATTTATAGTTGCACTAGATAATTTTATCTTTGCTTAATGGACGGATGAGGATTCATTCCCCTTTTTTCCACCCATAGCGGATCTATCCTTACAGGTGGACCCTTTATACATTTATTATTAATTGTTTTGGCGCTGGACTTTTTTTCTTTTTATCATAATATTCAGCTTTGGACCCAGAAAGAAAAACTGACCATAGCGTAATATTGTCTATTCCGAGTTTATTGTTCAATAAAAAAAAAAATATTGAACTTACATTTTAAAGGTTAAAATTTGTGCAATAAAATGAGAAGCCGGCCCCGGCTACAAAACAAACTCCCGTCCTCCTAGCGAGACAGCGTGGCGACGTCATCGTGTACCCTCCTTCAGACGCGTTTCGTCATATGTGACATTGTAATGGGAAACGGGGAGAGTGCTTTTATAGAACCACAGATAATAAAATTAGGCACACGTGTAAAAGCAGATGTTACATACTTACCCTTCGGGTGGTTGTGACTTTGAACTTTGCAGTTTCCCAGCTGCTGCAAGTATTCATTACTGTCAGGCATGTCATTGACAAATGCCTATTTCTCCTGCTGCATGCAGTGGTCCTGTACAAACTAAGAGCGAGGAACCATGCTTTATATTTGATGAGCATCTTACTATTACTACAAACTGTTACTAGGTTGGTTGACAATACTAAATACTGTAAACAAGAACCTATTAGCATAGGAATAAGGGCCACGGTGCTCACTATTGCAAATAGGCCCCTGTCCTGATAAATGAATATTTATATAGTGCTGCTAGAGTACAGTAAAGCTTCCACATGCATCTCCTGAACTTGGCCATGTGATAATTTGATATCACATAAAGGTCCATGTTGAGTGGGTTTGGGGGTGGAGGAACTTGACTGGCCTGACCTCAACCAAATAGAACACCGTTGGGATAAATTAGAGCGGAGACTGTGAGCCAGGCCTTTTCTCCAACATCAGTGCCTGACCTCACAAATGTTCTTCTGTAAAAATGGTCAAACATTCTCATAGACACATATGTAAATGTCCATAGAAGTGGAAAAATCCAAAAGGGGCAATCTTGTAGAATCAATGTAGAAAATTTATTTTCAAAGAAACGTGATCCCTCCAAAGCCAAATAATAAGATACCCTTACCAGATAGGGTGGACCCAAACTACACCATACAGTGGTGGGTCATACTTGCATGGGGGGCCGATTGCCAGATCTGGTCATTGCTGTGATAATGCTCCTCGCTTCCACTGGATTGGTAGTCACCCCGGCAGGATGCTTTATGAATCAACCTCCAGGTGACTCACTCCGCTCCAATTCAGGATAGAGACAGTGGGTGAAGCAAAACCAGCTAATAATAGACCCAATGGGCTCCAAACATGGGGGAAAAAACAAGGAGAATGACTCCTCATAGAGTAAAAAAGCTTAACATTTTATTTTTAAAATCCAAAAAAGGCAGACATTGAATCCAAAAAATGTCAAATAGAAATTAAAAAATAACCATCATGTGCAGCACGGAGCGGGCTCCCATGTAAGTACATTCATTGGCACCCTTATTTAATCCCAGAGGTAGTGGTGGCTAAATGTATGCCCCTGTTGAAGTCTACTTAGATTAAACCGGTCGGGCACATACATTGGTCAATACCACTTCCACACTGCGCAAACGATGCACTGATATCATTTACCTGCATTTTTTGATGTGGTGGTTGTGATGATTATTTTTTAATTTCTATTTGACATTTTTTGGATTTAATGTCTGCCTTTTTTGGATTTTAAAAATTAAATTTTAAGCTTTTTTACACCATGAGGAGTCGTTCTCCTTGTTTTTTCCCCCATGTTTGGAGCCCATTGGGTCTATTATCAGCTGGTTTTGCTTCACCCACTGTCCCTATCCTGAATCGGAGCGGAGTGAGTCACCTGGAGGTTGATTCATACAGCATCCTGCCGAGGAGACTACCAATCCTGTGGAAGCAAAGAGCATTATCACAGTAATGACCAGATCGGGCAATCGGCCTCCAATGCAAGTATGACCCACCACTGTATGGTGTGGTTTGGGTCCACCCTATCTGGTAAGGGTATCTTATTATTTGGCTTTGGAGTGATCACATTTCTTTGAAAATAAATTTTCTACATTGATTCTACAAGATTGCCCCTTTCGGATTTTTCCACTTCTATGGACATTTACATATATGTCACTTATATTGAGTAGCTAATCACATATTCACAGTGATACGTTTGAATTTGTTCACTACACTGTAATATTTTAGAACTCTGGCTATAAGAGTTCCTGTTATTAGGCGCTGCACTTTTATTTATTCAATTTGTTACAATTATCCTTTTGTTGTGTTGGCTGCCGACTTTAGAAATTTTTAGGGAAGCGCAGTATTTACTTTTTTTTATTTTATTCCCATAGACACTCCTAAACCTTGTGGAGAGCCTTCCCAGAAGAGTTGAAGCTGTTATAGCTGCAAAGGGTGGGCCAACTCAATATGGACTAAGACTGGGCTCCCATTAAATTACATGTGCGTGTAAAGGCAGATGTCCCAATACTTTTGGTAATAACGATCACCAAAAGTGAAATTACCTCCTTAAAAATTAACATGACTGAACAGCCAAGCTTTATTTGATTGTAATCGTTTCTTCTTTTATTATGGCAGGGCTAGTAAGATGTCTTGTGTGGTTAGGCATTGTGAGGTGAGGTGAGATGATCAGGATACATACACTATATGATGGATATTGGTTCTCTTCTACATGAAAGTGCACTTAAAGACAGATCAAAGGAGCAGCTCCTTATATGCAAGGCAGTTTGTTTCACTGCACAGAAGCAGAGGAAGACGGTAATATGTATAAAGCGTTCCCAGAATTAATGATAGAGAAGATAATGGGGAAACATGCTTATCTAAGTCAAGAGCTAGGAATAACAGAAGGTAAGGTAACTAGGGTGACCACATTTCCAAATTGCCATTTAGGGACAATTTTGCCAAGGACCTAGGGGGTGTTAAATGTAGTCTCTGGGTTGGCAGGGATTTCAGGGGCGAGTGATTTGTCAGGTGAATGACTGGTTTTAGCACTTATATCATTCCAACTCCATGCTTGATATGGTGTCAGGATGAGCAAATCATATTTATATTACTACATTGTAATATATAATGAAATAGTTCAACTCACCATAATGCAGAATCATTGGGAACCCTGAGCCTTTCACTTGCCACCAGATTCAGTGTGTCACCAACACCTGCCACCAGATGCAGCGTGTCACTTGCTACTGTTGCCTGTTGCCAGATGCAGTGTGTCACTTGCCACCGTAGCCTGCCCCCAGATGCAGTGTGTTACTTGCCATTGTCACCTGCCATCAGATGCAGTGCCACTTTCCCCCTATAGCCTGCCACCAGTCCAACACACCGCCGCCTCAAGAAGGTGAATGCCCCTCCCACTGCTGATGTGGCTCCACATAGTGGCAGTGCGGCCCGGGGGTCCCTATTTTACAGCATACTGGAGTGGGCCTAGAGAAGATAGAGGAACTGGGTGGAAGTGGCTTTGCTAGGGTTGGTGTCACTCCACCAGTGCGGTAAAACATTGTGTGTCCCCCTGCCAAGTATAGTCCCTCCTCAGTATAGATCCCCTTCATTAGGTATAGACCCCCCTCCATCTGTAGAGACGCCCCCCACTAAGTATAGACCCCCTCCCTCAGTATACCAATAAGTACAGACCCCTCCCCCAATAAGTACAGACCCCCCTATCCACTTCAGCTAGTAGGGAGGTGGTGGGGTCAGATATGTGCTGGGGGGGCAATTTTTGACTTTTTACTGATCACTGTCCCTGTCCCCCTCATCTGTCTATTTACCTATAATACAATAAGCTGAACAGACCTCAGCGTGGAAAATGCACAGCGGTGTCCCATCCTTTGGCTATTGTGTACATGTATTGAGATAAACAGCCGAGGAGGGGTGGCGGCTTCGGTCAGCTTTGCTGATAGAGGCAGGGAGACAGTAGTGTTGAGGCGGAGATCGTAGTGACCCGGAGTGCAGTGTAGGCATCAGTTTCTTTGGTGCTGCCGATGCTGACAGGTCGTCTGGCATGGTGGAGAGCATTGGTGCGGAGGAGGAGAAAGTTTACTCCACCTCCGATTTGCGTGCTGGGCAGAAGTCGCAGCTGTGACACCAGAGTCTCAGATGGAGCTGGAGGCAGAGCGAGCGCCAGCGCTATGGCAGGGTTTGCACGCTCTGTCAATTTTATTCTGGGACACTGTATGAAGGTGACCGGGACCTGGGACAGACCTGCTAATTGCGGGAATGTCCTGGGCAATCCGGGACACGTGGGCACCCTAAATGTGACATCTCTACAGATGCTCAGACTCTGCAAGTTGTGGAATGCCTGCCCAATCCTTGCTGTTCCATTCTTAGCCTGTGTATCAACACTCTTCATTTATTGTCCTGTGTTATAGTGACAGGAAGTGACTGCAAGAAACAGTCAGATTGCTGTTCCTATAAACACAGAGTTCTGTGTTTTTGTAAACACAGAATTCTGTCTGTGATTGTACAAAGCTGATTTAAACAAAAAAATAAGGTTTACAATCACTTTAACCGGATCATGGGCCAGCACAGGGAATTGTGTGTGTAAACACACAAATTCCTGTGCTGGCAGAGGAGAGAAGACATGTTTTTTCCTAGTAAGTAGGAACAGCGAAATGTCTCCTCTCCTACTCAGTCCTATCCCCATACAGTTAGAACACACTGCAGTTAGAACACACACTTGATCGCCCCCTAGTGTTAACCCCTTCCCTTACCAGTGTCATTTACATAGTAATCAGTGCATTTTTATAGAAAAGATAGCTGTATAAATGTCAATGGTCCCAAAAATTTGTCAAAAGTGTCCGATCTGTCCACCGCAATGTCGCAATACTGCTAAAAATCGCAGAACACCACCATTACTAGTAAAAAGAACAATAATAATAATAAAAATGCCATACATTTTTCCCATAGTTTGTAGACGCTATAACTTTTGTGCAAACCAATGCGCTTATTGAGATTTTTTTTTTACCAAAGATATGTAGAAGAATATATATTAGCCTAAACTGATGAAGAATTAAAAAAAAAATAAAAAAAATGTTTGGGGATATTTATTATTCACTATTAGTTTATTTTATTTTTTTAAATTTTCGCTCTTTTTTTGTGTATAGCGCAAAAAATTCAAACCGCAGAGGTGGTCAAATAGCACCAAAAGAAAGCTCAGCGCAATTGCCATTTAAAGCGACGCAGTGCCAAATTGTAAAAGTGCTCTGGTCAGGAAGGGGGTAAAACATTCCGGGGCTGAAGTGGTTAATGTTCAAAACGAGTTGTTATAAAAGTGCATTGCTTCCCAAAATTGCCTAATTTTGTTGGTCACTTACGTTCGCTCCCTGTCTATGCAGAAATGTCTATGCCTTAGGCTGTAAGGCTGTCTTATCTCCTTCCAAACCTCACTGTTGATATCAAGCACTCAACAACACAAAGATGCCACATGAAAGAAAAATACATTTTCTGGTATATGACAGTTTTATTTTTCTATAGCAGTTGGGATGGGAACCTCACAGCCTGAGACGGGGAGAAAATACTGATGAAAAGGTGAAAATTCACATTCTTACAAATGGTTGTCTTGAAAAATGTTGACTCTGTAAAACGACATAAAGATGAAACGCTGCAGATAATTATATGTAATGGCTGTTCCCTGAGGGTATTTAGTATTCCATTACTAGATTAATTAGGGCACTAAAAGACTGGAAATGTTCTGTTAATTAATAATGATACATTGTAACATGACATCCATAGAGAGGTGTGCTATTTAGGAGTTGAGCACTACAGCAATGAACTCTGAAGCCCTATAACAAACTCACACTGCCACAACTTTTTTATTCAATTTTTTTGGATAGAGCAGAATTAGAACACATAATAAGCAAAGTGTAATTGCCAGATTCTCAGATTAAAGCGGATCTCCACCCTAAAGTGAAGATCCGCTGATCGGAACCCTCCCCCCCTCCGGTGTCACAATTGACACCTTTCAGGGGGAGGGGGGTGCAGATACCTGTCTAAAGACAGGTATCTGCAACCACTTCCGGCCCGCAGTCTCGGGCAAAAGTTGTTTTTTTTGGCGACATCCCGTCGCCCCCCCGTTGTGTGCTGGGAACTCTCGGCTCCCAGCACACAGCGGGAGCCAATCGGCGGGCGCAGCGCGACTCGCGCATGCGCTGTAGGGAACCGGGCAGTGAAGCCGGAGCACTTCACTTCCTGGTTCCCTCACCGTGGATGGAGGGGGGAACAGCAGAGAGACGAGCGATCGCTCGTCCTCTGCTGTGGACGCCGCTGGACTCCAGGACGGGTAAGTGTCCTAATATTAAAAGTCAGCAGCTGCAGTATTTGTAGCTGCTGGCTTTTAATAAATTGTTTTTAATGGGCCATCCACTTTAATTTATATATTCATTTACTGTATAACTAACAAAATGAAAGGTGAATGTGAAAAGGACAATATACAAAAAAATGCAAACGTTCCCTAGAGCTCCAGCTAGTCAACACACATAAAATCTAATAAAGAATCTTAGGCCGCGTACACACGATCAAATCTGTCTGCTGGAAACGGTCTGCCCTGGATTTGTTTGTTTTTGTTCTGTGTGTCTATTTCTACTTTGCAGAAACATGAAGCCAGTTCAAAAGTGAAACTAACCTGCAGGCACATTATATGATTGATTTTTATCTATTTTTAATCATTTTGAAAAGGAATCAGTTAACTTTTATGTCTCTATACCATGTAAACAGTCATTTCAGCAAAAAAAATGTTTTCCTTTAGTGACCCTTTAAGCTGGCTACACATTAGTTTTCTTGTTCAATTTACTTTAGATTTAGCTTCAACTATGTAGTACAAGGGCCTGCCTGATTGCATACAAATTGAAAGCCTTTAGGTTTGACCTCATATATATACACTATGCTTTTGGTAAATCGAAAAGAAAATCGTAAGCCGTCTGAACAGTGGGAAAGCCCCATACACATGGTCTGACTTTTTGCCAACAAACTTCAAAATGAGCACGTTTTCCAAAAAATCCGACTGTGTGTACGCTCCATCAGACAAATGTTTTCGTTTTTCATCGGACAAAAGTTTGCTCTGCAAATGGACAAACTTTTTGGCAACAAAGGCCCAGATTCAGAGAGCCATTACGCCTGTCTAACTGGTGTTAGACTGGAGTAATTTCAAATTACGCACGTTTTCTAGCTAGTCGAAAACCTCAAACCATGAATAGACGGCTGCGGGCTTCAATTCGACTGGATTACGTGTTCATACGCCTTCGGATCTACGCTGTGTAGCAGAGCGTCCCAGAGAGAGCCTGGGAAAGTCCAGTTCGGGGTTTATACCTCTCCCAGGCTCCACCAGGATTGCAGCCGTAATACCAGTGGTGAAAGAACATTTACTACAGGCTCAAGCCGCCCAACAGAGAATATACAACCGGGGGGCCCAACTCCGTGTTTTCTCACCGGGTGACAGGATCCTCGTTTTAGTTCCCACTGTTGAAAGTAATTGAAAGAGTTGGGGAAGTCAATTACAAGGTGTATCAACCAGGTAAAAGGAAGCCCGAACAGATTTACCACGTGAACCTGTTAAAGCCCTGGAAGGATAGACTGGCGTTAACTGCGAGGTCTCTACCGGTAACGCCTAAGGGTACTGAATCCCCTCTGATCCCTGAGGTCACGATTCCAGACACCCTGTCATATTCCCAAAAACAGGAAGCTAGAGAGTTCCTAATAAGGAATAGAGAGAAATTTTCAGAGTTGCCTGGCACGACTTCAGCGGTTCAGCATGATATTGTTACTGAACCTGGGGTCCGTGTCAAGCTCAAACCATACCGAATTCCTGAAGCGAGGAGAAAGGACATCAGTGATGAAGTTAGAAGAATGTTGGAACTAGATGTCATTGAGGAATCCAATAGTGACTGGTCTAGCCCCATCGTGTTGGTCCCAAAACCGGATGGCACTTGGAGGTTTTGTAACGACTTCAGAAAGCTCAATGCAGTAACAAAGTTTGACACGTACCCGATGCCCAGGGTAGATGAACTTATAGACCGACTGGGCAAGGCCCGTTATCTGACCACTTTGGACTTGACCAAAGGATATTGGCAAATACCCCTGACTAATAGTGCCAAAGAAAAGACTGCGTTTGTGACCCCGGAGGGATCATTCCAGTATAAGAAAATGCCTTTTGGGTTGCAAAATGCCCCTGCAACCTTTCAGAGGGCCATGGACAGGACCCTAAGACCGCACCAGCAGTATGCTGCAGCTTGTTTAGATGACATAGTGGTGCATAGCACTGACTGGGAGTCTCACTTGCCCGTGTCCAAGCTGTCCTTGATTCCCTCTTCAAGGAAGGTTTTACGGCAAATCCCAAAAAATGTGCCATTGGTTTGGAGGAAGCCAAGTATTTGGGCTACACTATTGGCCGTGGAGTTATTAAACCCCAAGTGAATAAAGTAGAAGCCATCCAGGAGTGGCCACGTCCTGCAAACAAGAAGCAGGTCAGGGCCTTTCTTGGCATTGCGGGATATTATAGAAGGTTTATTCCAAATTTTGCCACTATAGCTGCCCCACTGACAGACCTGACGAAAGGGAAAGACTCCGTAATGATAAAATGGTCCCCAGTAGCAGAAGAATCTTTCCAAGTCCTGAAGAAGGCTCTTTGTGCACAGCCAGTGCTATACTCCCCCGATTTCTCCAAAGATTTTTTGGTGCAGACAGATGCCTCTGATGTAGGTATCGGGGCAGTACTATCACAGGTATACAATGGGGAAGAACACCCTGTGGTCTACCTAAGCAGAAAGCTCAATGATCATGAGAAAAAATATGCAGTCATTGAAAAGGAATGTTTAGCCATAAAGTGGGCCGTGGACGTGCTCAGGTACTACCTGTTAGGGCGCCAGTTTGAGTTAATAACTGACCATGCTCCCCTGAAATGGATGGCCCAAAAGAAGGAGACTAATAGGCGGGTGAACCGGTGGTTTTTGGCCCTCCAGGATTATTCCTTTTCGGTAAAACACAGGCCAGGTGTTGAGATGGGGAATGTAGATGCCCTGTCCCGTGTTCACTCCTGTTGGGCTACAGGTGTTCCAACCCTGGGGTTGAAACAAGAGGGGAGGGTGTGTAGCAGAGCGTCCCAGAGAGAGCCTGGGAAAGTCCAGTTCGGGGTTTATACCTCTCCCAGGCTCCTCTCTTACACGTTCAGAGATCTCTGATCCCTGATCCAGGTCAGGTGTTGGCCCTCTCCCCCAGGCCAATTTAAGCTCACCTGAGCTAACAGCCATTGCTCTGTCCTGGGAAACAGATAGTGTGGATCTGTAGGAGCAAGGAGGTTGTTAAAAGACTGGTGAGCAGTTTGTGTTTTGAGCTAACAAGCGGTAGGCTTGTTTAGCTTAGTAGTTAGGGCCTACATATCGTGTAGTTAGAGCCGAGACACGGCTAGGTGTTTGTTTAAACTATTTTTGTTTGTTTTGTTTTCTGCACACTGTACAGCACCTGTAAATAGACTTTGTATAGCACCAATAAAAATCCCACTGTTGTTCACTTATCCTATGGACTTTAGTATCTGTGCCGGCTCATCCCAGGGAGCTTTTGTACCCGCTACCTATCCCCAGCTTACAGCTGCAATAAAATTGCGGCCACTGGGTGGACTTCCCGTCGTTTTCAGCGGTGGGGTATGCAAATGAGCTTTTGCCGGCGATCCCCGAAATTACGATCTTCAATCGCAATCTCTTACGGCACCTTTAGTCATCTTTTATTTGCGTAACACTATACCAGCTTTTTGCTGCTCTAATATTAGACAGCCCATGTTAAGTATGGCCGTCGTTCCCGTGTCGAATTTCTACGTTTTCCGACGTCTTTTATTTTTTTTTACGTAAGTCGTCCGGGAATAGGAATGTTCGTAAACGACACTACTCAAACAACGAATGACGTAACGACGTGATTTCGCGCAATGCACGGCGGGAAATTTCTGAACGGAGCATGCGCAGTTCGATCGCCGCGGGGACGCGCTTAATTTAAATGCTTCACGCCCCCTAATCGCGTATTTCGATTACGCGGCGAGAAATAGACTACGCCGCCGTAGCGTACGGGCAAAAATCTACCAGGATTCGGTGTAGAGCCTGGTGAAATACGGCAGCGTAGAGTATTTCGATTACGCAGGGCAATATTAAGTGTATGTGAATCTGGCCCAAAAAGTCTAATCGTACAAAAGTCCGATGGATTTCTGTACACACGATCGGACTTTGCACCAAGTACAAACACGCATGCCCAGAACCAATGTTAAAATCAACCAACAATAGCAGAAGTTGACCAAAGGGTGGCGGTAAAGAGCAGAAAAACCACGTGATGTTGGGAAAATTTTAGGAACGTTTGCAGAAAAGTCCTGCCATGTGTATGCTATGGGTGTACCCGGCCAACTCCCTTCGGACAAAAATCCACGGAAAAGTTTGTTTGAAGTCCGACTGTGTGTACGAGGCTTTAGTCTGAGGATACTCTCTGATACAAGGCCAGAACAGA
Organism: Rana kukunoris; assembly: GCA_029574335.1. NCBI lineage: Eukaryota > Metazoa > Chordata > Amphibia > Anura > Ranidae > Rana > Rana kukunoris. The sequence continues at coordinate 59,081,674 of CM056052.1, forward strand.
AAGAGGGACATCCCTGGAGAGGACAGCAGCAGTTCATCCATGTGAGGGGGGGGGGGGCAGCGGCTACACAGCACTTTACAAGCACTCTGCCCTCCAGGGCACAGGCAAAACTCCTCTCCCAAGCCCAAGGTGGGAGTGGCACTGCAAGCCAATGTGAATACACAGTGTGCAGTGGACAGGACTACACGCACTGCTGGCTCCCACTGTGCTGCCTGATGATAGATCTGTTAGCCTTCAGCCCGAAATCAATAGACTGGCCTGGCGGTGTACCACAAAATGCATGTGGGTATGCCTAATAATCTATTACACTTGCTGCAGCGGCATTATTACACTCTGTGTGCCACTAACTGCAGTGCTGCCTGTCGCTGGTGCCATGTGCGACTGCAGAGCAAGGACACCATGCATTTCATTTTGGGGGGAATTTGAACACCCCTGACCCCCCTTATCTACGCCCCTGCGCTGCTGGTCAATATTTTATGCACATAAGTACTGTACGCAACATCCCAAGAAAAGCTGAATGTTTACGTTTGTGTAACTGTGTGTAAGAACCCTTTAACTGCATAAACATTTTAAGGTTAAAGTAGAACTATAGGTAAAACTTTTTTTTCATTTTGGATAGTGCGATGGTTATAACTCCTGTCAGATTTTTTCCCTGTCATCTTTGTCCCATCTTGGAGATTTCCGATCATTTCCTGTCCCATGGCCAAGCAGGAAGTGAGAGAAAATCCATGCAAATGAAGGGACTCCCTTGGGGACTCCCAGGTCACCAGAACTACTGTCCCCATTGGAAGATTTCCCCTGTATTACTTTTCTGGGGACAACTTTTACTTCAACTTTTAATGATAATGGTAAAAAGGACAAATAGAGATGGTGTATCTCCTTAAAAGAACTGACAGGTATAAAAGTTTAGCCTTTAGGCCTTGTACACACAAACAACTTTGTTTTTCCTGACGAGATTCTTGGCAAGAATCTCTTGCCGCCTGAGTGTACAGACTTTTCTTTCAAAAGGACCGCAAATCTCTTGAAAGGCAAGAATGCAGTGATGTCATTGCGTACGACAAGCATGCACTCGTCACATTCGATGCCGTTGCCGTTGTCATTCTACTTCACTCTGTCTATGCCATGGAAGCTACCGCGCATGCGTCAAAGTCATATCGAGCATGCGTGGGTTTCCACGGCGACAGGTAAGTATATACACTCTCGGGTTTCTCGTCGGGAAACAGGTCATCAAGAATCTCAACGAGAAAATAGAGAGCAGGATCTCTATTTTTCTCATCTGGATTCTGGTCAGATTTCCAGATGAGAAACCTGAAAGCCTCCTACACACGCTCAGCAAGAAAGCTCTGCCAGCCGTTTTCTTGCTGGTTCTTGCAGAAAAAACCGAGCATGTGTACGAGGCTTCAGTTACAGTTTAAGTACATAGATTTTCTGTTGCATACATTTTCAAATACATGCCATGCATTTGATTGCATGCACTGCCTTGTCAAGGCACCTTGTGTAAAATACGGTCTCTAATGTTAAATTATCTTAAAGCGGCGGTTCTGCGGGAAAAACGTTTTTTTTTTTTCCTGTCATTCGTGCACGGTTTGTATATGTAAACTTACACTCACCTCTCCCGTTCTTGCAGCCACATGTGTCCCCATTTTATCCAAAACGATGTTTTATAAAATACAGCGATGGACATTTCCATCTTTAGTGTGGGCACTCCTGAAGCCCACCTGTCTAGACATCCGGGATGCGGTGAATGCTGTCCCAGTAATCCGACCCGCGTCACTTCCGGTGCTTGTGCTCAGTGCTCTATGGGAGGCAGCTGTATACAGTAGACACGAGTCCCCCACACTCTTTCCTCCCCTCCTCCGCTCTCAGCAGCAGGCTAGTGTCTGTTAGGGACAGGGCTGGAGGCGGTGCTGGCGATAATGTCATTCAGAATGTTGCTCCGCCTCCGCCCGCCCACCCGAGTCTATGTTGTTCACGGACCTGCTATAGGGACGGGGCTTGAGGCGGTGCTGGAGATAATGTGATTTAGAATCCTTCTCCGCCTCCGCCCGCCGATCCGAGTCTATCAGTTTCACGGACCGAAAAAAGCGTCTGCGCATGCGCCGTGGACCCGCGATCAGCTGTGCTCTGACCGGAAGTGACGTGGGTCCGATTTCTGCATAGGTCCCGAGGATGATCAACGGCGAAATCTCGCGCTAACACAGCAGAGCGCGTCTCCTGGGATTGTGAGGACTGAGTCCCAGGAGACATAGCGCCGTCGGGGGAAAAATCAAAACACACGCCCATTCCCCGCGGTGGAAGGTGATTGACAGGACAGAAAGCCTTGAAGAAAAGGGGTAAGGCTAAAGAAAAAAAAAAACTTGGTTGTTCTTTTCAATGCAATGCTGTTTTATTGCCATGAACTCAAAAATTAGGCTGAACCTCCGCTTTAACTACCAGACTGGGACATACTTTATATTATACTTTTTTTATTAAGTGCAGGCTTACCATGGACAGGGATGGACTGGCCATTGGGACTACAGGGAGTTTCCCGGTGGGCCGATGGCTCAGTGGGCTGGCTTCAGTGACAGCGGACCGCCGCCCCCCCCTCCGCTCCTCTGTCTCTCCCTTCCTGCAGCACTCACCTCCTCTCCCTGCCCACCTGGGGGGAACAAAGAAGCCGGGGGAGGACCAGAGGAGCAGGGGGGACGACAGAGGAGCATGGGGGAGGGGACAGACAGTTGACTTAACAGCTATGGCCTGGGAGTTTCTCACTTCTGCCTAATCTTGTCCCATAAGGGGGGGCACCAAACTAATTCTTTGCCCCAGGTGAAATAATGTCTAGCTTCCCCACTGGTACTGCCTATAAGACTACCAGTACCAGCCGTTCTAATAAAGTAGAGCGGCTAGTGGCTAGTGAAGGTGAAGAGGGGGCTTGGGTGGCCAGGGGGGTGCAGGAGTTGTCCGGCCGCCGTGGGAGAGACCTGTCAAAGTGGGCCAGTCTGGATGAAGTCCAGGGCCAAATTTTTGTCCCAGTCCAGCCCTGACCATGGAGGAAGGTAGTTGGGAACCACACTTTGCATAGGTGTCTTGATGCAACAGTGTGGCTTTACAAGTGCCATGTTGTATCATTCAAGATTGGCTAGCTAGTAACAGCTGGCAGTAAGACACACAAACAGCTACTAAGATGAGAGACAGATTCACACCAGAAGTCAGGGCAGATGGAAAGCAGAATTCAGACTGTGTCAATGACAGGTCAAGGGCAATCAATCAGAAGCAGGGGTAAAAAGACAAAATCAGTTGTAATTAAAGCACCAGATCCAGGTACTCATAGGAATTGCTCCCAAAGTCAAGGTAACAAAACCTTTTTTTTTTCTATTATAGAAATAAAACAGAAAAAGACAGTAAAAATTGCAGCAAAATATGATACATCATAGATACAATGGAAGATGTTGGGAAGGGAATGGGAAATTGTCTAACCTTATAACGTTAAGCAGTTTTCTGCTAGGACATATTTGCCATATATTGTTCCCTGAAAATAGGTACACTGCTTGGAAGGCTTGAATCATAATGTATGTTCCATTCATTTGTATTTAATTGTATTTAAATTTACTTTCAAGATACACTCAAATGCCATCCATCTCCATTTTAACAACTTCTACAGTGTTTTTATTCCATCTTCTATAACAGACTTGTAACATTTTGTCAAGGACTGATTGAGCCAGTGCACTTGTATGCAGCCACAGTCTACGTTCCCCACTGCGATCTTCCACAGCGACACTGCAGTTGGATAGGGATGAGCTGAACACCCCCCAGTTTGGTTAGCAGCAGAACATGTGAAAATTTGTTTGAACACGTGAACACCGTTAAAGTCTATGGGACACAAACATGAAAAATCAAAAGTGCTAATTTTAAAGGCTAATATGCAAGTTATTGTCATAAAAAGTGTTTGGGGATTAGGGTCCTGCCCAGGGGACATGTATCAATGCAAAAAACGTTTTAAAAACTGAAGTTTTTTCGGGAGCAGTTAATTTAATAATGCTTAAAGTGAAATAATAAAAGTGAAATATTCCTTTAAATTTTGTACCTGGGGGGTGTCTATAGTATGCCTGTAAAGTAGCGCATGTTTCCCATGCTTAGAAAAGTCCCTGCACAAAATTACATTTCTAAAAGGAAAAAAAATAATTTAAAACTACTCGCGGGTATGATGAATTGCTGGGTCCCATGTTGATGGGGACAAGGGCCTCATCCCCACAACCCTTGCCGATGGTTGTGGGGGTCTGCGGGCGGGGGCTTATCGGAATCTGGAAGCCCCCTTTAACAAAGGGGAACTCCAGATCCCAGCCCCCCATGTGAATTGGTAACGGGGTACAGAAAAAAAGAAAAAAAGGTTCCAACGATGTTGTCGTGTACCTGGGTGAAGTCTGAAGTGACAAGGTCAGCCTCTCTTGAATCTCCGGCCCTGGTCCCGCTGAGAGTGGACACAGGGGAAACCAAGGGCCATGGGAGACACGAGTGCCCGCAGATGTAACTCTGGAAGCCAGCAGCAGGTGATGTGAATCTTGAAAGGCAGTAAGTCGCAGCAGGTTGCAGTGACGAAGTCGCAGCAGGTTGCAGGGACAAAGTCGCAGCAGGTTGCAGGGACAAAGTCGCAGCAGGTTGCAGGGACAAAGTCGCAGCAGGTTGCAGGGACGAAGTCGCTGGTACCCGGGAAGTTGAGCAGAGCAAAACAGGAGACAGGAGCGTGGTCACAGGGAAAGCCGGGTTCAGCAACGAGTGGGCAGAAAGGCACAAAGTCATCAGGCAGGAAACAGGGTCACGTGGGAAGCCGAGATCAGGAACCAAGAGTCAGAGGTGAAACGAGTCCAATAGCAAGGTCAAGGAAGCCGAGGTTTAGTAACAGGGATCAGGAGCACAGGAACAGGCACAGGATACAGGGACCGGAACCGCTGAGATCCATCAGCACTAGGCTGGGGTCAGTGCACCCTTTAAATAGGCTGTCTGGTGCCCATGGACTCCCGCAAATTCGCGTTTGCAGGGACAGCTCTAATAGTTCTCTTACAGATGTAATCCATTCTCGAGCGATACGGCAAAAAAAAGATGCCGCTAAGAACAATACCGCACCATAGGAGGCGCCCGGACAAATAACACTCTTTTGGTGTGACATTTCTTTTATATCTAGGGGTGGGTCCATCTGTCACGTATGTGGGTAACCGTGCCCCCTCTCTGACGCAAGGAGAAAGCCCGGGGTTACCCATTGACGTTTTCCAGCGACCCTGCCCCCTCTGTCGCATCACGGGAAACCCGACATGCGCCAAAGAGGGCAGGGTCACCCGTACACATCATCCGGTAACCCCGGGCTTTCTCCTTGCTTCAGATTGGGGGCGGGGTCACCCGCACATGTGACAGGTGGCCCTGCCCTCAGCTATAAAAGAAATGTCACACCAAGCGAGTGTTATTAGGCCGGGCTTCTCCTATGAGGCGGTATCATTCTTAGCAGCAAGTTTTTTTTCCATATCGCTCGAGAGTGGATTACATTGTTGGAATCTTTTTCTGTTTTTCTTTTTAAAGCGGAGCTCCACCCTGATTAAAAAAAAAAAAAAAAAAAAGAAATGGAAAAAAAAAAAAATACTCACCCTAAATAGGCTGTTGCTATGCGGAAGTCCCGAATCTGGCCTCATGATCCGCGGTGCGGTTTTCTTCCTCCTCCTCTTCTCGGTGTCTTCTTGTGAATGGGCCGCGCTGCATTCTGGGAACTGTGTGTATCCCAGAAAGCAGCCGGACCATTCACAAAGCGCCGCGTCGCTCGCACATGCGCAGTAGGAAACGGGCAGTGAAGCCGCACGGCTTCACTGCCTGTTTTCCTGACTGTGGATGGCGGTGCCAGGATCGAGGATTGGCATCGGCGGGGGCCGTCAGCGCGGGCGCCTAGGACAGGTAAGTGTCCTTATTCAAAGTCAGCAGCTACACTGTTAGTAGCTGCCGACTTTGAAAAAAAAAAAAATGCGGGTGGAGCTCCGCTTTAATAAAGGACTTGTCCCAAACTGTCTCCTGTGGTTTTAACACTTTGTTTGTGAAATGGTAGGGTTACAATGTACCCGTTACCAATTCACATGGGGGGCCGGGATCTGGGTTCCATTTGTTAAAGGGGGCTTCCAGATTCCGATAAGCCCCCTGCCCATAGACCCCCACAACCACCGGGCAAGGCTTGTAGGGATGAGGCCCTTGTCTTTGACATCCTCTTCATATTGAGGGCATGTGACCTAGTAGATTTTTGGGGGAAACCCCACACCATTATTTTTTTGAAGGGTCTGGTATGGATTTTGGGAGGGAACCCCACATCATTTCTTTTTAAATGGTGCAGGATTCCCCTTAATATCCATACCAGACCCGAAGGGCCTGATATGGAATTTGGGGGGGGGGCCCCAAACTTTTTTTTAATTTTGGTTCGGGGTTCCCCTTAATATTCATACCAGACCCAAAGGGCCTGGTAATGGACTAAGGGGGGAACCCATGCCGTTTTTTTTTCAATGGCTTTTATCTGTATTGCCGGAACCTGACAATTCATTATAGCCGCGAGTAGTTTTAAGTGACTTTTTTTTCTTTAGAAATGTCATTTTGTGCAGGGACTTTTCTAGAACGGGAAACATGCGCTATTTTACAGGCATACTATGGACACCCTCCAGGTATGAAATTTAAAGGAATATTTCACTTTTATTGTTTCACTTTAAGCATTATTAACCACTTACTCACCGCCCCATAGCCGAATTACGGCTACAAGGCGGTTCCTTAACTATAGACGTCCTCCCAGAATCACGCTCCCGCGTGCCCCCTGGGGCACGCACATGGGAATGTCCGTGACAGCCAGGTCCAGAGGACCCGACGCATCACAGATCGCGGTAAATTGTCGCTGATAGCGGCCGTTTACCACGTGATCGCTCCGTCATTTGATGACGCCGGTTCCTCCCTCCTCTCTCTGTACTGAGAGTGTGAGAGGGGGAGAGCAGGTGTCAGCAGCACTGTGGCTGGATCTGTGACTATTTCAGTCACAGATTCAGCCATCCCTGCTCAGCCATCCCTGCAATACTCTTCTTTCCCTGCAATAATCTGCAATACCCTGCAAAATACCTTTGCAATACCCCGCAATACGCCCTGCGCAATACTCTGCAATACGCCCTGCGCAATACTCTGCAATACGCCCTGCGCAATACTCTGCAATACGCCCTGCGCAATACTCTGCAATACGCCCTGCGCAATACTCTGCAATACCCCCTGCGCAATACTCTGCAATACCCCCTGCGCAATACTTTGCAATACCCCCTGCGCAATACTCTGCAATACCCCCGGCCAATACTCTGCAATACCCTGACCAATACTCTGCAATACCTGGGAAAAAATGCGTTTCAACCACTTCCCACCCACCGGCCGTCATATGATGTCCTTGACTTTGTGCAGGGATATCTGAATGATGCCTGCAAAAACCACCGCCTACCTGATCACGTGACAGCCTAACGTCCTCTCCGGCCTGTGGAGCCAGCAGTACCCGGCGACCTGGATGTCCACCACGGAGGTGGAAACAGTTTTAGCCGCACAAGTTTTATCCGATACGAGCGGAGACATACCTGCAGCCCCAGTGTCGGGAGGCACTTTTAAAGTAAGAGGCCACTTGGCTTCTTTTTCATGTACTTTTTTTTAAAAATAAACAGTTTTACGCTATTGTTTTTTTCTGGTCTTTCATATATCCTACCTGGAACACTGGGAATGAGGTTCACACAAGTTACTTTCCTGTCAGCATGTGTGCAGGCACAATCCTTCTAAAGCTTTACCTGACTCTCTTTTTCATTAAAGAAGTCAGATATTTCTGGTAAGCGCATCCATATGTTTGAGCACATTTTGGGTGAAAGAAGATTGTAATGTTCGGTGGTGGCAAGATATCACATAAACAAGGACACAGCTAATGAGAAGATTTGAATATCTGATATACTGTATCACACAGATTGGGACTGTTGATTAAGAGACACTATTGAGCACCTCAGTTGTGCTGAAGCATTATTGTTATTTTTTGTTTATATTTAAATAACAATGTCTAACACTATATGTATTGCAAAACCATAGGCGTTATTTATACATTTATATAGCAGTATACATTTTAGGCCAAATTTATGAAGAAAATTTTATTTTTTGCAAAATTTTATAATAGAAATGAAGAAAAATTATTATTTTTACCAAATTTTTGTTCTTTTTTCATTTATAGCGGAAAAAAAAAACGCAGAGGTGATCAAATACCACCAAAAGAAAGCTCTATTTGTGGGAAAAAAAGGACAAAAATTTAATTTGGTTACAGTGTTGTATGACTGAGTTTTTGTCAAACTGTGAGAGCACCGAAATCTGAAAATTGGTCTGGTTATTAAGGGGGTTTAAATGCCCAGTGGTCAAGTGGTTAAAATCATTGCTCCCGAAAAAAATGAAGTTTTACTTTTTTTTGAATTGATACATGTCCCTTGGGGCAGGACCCAGGTCCCCAAACACTTTTTATGACAATAATTTGCATATTAACCTTTAAAATATACCCTATTTGATTTCTCCCATAGACTTTTTAAGGGTGTTTCGCAGCTTTTCGAATTTGGCGCAAACATCCCAAATTGTTCGCTGTTCGGTGAACGGCCGAACAGACAATGTTCGACTCGAACAGATATCCTATCCCTACAGTTGAAGAGGAAGTCAAAAGGAACATGGTTTCCTGGGTCACTGTGAAAGCTATCCTATTAAAAGCTGCCCCACAGCCATCTTGGGTTAGGAAGAGATTTTTAGGGCCCTGGCTCCCAGGTTTGGAAAATGTTTTGCATATTTATAGAGTAGAAACAATTACCCCACCTGGTAGTGACAGGACTAGCAGCTGGCAAAGGTTCCTGATGAGAAGGGAAAGCGTAGGACTTGTAACTTCTCTGGACATCTTCCCGATTGGGCACAGGACTGGCAGGCCGCATTCTACCCCTCTCAACAGGCGCTAACAGTTTGGCTGCGGGGGTCACATGGGTGGGCAGCTCTTAATAGGATAGCTTTCCCAGTGACCGAGGAAACCATAGAGGCACCATGTTCCTCTTGACTTCCTCTCCAACTACTGTGTCGATGTGGAAGATCTCCACCTGCAGTGGGGAAAGTAGACTGCGGCTGCATACGAGTGCACTGGCTCAATCAGTCCTTGACAAAATGTTACAAGTCTGTGATAGAAAATGGAAAGAGAACATGACTATAGACATTGTTAAATCCTGCTCTCAACATGCTTTTGGAACCAGCTGGGCTGTGTTCCCACTGTAAACCGTCTTTGTATTATTTCAATGCAAGTTCTTTCATCACACTGAGACTGAGGCCGCGTACACACGGCAGGGAATCTCGACGGGCAGAACACATCGTTCCGCCCGTCGAGGTTCCCTGCCGGCCGGCGAAATCGGCGACCCGCCCGTCGGGAATGGCAACCAGCCATTCTTCCGGGCGGGCCGTCGAGGAAATAGAGAGCGTGCTCTCTATTTCGGCTCGACGGGCTTCCCGACGGGAAGCTCGCCGAGACCGTACACACGGCCGAGGTCCTCGCTGGAATGTGCATTCCAGCGAGGTTCTTGCTGGTTTTCAGCGAGAACCTCGGCCGTGTGTACGGCGGCTGAGTGTGTTTTTACCGCCACACCATGCTGAATCCCACCTACACCCTGAATCATATTCAGGCTTTACTTACACATCAGAAATACGTCAGACATGAATTCAGAGTTAGACTCCTTCAGTCACAGTGTTTTTCAGCTCAGCCTCTATCTAGATAGGAACACTCGATTTGCCTGAGAATTGCTGTTTATGTAGGTAACTGTGTGCCCCTTGGTAGGCCGCGATTCCACACACACATTGGGCCAGATTCAGTAAGACAACAGTATTCAGAAAACAAGATACGCCGGGTTGCAGCTAAGATATACGAGCGGCGTAATTGTATTACGCCGTCATATTTTAACTGCAATTTTAAAATGGCCGCTAGGGGCATTCTCGCTGATTTACGCCAAGAATATGTAAATCAGCGAGATACGCCAATTCACGAACGTACGCCCGCCCGACGCAGTGACTTTACGTCGTTTCCGTAAGGGGTTTTCCGGCGTAAAGATAAAGCACCAAAAAGATGGCCGATCCTATGTTAAGTATGGACATCGTGACCACGTCGAATTTGAAAATTTTTACGTCGTTTGCGTAACTCGTCCGTGAATGGGGGTTTACGTCAATTACGTTCACGTCGAAAACACCGTCATAATTTGGAGCACACGCACTGGAATACATTGACGGCCGGCGCATGCGCAGTACGTTCGGCACGGGATCGCGCCTAATTTAAATACTACACGCCCCCCTACCCGCCGAATTTGAATCACAACGGGCCATTTACGCAGCGCCGCCGCAACTTTGGGAGCAAGTGCTTTGTGAATACAGCACTTGTGCGTAAAGTTGCGGCGGCGTAACATAAATGAGAAACGTTACGCCAGCCAAAAGAACCGCTTGCCATCCTGAATCTGGCCCATAGAATGCAGATGCTCTCCTGATGGGGTGCAGGCAAAAAGAGGAGGGTAGAGTGTTTCTTAACTCGTATTATTGACATGTTACTCAAAAACAGTCATTTAGGGATATTGGTGGCTTCTCCATAGACATAAGATGATCTCCTGATTAGCCAGATTAGAAAGCTGTCATACATGGCCCATGCTATGGGCCCTTGACAACACTTCCAAATGATGGCTAGCAGCACACCAAAGCATATCATGCTTGCTCAGTCCTCAAACATTAGTTGCAATTAAAATATCAGATCCAAGTAATCACAGGAATTGCTATCAAAAGGCAAGGTACAAAACTTTTTTTTTTCTTATAGTAAAAAACATAAAAGACAGAAAAAAATGCCAAATATATCTGGTGAAACGACTGTCTTCTAATAAATTTGAGAATACTGTGAAATCCCAAGAACAGCTAGGAAAATGTTCATAATTTGTGTTGTGAAATACATTTACTCATTTTAAAATTAAATTTAAAATATCAACACAGACACATTTTGCCATGCAGATAAGGAAATCAGCAGAAAATCGACAAACGTTCTCGAGTTTTTCTGGAAATAAATCTCCAGCACAAACAAGGGTCAATATTAACTACTTGTGTCACATGGTGTATCAGGGAAAGAAAAGACTATTTATAAAGCCTTCTTCTGAGGCACACAAAATTTAACACAGATAGGCAGATGACTCCAGAGCCGTTATGGCTGTGCTGTTACCTAGCGGGTAAGATATAGATAGAACAAAATTCTCTCTGGACATTTTATAGAAGAAAACAATTAATGCACTGAACACAATTCACTGCATGACTCCACCATTAATTAATTATGGCCCTTGATCTGTGTTCTCGTTACGTCAGTATGCCACAAGACTAGGGAAAGGGGGACAAAGTATCATATACACAGGGCTTTTTTTCAGCAGGAATGCGGTGGAACGCAGTTCCGGCACCTTTAGCTCTGAATGTATGTAATGGCAAGGGGTGCTGGGGTGTACTGGAGGGTCTATTGATGCTGGCTGCTGGGGGATCTGTTGTTGCTGGAGAGGATCTATTTTTTCAGTGGAAGGGTCTATTTTTGCTGGGGAGGTCAGTTGTTGCTGGTGGGGATCTATTGTTGCTGGGGGCTCCTATGGTACTGTGAGACAATTGTTGCTGGGAGACATCTACTGTGGAGGGAGGGGGTCTATTGCTGCTAGTTGTTTAGAGTCTATTGTTGCGGAGGGTGCTCCGTTGTTGCTGGCTACAGGGGATCTATTTTACTTCCTATTAACAAATTACATACAAATTACTTAGCACCAAAAATGTATACTTGGTTCTGTATCCATTACTGAGAGGTGGGTAGGGGGTAAAACCAAGGAATGGTGGTCAGAGGTGGGTAGGGGGTGGAACCACGGAATGGTGCTCGGAGGTGGGTAGAGGGTGGAACCACAGAATGGTGCTCGGAGGTGGGTAGGGGTTGGAACCACAGAATGGTGCTCGGAGGTTGGTAGGGGGTGGAACCACAGAATGGTGCTCGAAGGTGGGTAGGGGTTGGAACCACAGAATGGTGCTCGGAGGTGGGTAGGGGGTGGAACCACAAAATGGTGCTCGGAGGTGGGTAGGGGTTGGAACCACAGAATGGTGCTCGGAGGTGGGTAGGGGTTGGAACCACAGAATGGTGCTCGGAGGTGGGTAGAGGGTGGAACCACGGAATGGTGCTCAGAGGTGGGTAGGGGGTGGACACAAGAGGTGACTCGGAAGGAGGGAGTTCCTGCACCTATTCTCTGAGAAAAAAAGCCCTGCATATACAAATTACAATTTTAAGTTTAAATGTTTAGATTCTATTAGAAGTGTTCTGTAAAATGTATTATTTATGTAGCACCCTTATGTAGCACACTTTACCTAGTGTAGGTGCTAGATTGAGATTTTGTTTTGTAGAACGGGTAAATTTAAACCTGTTTTTTTTCATTCGTAGGACTGGGAGTGACCTAGAGTAGGCTGGTGGCTCACAGCTAGCCTCATCTTTTGGTTACCTCCCTTCTTCTTCTAGAGGCTTCTAGAAGGAAGGTGGAGATGTCTGGGGTGTTCTAAAGAGCCCTGACCAATCCCTAACCTGGATTGGCAGGGGGCAGGTCTCCTTAAATATCTAGCTGAGGGGGGGTGTTGTTTGGGTGGGAGAACTGGAGTATTAGGCTGTTGGGTCTTTGAGGAAGCCCTGGGGAAGGGGGGTTTACCGTGGGCTAAGGGGCTCAGAGCTGAATAGGAACCCCACACAACCCAAGGGGTGTCCTGAACAGGAGCAGGAAAGGACAGCGAGGAATACTGCCAGGCAAGTCTCCAGGAGGGATTTACCAGGTGTTGGTGAGTGACACACAGCCAGGAACGTTGGGGAGGCATGACAGAGCGGATTGGGAGGATGCAATCCGAGTTGGATGTAGACCAGTAACTGTGGTGTCATGGGCAGTGGAAACGGGCAGCTGCAGCCAGGAGGGCTGTCAGGGTCTGAAGAGGACTTTTGATTTTGTGTTTATTACCACTTTTACTGTTATGTTTCTAGAAAGACTTGTTTTCCTTTTTTTAATCAACACTGACTATTTTGAATCCTCATGCCGCTAGCATTATTAAATAGATAGTAAGGTTTATCATATTTTCTTGTTTCAAACATTTTTTTTTATATTTCTTCAATTACTTCCTGGTCCCCATTGCTAGGCTACTGATGCCATACATCTCAGGAGTCTTTAGGAGGGGAGGAGGGGCTTTCTCAGTTAACCCCCCCCCCTTCTGCCCGTATGCCTGAGCTATGGATTCCAGCAAGCATTCCAGCAAGCAAATGCTACATGTGGTCAGTTCTCTAACTGTGCTGGGAACTCAGCCTGCTCTCCTCCAATGATCACACTTGTCCTGAAACCTGACACCCCCCCCCCCCCCGCCCCGCTGCACAGCCATTTACTGGGAAGCTTAGTGTGATGATGTTTCTCTTCCCCCAGCTCTTATGAAGCTGAGAACAGGGGGAATGTATCACTGTATCACATAAAAAAAAGGGAAACGTTATAAGTACCATATTTATCAGGGTATAACGTGTGCCGGCGTATAACGCGCACCCCAAGCCTAGAAGGGAAGTTTAAGAAAAAAAAATACTTACATTTTGAATGCCCGTCGTCGGTGTCCATCTGCTATATTGTCCGGTGTCGATCGTCCGTCTGCGGCCTTGGAGGTGTCCTCTCGGCTTCTCTCGGCTCAGAGCATGTTGTCTCTGAGCGCCGCCGACATAGACCTAGCCAAGCCGAGTGTACCCGTGTGTACTGCGCACTTGGCTAGGCTCGGCTTCTCTCACACAAAGGCTAGGAGGCTGGACAGGGCGTGACCGCAAGCGGAGCCGAGCATGGCCGAGGCTAGCCGAGTGTGCAGTACACTCGGGTACACTCGGCTAGGCTCGGTTTATGTCGGCGGCGCTCAGAGACAACGCGGATCGGCGTATAACGCGCACCAACGATTTCCCCCTGATTTTAAGGGGAAAAAACTGCACGTTGTACGCCGATAAATACAGTAATATTTTTTATATCTATACACAAATGTTTTGCCTTTCATTTGTATTTTAAATTGAGTTGGTTGTTTTACAAGGTACAATCACAAGACTAATGCCGCGTACACACGATCACTTTTTGTGATGTAAAAAACTTTGTTTTATCTCACGAAAAAAAACGACGTTTTTCAAACATCATTTTAAAAAACGACGTTGCATACACACCGTCGTTTTCTGAAAATGCTCTTGCAAAGCGCGGTTACGTAAGACACTTTCGACGGCACTCTGTTCCATTGAAGCTCCCGCCTCATAACTTGCTTCTGAGCATGCGCGGGTTTCAAAACGTTGTTTTAAATGTCGGTTTGCCCACACACGATCATTTTTTGTGAAACAAAAGACGATATTCTGAAAAACGACATAAAAAATTCAAGCATGTTCGAATTTTTTTTTGGTCGTTTTTTTGAAGACATAAAACGACGTTTTGCCCACACACGATCATTTTAAATGCTGTTTTTTAAAACGTCGTTTTTTTTTTAATCACAAAAAACGACCGTGTGTATTAAACCTGATGTTCTGGGATATTTTAGCACTGAAGCAGGTATGTCGTTATGTATGCCAGGACTTTGTCATGGCCCAGAAACCATATAGTTGACACAGAAGTGACAGCAGTAGACCTAATGCACAACAGATGCCAACACAAAATAAATTGTTTCCATTACTCACAGGTGAGAAGGCTAATTCTTACTTGCTGACAAACATTTTCACCATGATTCTCACTGGTTGAGTGCCCACAAGCATTAAAGTGATATTAAAGGCGCAATTTTTTTACCTAGAGGTTATTCTTCCATGCTTTGTGCAAGTATATTTTTGATCATATTAGAAATTCTGTATTCTCATAACTTTCTGTGCACGCTGCAGTGTTAATCTCACGCAGTGTAGGCCCTGTCCTGTTTCAACTCAGTAAACTAGGGAACACCTGTCGTGGCAATCTGGGGGTTTGCAAAGCACACCGCCATCTTGCCTTGTGCTGTAAAGCACATTCCCAATCTTAAATGAAATAATGCCATGTTTAAGCTAAAAGATTTACTCACCATATATTCCCTGCCATTCATCCAGTAAGCAGACATTACAACAGCTGTTCTCAAGTTACCATTCTTGCCATCATCTCCCTCCACAGGGCTGAGCATGGCTCTTTTATTTACACAAAACAGGAAGTCATCACCAGTAAGTCGCCTCCCCCCATGGGAGGCGACATCACCAGATGTCTTCTATACACAGAACAAAACATTCCTTCTGACAGGAAGTCACATTGAATACATGAATAGAATAGAATACAATGAATACAATACAATGAAAAGAAATACAAACAATGCTGTCTAAAGTCTTATGGGCGTGTCCGGTCAGGGTGTGCATGTGCCCCCCCTGACCCCAGAAATGCTCACAAGCTCTCAAACTATACGCTGATAGAACCTTTAATCTGCGCCATTCCATATATGCATAATAATATAATATAATATAATGCATATAAAGATTATACCCTTATTGAGGCTATTTACAGATGCACGCTACGAATCCCAAATCCTGCTGATCAGACATGACCCAGATAAGAGCGTACATCTGTCCATAGCCACTAGTGTGCTTGCGAAATGAACGCATCCCCCTCAACGATCGTCTGTGCTAAATGCACAGAGGGGCCCCTCGCTGGTGGGCATACGCCCATGCCGCAACCATCACACTCCAACCTCAAGACATTTTCTACTACCAGACGAGAGTCAACCAGCCTCAGGACTGCCACAGTCAGCTCTATTTAGAGCTGGTTGGGGAAGTGTCAAGACTGGGTGCCAATTATGACAATACATAATAAATACATCTTCAAATTTCCACCACAGTCCTCCCTTTTTGTCATATTGCTCCCAC
This sequence comes from Rana kukunoris, assembly GCA_029574335.1. Classification (NCBI taxonomy): domain Eukaryota; kingdom Metazoa; phylum Chordata; class Amphibia; order Anura; family Ranidae; genus Rana; species Rana kukunoris. The sequence goes on from CM056052.1 coordinate 59,097,629, forward strand.
TTGTCCTTCAAATCTTGATAGTCTTCTTACACCTAGAAACTAATCAGTCCTTACAATCCATAAAAAGGAAAACACTGCTTGACACGTAGACTCTGTTCTTCAGGAGACATGACATAAGGAGGACACAACTTGGTGAGCTGTAGTAATCGCAGATTGGGTAGTGGTCCTCTGTGTCTTGTCCATGGGTCCAGCTTTGGGGCTTCTCATCTGGTACGAGGGTTGGGTTTCGGGACGTCTCATCTGGTACGTGGTCATCTGCTCCGCCTCTGGTCACGCGTCCAATCAGGCAACAGGAGTGCTCATCACGACATAGAAAGAATAGAAATAAAAACAACATGGGTACATATATTCCCATTTCAATCAACCACGATCCGCTGAAAAGTAAAAATTAAATCCCCTCAGATTCCCAGACCCTTCAAAGGACTCCCAACCTTCACTCAGTTACAGCTCTGGCTTTGCCTTGTAGGGATCCAAACCTTATCCATATGGGCCTGAACTCCTATTCCCAGTATCCCCTGAACCAGATATAACAATATTTACTTGTAGATTCCCAGAAACCCCCCCTTGGGCTGTCAGAACTTCCTTGTAGCTTCAACAGTTACATTGAACCTTCAAACGTATCATAAGCTCAAGCCCCCCACCTTGTACATGCAGGAGACCGTGCCCAGACCTAGTCCGGGTTGGTGAACAATTCCCTTCTAGCTGTCCCCGCCATTCCCAATTTCCCTTGTGCCATCAGATCCTTGCAATCGGCCGCGACATAGGACAGGGACAGCTTCACTACCACGCATGAACCTCTTGCATTGGGGGAATTACCTTATAAGCTGTAAATCTGCATAAACACCAAACTAAAGTTACACACTTGTGGACTACCCAGTCCTGATACCCAACCGACAAGAGGCGGAGCCATAAAAACAATAATCAATTTTACCCTCTAAAAACATATTAATAAATTCCATTGACAAGTGTCTGTTTGGAGTCTCCACTAGTTTGTCAATAATCCTCATAATTTAGCATGTACCACTGTCATCGCTGGGGACTAAAGCTCAACGGAGACTCAGAACAGACCCAGCAATCGGTCTTCTTAATTAGTCAGAGAATACACTTTAAATAATAACTTGGGATGCTTTCCATCGTTACCCTTGCTAAAATTTACTAAACAAACAAATACAAAATAAACAAAGATACTCCTCATTTCTTTGATGTGGTTGAGCCGCTTCTTGCAGTGGCTGGCGTGGTCTCATCCATCAAGCTTCTTTACAAACGACCCAGTCACCTGGTTGGGGAAAAATGAAAACCAATTACCGTGTCGGGGTCCAGGAGAGACTCCTGAACCCTGTGAAGTTCATGTTACAGGGATCATACCCACCCCATCACCCAAGAATGAGAGTGACAGTTGAGGGAGTACGACCCTGGTTTTGACCTCCAAACAAACCTTATGACAACAACCCAGACCTCGGGACTGTGGTCGCTGCTTAACCTGTGCGTGGCTCACCATCTCCTGTAATCGCTTACCATTGCCTGTAATACCTGGAACCATTGACAGGTTCTTAGCAACTAAAATGGGAACCTACTTCACCAGACTGCTGCTTGCCGATTCAAATTCTATCAAAGAAAGACAGTCTTGGCACAAACTTGATTAAAATTAGAAAGATTAGTGTTATTAGTTCGGAGAACTGTCACCTTTACATTTTATCTACCACCCCCTCCCCCCCTTTTCTTCCTCATTACAGACTGGAGGAAGAAATGATAAAAAGAAACAATGAAATAGCCTATGATACTTTCACCTCCTTAGACCCGTAATTATCCATGTGTACAGCTGTCTACATACACCTGCTCTCTATGTACAAACACTTCCGGAAACTCTTTGGACCTGAAAAATACTTATAAGCAGAAATCATTACTCCATCCTTCATATTTATCCTGCAGAGAATGGCAAACAAAAATGACATTCCTGTACATTGTCAATGACATTCTTCACAAAACCGATTCAAACAAAAACCCTTTGTAACCCTTAACCCTTAGTTTTCCTGTTCCTACAAAAATACAAAAGCCGCGACGCGTCAGAAGATCGCCGCGGTAAGTTCGAAAAAAAAAACATTTACGTTACTACATACAAACATTCAAATACAAATGTGGGGGAGATATTCATAGCTTTCAAAACAAAAATGAAAAAAACAAAAACCAGCCGGAAATCTGCCTTCACTCTTTCCGCAATACAAGAAAATACAATGGAAAAATACGAGAACAGCGCGAGAAACTTGCATAGACCAGCTATACAAAGTTCTCCTGAGGCGCGTACCACACCTCCATCCACACATCATTACAGATTTCTGAAACCACATCAGATCTACATCCAAGGTATCTTTATTCTGAGGTCTCATACCTCCATCCAGAGTACCTTCCAAAGGAGTACACCTTACTGTACCCTCTGACCACCTACGATATTCTTTAAGGGGTCTCATGTCCGTAGCCCCTAACCCAGACCTCATGTGCGGTGCAGCTGTCTGACTGGTGCACTGCATGGGCGGCACATCCCATGACGATTCGAATCGCTTTTTTTTAGTGAGCTCTGCGTCCACAGCACACTGGGCTTTGTTTTCGGAGCGGTTCTGACTTGCGCCTTTATCATCAAAACCGATGCCTGCATTCCGACTATTCTACACGGCCTGAGCAGGACAGTAGCGTACTACTCCTACACATTTATGCTAATATAATCGCTAATAAGATCTCCGACTATCATACACGGCCTGATCTGTATCACGATATAAAGCCTCCTAAAATGTGTTTGTCAGACAACCTACAAAGCACCATGAAATCCTCCACTTTTCAAAACAATATTATGGCTTCTTTCTACCTGCGTCTACATGATACAACAATAATGGTGACGCCCCTCTGTTTCCTCTCATACCCAAAACTGTATTTACAGTATAAAACTTCACAAAAACAACTGAAATTAAACTTTAAAACACTCTTTCAAAATGCCAAAATATTTCTGTTGTCCCTTCAGGACACAAATCTCATTGCTCATCTTTCAGAAGACTTCAAAACTCCTCCCACTGACTTCCTGCTTATATATAAATGCTGAAAAAGGACATCCTGTTGTATGCTCAGCTCTTAAAACCCAAATCTGATTTATTTACATAATGACAGAAAGATGGAGAGAGGGGGAAGTCTGTCTTCACTGCCTCGTCTCAACACATCAAAAAAAAACTCCATGGACCACATATATCCCCTGGAAGTATTATAAAGTTGTAAACAAAGCCAAAACTCAATCTCCTGCGTTTTTTCTCTTAAAAACAAAACACCTTTGGTTCAGGGAAAATAAAACCATCTCCTCCCATCTGCAGAATGGAAGTTGATCCCCCCTGACCCAACCATTATTCAAAAACAATGCACAACTCCCAAACATTTAAACAACGCACATTGCTGTGCACAAAAATGCAGTCACCGCCAGTAAAATTCAAAAACGAAATGTTACACAAAAAGTCTCCACTTTTACACTGCAAAGTCAGCCAACAGGTTAGTCAGATCCTGTATATATTGGCCCTAGCGTCCGCAAACGCTACTCAAAAGATAGCGCTTTACACTGAGTCACAAAATGGCCGACAACAAACCAAGCAACAATGGCGCCATTTACGCTTGTAGTAAAACAATTTAACTCCGCTTCCAAATCACAAGCTCTCAAACTATACGCTGATAGAACCTTTAATCTGCGCCATTGCATAGAATAATGCATATAAAGATTATACCCTTATTGAGGCTATTTACAGATGCACGCTACAAATCCCAAATCCTGCTGATCAGACATGACCCAGATAAGAGCGTACATCTGTCCATAGCCACTAGTGTGCTTGCGAAATGAACGCATCCCCCTCAACGATCGTCTGTGCTAAATGCACAGAGGGGCCCCTCGCTGGTGGGCATACGCCCATGCCGCAACCATCACACTCCAACCTCAAGACATTTTCTACTACCAGACGAGAGTCAACCAGCCTCAGGACTGCCAGTCAGCTCTATTTAGAGCTGGTTGGGGAAGTGTCAAGACTGGGTGCCAATTATGACAATACATAATAAATACATCTTCAAATTTCCACCACACACCTCTCTTCTACATTATAGTATCAAAAGTATTGGGACACCTGCCCTGTACACACACATTAACTTTAATGGCATCCCAGTCTTAGTCCGTAGGATTCAATATTGAGTTGGCCCACCCTTTGCAGCTATAACAGCTTCAACTCTTATGGGAAGGCTGTCCACATGGTTTAGGAGTGTGTCTATAGAATTTTTGACCATTCTTCCAGAAGCACATTTGTGGGGTCAGACTCTAATTAATCCCAAAATTGTTTAATCAGGTGGAGGTCAGTCAAGTTCCTCGCTCATCCATGTCTTTATGGACCTTGCTTTGTGCACTGGAAGAAGAATGTTGGAACAAGAAGGGGCCATCTCCAAACTGTTCCCACAAAGTTGGGAGCATGAAATTGTCCAAAATGTCTTGGTATGTTGACACCTTAAGGCTATGTACACACGATCAGACCGGTCTGATGAAACTGGTCCGACGGACCGTTTTCATCGGACCAGGCTGAAGTGGTCTGATGGTCTGATGTGTGTACACACCATCGGACCAAAAATCCGATCAGACCAGAACGCAGTGACGTAGAACACAACGACGTGCTGAAAAAACAAAGTTCAATGCTTCCAAGCATGCGTCGACTTGATTCTGAGCATGCGTGGGTTTTTGGTCCGATGCTTTTGCGTACTAACCATCAAACCTGTCCGTCAGACAGATTTTAAAGCAGGTTTTAAAACTTTGGTCCGACGGACAACGGTCCGATGGGTGGTACACACCATCGAACTGGTCCGATTAAATTAGTCTGCACACCAGTTTCATCGGACCGGTCTGATCGTGTGTACGCGGCCTAAGAGTTCCCTTCACTGGCACTAAGGGGCCAGGCTCAACCCCTAAAAAAAAAAAAAAAATCACACCATAATCACCCCTCCACCAAATGATTTGGACCTGTGCACAAAGCAAGGTCCATACAGTCATGGATGAGCAAGTTTGGGGTGGAGGAACTTAACTGGCCTGCAAAAAGTCCTGACAGAACATCTGAGCCTGGCCTTCCCGTCCTATATCAGTACCTGACCTCACAAATGCGCTTCTCGAGGAATGGTCAAACATTCCCATAGACACTCGTCCTTCACTTCCGCGATTGCGCGTCCCCTGGGATGCGCTCGCGAAAGTGTCCATGCTCGCCGGGTCTAGAAGACCCGGCGCATAACGGATCACAGTAAATTGCCGCTGATCGCGGCCGTTTACCACGTGATCGCGCCGTCGAATGACGGCGCGATCACTTGTAAACAAACCGGTTCCTCCCTCTCCTGCGTCTCCTCTCTGTACAGTGTGCGAGGAGGGGGGGGGGGGAGCGGGGTGTCAGCAGCTGAGCTGTGGCTGGATCTGTGACAAATGCAGTCACAGATCCAGCCATCCCTCAATCCATCCCAGCTCTGCAATCCCCAGTACCCAGCAATCCCCCCAGTACCCAGCAATCCCCCCAGTACCCAACAATCCCCCAGTACCCAACAATACCCAACAATACCCCAATACTCAGCAATACCCCAATACTCAGCAATGCCCCAGTACTCAGCAATGCCCCAGTACTCAACAATACCCCAGTACTCAACAATACCCCAGTTCTCAACAATACCCCAATACTCGGCAATACCCCAGTACTCGGCAATACCCCAGTACTCGGCAATACCCCAGTACTCGGCAATACCCCAATACTCGGCAATACCCCAGTACTCGGCAATACCCCAATACTCGGCAATACCCCAATACTCGGCAATACCCCAGTACTCGGCAATACCTCAGTATGCGGCAATACCCCAGTACTCAGCAATACCCCAATACTCGGCAATACCCCAATACACGGCAATACCCCAGTACTCGGCAATACCCCAGTTCTCGGCAATACCCCAATACTCGGCAATACCCCAATACCCTGCATGATACTTTGCAATACCCCAATACTCTGCAATACCCTGCGCGATACTCTGCAATACCGCCTATGGGGATTTTTAAGTAGCGAAGTTTGGCGCCATTCCACGAGTGTGCGCAATTTTGAAGTGTGACATGTTGGGTATCTATTTACTCGGCGTAACTTCATCTTTCACATTATGAAAACATATTGGGCTAACTTTACTGTTTTGCTTTGTTTTAAGCACAAAACAGTTTTTTAAAAAACACGCGTTCAATAAATTTCTGCGAAAATACTGTGCGAGATAAAAAGTTGTAACGGCCGCCATTGTATTCTCTAGGGCAGGGGTGTCAAACTGGCGGCCCTCCAGCTGTTCCGAAACTACAAGTCCCATCATGCCTCTGCCTGTGGGAGTCATGCTTGTAACTGTTAGCCTTGCAATGCCTCATGGGACTTGTAGTTTTGCAACAGCTGGAGGGCCGCCTGTTTGACACCCCTGCTCTAGGGTCTTTGCTAAAAAAGCATATATAATGTTTTGGGGTTCTATGTAATTTTCTAGCAAATAAATGATGATTTTTACATGTAGGAGAGGAATGTCAGAATTGGTCTGGGTGTTCCAGAACGCCTGATGGCGTTCCCTGCATGTTGGGCCTCTGTATGTGGCCACGCTGTGTAAAAGTCCCACACATGGGGTATCGCCATACTCGGGAGGAATAGCAGAATGTGTTTTGGGGTGTAATTTATGGTATGCATATGCTGTGTGTGAGAAATAACCTGCTAATATGACAGAAACAAGTTTTTTTTTTGTTTTTTTTACAGAATTTTCAGTCGTTTTTCTTTTATAGCGCAAAAAATAAAAAACCCAGAGGTGATCAAATACCACCAAAAGAAAGCTCTATTTGTGTGAAAAAAAAGGACAAAAATTTCAAATGGGTACAATGTTGTATGACTGAGTAATTGTCATTCAAATTGTGAGAGCACCGAAAGCTGAAAATTGGTCTGGTTAGGAAGGGGGTTTAAGTGCCCAGTGGTCAAGTGGTTAACAAACACCCCTGAGGAAAGGAAAAAACTGAAACGTGTCGGATGAAGGACAATACTGGTCGTCATGTTCTGATAATGGTGTTTCCATGTGTTTGCTTATGTGCAAGTGTTTTTAATATATTTTGTTAAATATCCTTTTCTACAAACACACATCTATCTACACATACTTTTCATAATATATAAGTGCCTAAAAAGTCCACCTAGGGGTATTTCATTCTTTTTTTTATATAACTAGAAGTGTATAACTGTTGGGCTTAGCTGCAATATATAAAGTTTTTAAGTCAAGTCAAGTTCTTTAGTTTAGATCAGGGGTCTTCAAACTTTTTCAAACAAAGGGCCAGTTTATTTTCCTTTAGACTTTGGGGGCGCTGGATTATGTCCAACAGGGGCATAAAATGTCACAGGCCCATCAGTGAGAATAAATATGTAGGGTTGAGCTAAACCGAACTGTAAAGTTTGGGTTCGTACCGGACTTTTGGATTTTTTGTAAGTTCGGGTTCCGTGTTCGGCAATGTAATGGCGCGCTGCAGGGCAGCCAATCACCATTTGTTTTACACGTGTGACCTAGAAGCCATCACAGCAATGCCTACTAATGGCATGGCTGTGATTGGCCAGTGCAGCATGTGACCCAGCATGTGACCCAGCCTCTATATAAGCTAGAGGCACAAAGCACAGCTCATTACTCTGCTTTAGATAGGGTAGGGAAAGGCTGCTGCTGCTCTTCTGAGGGAGAGAATTAGATAGGAGTCAGACTGTCCTGCTTCAGAAATCACATTACTCAGCGATCTACGCTATGTCACTCTGCGTTAGATAGTTACTTTAGGGAAAGGTTCCTGCCTGCTTTTGCTTGTAGGGAGAGAAATAGGAGTCACTCTTGCTTCCGAAATCAAATTATACCAGCACTGCATATATTACTGTGAGATACACCCTTTAGATACTTTTCTTCTATTGTGCTATTCAAAAAACATCCATTTAGGAAACAAATTGCAGTGTTTCCTTCAGTGTTTGCAGTGTTTCCTCCATATCTGTACGTGTGAGATAAACACTTTAGCTAGTGTTCTTCTATTGTGCTTTTCCAAAAACACCCATTTAGGGGAAAAACATATATTTTGCAGTGTTTCCTCCAGTGTTTGCAGTGTTTCCTCCAGTGTTTGCAGTGTTTACTCCATATCTGTACTTGTGAGATAAACACTTTAGCTACTGTTCTTCTATTTTGCTATTCAGAAAACACCCATTTAGGGCAAAAACATATATTTTGCAGTGTTTCCTCCAGTGTTTGCAGTGTTTCCTCCATATCTGTACTTGTGAGGTAAACACTTTAGCTACTGTTCTTCTATTTTGCTATTCAAAAAACACCCATTTAGGGCAAAAACATATATTTTTCAGTGTTTCCTCCAGTGTTTGCAGTGTTTCCTCCAGTATTTGCAGTGTTTCCTCCATATCTGTACATGTTAGATGAACACTTTACCTAGTGTTCTTCTATTGTGCTATTCAAAAAATATATTTTTTGTTTTACAAACCCTTTTTTAGGTACAAAATAATTGGGACAAACAGTGGTATTTTATATCAAGAAAAATGCAATATAAAAGATCTAATAGTAAGGGAAAATATGACAGAATATTGAGATTACAATTATAAGATTGATAAACATCCAAGCAATAGTAACAATGTAATAGGTACAGTAATCCATTTTTAGTTAATAGTGATGTCTTATGTAATGTATCCCAATTGAAAGTAACAATAAACAACATTAATCTTATAGAGAAAATATTTAATACCTACAGTATAACGCAAACCATTTATATGATAAAAAAATTGGACCCTTGGTTCGCACATTGTGTGTGTATATATATATATATATATATATATTTATATATATCTGTTTTGCATGAGATTGATTGCTCACATTCCCTACTCTAACCCCAGCTGCCACACGTGCATGCCATTAGTTTAGGTGATAATGACCGGTGTTTAGAAGTGACAGTAAATTCAATAACCTATATTACATTGGAATCACAGTCTTCCACACCATACAGCTATAATTACAAATGTTAGCTGGTCAAACATATTTAGTAGATGTGAGCAATGTCTTGAATCAACAATTTGTCAAAAAAATAAGACAGGGCATGCAAAGCTCTTGTAATCATATTATAGATTAACATGACCCCAGGGAGCAGGTGCGCCATCAGTCTGGGTGAAAGGGGACCAGATGCTCTTTAAACTGCTAACATCATCATCTTTAAAGTGGACTTAACATAAAAATGCAAAGTCTGGTAAATAGCCGGTCTTCCACCCCCAAAAAAACCTTCTGAAGTTTTAGCAAAACATATTTACCTAGAACCCTGTGCATCTGGCATGCTCAGTTAGATGAGCTCATTGGGCCATGTCTAGGGATGTAGGTAAAGCTAGCTAAAGTGTTTATCTCACACGTAAAGATATGCAGGAAACACTGCAAACACTGGAGTAAACACTGAAAAATATATGTTTTTGCCCTAAATGGGTGTATACTGTATATATATACAGATATACATACACACACAAACTGCACTTGCAGGATAACCCACACACCTAAACGTGAAAAAAATATATGTGTAAACCTTCAAATGAAAAAGACTAAACCTCACAACATGAATGCAAAAATACAAAGAGAACTTGAACAGCAGCACTCCAAAAATGTTCTTTTAATTAAAATCGATCACAAAAATAAACATGCCACAGCAAAAAATTGGAACAAAAGCTAACGTTTCGCACTGTAGCTTCAGTGCTTAGTCATAGCTAACATACCAACATGAATGATGGTATATTAACAGCGCTTATAGGATAACTATAAGTGAAAAATAAAATAAAATAAAGTGACCAAAACAGGGGTATATCATTTTAACCTTGCAGTGATCAACTTTCAATATAATAGTAAATCTATAAACATATTCAAAGTGATAAGTGCTCCAAATAAAGTGCATATGTGCTCCAAAGAATTGACTGGTGCCGTGTGCCACACTTCCCTCTTGTGACCCCACTCACCAAAAATCATGGCCCCTCAGCTTTTGCAGTCTGTGGTCAAAAACTTTGGGATCAAAAATATCTGGTATATGACGAATGGATATGTCAAGAAGCCTCTTCAGCAGTTGTTCTGGGACATTCAGCGTAAACGACCAAGCTCAAAGAACGGGGAGAAAGAGAAAGGACTAATAGTGAAGTACTGTTGGTAAATGTGAAAGATCGCGCAATCCAAGGTGCCACTTACACAATAGCTGATTAAACAGGGATCCGTACAAACATCCAAGAAAGCCGCTGATCGGCATGCGTTCCATGGAGAGCGGAAGTAGCGTTAGTGGTTCAACTAATCTAGAAGTGCATCAACGCGTTACACCCCTCCTCCAGGGCGTCATCAAGGACATCACATCCGGTTTCGGAAGATCAAATTTATATGCGGGGAGCTATGTAACTCCAAGTTTCTTGATGTGACATCATATCCTGTTATGTTACATGTTTGTAAAAAAGTTCTTTAATAAATGTAATGAATATTAGATGGTTGATACATAATATCTCAAATAAATGAATTACAATATATTGGGAAAGATAAAAAAATAGGTACACATGAAACGTCAAACCCAAAAAAGAAATAAGTAAATAAATTAAAAAAAAAAAAAAAATATATATATATATATATATATATATATATATATATATATATATATATAAATATATATAAAAAATATATTAGGGCTGTGCAAATTAAGTTTTAATTAATCGATTAATCTTTAATTTTTTTGATCGATCAAAATCTTTTTGATCGATTAAAATTCTTTTGATTGGTACTCACCTCTCCGCCGGCTTCTGGGCCTTCAGGGAGTTCCGTCGGAGATCCGGTAACGTCACGGACACCGGCCGGGCTTGCCGTGCCCATCTGAAGGGCTCCTTTGCTGTGCCTTCATATCTGCATGCCGGCGGGATCTTACTATCTGCCACACGCAAGGGCTGTTACACTTCCCTCTATCACTTCCCTCTATCAACCTGGGATTCTACAACCATCCACTGGGAGCTGTGATAGTTCCCTTCACGGGACATCTACATAGCGACGGACTGATGCTAACCTCTCCTCATCTGGATTCAGCAGTGGTATCGTTGTACACATTTTTATACCAGTATCATACTTGGCTACATGTTTTTATGACTGCTTTTGCCACCGTTTGGTATTACTTACACCATTTTTACAGTTTATGTAGCAACAATCGATTTTATCTCCAGTGCAATATTTATTTGGTTACCTACTTGAAGACTAAAAAAGTTTTAATGCTATTCCCATCCCATCCCATGCCTTTGTGTGTTTTTTGTATCCTGCTATCCATTTTTCAGTGGTTGGTAGCAGCACTGGGAATCGGCCTGCAAGGAGATCAGCTAAAAGTAGTTGGATCTGTATGTGCGTTATAATTCATCGAAATTAGTCGATTAATCGATTAAAAAAGGTACCAGTGGAAATTTTAACAATTGGAGAAAAAAATTATATAATTACATATTTAACCAAAATAGTCTGCTAATGTTAGATCTACAAAAATTAAAGCTACCAATGGGACAGAAAACAATTTGAATCCAAATCTATTAGGGCTGGGGAAAATAATTCCTCGATTAATCTTTAATTCTTTTGATCGATCAAATTTCTTTTGATCGATCAAAATTCTTGACGTCACTGGCCAGCCTGGACAGTGAGACTTACCCTGCTGGGTGCGAGCAAACTGCACCCATTGGATTGAGGTACCTTTGCACCTGTGGAGCAGGAGGATGCATCAGGCTCCATCATTTTTTTAAAATTTAAAATAAAAATGATATAGGATAGTCATAAACATGGCACTTATGACACGACAACAATGGGGTCACTCTAGATGTAACTTGTGTATAGAATTCCTCCAAAGATGTCACTTGCACTCCAGTTTCAACATACATTCAACCATTTTTAAATTGGTGACGCAATAAAAGTATGGTTAAAGGCCTCCAATCTAGGAGGTCCAGAGGCCATGTCAATACGTGGTAAAGGTCACCAATAACTGTATAGACAGTTTCCAGTTCCCATAAAAAAACGATTTATTAGTCCATACATGGATTAATCACTTGATTTACCTCTCACAGGATTGTCTTTCACAATGTGTAATTGGTGTACTGTCAATATGTGATTGCATTTTCATTGTCTGTGTGGAATATGAACATGTTCACAAATATGAAGTAAAGCACCCAAGTTATTTCTACTTTACTTCTTGTAAACATTTCTAAAACCAATAAAAACTACTGAAAAGGAAAGTGTGGACACAGATTGCTGCAGTTAACAAAATTATGAAAATCTTTAACATTTCCGTAAGAGTTGTCGAGTATAAGGCCAAACAAATAGCAACCACCCCAATCTATAACTGGCCTTTGCAGCAAGGAGCACATGGAAGGGCAATGCACATCAAAAACAAACAACTTGCCAGCTCACTTACCAGCTAGCCTGCAAAAATACAAACTGAGCCCGTCTAACTGGGGTTTAGTTGCACACATTTGCAAACATATGTGTAAGCCGCAGTGACCATGTCAAGGCACCCCTGTGTACTCTGGTACTAACATTTGAGAGTCTCCGAAATTGGAGCACATATAGAAATGGATAGATTAAGAGCATGTTTGCCTGGAGGGAGCCCACCTCTCCTGAAAGGTACAGGGATGCACGGGACACCCAGTAGGGGTGCTGTGTACTTTGGATACCAAGTCAGGGATTTTGTAGGATTAGAGTCAGGTGTTTGATTAACCAACTATACCAAGCAGGTGCAAATAATCATCAATTTCATTTTGAAAAGTTTTTGTAAGTTGAAACAAAATAATTAACTAAAAAAACAGAATAAGCAGTGTCGGAGAAATAAAACTGGGTGAGGAACAACCAAATTCTGATACTAAGGTGAGGTTGTGGAAGACAGTTTCATGTCAAAGGCCATACACCATGGCAAGACTAAGCACAGCGACAAGACCCAAGGTAGTTATACTTCATCAGCAAGGTCTCTCCCAGGCAAAGAATTTAAAGTAGACTGAGGCTTCAAGATGTTCAAGCTCTTTTGAAGAAGCACAAAAAAAACACTGAGGACCATAGAAGCAGTGGTTGGCCAAGAAAAATTAATGGAACAGCATTTTTGCAAATGGAGTTGAAGATTTGGTCAGATACAATTGTGTCCTCAATGCTGAGAAATACAAGCATATATTTATCCATCGTGCCATACCATCAAGGTGGTGTGTGCTTGGCCCCAAATGTATTCTGCAGCAGAACAATGACCCCAAACATACAACCAATGGCATTAAGAACCAGTGGCAGCTTGTGGTATATTTTGGGGGGGACTGGCACCACCAATTCCCCACCCCCCGGTTGGTCAGTCAGTCACCAGCCCTGCACTTACCCCATCTAGGTCGAGGGCAGCGCTCCCTCTGGGCAACAGGTGCAGCTTCCCCTGTGTTTCCGCCTCCTGGTCTTCACAGCGGCTTCCGCCGTGCGTCTCCTCCCTCCTCCTTAAAACTCGTTCTAGGCAGCCAATAGGATCGCATGGATAGGGGGGCAGCACCCCTGTGCTCTGCATTATGGGCCACCACTGTTAAGAACTATCTTCAGTGTAAAAAAGAACAAGGAGTCCTGGAATTAGTGGTTTAGCCTCCACAGGGACCTGATCTCAACATCAAGTCTGTCCAAGATTGCATGAAGAGACAGGAGAATTGAGGCAGCCTACATCCGCAGAAGAACTGTGGTTAGTTCTCCAAGATGTTTGGAACAACCTTCCTGTTGAGTTCATTCAAAAACAGTGTGCAAGTGTACCTAGAAGAATTGATGCTGTTATGTTCATTTACGTTTCATTTTGTTAAATAATAAAAATTAATTAATAACACTTCTACAGCATTTTCCAGACGTGCCTACAACTTTTGCAGATTAGCGTATTTATTGTACACTTACATATTTTTATTTCCATTTTGAAAGTGAAAAAGTGAGAAAAAATCCATTTTTAGACAGTTGCAATGTTTCCCCATTGGAAGATTACCCATTTATTCCCATCTGGTGGTTTATTCTCCCCTACAGGGTATGGACCATAATAAAAACCTGGGGTTGGAACCTGAGGTTCTTGTTCTCTACCATCTCCAAAACTAAAATGTAACAATAGGCTTTTAGATACACTTTTGCTTACTGATTGAGTTTACTTACTGGCTGTAATTGTTCTCTAAAAGATTGCTATGATGTTGCTGGTTGTACATGCATGAGTCTCTGATCTATGAACTTTAGACAACCCTGATAGGAGATGGGCAGAATATTAAGGAACCACTTCGAGCTTTCTGCCTCCATTCTAATTTTATCCCACCTACAGTGTGCTGGAGAAGATAACAGCGGGGGGGTTCAACCTACCAGTGTCTACCCAATACCATTCTTGACATCCTGTAATTTTCTGTAGATTTTTCATTTCATTTTGTTTCTTTTTTTTTTATATAAAGGCCTAATTTTTCTTCCGAAAATATGTATGTTAAGCCATGGCCAGGATCAAACTGTGCTTTGCAACACAATAGCTCATAATAGCAAAATGGAGTTTATGCAATGTACATTTTCTATAGAATCCAACTAATACATAAAAGCTTTTTACCTTTTTATTCACATTATTCATTAAAATTATACATGCATGCAAAGCTCTTCCATCAGACTACATGAACTATAATAAATTTAAATAACAATTCCCTCCTTAAAGGAAACCTCACCAAAAGTGACCAACTCCTTGCTAAGTACCGTATACGCTCGAGTATAAGCCGAGTTTTTCAGCCCTTTTTTTAGGGCTGAAAATACCCCCCTCGGCTTATACTCGAGTCAACGTACCTGCATTCTTGACAGGCACCAATTTTTTTTAAAGTCGCGGCATCCTCCTGATGTTCCGTTCTGTGATAGGCATTTGACACTGCGTTCCGCCTATCACGGAGGTCCTCTCATACTCGGACAGTTTCCCAGCAGACACTGTGTTCAGTGTTCCGCCAATCACGGATGTCCTCTTGTCCGAGGATGAAAGAATGTTCGTGATTGGTGGAACACACCAGACAGGTCAGGGATAACGTTGTGGAGAAATTCAAAGCAAGGTTAGGTTCTAAAAAAAACATCCCATGCTTTGAACATCTCACGGAGCACTGTTCAATCCATCATCAGAAAATAGAAAGAGTATGGCACAACTGCAAACCTACCAAGACATGACCGTCCACCTAAACTGACAGGCCGTGCAAGGAGAGCATTAATCAGAGAAGCAGCCAAGAGGCCCATTGTAACTCTGCAGAGATCCACAACTCAGATGGGAGAATCTATTCACAGGACAACTATTAGTTGTGCCCTTCACAAATCTGGCCTTTATGAAAGAGTGGCAAGAAGAAAGCCATTGTTGAAAGAAAGCCATAAGAAATCTCATTTGCAGTTTGTGAGAAGCCATGTGGGGGACACAGCAAACATGTGGAAGACGGTGCTCTGATCTGAAAAGCAAAACGCTATGTGTGGCGGAAAACTAACACTGTACATCACTCTAAACACACCATCCCCACCGTGAATCATGGTGGTGGCAGCATCATGTTGTGGGGATGCTTTTCTTAAACAAAACAGGGAAGCTGGTCAGAGTTGATGGAAAGAGCTACAGTGGAATGGTTTAGATCAAAGCATATTTATGTGTTAGAATGGCCCAGTTAAAGTCCAGACCTAAATCCAATTGAGAATCTGTGGCAAGATTGAACATTGCTGTTCACAGACGCTCTCCATCCAATCTGACAGAGCTTGAGCTATTTTTCAAAGAAGAATGGCCAAAAATGTCATATGTCTTGTGCAAAGCTGGTAGAGACAAAAAAAGACTTACAGTTGTATTTGCAGAGAAATGTGGTTCTACAAAGTATTGACTCAGGAGGGCTGGATATAAATGCACGCCACACTTTTCACATATTTATTTGTAAAAAAATTAAATCCATTTATCATTTTCCTTCCAATTCGCAATTATGTGCCACTTTGTGTTGGTCTATCACATAAATCCCAATAAAATACACTTACGGTTTTGGTTGTAACATGACAAAATGTTGAAAATTTCAAGGGGTGTGATTACTTTTTCTTTCTGAATGGGAATGAAGGACACCTTTTAGTAAAAGTATGTAGGCATAAAGCACTCACCCTGTCACACCCCCCTTAAAGGAAAATTGTACACAAAAGAAGGTTTAGGCAAACCCACAAGAGCTTTTTTTACCCCTGCTATTCCTATTGGCTTTTGAAACTCAGGGACAGTTGGGAGGTATGATGTGCTGCCTGTCTGCAACTTCTACAGATTTCTGGATTCCCTGCATGCTTGGCAGCTTCTCCTCTGCTGTTTACTTTCAATGTCTAATGACTATATATCCCATGGTACCTTGCTGTCTGCAGGCAGTGATTCCTGTGCTGACTCCGCCTTCTGAAACTCCTCCTCTCAGCACCTCTGAAGTTTAGAAGGCAGGCTCTGTAAAATGTGTGACACAGCAGCTCCTAGCCACAGGGCATAGTGAATACATGTCTCAAAATTTGAGGAAGTAAATGTGTGTGGATCTTCAAAAAATAAGTTTCCAAACATCAAGATCCACATACAATTGCCCCGGCCTAGTGTATCAGAGATACACTACGCCGCCGTATTTTACCTGGCTCTAAGTCGAATCCAGGAAGATTTCGGCCTGTAAGGTACGGCGGCGTAGTGTATTTCTCGCGGCGGAATTGAATTACGCTGGTACGGGGCGTGAATCTTTTAAATGAAGCGCGTCCCCGCGGCGATCGAACTGCGCATGCTCCGTTCAGAAATTTCCCGCCGTGCATTGCGCGAAATTACGTCGAAACGTAGTTTTTTTTTTTAGTTGCGTAAATTACGTACATTCCTATTCACGGACGACTTAAGCAAAAAATAAATAAAAATTTAAATTTCGACGCGGGAACGACGGCCATTTTTAACATGGCAAGTCTAACTATAGACCGGATAATAGCAGCTTTAACTATACGCCGACTAGCGTTGACATAAGAGAATGCGACGGCCGTTCGTAACTTCGTGGATCGCCGTAAAAAGCTCATTTGCATACCCGACGCGTAAAACGTCGCAAACTCCACCCAGCGGGCACAGAAATATTGCAGCTTAGATCCGAAGGCGTACGAAGACGTAAGCCTGTCGGATCGAAGCCCGAAGCCGTCGTATCATGGTTTGAGGATTCAAACTAATGATACAACGCAGGTAATTTGAAAGTACGCCGGTGTATCAGGAGATACACCGGCGTACTAGCTCTGTGGATCTGGCCCAAAGTTGCAGTGGTGAGTCTACAGCAAGAGCTCTGCAAGTCTACAGCATTAAACTTCAGCCACAGTGCCCCCGGGGATGGGAAGACTATAGCACAATACAACTAAACCTGAACTTGTAGCAGACTTGCAGAATGTTTGAAAAGAAAAGTTGATCTGGAGTCATGCAATGCAGACTTGCTGAATCCTGGCAAAGTCTAGCAATAGCTTAGCAAGTCATCTTCAAACTTGTAGTAACATTGTGTGCTATCTGGGTGTATTTGCATTGGTACATGTTTACCAAACTTTGGCAGCTTCGCTCATCCCTACTGGAGTTGATCTGAAGGTATCAGAACTGATCTGAGGTTTAAAGGTGCAGGAATCTGATCTGATCTGAGGTTTAAAGGTGGCGGAATCAGAACTGATCTGAGGTTTAAGGCCGCGTACACACGATCAGTCCATCCGACGAGAACGGACCGTTTTCATTGGTTAACCGATGAAGCCGACTGACGGTTTGATGTGCCTACACAATCGGTTAAAAAAAAACGATCGCGTCAGAATGTAAAACACACGACATGCTGAAAACAATGAAGTTTAATGCTTCCAAGCATGCGTCGACTTGATTCTGAGCATGCGCTGCCTTTTGACCGATGCCTTCGAATACTAACGATTTTGACCCATCGGTCAGGCGTCCATCGGTTCAATTTTAAAGCAAGTTCTTTGTTTTTGGACCGAAGGACAACTGACCGATGGGGCCTACACACGATCGGTTTGGACCGATGATACTAAACTTCAGTCCGTTTTCATCGGTTTTGACCGATCGTGTGTACGCGGCCTAAGAGTGCAGGAATCAGAACTGATCTGAGGTTTAAAGGTGCAGAAATCTGATCTGATATGAGGTCTTAAGGTGCATACATTGGGGTTGATCTAAGGCAGGGGTCTCAAACTGATGGCCGTCCAGCTGTTGCAAAACTAAAAGTCCCATGAGGCATTGCAAACGCTGACAGTTACAATCATGACTACCACAGGCAGAGGATGTGACTTGTAGTTTTGCAATAGCTGGAGGGCCACCAATTTGAGACCCCTGATCTAAGGCCTAAATATAAACATGTTTTATGTGTACACATGGAAATATAACAATTAACAAGTTTAACTTGCCATTAGCAGTGCAACTATAATTGCAAAAATGTAAAATTAATTATATGACTATTCACAAGCCAGTTGTCTAATGTTTGTGAAAAGGATACCTAATATGGAAAAGGTGTCCGACCCTGGTCTAAATGATAGGCCTTTAATGACAGTATGGTTGGAGATAAGGGTGGAGGAACATAAAGGTTCATCAAGTTCAACCTTTAACAGATTGTCTCCAGGAACATTCTAAATGTGTTTCGCTCTGATAGCTACAACTGCAAATACCACGACCTCTGTAATACAAAGCTTCAATCACCCTCCTGCATGGTGGAATGATGGATCCAATTATGGGAGCAATAATAGAAAATACACTGCAGACAGCTCAAGAAAGGACTAATGAAGACTCTGAAAAATGGATTTATATTTTCCATCATATATATAGGAGGTCTGTTTCACAGATAGAACGAGTCCACACACTTATTGTCAAATTGTAGTTCTTTGTATGGTCATGTACGTAAAAATATATGTTATTACCTTTATTATTACATTCACAGGTGCTTTAATTTTCACACATCATTACTGCTTCTTCTTGAAGGCTTAGTTCATCTTTTTTTTCCCCCTAAAATCCAGATCCCTTATGTACCAATATACCATTAACCACTTCAGCCCTGGAAGAATTTACCCCCTTCCTGAACAGAGCATTTTTTGCGATTCGGCACTGCGTCGCTTTAGCTGACAATCGTGCGGTCGTGAGACGTTGTACCCGAACAAAATTTACGTACTTTTTTTCCCCAGAAATAGAGCTTTCTTTTGGTGGTATTTGATTACCTCTGCGTGTTTTATTTTTTTATTTTTTGCGCTATAAACAAAATAAGAGCGTACATTTTGAAAAAAAGCTATATTTTTTACTTTTTGCTATAATAAATATCCCCCAAAAATATATATAAAAAAACAAATTTCCTCAGAATAGGCCGATACGTATTCTTCTACATATTTTTGGTAAAAAAAAATAAAAAAAAATCGCAATAAGCATATAATGATTGGTTTGCGCAAAAGTTATATAGCCGGATTCACAAAGCACTTACGCCGACGTATCTCCAGATACGCCAATGTAAGTACAAATGTGCGCCGTCGTATTTGTGCGCCGACCCACAAAGCTAGATACGTTGAAAAATAGGCTTCACTTGACCGACGTAACTTGCCTACGCCAGCGTATAGTGGGCGCATAGTTACGCTGGGTGCATTTGGCACTCCCATTGATTTTCGATGCAAATATGCAAATGAGGGAGATACGCCGATTCACAAACGTACTTGCGCCCGGCGCATGTTTTAAGCGATTTACGTAAGGGTTACGTCCGGCGTAAAGTTATTCCCCATATTGGAGGTGCAACTCATGGTATGGACCAGGGATCGAACGCCGACGAGTTTTACGTAGTTTACGTAGTACGTGAATAGGGCTGTGCGTAGGTTACGTTCACGTCGTAGGCAGTGATTCGACATATCTAAGCCAGTTGTTTCAACGTGATTGTGAGAATGCGTGCTGGGAATGCGTCCAAGGTACGACGCATGCGCAGTTCATTTTAAGTACTTGTCTGAAGCTCAGCCCATCATTTGCATGGGGTCACGCTTCATTTAAATGTATCACGCCCACTTCCACCTACTTTGACTTACGCTGCCTTACGCCTACGACTATATGCTACGCCAGCGCAACGTTGGGAGCATTTGCTATGTGAATTCCATGCTTCCCTTTTTTCATTCCCCCGGCGTAGCGTAAAGAAGATACGCTACGCCGGCATATATATGCACCGAGGTATGTGAATCGGGGCCATAGTGTTTACAAAATAGGGGATAAATTCATGGCATTTTTATTATCATTTTATTTTTACTAGTAATGGCAGCGATCTGGGATTTTTATCGGGACTGTGACATTTTGGCGGACACATTGGACACTTTTGACACTATTTTGGGACCATTGCCATTTATCAGTGCTATTGTTAGCCACTGATTACTGTATAAATGTAATTGGCAAGAAAGAGGTTAACACTAGGGGAAATCAAGGGGTTAAATGTGTTTCCGAGGGAGTGATTCTAACTGTGGGGGGATGGGGCAGCCTGGATGAGGAGAGCGATCGTTGTTTCTAAGCATTAGGAACAACAGATCGCTCTCCTCACCCCTGACAGAATAGAGATCTGTCTGTTTACATTGTCAGGGAAGGGGTTAAACACTAGGGGGCGATCAAGGAGTTAAGTGTGTCCTAGGGAGTGATTCTAACTGTGGGGGGATGGGCTACCACTGGCATGACAGCGATCACAGGGAGCAGTAGATCCCTGTCATGTCACTAGGCAGAACAGGGAAATGCCTTGTTTACATAGGCACCTCCCCATTCTGCCTCTCCATCTCACGATCGCGGGCAGCCGGCGAACATTGAGTTTGTGGGACCCAGGGGCGGGAGCGTGCAGCGGGTGCACGCCCACATGGCAGCAAATTTAAAGGGACGTACAGGTATGCCCATTTGCCTGTACGAACCCTTCTGCCAGCGCAAATGTGTGTGCGCCGGTCGGCAACCGGTTAATGTACCTTGGTTAAAGAAAAATAAAAGTTTTTCTGATTTTGAGAACAAGACTTACCTTAGCCCTTGCTATGTTTCCTAGAAAGCTTCAGTGACTCCCTGGTATACAGACAGAGACAGAGGAACCAGTAAGACACAGGAAGGAGTTTGCCAGCTGACCTCCTTAACAAACCTTCACTCATCAACTAAATTTTCATAGCAGCCCCGGCATTTCTACACGAATACATTTGCCGGGCTTCCCCCTGTTCTGTTCAGATAGGCTCAGGGTGCATGCTAAACTCCCTGGTGCCGCTTGCAGCCCACGTGACACCCCTGATGCAGTGCAAGGGCCTGCCTGATTGGATACAGATGATTGGATAGATAGGTGTGCCCTACTATTATATTGTTTTTGGTAAATCTAAAGGATATTGTACAGAGATAGTACAATCAGATTGTATAGTGTATGGCCACATTTATACACCTAAAATCGCCTAGTTGTGTTTTCAGTGTCATTAATTGCTAACTGCACACCAAACACAGAAGCAAACACACAATTTGCCACATGAAAAAACAGGTGACAAATGCAGTAAAGAACATGCAACTCGCTCCACGCCAAAATGTCCCATGAGCTACTTTGTCACATTGGCATATTTACTGGCCCCTTCCCCCACTCATCCTAAAACATCCACAGCAACAGCCAGTTATGCCAAAAAACACTGCACCATGCTCGGACCATCATTTGCATTGGTTCACGCCCACTTCCATCTACGTCGGCCTGCGCCTTCGAAACCCACACCACGATGGTGCAGCATTGGGAGCACTGGCTTGCTGAATGCTATGCTTGCCTCTCCACGCTACGTTGGGGTGGCGTACAGCATTTGCACTATGGCCGGCGTAATGTGCGCCCATCTCTCTGTGAATCTGGGCCTAAATTGTCACTTTTACCTATAGGTAAGCCTAGAATAAAAGCTGACCTATAGTTAGTGTAAATATCTCCTAAATGTGCGTGGTTTAGGAGATATTTACCTTGTGGTGCACCAATGATGTCATCGGCGCATACGCTGTGAATAAACGGACCTCTGTGTCGTTTCTTCACTAACAAGTGCTGTGACTGGCAGCTCCAGTGCGCAAGCACAATCGCGACGTCACATGACTCCGGTCAGTCACAGAGCCAGGGTCCGGGGCCCCGGAAGCAAAGGGCGAAGATGGATGCAGCCACCAACGGGGACAGCGCAGGCTTTCTTTGCAGGTAATTGTCACATAATGGCCTAGTATGCGATGCATACTAGCCCATTATGCTTTCACTTTGCAGGGAAAAGCAGAGGGAAAATAGAGGAAGTAAAACTCATCAGGGTTTACTTCCTCTTTAACCACTTCAATACCAGGCACTTACACCCCTTCCTGCCTAAGCCAATTTTCAACTTTCAGCGCTATCGCTGTTTAAGTGACAATTGCGCGGTCATGCTACACTGTACCCAAACAAGATTTTTATCATTTTGTTCCCACAAATAGAGCTTTCTTTTGGTGGTAATTTGATTACATCTCTGGTTTTTATTTTTTGCTATACAAATTAAAAAATAAACGAAAACTTTGAAAAAAATAAAAGTTTTTCTTTTTTTCTGTTATAAAATGTTGTAAATAAGTAAGTTTTCTCCTTCGCTGATTGGCACTGATAAGGTGGCACTGACGGGCACTGATTAGACGGCACCAATGAGGTGGCACTGATGTGCGGCACTGATAGGCACTGGTAGGCAAAACTGATGGACACTCATGTGTGGCACTGGTGGGCACTGTTTGGCAATGATAAGCGACCTTGATGGTCACTGAAAGGCTGCAAAGATGGGTACTTATAGGTGGCACTGATAGGCGGCACTGCTGGGCACTGATGGGCATTGATACATGGCACTGATAGGCACTGACATGTGGTACTGATGCTTATCCCTGGTGGCACTGGCAGGGATTTTGGGTGGGCACTGGTTGGCAGCTGCTTGGGCATTGATTGGCAGCTGCCTTGGCACAGATTTGCATTCCCCTGGTGGTCAAGGGGGCATACCTGGTGGACCAATGTGGATGACCATCCCTGGTGGTCCTGGACGGCATACTGGTGGTCCTGGACGGCATACTGGTGGTCCTGGGCGAGTAGGGGCTGCGCTGATAAACTATGAGCACAGACTCACCCCTGTCAGGAGGGCAGACGATCGGCTCTCGTCTACTCGTGTCTGTCAGACGCGAGTGAGGAAAAGCTGATCACTGGCTCTTCCTGTTTACATTGTGATCAACCGTGATTGGAGACGTCTGACCACGTGGTAAAGAGCCTCCGCCGGAGGCTCTTTACTGAGATCAGTGTAGTGGTGTGTCAGACTGACACACCGCAACACCGATCGCCACGATGCACGCCCCCACAGGCGCGCGGCGGCTGTTATCCTGCTGGACATCATGTGACGTCCAGTCAGGACAACAAAACCATTTCCCGGACGTCAATTTGCTATTGACCGGGCGTGAAATGGTTAAGGACAGTTTACAATCATAAATTCCTTTGGTATGAGTAAGCAGACTTTGTCCCCTTAACCAGGTTTAGAATTCATTATTAGATAATTGTGAGACCAGTAGACATCTTTAACTAAATAAATATGTAATATGCAATTTCCATATGAACAATGAAGAAATGGGTGGAGAAAAAGGAAGGATAAGAGGGAAGAGAAAGGAAAAGACAGAAGGGGGATGAAGAAAATGGATGGATGAAAATGCAAGGATGAGAGGTAGGGAAGGAGTGACTAAAAGTGGTTGCCAACCTCAGGCCCCGTACACACGACCGAGCTTCTCGGCAGAATCCAGCGAGAAGCTCGCTGGGATCCATATTCTGCCGAGAAGCTCGATCGTGTGTACGTTTTCGCCAACAAACTGACGAGCAAGGCGTCGAGCCAAAATAGAGAGCAGGTTCTCTATTTCCTCGACGGGCCATCGGGACTAATGGCTCGACGCCTTTTTTCGACAGCCTGGTCGACGAACTCGACGGCCGGCCGAGAACCTCGTCTGGCAGAATGATGGGTTTAGCCCGACGAGGTTCTCGTACGTGTGTACGGGGCCTCAGACATGAAATATGAACTAAGCATACCCCTCTATAGTGTGTACTTGTCTCAGTTAAGAGCGCTAAGTGTAACTTCTGTCTGCTACTTTGTTCCTCTGCTATCAGCATGAATCACTTCTGACATGTTTTCCTGACACCAAGAGAAAAATTGTAACTTGTAACTGGGAGGAACCTCCAGCTGATTGACAGCCTCAGCTCTGTTCCTGTGTGCTGTGTGGAGGGAGTGTGTCCCTTCCCTCCAATCAGCTCTCAGATCTCTCCTCACTGAGCTCTGCAGAGTGTAACTTCAGCTCCCCGCCCTCTTTTTTCTGAACTCTGTATTTGGAACAGATGTAGAGAAGTAAGTGCTTCAGACAGACAATTAAAACGTATGCAGGAGGATTTTTTTTCATCTCTGTGTATCACCTAATGCCAGTCACTTCACTGGGTATATATAAGAGTTTACAACCACTTTAAGGAAAGGTAAAAAAAATAATGTGAAAGGGATATCCATTCTTCTATGTTGGTTATACAGCTAAATGATATGTTATTAATGTATCCCAGAACTGAAGGACACATTTAGCTGATTTTGGCCAACATATACCCGTAATTATAATAAATATGTAAAATGGTATCATTATAAAAATATCTCAAGAATCCTTCAGAAAATGATGATGAACTTGAAGCAGGGAGATGGCATGCAATTAATCTAATTGTGTTTTTAAGGTTATATGCTTTGATCTCAGAATTTATCGTTTCTGTAGAGTAAGATATTTAACCAATTCATCCCCGGAAACATTTGTCCCCTAATGACCAGGCCATTGTTTGCGATACGGCACTGCATCACTTTAACTGACAATTGCGCGGTCTTGCGACACTGTACCCAAGCTAAATTTACGTCCTTTTTTTCCCACAAATACAGGTCGTTCTCAAAAAATTAGCATATTGTGATGAAGTTCATTATTTTCTGTAATGTACTGATAAACATTAGACTTTCATATATTTTAGATTCATTACACACAACTGAAGTAGTTCAAGCCTTTTATTGTTTTAATATTGATGATTTTGGCATACAGCTCATGAAAACCCAAAATTCCTATCTCAAAAAATTAGCATATCATGAAAAGGTTCTCTAAACGAGCTCTTAACCTAATCATCTGAATCAACTAATTAACTCTAAACACCTGCAAAATATTCCTGAGGCTTTTAAAAACTCCCAGCCTGGTTCATTACTCCAAACCGCAATCATGGGTAAGACTGCCGACCTGACTGCTGTCCAGAAGGCCATCATTGACACCCTCAAGCAAGAGGGTAAGACACAGAAAGAAATTTCAGAACGAATAGGCTGTTCCCAGAGTGCTGTATCAAGGCACCTCAGTGGGAAGTCTGTGGGAAGGAAAAAGTGTGGCTGAAAACGCTGCACAACGAGAAGAGGTGACCGGACCCTGAGGAAGATTGTGGAGAAGGACCGATTCCAGACCTTGGGGGACCTGCGGAAGCAGTGGACTGAGTCTGGAGTAGAAACATCCAGAGCCACCGTGTACAGGCGTGTGCAGGAAATGGGCTACAGGTGCCGCATTCCCCAGGTCAAGCCACTTTTGAACCAGAAACGGCGGCAGAAGCGCCTGACCTGGGCTACAGAGAAGCAACACTGGACTGTCGCTCAGTGGTCCAAAGTACTTTTTTCGGATGAAAGCAAATTTTGCATGTCATTCGGTAATCAAGGTGCCAGAGTCTGGAGGAAGACTGGGGAGAGGGAAATGCCAAAATGCCTGAAGTCCAGTGTCAAGTACCCACAGTCAGTGATGGTCTGGGGTGCCATGTCAGCTGCTGATGTTGGTCCACTGTGTTTTATCAAGTGCAGGGAGAATGTAGCTAGCTATCAGGAGATTTTGGAGCACTTCATGATTCCATCTGCTGAAAAGCTTTATGGAGATGAAGATTTCATTTTTCAGCATGACCTGGCACCTGCTCACAGTGCCAAAACCACTGGTAAATGGTTTACTGACCATGGTATTACTGTGCTCAATTGGCCTGCCAACTCTCCTGACCTGAACCCCATAGAGAATCTGTGGGATATTGGGAAGAGAAAGTTGACAGACGCAAGACCCAACACTCTGGATGAGCTTAAGGCTGCTACCGAAGCATCCTGGGCCTCCATAACACCTCAGCAGTGCCACAGGCTGATTGCCTCCATGCCACACCGCATTGAAGCAGTCATTTCTGCAAAAGGATTCCTGACCAAGTATTGAGTGCATAACTGAACAGAATTATTTGAAGGTTGACTTTTTTTAAAGCGGATGGTTCACCCAAAAAAAATATTAAAAGCCAGCAGCAACAAATACTGCAGCTGCTGACTTTTAATATTAGGACACTTACCTGTCCTGGAGTCCAGCGGTGTCCGCAGCAGAGGACAAGCGATCGCTCGTCTCCCTGCTGCTCCCCCCTCCATCCACGGTGAGGGAACCAGGAAGTGAAGCGCTCCGGCTTCACTGCCCGGTTCCCTACGGCGCATGCGCGAGTCGCGCTGCGCCCGGCGATTGGCTCCCGCTGTGTGCTGGGAGCCGAGAGTTCCCAGCACACAACGGGAAAAGCCCGTCTTTTGCCCGAGACTGCGGGCCGGAAGTGGGTGCAGATACCTGTCTTTAGACAGGTATCTGCACCCCCCTCCCCCCTGAAAGGTGTCAAATGTGACGCCGGAGGGGGGGAGGGTTCCGATCAGCGGATCTTCACTTTAGGGTGGAGATCCGCTTTAAATTAAAAACACTTTTCTTTTATTGGTCGGATGAAATATGCTAATTTTTTGAGATAGGAATTTTGGGTTTTCATGAGCTGTATGCCAAAATCATCAATATTAAAACAATAAAAGGCTTGAACTACTTCAGTTGTGTAAATAAAATATATGAAAGTCTAATGTTTATCAGTACATTACAGAACATAAGGATCTTTATCACAATATGCTAATTTTTTGAGAACGACCTGTAGAGCTTTCTTTTGGTGGTATTTGATCACCTCTGTGGTTTTTATTTTTTGTAATTTAAAATAAAAACATTTTTTTTTACTTTTTTCTATAATACATATGCAAAAAAATATTTTAAAAAAACACATTTATTCATCAGTTTAGGCCGATATTGATTGATTTGCGCATCTATAAACTACAAACTATGGAATAGATTTAGGGACTTTTTTTAATTGTTTTTACTAGTAATGGCGGTAATCTGCTATTTTTAGCAGGACTGCGACATTGCGGCAGACAAATCTGACCCCAAATGACACTTTTTGGGGACCAGTGACTTTATTACATTGATCAGTGCTATAAAAATCATCAATATAAAAATGACACTGGTAAGGAAGGGGTTAACACTAGGGGGCAATCAAGGGGTTAAATGTGTTCCCTAGGTGTGTTATAACTGTAGGGGGGTTGGGCTCACTGGGACATGACAGAGATCACTGTACCCGATCACAGGGGACATGTAAGGCCGCGTACACACGATCAGACCGGTCCGATGCTTAAGGCCAGTTTCATCGGATTGATCGTGTGTAAGGCCCATCGGACCGTTGTCCATCGGACCAAAGTTTTAAAACTTGCTTTAAAAACTTGCTTGAAAGCATTGAACTTCGTTTTTTCAGCACGTCACTGTGTTCTACGTCACCGCGTTCTGACCCGAACGGATTTTGGACTGATGGTGTGTACGCACATTAGACCATCAGGCCACTTCAGCGGTGACTCGATGAAAACAGTCCGTCGGGTCATTCTCATTGGACCGGTCTAATCGTGTGTACAGGGCCTAAGAGATCTTGAGTTACCAGTCAGAACGGGGATCCGCTTGTTTTTCACTGGCAGATCCACATTCTGCCTCTGTACTAGGCAATCACGGGTCCGCCCGACCTGTGGGCACACTCCCACAGAGTGCAGCCGGAGCAAGAGCAAACGGGCAGCACGTGCCCGCAACTGCGCCTGCACAAGCCATCATACAGGTATGGCAATTTGCACAGGAGAGCCAACCTGCCCATGTATACCGATGTATAATTAAGTATATGAATATACTAATTAATAAATTAATGAAATAATTAAGTATATGAATATACTCTCAATCTGGGAAAAGTAAATGACAACACTATTATATGTACTGTATATATTGAGCTAAGAACCTATAAAAAAAAAAAAAAAACTACAAATTCTATGTTTCAATAGATCTTAAACAAATACTATGAAATAAAAATGCAGTACTGTATATCAATTCATCAATATTACACCTAATGAAAGATTTATGTGCATATACAATTCAAAAAACATCACGTGACTGAGTGTCAATTCACCTCATAATAGATATGTGAGAATAAATATCAATTCATCTCATAAGAAATTCATTTAAATATATTCATGTATATTTTTCAATATATTCATGTAAATATATTCAGTATATCTCATTAAAAAATCATGTTAAAAAATCTATTCATCACTGGTCTAAAAAGTATAAAAATGAAATTCAGCGCAGAAAGTATATTATACAAAGTGTCCTGTGTTCCAAAGTGCATCACTTAAAATGCATCCAAAAAATTTCCAAACATCAGATAATGTTCTATGCCTTCTATTATCCAAGCGATCTTCTATCTTCAACCACTGTGCACACCCTCTGTGGCCACCATTGTATTCGGTCTAACAACTCACCATAAAATAAGCTACCATCAGCCTCAGTCAATTTTAGTCTCATCTGACCATAACACCTTTTTCCATGTTGCCTCAGAATCTTCAAGGTGTGTTTAATCACTTCAGCCCCGGAGGATTTGGCTGCCCAATGACCGGGGTACTTTTTGCGATTTGGCACTGCATCTCTTTAACTGACAATTGCGCGGTCGTGCGACGTGGCTCCCAAACAAAATTGATATCCTTTTTTTTCCACAAATAATGCTTTCATTTGGTGGTATTTGATCACCTCTGCGGTTTTTATTTTTTTGCGCTATAAACAAAAATAGAGCTACTTTTTTCTATAATAAATATCCCCCAAAAATATATACAAAATTATTTTTTTTTCCTTAGTTTAGGTCGATACGTATTCTTCTACATATTTTTGTTAAAACAAATCACAATAAGCATTTATTGATTGGTTTGTGCAAAAGTTATAGGGCCAGATTCACAGAGCCATTGATAGACCGGAGTAATTTCAAATTACCCGTGTCTTATCATTAGTTTGAATCCTCAAACCATGATACGACGACTTCGGGCTTCGATCCGACAGGCTTACGTCTTCGTACGCCGTCGGATCTACGCTGCAATCTTTTTCCGCCCGCTGGGTGGAGTTCGTGTCGTTTTCCGCATCAGGGTTTGCAAATTAGCTTTTTCCGGCGATCCACGAAGTTACGATTGTCCGTCGCATTCTCTTACGGCATCTGTAGTCATCTTTTTGCTGCGTAAAGTTAGGGAAGCAAAAATCTGGTCTATAGTTAGACAGCCCATGTTAAGTATGGCCGTCGTTCCCGCGTCGAATTTCAATTTTTTTTTTGTTTTTGCATAAGTCGTCCGGGAATAGGAATGTACGTAACGACGTAATTTCGCGCAATGCACGGCGGGAAATTTCTGAACGGAGCATGCGCAGTTCGATCGCCGCGGGGACACGCCTAATTTAAATGCTTCACGCCCCCTAATCGCGTATTTCGATTCCACTGTGAGAAATACACTACGCCGCCATACCTTACGGGCCGAAATCTACCTGAATTCGTCTTAGAGCCAGGTAAAATACGGCGGCGTAGTGTATCTCTGATACTCTGCGCCAGGGCAATTGTACCTGAATCTGGCCCATAGCGTCTACAAAATAGGGGATAGTTTTATGGCAGTTTTATTAACCGCTTAACGCCCGCCGCATGTATATGTACGTCCACAGAATGGCACGTACAGGCAGATGGGCGTACATGTATGTCCCTGCCTTCTTGCGGGTCGGGGGTCCGATCGGGACCCCCCCCCCAGCTACATGCGGCGGGTGTCCTACCTTTGGGAGCGATCCGGGATGAGGGGACGGCTGTTCAATTCTGTCCACCCCCTCGTGATCGCTCCCAGCCAATCCGGCATCCCCCCGCCCTGCACTTCCTCTGCCTGTGTAATGTAAACACTGGCAGAGGAAGTGATGTCGGCTCTCCTCTCGGTGGTATTTTCAATCTGACGAGAGGAGAGAAGACATCAGAAGTAAGTCGCACCAACACTACACTGACACCAGTACACATAGGCACACTTAACCCCTTCCAATCACCCCCCCCCCCCAGCCCCCTGTCACAGTGTCACTGATTGCAGTGATCATATATTTACTGATCACTGCATTTAGTGTCAGTGTGACAGTTACTGTGACAGGCAGTTAGTGTTAGGTCCAGGGTAGCCCCGTACCCCCCCTAATAAAGGTTTAACCCCTTGATCACCGCCCTAGTTAACCCTTTCACCCCCTATTGCCAGTGTCACTAAGCGATCGGTTTCCTGATCGCTGTATTAGTGTCACTGTTGCCGCTAGGTAGCTATTTATTTATTTTTTTATATTGTGATTTTTTTTTTTTTACTAAAGACATGTGGCTGAATAAATTTTGGCCTAAATTTTGGACTAAAATTTTGTTTGTTCGATTTTTCTTATGACAAAAAGTAAAAAATATATATATTTTTTTTTAAATGTCGCTCTATTTTTGTTTATAGCGCAAAAAATAAAAATCGCAAAGGCAATCAAATACCATCAAAAGAAAGCTCTATTTGTGGGAAGAAAAGGATGCAAATTTTGTTTGGGAGCCACGTCGCACGACTGCGCAATTGTCTGTTAAAGCGACGCAGTGCTGAATTGTAAAAACGCCTTTGGGCATTTAGCAGCATATTGGTCTGGGGCTTAAGTGGTTATTATTTTTTTTTACTAGTAATGGCGGCGATTTGCGATTTTTATCGTAACTGCGACATTATGGCGGACACATCAGACTTTTGACCCTATTTTGGGACCATTGTCATTTATCCACTTAAGGAATGCCTCCTGCAGATATAAGTCAGCAGAATGGCACGGCTGGGCACAAGCACGTACCTGTACGTCCTCTTTAAGTGCCGCGCCCGCGACCCGGTCCAAAACTGCGTGACCGCGACCGGGATCGGTCCCCGGAGCTGAAGAACGGGGAGAGGTGTGTGTAAACACAGCTTCCCTGTTCTTCACTGTGGCGCTGTCATTGATCGTGTGTTCCCTGATATAGGGAAACACAATCAATAACTT
The DNA here is from genome assembly GCA_029574335.1 of Rana kukunoris. NCBI lineage: Eukaryota > Metazoa > Chordata > Amphibia > Anura > Ranidae > Rana > Rana kukunoris. The sequence goes on from CM056052.1 coordinate 59,128,908, forward strand.
CACATGTCCAGCCACACCCCCCTACAGTTAGAAACACAGATGAGGTCACACTTAACCCCTTCAGCGCCCCCTAGTGGTTAACTCCCAAACTGCAATTGTCATTTTTACAGTAAACAATGCATTTTAATAGCATTTTTTGCAAATCGCTGATCGCCGCCATTAGTAGTAAAAAAAATAATAATAAAATTAATAAAAATGCAATAAAACTATCCCCTATTTTGTAAACGCTATAAATTTTGCGCAAACCAATCGATAAACGCTTATTGCGATTTTTTTTACCAAAAATAGGTAGAAGAATACGTATCAGGCTAAACTGAGGAAACATTTTTTTTTATATATATTTTTTGGGGATTTTTATTATAGCAAAAAGTAAAAAATATTGTTTTTTTTTTTAAATTTCGCTATATTTTTGTTTATAGCGCAAAAAATAAAAACCGCAGAGGTGATCAAATACCACCAAAAGAAAGCTCTATATGTGGGAAAAAAAAAGGATGCCAATTTTGTTTGGGTGCCACGTCGCGCGACCACGCAATTGTCAGTTAAAGTGACACAGTGCCGAATCGCAAAAACTGGCCAGGTCCTTTACCCGCCTAAAGGTCCGGGTCTTAAGTGGTTATACAGCGATCAGTGCTATAAAAATGCACTCATTACTGTGTAAATGACACTGGCAGGGAAAGGGTTAACCACTAGGGAGCAAGGGAGGTGTTAAGTGTGTCCTAGGGAGTGATTCTAGCTGTAGGGGGGCTGGGCTACCACTGACATAACAGTGATCACTGCTCCCGATGACAGGGAGCAGACAATCAGTGTCCTGTTACTAGGTAGAACAGGGAGATGCCTTGTTTACATAGGCATCTCCCTGTTCTGCCTCTCCATGAAACGATCACGGGACACCAGCGGACATCGAGTCCACGGTACCTGTGGGCACGGTCACGGAGCTTGCACAGCTTGACACACTTTGGAACAGGGGTCACTATATAATATACTTTCTGTACTGAATTTCATCATTTATACTTTTTAGATTTTTTTAATGAGATATATTGAATTTACATGAATATATTGAAAAATATATATGAATATATTTCCATGAATTTCTTATGAGATGAATTGATATTTATTCACGCATTTCTATTATCAAGTGAATTGACACTCATTCACGTGGTGTTTTTTGAATTGTATATGCACATAAATCTTTCATAAGGTGTTATATTCTTATAATTAGGGTTAGTTTGGGAGAGGACAACTAGCGGTTGTCTAGGGGTTAGACCATGCTGACAGGTACCAGGTCCCTTTTACAAAAAAATAGAACACGCACTTAAAAAGATGGGCTGCCCTAGTGCAATAGACTTTTAATTAGCAGCTTGATGCGTGTTAACACATCATAAATTATGAATCAAGCCTTGGAGTGTACAGTTTATGTATACCATATACAGTATATAGGCACTACAATGACCAAGTTGTACACAGTCCTAGGGAGACTTGCCCTTTAATATTCAAAAGTGTAAATATATATTTCTTATCACTGTATGAGGAATTGTCCTACCTTAACTACTTAAGACCCGGACCAATATCCAGCTAAAGGACCAGAGGTGTTTTTACAATTTGGCACTGCGCTACTTTAACTGGCAATTGCGCGGTCATGCAATATTGTACCGAGACAAAATTTGCGTCCTTTTCTTCCCACAAATAGAGCTTTCTTTTGATGGTATCTGATTGCCTTTTTTTGCGATATAAACTGAAAAAGACCGAAAATTTTGAAAAAAAAAATGATATTTTCTAGTTTTTGTTATAAGAAAAATCGAATAAACAAAATTTTAGTCAAACATTTAGGCCAAAATGTATTCAACCACATGTCTTTAGTAAAAAAAAATCGCAATAAGCGTATATTTATTGGTTTTCGCAAAAGTTATGGCGTCTACAAACTAGGGTACATTTTCTGGAATTTACACAGCTTTTATTTTATGACTGCCTATCTCATTTCTTGAGGTGCTAAAATGGCAGGGCAGTGCAAACCCCCCCCCCCCCCAAATGACCCCATTTTGGAAAGTAGACACCCCAAGGAAACTGCTGAGAGGCATGTCGAGTCCATTGAATATTTTTTTTTTTTGTTCCAAGTGATTAAATAATGACAAAAAATAAATAAAAAAATATTATTTTACAAAAAGTTGTCACTAAATGATATATTGCTCACACATGCCATGGTTATATGTGGAATTGCACCCCAAAATACATTTTGCTGCTTCTCCTGAGTACGGGGATACCACATGTGTGGGACTTTTTGGGAGCCTAGCCGCGTACGGGACCCTGAAAACCAAGCACCGCATTTCTAAGGGCGCAAATTTTTGATTTCACTCCTCACTACCTATTACAGTTTCGAAGGCCATAAAATGCCAAAATAGCACAAAACACCCCCAAATGACCCCATTTTGGAAAGTAGACACCCCAAGCTATTTGCTGAGAGGCATGTCGAGTACATGGAATATTTTATATTTTGACACAAGTGGCGGGAATATGACAAACTGATTTTTTTTGCACAAAGTTGTCACTAAATGATATATTGCTCACACATGCCAGGGTTGTATGTGGAATTGCACCCCAAAATACATTCTGCTGCTTCTTTGAAGTACGGGGATACCACATGTGTGGGACTTTTTGGGAGCCTAGCCGCGTACGGGACCCCAAAAACCAAGCACCGCCTTCAAGATTTCTAAGGGCATACATTTTTGATTTCACTCCTCACTACCTATCACAGTTTTGAAGGCCATAAAATGCCAAGATGGCATACAACCCCCCCAAATGACCCCATTTTGGAAAGAAGACACCCCAAGCTATTTGCTGAGAGGCATGTTGAGCCCAATGAATATTTAATTTTATTGCCCCAAGTGATTGAATAATGACCAATAAAAATGTTGTCACTAAATGATATATTTCTCACACATGCCATGGGCATTTGTGTAATTGCACCCCAAAATATATTCTGCTGCTTCTCCTGAGTACGGGGATACCACATGTGTGGGACTTTTTGGGAGCCTAGCCGCGTACGGGACCCCGAAAACCAAGCACCGCCTTCAAGATTTGTGTGAGTGAAATCTAAATGTACACCCTTATGCCGCGTACACACGATCACTTTTTGTGATTAAAAAAAATGACATTTTTAAAAATGTCATTTAAAATGATCGTGTGTGGGCAAAATGTCATTTTATGTCTTCTAAAAAACGACAAAAAAAAATTTGAACATGCTTGAATTTTTTATGTCATTTAAAATGTAATTTTTTGTGTCATAAAAAATGATCAAGTGTGGGCAAAAATGACGTTTTAAACCCGCACATGCCCAGAAGCAAGTTAGGAGACGGGAGGTAAAACTACCATTCATAATGGAGTAAGCACATTCATCACGCTGTAACAGACAAAAAAGCAGGAATCGTCTTTTACTAACAAGTAACCACCTAAAAGCAGCCTCAAGGCAAATAGAACTTCCCCTTTAGAGTGCCATCGTTTTGTTCATCATTTTCCAAAAATGATGGTGTGTAGGCAACATCATTTTTAATGATGAAGTTGGAAAAATGTCGTTTTTTTTCATGAAGAAAAATTACATTTTTTTTCATCACAAAAAGTGATCGTGTGTACGGGGCATTAGAAATCTTGAAGGCGGTGCTTGGTTTTCGGGGTCCCAAAAAGGCTCCCAAAAAGTCCCACACATGTGGTATCCCCGTACTCAGGAGAAGCAGCAGAATGTATTTTGGGGTGTCCTGAAGGCCTCTTCACCAGTGTACATTCGCTTTGCCATTTTGGGCTCTAAATTTAGTGCTACACTGGTGATGATTCACAGGTAAAAAAAGCACTGTCAGCAAATGTAGAAAACGCTTAAAAAAAACTGTTAGCGATCGCAGGGATCAGGCCTGTCTCTGCGAACGCTGCAGTTATGTGTGTTGTGTTTTGGAAGTGACAGTGATCGATCGATACTGCACTTGGGTGGGTTGGGCTGGGCTGGGCGTAGGGGCAAAACGCAGGTACTACTAGGTATCTGGGCTGATTCTGCTAACAATGCGTTTTTGGGTACCTTAAACTGCTGAGTGCGCTAGTATAGATCTGATCAGATCAGGTATCGATCCGTTCAGATACTATACCACTAAGGGGGGTGTATGCTTTGTGTGGGTGTAAGCATTACTGGCACTAATCTAACGCTGCCTGGGGCGACGCAGACCCTGACTGACGCTAAAATGTAATTGATATCACCGCCGGGCGATCAGGGGGTTAAACCTTTATTGGGTTATATACCGCGGGTGCCCTGATGCTATAAACAGCAAACTAACTAACCAGCGTCAACCGTAACACTTATACGGTGATCACTGGTGAAAGGGTTAACTAGGGGGCAATCAGGGGGTTAAAACTTTTACTAGGTAATATATGGGGGTACCTGACGCTTTCTAAAAACCTTTCGGTGAACCTAAATAACTAACTGGCTAACCTGTGTCACCAGTGACACTTATACTGTGATCACTGGTGAAAGGGTTAACTCTAGAGGCAATCAGGGGTTAAAACCTTTATTACAAAATGTATGGGGGTACCTAACACTATAAAAACCTAGCAGCGAACCTCAAAAAAAACTAGCTACCTAGCGGCAACAGCGACACTAATACAGCGATCAGAAAACCGATCGCTTAAGTGACGCTGGCAATAGGGAGTGAAAGGGTTAACTAGGGCGGTGATCAAGGGGTTAAACCTGTATTAGATGGGGCTACCCTTGGACCTAAAGGGGCCTAAGACTAACTGCCCTGCAACTTTTAACTGTCACACTGACACTTAATACAGTAAATATATGATCACTGCAATCAGTGACACGGGGGGTGATCCGAGGGGGTTAAGTGTAGTGTTAGGTGCAACTCACGTGTGATGTCTTCTCTCCTCTCGCCGGAACGAAAAGACCGCCGAGAGGAGGATGACATCACTTCCTCTGCCTGTGTTTACATTACACAGGCAGACGGAGGGAAGAAGGCGGAAGCGGATTCGCTGGGAGCGATCGCGAGGGGGCGGATAGAAACGAACAGCCGCCCCCTCATCCCGGATCGCTCCCAGAGCCAGGGGAACTGCCGCATGTACCGGGGGGGGGGGGTTCCGATAGGACCCCCGACCCACGTCAAGGCAGGCACGTACAGGTACGTGATTGTGCCTGCCGTGCCATTCTGCCGACGTATATCTACATGCGGCGGTCCTTAAGCGGTTAATGACTTAAAAAGTATTTTACTGACAATGATTACATAGATTTTCTTTTCAGGTTGGTTTCAGTTAAAGAGTAATTTAGCCCCATTTGAGCACCAAAAATGCTATTTAATTAATTTATAATACTTAAAGAAAACTCACCCATGCTATATGTTGCAGATAAATCACTCTGAAAAACACCTCTCTAGCATTGCTGTCCGTGGCCATTTTCAGTAAGGGCAGATGACTAGTGCAGCATTTACTTCCTGTAATCCATCTGATCTTAGCTCAGGCATGCATGCAGGAGGGTGTCCTTAGCTGAGAAAACCCCTCCTCCCCTCCTGAAGACTTCTGGTATGTATAGCCTCACTTGCCTAGGCCTGTAAACCAAGTACAGTAAAACCTTGGATTGCGAGCATAATTTGTTCCAAAAACATGCTTGTAATCCAAAGAACTTGTAGATCAAAGAAAGTTTGAATTAGTAAGAAATAATTGAAACTCAAACGATTTGTTCCACAACCATTTATTCATAGGTCCTTCAGTTAACAGTCCATAAAAAAAGATTATAGTAATTGTATAACCATAAAATGTCCACCCACAAATGGTAGCCTCCCCAAGGGGATTAGAAGCAAAATCCAGCAGGAGCTACAGAGTATGAAAGAGAAGAGAGGCGCCTCCAAGTGTAGCATACTGCAGCTGCTGGCTTTTAATGCAGACTTACCTGTCCTGGTGTCCCTCGATGTCAGCAACGCAGCTGATGTTTCCCATCAGCTGTCGGGTGCTGCCGTCGCCATTGCGGGTAAGGGAGGTTCCGTTCCGTTCGACTTTACACTGGGAACCCTACTGCGCATGCGTGAGGCCCCTCTTCTCTCTCCTATTAGCCCGGCAGCTAGGGGAGGAGGAGGAGGAAGCCCCGTGGTGACATCACAGCCGCATCTTTGACAGGTATCCTGTCCCCTCTTCCCCCGCCGAAAGGTGCCAATTGTGGCACCGGAGGGGGGGAGGAACCCGATGAGCGGAAGTTCCACTTTAGGGTGGAGTTCCGCCTTAAATGTAACCATATTGCTACACATAGAGGCACCTCTCTTCACTTTTATACTCAGTTGTGACATGACGCTACTTGTATATCAAGACAAAATTTATTAACAACATTTGCTTGTCTTAAATTAAAAACCCTCTCAAACTAAGTTATTCTTAAACCAAGGTTTTACTGTAACTGAATAAATGTAAAACAAAAAGTATAAAAAACTTAATAAAGTAAATATGATACTTTCCTATCTTTTATATTTTTATATTTTTACTAGCAGCATAAGGATTAAGAATTAAGGCTAGGAGTCTAGGAAATAAGCATCGGGGCTAAATTACGCAAACAAGGTCAGTAATCTGAAATTGCATCATTGTGTTTTGCAGTATTCCATGTTGTTCTCATTAAGGTATAATAGTCATTTATTAGCTTTACAAGTCTGGCCAATGAAGGGGAGTATCCTAGCAAACAAGACTGCCTATATTTGAAAGATATTCAACAATTCCACAAATTCTTCCCTTTTTCTACATTTCTGAGGAGACATGGTGGTTACTCGGCATCCAAGAATGAATTCTACCCTGTGATGTAATGCACACTAGCAAGTGAAATTGGAACTTTCATATCACAGAAATGTCAACATTTTACCAAGAGAGCCTCACAATGCCCATTCTTTCCACCCAGCTGCTCTATTATGGAAGCTGTACTATAGGTTCTATGAATGAAACAGGATCTATAAAATGTAGGGGGTTGACCTATCAATCATCTACCCATCCTCTATTCATAGGTCCTGGGTCATTCACAGAAGTTGTAGTACAGTTTTTATGAATTGTGCAGATGGGTGGAAAGGATGGACATAGTAAGGTTGCCTTAATGAGAACCTGTAACAGCCCCTTAGTTCAATTATCCCCAACCCCACCAGAAGATTGCAGTGGTGGGGCAGGGATGGAGGAGATTTTAAACAAAAAGAAGAGGAATCAGAAGACTTGCAAGAAGAGGAATCAAAAGTGTGCAATTAATTTCCTTCCGAATTAGTTTTTTAACTAATTTAGACAAATTCGTTAATCCGGAAATTTCCGAATTTTCTGAATTTTTCAGAATATTCGGAAATTTGAAGATTCAGAAATTTCGAAAAATTGGAAATTCGGAAATCCAAAAATGAAAATCTAGAGATTCAAAAGAACGAAAATCCGAAAAAAAGAATGAAAATCCAAACATTTAAAAACCCGAAAATTCGAAAATCTTAAATAATAACTAACTAATAATAACTTGACTATTAAATTATGTATTGGAATTTCCTTTCAAATTTGGCTGTTAGTGAGCGTAACAAATACGAATTTTTCCAAAGTTACGAATTATCCGTAATAACAAATGCTGTATCTTAACAAATGGATAGTAACATATGATTATTTATTATTATTTTGTTCCGTTCCATTTGTTTAGATGCGGCATTCTTTATTTCGGATAATTAGTAACTTCAGATAAATTGTATTTGTTACGTTCACTAACAGCCAAATTTGAAAGGAAATTCCAATACCTATAATTTAATAGTTATTAGTGAGTTAGTTATTTCAAGTTTTCTGCTCATTGGGCTTTGATGGATCTCCTTCAGGGGGCTCTTCTTCAGGCTGGTGTGATGTTTGAGGGGCTTCTACTGTTTCCTTAACCACTTCCATACCAGGCACTTACGCACCTTCGCATTTGAATGACAATTGCGCGGTCATGCTACACTGCACCCAAACAAAATTGGCGTCCTTTTTTCCCCACAAATAGAGCTTTCTTTTGGTGGTATTTGATCACCTCTGCGATTTTTTTTTTTTGCGCAACAACTAAAAATAGAGCAAAGATTTTGAAAAAAAATAAAGTTTTTATTTTTTTCTGTAATTTTTTTTGTAAATGAGTATGTTTTCTCTTTCAATTATGGGCACTGATATGGTGGCACTGATGGGCACCGATGAGGTGGCACTGATGGGCACCGATGAGGTAGTTCTGATGGGCACCGATTAGGTAGCACTGATGGGCACTGATAGGCGGCGCTGGTATGGGGCACTGATGGGCACTCATGGGCGGCACTGATGGGCACTCATGGGCGGCACTGATGGGCACTCATGGGCGGCACTGATGGGCACTCATAGGCAGCACTGGGCACTCATAGGCGGCACAGGTGGGCACTGATAGGTGGGCACTGGGCATGGATTGGCACTGTGGGGTGGCACTGACAGACACTGGGGTGGCACTGATGATCACTGAGGGGTGGCACTGATGGATCAATGTTGCCAATCATTTTTTTTTACTGCCCCTTTTTTTTTCTTGCTGACTTTTTTTTTTTTGTCATTTTTTTATTTTTTTGTCTTTTTTTTTCCCCCTTTTTTTATGTTCCCTGGTGGTCTAGTGTGGGCACTCCCTGGTGGTCCGTGTGGCAATCCGAGGGGGGGCTGCGCTGATAAACAATCAGCGCGAACCCCCCTGTCAGGAGAGCCGCTGATCGGCTCTCCTGTACTCGCGTCTGTCAGACACGAGTGAGGAAGAGCCATCGGCGGCTCTTCCTGTTTACATCGTGATCAGTCGTGATTGGACACGGCTGATCACGTGGTAACGAGGCTCCGCCGGAGACTCGTTACCGAGATCGGAGGTGCAGGGTGTCAGACTGACACCCCGCATCACCGATCGCCGCGCTGCGCGCCCGCACGGGCGCGCGCGGCATGAAATCGTGCTAGACGTTTGAGAACGTCTAGTCACAATTTCATAACCACTTCCCGGCCGTAAATCGGCTATTGGCCGGGCGGGAAGTGGTTAACTGACATGTAGGCAGGTTCTCTCCTGTATTGTAGGTTTGGTAAACTCCTTGGATGCCCAAGTCAGGGGGAAGAGGTTAATGTTTCTTGCAGCTTCCTGATCTTGTTTGCTTTTTCTGGGGTCCAGTCACTTTACCATGAGTTATAAAAAGAGAAGAGGTTCAGATCTGCAGAAGAGAGAAAATGAGCACATGAGTGGAAACCTTGCAGGAGCTTTTATTGCCAATTTATTGGGACACCCACTCACCATGCACATCTACATTAGAGCTCTGCCAAACCTGCACTTTCCCAAAAATACTTTACCTTTGCAGATATGCTGGGGCAGCCACAACTCAGGATAGTTAGGTCTCAGTAAAAGTAATTTAACTACTCTGAGCCTGGTCTGAAGTTATTCAAGGGGTGCATGTTGGGTCTTGGTGTATTTGTAAGAACCTGGGTCTGTAGAAACACTATGGGTTATGAGTAACATCACTACAAAAGTTTAACTCTGAGGAAAAGGAGGTAGGTGCTATGGGTAACCGAAGGGAAGAGCAGCTACAGATACTAGTTGTTTGGTGCAGTACCTGGTTAGGTAACAGGTCCCCCAGTAGCTAGGAGGTCAGTGCTCTAAATTCCCTCCTAGCTGTCCGTCTCCTCTGGTCATTGGCAGCAGACTAGTGTTACAGAAATCTAAGGTCTGATCACTAGGTACATTGAAGGAAGAGTCAACTCAGGACACATATGAGACCTGCGCTATGTGTCCAGTGGGGTTTCATTCTGTTACTGGGAGTAATGGAGGTACACTGGACTGGTGGAGCTGGCAATGGCTTTGCATGTCCCTCCGAATGCAACAAATAGATGCAATTGCACAGTCTGCAAGTGGAGTTGCTCCAGAGCTTAGTAAATGAGGTAAAGCTTCACTTTGCAAAGAATACCTAATCACATGCAAGGAAAAAAAATTATATTTTTTGTTTGCACGTGATTTGATGATAGAAGTCAGCAGAGCTACCCCTCATTTACTATTCTCTGGAGCAACTCTGGAGCACACCGTGTATTTGCCTTTAGTAAGTCAATGCAATAGCAGACTGGGCTACTGCTCACCGTCGATCACCTGAGCAATTTTTACTTTTCAGCTATGGGCCTATTGATTAGGCAATGATTTTGTCAATACTTAAAGTAACCAACTAATACATACATTGATTTTTATTGGACAAAGAAGGCCATCTTTTATTGATATTGTCTGGCAAATAGTGTTATTAAAGAGTTGTGTATTCAATGTTCATTTAAAAAATATAGATTTTAGGAAGTAATAATAAATGCATAAAATATATGTTTAAAAAAACGGTAAACTATATAAAAAATGGTACTATAAAAATGTAAAGAAAAGAAAAAGTATAAAAATGAATATGGGGTTTCACATTTGTATAATTTTCTATGGAACAATGTCATATATACAGAGAAATAAAGTTATAAAAGGTCACAGAAACCTGTTGAAAATCAGACAATCATGGGGATTGCGCCAAAATATCAGCATAAGATGCGGAGAACTTGAATGCGAACCAGCAGGACCATATCTTCCGGGCTAAATCCGACTTGTTTCTTAATGTCAGCGTAGCATCCTCCATATAGTAAATATGATCCACCTCTCTCAGCCAATGGCGGAGAGTGGGGGTACTCGACTGCTTCCAAAACCTGGGGATAACCGCTTTGGCCGCATTAAGAAGATGGGGGGTAATCGACCGCGAATATGATCCTGCTGGTTCGTTAGTACAGTGAAACAACACTACCCACGGGTCCTCGAGAACCCTCGACCCTTGAATCTGCTCAATCCAGTACAATACTGAGGACCAAAAAGGTTTTATCAAAGGGCAGGACCACCAAATATGTGCATGTGAGCCACACCCCCTCCAGCAGCGGTCAGAGATTGAAGGAAACGTCTTGTGAAGTATTTCCGGCGTGTAATGCCAACGCATTAGCAATTTATAGTTAACCTCTGCCGTTCTGGAGGATATGGTGGAAACATGGGTTAAATGAAACAGCGACATCCTTTGTCACTCCAGTAGCTGACTTTGCAGGTCCCGCTCCCATTTTTCAAGGAACGAGTGTGAGGCAGTAGGAGGAAGGGCCAATAGGGCATGATAGAAATTCGACACAGGCCGTTCCGGAGGGAGGTTGCCCTAAAATAGTGATTCTACAGAAGTCAGTTCCGAGATCGATCGTAGTGGTTAAGGAAGGGACCGCAAAAATTGGGTGAGCTGGTGATGCTTCCATTGATGGAAGAAGGTGATTGGTGTTGACGTGAACAAGTCCGACAGTGGCGTGATCCCCCCTGCAGAGGACACATGGTGTAGCAGCAATGGGTCGTGGGGAGTCCTGGTACCCAGACTACGATCAATATTTCCTGGTGGAAAATAATTATCTCCCAAAATATACATTAATGGGGAATTGTAGGGCCAGTTTTGAGATTTACACAAAGAGTCCCATATTGCAAGCGATGATATAGACAGGGGGGACACATTCGGGGACATGGTGCGAAATTTGGGAGGTATCCACAGCATAGGAAACAGGTTCGCCCCAGACATATCATTTTCCAAGTGTACCCACAGTTTTGTATCAGCATGGTATTTCCAATCTGACAACCTCGTCAGAACAATGGCATATAAATACTTCCTAAAGTCTGGAAGTGCAATTCCGTATGGGATTCCGTATGGGATCATCTGGAACAGAAAGAGCAGTCTGGGCAAAATATTCATCTTCACAATGCCAATGCATCCTAGCCATGAGTGAGCCATCTGAGTCCACCTCTGGAGATCTGTTCTAATCGTGTTTAGTAAAGGGGTTATAATTCGCACGGAACAGGGCGTCTAACTTAGGGGTCAAGTTAATGCCTAAGTATTTTAAGGAGCGGGGTTGCCAATCAAACGGATATTTTAATTTCAGTTGAGAGACTTCCCGGCGAGGAATGGATATATTCAGAATTTCCGACTTGGGAAGGTTTATTTTAAAATTGGATATTGAGCCAAATTTGTGGAGGGCCGACATGAGAACGGGTAACGTAGTTTGGGGTTTTTGGACATAGAAAAGCATGTCATCCGCGTATGCCGCATATTTATGTTCCGTATTGCCTACTGTAATCCCGTGAATGTCAGGGGCCTCACGAACTGTAGCTAAGAAGGGCTCTAAGGAAAGGGCGAATAGTATAGGTGAGAGGGGACAGCCCTGCCTGGTCCCATTGTGCAGGAAAAAAGAGTCACTTAGGGTACCATTGATTCGCAGTTGAGCTGACGGGGTGTTATATAATGCCGAAATTCTAGACAGCATTTTTGGGCCCAGGCCCAAGTGCTCCAGGGTAGACATCAGGTACCCCCAGTCCACCCTATCAAACGCTTTCTCAGCATCTGTCAATAGAAGGAGGGTGGGCTGGGAGCACGACGCACATAGGCAATCAAAGACAGCGTCCACAGCGAGTTATCCCTCGCCTCCCTACCCGGGATAAACCCTGTCTGATCTTTTGACACCCATTGGGGTAGAAACGGTAATAAGCGCAATGCGATGACTTTAGCGTATAACTTGGCGTCTATATTCAGTAAGGAGATCGGCCTATAGTTACTACACAGGCTGGGGTCCCTATCCGGTTTGGGGATGACTGTGATATGGGCATGTAGAGTCTCCGGGCGGAAGGCCTCCCCCCCATATGGAATTAGCATACGAGGACAGAAAAGGAAGGAGCGTATCAGCAAACGTTCGATAGTAGGTCACGGTAAAGCCATCTGGCCCAGGTGCCTTACCCGTGGCCATAGATTTCAGGGCCAGTTTAAGCTCCGCAGAGGAGAGTTCCCCCTCCAGGGCTTCCAACGCACTAGTAGGCAACTTTGGCAGGCGGGCCTGTTCCAGGTATTCCCTTATGCGAGCTGGTCTATCCTCACCATCCAAAACGGGCCTACTCACGTTATAAAGTTTTTGATAGAACGTACGGAATTCCTTTGCAATTTCCCCAGTTTCATATATCAGTGTATCGAGGGGGGATTTAATTTTAGCTATATATGAGGCCGATTTCTTTTGTTTCAGGGACCTGGCCAACAGCCTGCTGGGTCTATTGCCCCATTCATAAAATTGCTGGGACACCAGACGCAGCCGTGCAGTGTTCTCTTTATGAAGTAGATCTCTTAACTCCTCTCTTTTCTGCGTCAAAGACTGAAATACCGTGGGGGAACTGGAAACCTTATGGTTCCGCTCCAACACTTCTATCTCAGACACTAGCTGAAGTTGTGAACGAACCTTCTCCCTTTTTTTCCTTGAACCTAGTTCCATGAGTTTACCGCGTATGTGCGCTTTGTGCGCTTCCCACAAGACCCATGGGGTTGAGACTGAGGGACCATTGTCACGGAAATAGCATGTGAGTGCTGCCTCCACCTCTTGCCTGTCTATTTCCTCTGTAATAAGGGAGTCATTTAGCTTCCAGTTGGTGGATTTTAAAGGTAAAGAGGGTATGCGCAGGGATATACTGATCGGGGAGTGATCAGAAATCGTGGACACTTCAATCTTGGAGTGAGTAAGCAGATTTAGAAAGTGGTGGTTTATAAGGAGGTAATCTATCCTGGAGTGGGAGTTATGTAGGTGCGAGAAGTGTGTATAGTCTTTTTCCTGTGGGTGCATAATGCGCCAAATATCTATCAGTTGCGCCTCATGCAGTCTCTTGCGGACGTACGTGAGGTGCCTATGCGGGACACAAGATCTACCCAACGAGGTGTCTAGGGAAGGTTCCAGTGGGACATTAAGATCGCCCGCCAGCAAAATACAACCCTGTGCAAACTCAGTCAGTTTGGCCAAAGTAGCTGACAGAAAGCTCACTTGGCCATGATTCGGAGCATAGACATTAGCAAGCGTACATTGTAGTTTACCCAGACTGCCCCTCAAAAAGAGGTATCTACTGTAGGGGTCCGCAAGGGAGTCCTCCAGAATGAAGGAGGATCCACTGCGGAATCCAATAGCCACGCCCTTTGCTTTTGGTACGTCAGAGAGGCTGTAAAACCACAGAGGATAGTGAGGGGCATAGAGCTTCACCCTGGACGTATGAGTCAAATGCGTCTCCTGCAGAAAGATAATGTCTCCCTGCATGCGTTTGAGTTCCCTGAAAAGCGAATGTCTCTTACCGGAAGCGTGAAGTCCTCTTACGTTAAGAGAAACTAGCTTAATTGTAGCCAAGGGGCCCGTAAGAGGAGAGCCATCAATATGTAACCCACTGTGCTGGTAGGAGGAGGGGGAAGGGGATAAGGCAAGATAACAGGAGGGAAAAGGAGGTTAGGGGGGGAGAGAAATAAAGAGAGAGTAGAACAAGACAACATAGGAACAAACACCATGCTGCACGCAAGATTTTGCAGTGCAATACACGGGACGAACCGGGACCCGACACACCACCAAGAGCCACCCCCGGAGGGGTAGCCCCGATGGAGAGCCAGCCCCCCGCCCGCCCCTCGTCAAAAAACAGGGTCGAGCCCCTAGGCGGGCCGCGCGCATCCATAGCCGACGCACGTAGACCGCAGGGCCCGACACCGGCACATGAACACTTGAAACAAAAAAAAACAGTCATAGCAGTACTAAACATGTTAACATACTGGAAATTGCCATATGGACCCTAGAGCACATAAAACCAATCAGTTCCCACTTTGATATACCACCCACCAAACTGAACTTAGGTTGATCGTGCGCAAACAGGAAGAAAAAAGTAATAAAAAAAAAGCAAAAATAAAGGAAAAGCGCACCACCAGTCTCACAACCTCGGAGAAGACATCCGTTCGGGAAAAACAATGCAGGGGGGATAGTATTAAGTTAGGCTGGTGTATACTTGCGTGACAAGGGCCAACGAGCAAACGGATACCCAGGCCAACCAGACAATCCACAAACTTAAGCCACCCTCTGCGTGGAAGCCGGGGTATTAGAGCGGCGTTTGCCGGTGACTTTCTGCCATGGGGCTTCAGGCATAGTAGGGGCCGAAGGGATCACGTCTTGCCAGCCGGGGAGTTCCGGGGGATCTATGTTCAGATCCATGCAAAAGACCTCCAGGTCCTCCGGAAAACGAAGCACCGCTGTCTTCCCGTCTCTGGAAGCGATCAACGCTGCAGGGAACCCCCACCTGTAGTTGATAGATGCCTCCCGGAGTTTCTCCGTCAGGGGTCTAAGGGCTCTCCTCCGCTCCAGGATTTCTCTAGCGAGGTCTGGGAAGAACGATAACAAGGCGCCATCAAAATCCAGCGTGGCGGCCTCCCTGGCCTTCCGCATGATGAGCTCTTTTTCCTCGTAATAGTGTACCCGCCAGATCACATCTTTTGGGACCTCAGAGGCCATATTACGGGGACGGAGGGCGCGGTGCACCCGGTCCAGTTTCAGGGGGTGATTCGCGTCGTTACCCAACAGCTTGTTAAAGATGCCACGGAACGAGGCCGCGAGGTCCCCATCTCCTGTCGCCTCCGGTAGTCCGCGCACGCGGATATTATTCCTCCGGTTCCGGTTCTCCTGGTTCTCAATTTTGTACATAGCCATCCTGTGGGCTATGGCCAGAGCTCGGGTGGAGGCCTGCAGATCTCTGATCGCTGTGGCGTGCCTATCTAGACGATGCTCCGTCTCCTCTATGCGCTCTAGGACCTGGCCGAGATCAGAGCGTACCCCAGACAGTTCTTTCTTAATGGCTTTCTCAAGGCTTAGGAGCATAGAAGCTAGGTCAGATTTGGTGGGGAGTCCGCTCACCAGCTCCGCAACTCCAGATCTTCTATCCGGGCTTCCCTCACCTTCCGATCCACCCGAGTACAGGGGAGACCGTCGGCTGGCTTCAGGCCTATTGCGGGAGGCGGAGCTACGAGCCGACCCACGCGGCGAGCGGCCTAGGCCATCTGTCTCCATGGGATCCTCAGGCTCAGCGGCGAGAAAACGCTTGATAGATCCCTCTGCTGTGGTCTTCCTGGCTTGACTCTTCCCCGACTTCCTGACCATGCTGGCCATTAGGTTATGACAATAGCTGGTTACCGAAAAAACGAATAATATGAGTGCCGGCGTCGGAGTTACACGAGACGCGTCCTCACAGTCTCATGTCCAGGCCACGCCCCTAGTAAAACCTGTCTTGACATAGACGGGAGAGGGTTGTTTTGTATAGTAAGTTTGGTTTCTATTGGTAACACGTACTTTTTCTCTAAGAAACATTTGATACTTCCAAAGGGCTCGTTTAGGTATAGCCCAGGCGCATACTGTTATCACAGAAGAAAGACAAGATGGAGAGACTGGAGGAGGCACTTAATATGGTGTCATGGCTGTAAGGAGGTGGACCATATCAGACTTACTCAACGCCTGTCAATTCTGTTGGTGAGGTGAGGCCCCGTACACACGGCAGAGAACCTCGACGGGCAGAACACATCGTTCCACCCGTCGAGGTTCTCTGCCGGCCGTCAGAATCTGCGACCCGCCCGTCGGGAATGGCAACCAGCCATTCATCCCGACGGGCCGTCGAGCAAATAGAGAACCTGTTCTCTATTTGCTCGACGGGTTTCCCGACGGGCGGGGCGAGCAGAGATCGTACACACGGCCGAGGTTCTCGCTGGAATGCAGCTCCCAGCGAGGTTCTCGCTGGTTTCTGGCGAGAACCTCGGCCGTGTATACGGGGCCTGAGAGTTCTGTGAGCCTGCTGAGGGATATCTCCATCTTCTTTCTCTAGGCATATTGCCAGCTTAGACATCACCCTGCTCCACACTTTGACTATTGTTACTTACCTTCCAGTTTTCAGACATTGGATTAGCACTCCATTGGACTATTTGCACTTTATACAATTTTGTGTAGTCCAAATTATTTGTGATGATTTATGCTGCTATATAGCTTATTGGACATTAAGCACTTTATTGGACACTTTGCACTTTATATTGGTATTTTGCACTATACTTCCACTTGGTGACCATCTAGCCTTTACAGATGGGTCATCTGTCAGTTTGCACTTTATATATATTCTTTGATGTGTGACGACATTTATATCATTGCACTACTGGTTTAACCCCCCTTTTTTGCGCAAATCCTTATACTCAATTTATCCTCATTTGTGTAATGTAAACACTTTTAGATTTTGCTGCATTAATATGTATTTTTATTTTTTGGAGCATCTGATTCACTTGTAGTAGCGTGAAGGCTACTATATATTATTCACGCTTCATTATAATATATCACGCCCACTTCCAGCCCACTTCCACCTACTTTGACTTAAGTTGGCTTACGTCTACAACTATACGCTACGCCGGCGCAACGTTGAGTGCATATTCTTTGTGAATAGCATAGGTGTAGAGTAAAATAGATACGCTACGCCCGCACAAAGTTGCGCCGCTCTACCTGAATCCGGGCCATATTCTTTAGTGCAACATGGGAAGAGGTACATACTGTTCAACCAGAGGAATAACCAACAACATAACCACATCAGTAGCTCCACATCATCCTCTTTATTATTTCACATAATCCAGTCCTCACCCGGCATTTAATCAGAGTAATCTGTCTGCCACTAAGTCTACCGGTGCTAATCCCGGCATGTCTAACCACATTGCACATAGTTTCTCAAACTTGTGTGAGCTACCCCTATGCTGGTATAGCGCCCCCACCCCTTATTTCATGGGGCGTTACACTAAAGTTAGTGGGGAATGGGAGAGTTAAGTTTGCTCCCATTCGCAAATTATTTCGATTGGTGCTGCTGCCGTTTTGGAACTGCCTTGTAGGTCAGTCTGCGTGCCAGGGGTGTGTTATCACAGTTGGCAATAGAGGGGTTCTAACAGACCCACCTTCCCCCAGCAGCCAATCAGAGGAGCGGTTCCCTTTCTGGGCATGCTGGCGGGGGGTATATCTGGGGTAGCCGCCATTAGTGTGGTCTGCTACGCGGGGCCCGAGTTCCAGGTGCGGCATCCACCTTCAGGGTGCGCACATCCATGGGCCCCGCCATCGAGGCCTGCCTGGCCGAGGTTGCTCATCAAGTGGAACTTCACTTGGATACAGAGAGAGGCCCCAGCGGCTTGCTGGGTCCCAGATCCTAAGCTGGGAGCTGTACGGTGGGGGATTGGCTCGGGATGTCCTAGAGACAGAGGTTGCCTGCGAGGCCTGGACGAACCACAGAGGATCCGGTCACCACATGACAGGTACACTTCGGCTGTCAATTGGTAACCCTAAAATTGGACTTACTGGGAGGATTCTAACCTTTTGACAACCTATGTAACTATGTAATAAGTTCTAACCTTTTGACAACCTAAAAATTTACCAGGCCTGTGGCAGAGGCCCTGTTTCCTTCCAGTGACTTTGTTTGAAAGTGGCCCTTTGGCTGCCAGGCTCAAGTTAATCGCCTGTCCGGGGGCAGTTTACCCACTCTGGTGAGAGTGGCGGCGTTTGAACTTGATGATGCTGAGAGCAGGCTTGCTCTCTCTCTTTGATATCCAAGGCCTGATACTGTAGTTCTCTCTTTGCTCAGCAACCTTTCTCTATTGTGTGCCATGTTGATGTCGGCCATGTTGGGCCCTGGAATAAAGCATTGAAAACTCAAGTTGATGTCTGGACACCTGCTCTTTATCCACCTTCACCAATATTATCACTAGACAAGAATCACTGGTAACTCAACAGGCCGGTCCCAAACTAATCAGCGGCTCCTTCGGGGGTGAGCGATACACTGGTACACCAATTTTTCCAATCCGCAATACCAAACCAATATTATCAATCCACTCCTTTATGGTCGGGGGGCTCTCAGACTTCCAATGCAGCATAATTCATTTCCTTGCCTGAAATAGAACTCTATGTACAGCCTCTCTGCAGTGTTCTTCCCACTTGCATTCTTCCAGTGCACCCAGGAGGCAAGCTCTTGGGTCCTGTGGAAGAGAGACTTTAAACACTGTGTTGACCGTAGCCACCACTCCTGCCCAATATGTGTGTAGTTTGGGACAACCCCACAGCATATGAATAAGATCCCCATGATCTCTTTTACATCTTGTACATGTGGAATCAGTTTGTAGATTCATCAAGTGGAGTCTGTGGGGGGTAAAATAGGTTTGCAGCAGGATTTACAGTTGGGTAAGCCTTTGGCATACATTCAGTGAGCACTTGCCCACTGCCTGAAAGATCTCCTCCCATTGTTCCCTGTCTAACTGTCCTACATTCTGCCTCCATATCTGTTTCATTACCTAATTCTGAACTCTAGGCAGATACAAAAGACACAAATTAATGCAGCTCTACAATCATTAATACATCATTATATGTATTTGAAATAGAAGTGTAAGTGCCTGAATTCATAAGTGTCTACCTCAAAGCCAAACCTTAAGCATTGAAAATACTTATTTCAATATCACAAAGCAGCAAAGGTCATGATTAACATATTACAATAAATTCCGAACAAGTTAAAAGCTTAGAAACAGTAATTCTCACCTTCATTATCTTCTGTGTTGCTGCAAAGCACAAAAATCATATCCAAGTGACGTGGGTATGATATTCCCATAGGTATCAAGAATGGAGTGTGTTTTTTGTAGGTCCTAGGCACTCCACTACTAAAACATCATAGCTTTTTTGATTGCATGTGGATCAACAATTGATTGACCATTGCCAGCATTTGAAGTCGCAGCCGGGCTTAGTTTAAACAACCTGGCTATGGTACCAATAAATCTTATGTAGGGTTTCCTTCAATGGAACGATCAAAAGAGCCAGCAACACAATAAACTGCAGACCCTTGTCTTCATTCAATTAATACAGTACAGGGGTACAAAATCCAGGAAAAAGTTGATGCGTTTCATCCATTTTTTTTTTTTGATGTCACAATGTAGAGTATAAGATTTCCTATCATCTGTGCCCAGTCTAGCCACACAGAGTTAATCCAGATCTGAGAAATCCTTTTTTTACTGTTCAGTGAAAATTAACAGCCTTCCAGAGGCGATTTAGTTTGCATGTGCCGCGCTATATAAGTTTTCATTCATTCAGATAAAAACCTGCCTAAATAAAAAGTCAGTTTTCTCTCTTCTTGCTTTGAGTGACAGGTTATTTACATATCTAGTTTGGACATATTTATCATATGTTATGTTATGTTTATCATAACATGAGGTATAAAAAGTGAGAAATCCACCCCTCCCCCACATAACAAATCCTGGTAATATACAATGAACTTTGGATCACCTCATGTTATGATAAACATGTCCAAGCTAGATTTGTAAATAACCTGTCACTGAAAGCAAAAACAGAGAAACGGACTTTATAATTTGGCAAGTTTTTATCTGGAATTCTGTTAATTTGCACTGAACATTAAAAAAGAGGATTACTCAGCGCTGGATTAACTCTGTGTGGCAAGACTGGGCACATATGATAGAAAATCTTATACTCTACATTGTGACATCACATGGGTTTACACATGGGTTTACATTCACTTTAACGATCCATTACAAACGTCCATGTACGCCCCAGTAGGGCGTACATGGACATCTTTCTGGCAAAGTAGGCCAACGCTGTAGCCATTGCACAGAGTAACAGCTCTCTCAGGCCTTATCTCTTTCAAGTGTTTTCCCAGTGACCATCACTCAAGTCCTGCTAAAACCTGCGGCTGACTCATGCTTCTTTGGGCCCTATACCCACTGTACCACCTCCAGAGGTCTAGTGCGCTAGGCCACAAGGAGGGACACTCTCAGCATCTCGGCCTCTGAAAGGTATGCGACAGCCTGACTCCTCCTGTTCTCACTTTAAGGGAAGTCTGGAACTTAGCTGCAAGGGAAGCCCTGTCTCCACTGGCCTCCAGCACCAGGTACGCGATACCTGTCTTCTGAAAAACTTGTATGCAAGTCAAGAAACAACAATTTAAACAGGACATGGAACAAATGACTGGTTCAAAATTGAGAAATGAGTGTGGCAAGGATGTATATTGTCACTCTACTTATTTAACTTATTATTTAAGTACATCATGCGAAATGCCAGGATCAACAAATCACAACCAGGAATTAAGATTGCAGGGAGAAATATCCACAACCTGAGATATGCAGATGATACCACACTATTGACAGAAAGTAAAGAAAAACTAAAGAGTCTCTTAATAAAGGTGAAAGAGGAGCAGCTCGTTTTGCACAGAGTGGCCCCAAATGGCGTTTTCTGGGGTTCCACGGCGGCTCTCTCGGCTCCTCCCCACTTCAGATAACCCCCTCTGGGAAGCGCTCTCCCAAGGGTGTTACAGGACTCGGCCCCGTCCCCCCCAGTGCCTGCATCATTGGATTTGATTGACAGCAGAGCGAGCCCATGTCTGCTGTGTAGCATGTGTACTTCCAAAAAAAAAAAACAACAAACTAATAATAAGTCAACTTTAGTCTCATAAAATTAACTTTGGGATTTTGTACTTTGGCTGAAGCACAATGTCATGACCTTGTACAAACATGCAACCGAGATCTACATCTGTCAGTTAGTATCAGACAATGCATCCATAAATGGAATAAATTGTAGACTTCTCTGCATCAACCTGTCATGATGAATTGGTAACTGATCAATTTTTCTCTTTCAAGATAGCGGGAGATAATTGATTCAAGTTTAATTAGTCTGAAAACATCAAGGCTTGTCAATGCGTCAGCTGGAATAAGATAAACTGAACTGTATGTGTGAACTATTGATCTTGGATTCACTAAGTTCATTGTCCACCCTGAAAAAGTGCTTGCAGACGAAGGCCAGGAGAACATTAACATATCTAGATATGCTGTCAAAGTATTTTTACAGTGTAAAATTTATGAAAATAAAATACGATCATTTTCCCAAGTGCTCTCCTTTCATTGCTCATGAACACCAAGATACAATTCATTGTAGGCTTACAGCTAAAGCTGGACCTAAAGTAAAAGGGCTGGATGAAGAAGGGTTTAGGAGACTCTCTGTATCTCTGGTAGCATGGTACCCATTTTCTCTTTCTCTACGGGTTTTATTTGATAGCACATACAGTGCCGCATTCATCAAGCTATAGTATATGATATTATATGATACTGCAGGAGGGTAACAGGTGATGTTAATATATAACATTGCTTCTATCAAAGTGGAAATGTCTCATGTACCATTAAATTTGAACCCAAAGTGAATGTAAAATCACAAATGAAAGCAGATCTTCATTTACAAATAAATTATATGTTTATTTTTAAAATAAAAGCAGTGTAGAAACCTGAAATTTCTGGGTATTACAGAGCATTGTAAAACAGAGCTCAGACCAATGCCGCGTACACACGATCACTTTTTGTGATAAAAAAACAAACAACGTTTTAAAAAACGTCATTTAAAATGATTGTGTGTGGGCAAAACATTGTTTTATGTCTTCAAAAAAACGACCAAAAAAAAATTCGAACATGCTTGAATTTTTTGTGTCGTTTTTAAAAAAAAATTGTGTCATAAAAAGTGGTGTGTGGGCAAAACGACGTTAAAAACGACGTTTTTAAACCTGCGCATGCTCAGAAGCAAGTTATGAGACGGAGCTTCAATGGAACAGAGTGCCGTTGAACGTGGTGTACGTCACCACGCTTTGCTAGTGCATTTTGGAAAAACGATGGTGTGTATGCAACGTCGTTTTGAAAAATGAAGTTTGAAAAATGTCGTTTTGTTTCGTCACATAAAACGTCGTTTTTTTTCATCACAAAAAGTGATCGTGTGTACGCTGCATAACAGACAAAGAAGCAACATAATACAGTACTCGTGAGCTGCCAAGCTGATAGGAGGGAGCAGGGTGACAGAGACATGAGCGTGCTGCTCTTTTCGCCATCCATGTCATATATCTTGCTAGGGAGACTGAGATCACCGCGGTCCACTGCTCCATTACAATGCTCCAATAGAGTGACACAGTAATGGAGTTACTGGAACTTTGAAAGCTCTGTCATCAAGGGTTTGAAGCGACAAGGAGTCGCAGTTCACCTACGCAAAACACAGTCAAGACAAGATCCAAAGTCAGCAACAGACAGGCAAGCAGAGACAGAGACAGGAACGGGTTGGGATAGTATCTTGCAAACAGCAATGTACCAGTGTGTTAAGCAGGTATCGTAGTTGATAAAAACATGCCAGAGTCAGTATAGGAACAGATGAGTAGAGAAGCAAAAGTTTCAGATGGGTCAAAGAACAAATCAGGTTGGCAACCAGAATAAACAGTCAGGATACTGGGATCTCAGGTTACTGGAGTATTGCTAAAGCTTTCTGAAACATTATACATTTACTATACATTTACTACACTAGGATCACAGATTATCCTAGTTTTAAAACTATGGTGTGCAAAATGTTATTGAATTTGGATAATATAGATCAGGGATCTCCAAACTTTCGATACAAAGAGACAGTTTACTGCCATTCAAACTTTAGAGGGGCCAGACTGTGGTCAGTGGGAGTAAAAAATGCCCTGGGATCGGTGGAATTAAATAATGCCATAGGTTTGGTGATCAGTTGGAGTAAAAAATGTCATCATTGGTGTGTGTGAGAAATAGTGCCCCATCATTGGTGTCAGTGGGAGAATTGGTTCACCATTGTTGGTGTCAGTGGGAGGAATAGTGCGCTGTCTATGGTGCCAATGGAAGGTATAATGGCTTGTATCTGTACTCTGGCCTGTGAGACGCAATTTGGAGACCTCTGTAGTAGATGATATACAGTTGTATTCATAATAATAGCAGTGTGTTTAAAAAAAAGTGGGTAAAACTCAGGGCAGCCATCAGAAATTTTGGGGCCCCTTACACAGCTTTAGTTCTGGGCCCCCCGGGGCCCCACCCCCAACATTCCTCAGGGTCCGCCCACTGGACTTTCCACCAAATCCACCCACTGGCCATCCCACGAGTCCTTCTGTGCACCCACGTGGGTGGGGAAGCGTTGTGGAGACTGGAGGGATATATGGTGCTGGGTGTGGGTAGGGATGCGTTGTGGATACTGGAGGGACGGATGGTGCTGGGCGTGGGTGGCGATGCGTTGTGGGGACTGGAGGGATGGATGGTGCAGGGCGTGAGTGGTGATGCGTTGTGGAGACTGGAGGGATGGATGGTGCAGGGCGTGGGTGGTGATGCATTGTGGAGACTGGAGGCATGGATAGTGCTGGGTGTGGGTGGTGATGCATTGTGGAGACTGAGGAGATGGAGTAGATGCTGAGTGGGGATGAAGATGATTGAGTTGCATTGTGAGAATGACTGTGGGTGGGGATGAGAGTTACATAGTGAAGAGGCGGGCAGCAGGCTCTCCAAAATGTAATTTTTATTTTTATAATGCAACTCAATTATACCAGCTTGTCAGCCTCAGGGTGTCCCATCCTAGAAGAAGGAGATACATAAAGTCCTAAACAGACAAATAAAACTAAAATCTACAGGCAGCACAGGGGGCCCAGTCAGCAGAACACATAACATTTTTGCAACCCTCCATGCTGCACTTTGGGATCTGTTACTGCTGTCTGTGTCCATGTGCACTGTCGATGAGCTGGCCACTCCCCCTGTCCCTGTCCTGGCCAATCACAGTTCATGCAAACCCTGCAGCAGCCATCAGGCTCCGCCTCTGCAGTGTATGGATGAGGAGTGAGCGCTGGCCATGATCATCTGCTGCTGGGGATGTTACCTCTGCCAGACTGAAAAACTGTGTCGGCTGGAGCTCGAGTAGCAAACTCGTCAAGTAACATTACTGTGTCCACAACACTCAACACTTAACTACAGCCACTCAAGAGGTGGGGTGGGGGGGGGGGGTGCTGGCGAAAGTGAAAGTGTCATATTATCTCTGCAGCGGCACGATAATCTGATTATCGGCGGAGCGGGTGCAAGGTTCATTACATGTTGTACTGTGGGGGGAGTGGGCCCTGACTGGCCCGTCACCTTGTGGACATTCGGGCCCCTTACATGTGTAATGCCTGTACCCCCTGTGGTGGTGGGACTCTGTGCGGCCTTAAAGATTGCTGGTTTATGCCATATTTTGGAGAGAACTAATTGCACAGCTGTGTGTTCAGCTATTTAGTTCTGACCTGACTATGGCTCAGAGCCCCACCCAACAGACAGGAAGTCTGTTCCTGGGAGTCAGGTGGACTCCCATTCCTCTGAGAGGAGTCAGAGGCTGCATGTCTGCAGGAGGCAGATGTCATTGGTGATAGAGCAGCAAGGAGCTGATCAGGAGTAAACTAGGAGAGAGCTTAACTCTAGGAAACTCTGTTTGTTCTGAGGAGCAGACCTTAGGCCTAGACTAAGGCTTGAAACAGCCGGATGGCAAGAATGAAAGCCAGGAGGCTAAACTATTGAGTATGGAAGATACAGTAATGTGAGGGCTACTGATGTATTTGTGAACTTTTGTGCTTTTAAATAAAAGTGGGCTACCAGGCCCTTAAAAATTCAGTTCTGGACTGGCGTACTCACTAAAAACACACCTACCGCTGGAGTCTAATCACCCCAATCTTACACCCCCTAATGGCTGCCCTGGTAAAGCTCAAAATCCTTCTAATGGCCCATACACACGATCGGAAATTCCGACATCAAAACCGTGGATTTTTTTCCGACGGATTGTTCGCTCAAACTTGCATACACACGGTCACACAAATGTTGGAAATTCCAAATGTCAAGAACACGGTCACGTACAACACTACGACGAGCCGAGAAAAATGAAGTTCAATGATTCCGAGCATGCATCAAATTGATTCCAAGCATGCGTAGGATTTTTGAGCGTCAGAATTGGCTACAGACGATCGGAATTTCCGACAAGAACTTTTGTTGTCGGAAAAATTGAGAACCAGCTATCAAACATTTGTTGTCGGAAATTCTGACAGCAAATGTCCGATGGAGCATACACACGGTTGGATTTTCCGATAATAAGCTCACATCGAACATTTGTCGTCGGAAATTCTGACCGTGTGTACGCGGCATAATAGTTTAGTTTAGTTTAGTTTATTTCCATACATACAAATGCATTGGGAACACTGCACAGTCTATTCCAAATCAAATATGTTATTACTTTACAGAAAATAAGAAAAAGGAATATTAGGTTTTTGAAAAAAATAGCAGTATTTGTATTTTATCTTTACAAATAGAGTTGAGCGGACACCTGGATGTTCTGGTTCGACGGGTTCGGCCGAACTTCGAAAAAAAGTCCGGATTCGGGACCCGAACTTGACCCCGAACCCGAACCCAATTGAAGTCAATGGGGACCAGAACGTTTGAGTACTAAAATGTCTCTAAAAAAGTAATGGAAAGGGCTAGAGGGCTGCAAATGGCAGCAAAATGTTGGTAAGTACTATGCAAACAAATGTGGATAGGGAAATAACTTAAAATAACATCAAATTCAAAAAAATAAAAATTAAATAATCTTTACCTCGGAGGACAAGGTCCATATGGAGTAGGAGGTTGAGGTGGCGGTAGATGTGGCGGTGTAGGTGGAAGCGGTCGGTGGAGTAGGACGAGGTAGCCAACACAGTACTATCGCCTGTACTGCTCCTGGCCTCAACATTCATAGAGCCGGATTAGGCCGACCAAACACCGCTGCAGGCTCTTTCGCCTACTCGCACCTGAGGAAGGTGTTTCACTTGTGCGTGTAGCTGGCACAGATCGACCACGTCCTCTCCCTGCAACAGGAGCTCCACCAGCAGCCCCACAACCGGGGCCATGTCCCTTATTTGAAGTTCTTCTCATATTTCTCAAATTTAGGATCTTGCCCTAAATGGGTGTTTTTTGAATAGCACAATATTAGAACAGTATCTAAAGGGTGTATCTCACACCTACAGATATACAGGAAACGCACCCAAAAAAATTATTTGCCCTAAATAAAAAAAAATTGAATAGCACATTAGAAGAACACTATCTAAAGTGTGTATCTCACACATACAGATATGCAGGAAATGCACAGAAAAAAAAAATTATTTGCCCTAAATGTGTGTTTTTTGAATAGCACAATAGAAGAACAGTATCTAAAGTGTTTATCCTCACACGTACAGATATGGAGGAAACACTGAAAAATATATTTTTTGGCCCTAAATGGGTGTTTTTTGAATAGCACAATAGTAGAACAGTATCTAAAGTGTTTATCTCACATGCACAGATATGGAGGAAACACTGCAAAATATATATTTTTTACCCTAAATAGATGTTTTTTGAATAGCACAATAGAAGAGCAGTATCTAAAGGGTGTATCTCACATGTACAGATATGGTGGAAACACTGCAAAAAAAAAAAAATTGGGCCCTAAATGGATGTTTTTTGAATAGTACAATAGAAGAAAGGTATCTAAAGGGTGTATCTCACAGTAACATATGCGGTGCTGGTGTAATTTGATTTCTGAAGCAGGACTGACTCCTATCTATTTCTCTCCCTAAAACCAACACCGGGAACCGTTCCCTAAAGTATCTAAAGCAGAGCGACTTGCTGTGCTATGTAGATAGCTGAGTAATTTGATTTCTGAAGCAGGACTGACTGACTCCTATCTAATTCTCTCCCTAAAAACAACAGCAGCAACCTTTCCCTAAAGTATCTAAAGCAGAGTGACTTGCTGTTCTATGTAGATCGCTGAGTAATTTGATTTCTGAAGCAGGACTGACTGACTCCTATCTAATTCTCTCCCTAAAAACAACAGCAGCAACCTTTCCCTAAAGTATCTAAAGTAGAGTGACTTGCTGTTATATGTAGATCGCTGAGTAATTTGATTTCTGAAGCAGGACCGAGTCTGACTCCTATATAATTCTCTCCCTCAGAGCAGCAGCAGCGCCAGCCTTTCCCTACCCTATCTAAAGCAGAGAGATGTGCTGTGCTATG
The DNA here is from genome assembly GCA_029574335.1 of Rana kukunoris. Classification (NCBI taxonomy): domain Eukaryota; kingdom Metazoa; phylum Chordata; class Amphibia; order Anura; family Ranidae; genus Rana; species Rana kukunoris. The sequence goes on from CM056052.1 coordinate 59,156,630, forward strand.
TGCCTCTAGCTTATATAGAGGCTGGGTCAGATGCTGCACTGGCCAATCACAGCCATGCCATTAGTTGGCATGGGTGTGATGGCTTCTAGGTCACACAAGTTAAACGAATGTTGATTGGCTGCCCTGCAGCGCGCCATTACATTGCCCAACATCTAACTCAAACCGGAACTTACAGTAAATTGTTCGGGTTCGGGTTCGGGTCCGGGTACCAAAAATCCAAAAGTCCGGTACAAACTCGAACTTTACAGTTCGGTTTCGCTCAACCCTATTTACAAACTTTAAACATCTTCTGTATAAACGGAAACATGCTTGAAGATTTCGCTTTCCTGTGAATCATTGAACTAATATTTAGTTGTTTAACTATGGTTTCTGAGAACTGCTTCACATCTGTGTTGCCAACTTCTGGCACCTGTAAAGAGGTATTCCAGCACAGGATGATTGCACTACATTCCACAATTCCTCTGCATTTCTTGGTTTTACCTCAAAAAAGCACAATGTCACCCCACAAGTTTTCTATTGGATTAAGGTCTGGGCATTGGGCTGGCCACTCCATATTGTTACTCTTGTTGGTGTGGAACAGGGATCCTCAGACTTTTTAAACAGGGGACCAGTTCACAGTCCCTTAGACTGTTGGGGGACCGGACTATATTTTTAAAAAAATATAAACAAATTCCTATGCACACAACGTAGTTGTCGTGCAAAAAAACAGGTAAAAAACAATACAATATTTAAAATAAAGAACAATTTTAATCAACATAAAACAAATGTAGTATTTCACAGAATCATCTCATCACAGACTCCCCCCAACACACAGCCCCTATCACAGATCCCCCATTGCAGTCTCCTCCAACACAGAACCCTCCATAACACACTCCCCCAACACAGAACCTTCCATAACAGACTCCCCCAACACAGAGCCCTCCATCACAGATCCCCCAATATAGATCTCCCATCACAGATCCCCCACAGATCCCCCTCATCACAGATCCCCCTCATCACAGATCCCCCTCATCACAGACCCCATAACAAATCCTCCATCACAGAGCCCCCATCACAGATCCCCCATCACAGACTCCCCTATCACAGGTGCCCATTACAGACTCTCCCAATGCAGAGCCCTCCATAACAGATCCACCCCATCATAGATCCCCCCATCACAGACCCACTCCATCACAGACTTCCCCATCACAGATCCTCCATTACAGACTCCCCCAACACAGAGTCGAGTCCCAAATAACAGATTAACTCATCACAGACATCCCCAACACAGATTCCCAAAAACAGATCCCCATCACAGATCCCCCAACACAGAGCTCCCCATCACAGGCTCCCCCAACAGAGCCCCCCATCACAGACTCCCCCAACACAGAGCCCTCCTTAACAGATCCCCATCACAGAGCCCCCCTTCACAGACTTCCCCAACACAGAGCCCCCATCACAGATCCCCCCAATTACAGACTCCCTCAGCACAGAGCCCTCCATAACAGATCCCCCATATCACAGATCCCCCATTACAAGACCCTCCAGCGGTATAACATTGCCTCTTCTATAACATTGCAGCACCCTCCCTCCTCTCTTCTACCTTAATCACACAAGATGCGAAGCATGGCTGGTCCAGACAAAGGGTGGGACTTTGCAAGTGAAAGGCAGATGATTGATTGCTGGGACTGCCATGCTGCCTAATAACCAATCACCCGCTTCTTAACTCAAAAGGTCCCACCCTTTGTCCGAACCTGTCATGTTTCTTGTCTTGTATAATTAAGGTAGCATAGGGGAGGGGGAGTGCTGCGATCTTAAAGGGGCAGTCCGCGGGCCAGGTAAATCACCTTGATCAACTTGACCCACGGGCCATAGTTTGAGGACCCCTGGTGTGGAACCAAGATGCTACTGGCTTACTGGTGTGTTTGGGGTCATTGTCTTGTTGAAGCATCCATTTCAAGGGCATTTCCTCTTCGGTATAAGGCAACATGACCTCTTCAAATATTTTGATGTATTCAAACTGATTCATGATCTTTGGCATGCGATAAATAGGCCCAACACCATCATGAGAAATACCCCCATATCATGATGCTTGCGCCACTATGCTTCACTGTCTTCACAGTGTACTGGGGCTTGAATGCAGTGTTTGGCGTTTGTCTGACAAACTGTCTGCAGGCCCTAGATCAAAAAAAAAACAATCCTGCTTTCATCAGTCCACAAAATGTTGCCTCGTTTCTCTTTAGGCCAGTCAATGTGTTCTTTGGCAAATTGCCAAATCTTCATCACATGTCTTTTTTCAACAATGGGACATTTCGGGAGCTTCTTGCCGATAGCTTGGCTTCACATAGGCCTCTTCTAATTGTTACAGTACTCACAGGTATATAACCAAACTGGTGTGGCGCGACTCTCACCAAAAATTAATAAATAATTCGATTTACACTTAATCAAAATCACAAGTGCTAAATACCAACAACCTTGGATATATAAATAAACTAAATGTCACTCCATTAGTGTTTTAAATAAATAGAAATAAAAATAAAAACGTATCAAATTTCTGAAAAAATATTTCAAATAACAAATTGATGTACAAGTATGTACAATAGCGATATTACGGTCCAACAAGTGTCCAAATAATGAATTATTTCCCAATATGAAAAACAGACATCGATCAATGAAGACAATCCAGCTTCCAAAAAATCACAACTGTGTCCAGACTGAAATTAGTGACTCCACCCCTCGTGTAGTATGGCCTCTCACCTCACTGTCATGACCCCTGTATTACCAGTAGGTCCCAACATGAGATAGAGATAACAGCTGCCACTTCTGAATCCTCACTGCTTCCTATCCAGATGGATGGGTCTTGGGTATGGGCAATATGCATTAAGGGATAAAAAGAGCACACACACCCTAGTGTTCACACTGCACAATTTAATGCACAGATGTATATTGAAATCGCCCCTGAAGTCACCAAAAGTAGTGCAGGAACTACTTTTGGGAATTGGTGCTGCACCGCAAAGTTGGCGCTACACCAATTCGGATGGTGCCATTGCCAGCAATAACCAACGATTTGACATGCGATTTGACATTTCAATGTAAACATGTAAAAGAGAAGGTAATGCACTTACAATTGAAGCACTATGGGCAGTGCTAGCCATATATCATTTGTGTATAACAATCGCTGGCACACAGCCTAGTGCAGAGATGGTCGCAGGATGATGTCAAGTACGGAACTCCACCTCCTATACGCATTGCGTTCTATAGTCAGGACTTCCTCAGTAGGGCACTACTCACAGGGCAGTACTCATAGGTAACTTTAAACCTTTGATCACCTTGGAACTGATCATTGGTTGAGTCTTTACTATTTTGGCTATTCTTCGATCTATTCGAATGGTAGTTTTCTGTTTTTTTCTATGTCTTTCTTGATTTGGTTGCCATTTTAACCACTTCAGTACAAATACAGGGCTTTTATACCACTTCCATAATGGGCCTATTCTGGCACTTCTCTCCTACATGTACAAATCATCATTCTTTTGCAAGAAAATTACTCAGAACCCCCAAACAATATATATGTTTTTTTTTTTAGCTGGCCAGGCCCCTGATGGCACGGGAGAGCCCGGAGAAGCACCTGATGGCGGCGGGAGGGGGGCGATGTCCCCTCCTGCCGCCTATCAGAACAATCAAGTGATGGAACTGCCGCTATGATCATTCTTATCGTGCACAGAATCGCCGGGAGAAGAGAAGGATATCTGAATGATGCCTCTTGCTGCAGGCATCATTCAGATATCCCCCCACAAAGCCCAGAATGTAATATGACGTCCACCCAGGATGGTAGATCCCATCTGTGGACATCATATGACTATGACTGGGTATTGAAGTGGTTAAAGCATTTGAGATAATTTTAGCTGCACAGCCTATCAGTTCTTCACTTCTTTATATGTTTTCCTCTCTCCAATCAACTTTTTAATCAAAGTATGCTTTTCTTCTGAACAATGACTGGAAGGACCCATTGTACTCAGATTTTCGGAGAGAAATACACTATACCCAGCATGTACAACATTTGCTGCTTTCCTAAATAAGGGCCACTTGTGTGACACCTGTTTTTTTACAGACTGAATGACCTCAATAATTTATTTTGAACACACCCCTTTTAATTTATGATTCAATTACACAGAATTAGCAGCATGCATATCATGACTGTTGGGTCTGTTGGTTTTCTCTACTACACCTATTAGTTAAATTTTTGCCATGTAGAAATATAATGTATAACAAAAACAGCGATGGATCTGGTTAGTGATGTTGGACTGCTATTATTTTGAACACAACTGTATATCACAGTCTTTTACCATAAGCCACACAAATAATATTAATGTCACACCTATCTGTAAATCACGTATACATTGGTAATATTTAGAGAAGTATCTGGCAATGGGGAACCCTTCGTTCTTTGTGGGGACCCCTAACAGTAAAATTATTTTTGTAGCGTTCCTTCTCTTAGTGCTGTGGGGAGTTCTGATCAGCCAACTTAGGTGCTCTTGATCAAGGTCATCTGCTGATCTGAACTGTAGTGGGGACATTTAATGGCAACTCCAATCACAGGTAGTGTCTCCGGCTTCACTGTGTTGCCAACTTTGTGGCGTCTCGCAGCAGTGACACCTATTTCGAAATCAGGAGATAGGGTCTTCTTCAGTTCCTCCTACTAAACATTTCTCACCTGTCAGCTAACCTCTAGTCTCTTCCCCCCAGCAATGGCGTGAACTAAATGGGTGGCTGCGAAGAGGCTAAGTGGGTGGCCGTGGGCTCCAGGAACAGCCCAGCCGGAGCGGCCGCAAAAAGGTTGGGAGAGCAGTGCGGGCTTCAGGAACAACCCAGGATTCGGTGACCCCTGTCAAATCGTCATTTGACCCCCAGGTTAAGAACCACTGGTCTACTCTATAAATAAGTGGTAGGATTGTAGCAGTAAAGTTAAATATTTGACTTGCAACTCATGACCTGAGCAGAAGTTTTGAAACTAAAAATCAAAGACTAAATGACCTTGCTTTTGTAGGGCTATCAAGTTTAAATGTCACCCCTGGGTAGCCAGAGGTGTAAAGTAGTGTTGCTCACGAATATTCGCATTGCGAATATTCGCTACGAATATTGCATATTCGAGTATTCGCGCATAACTCGAATATCGCAGCGAATATTCGCTATTTTGAATATTCGTATTTTTTCAAATTTCGCAATCAATTTCGCAATCAATTTCGCATTCGCACTAGCGAAATTTCGCAATTTTTTTTTCTATAAAATATAGCGAATATTCGTAAATATCGAATATTCGTGATATTTTATCCAAAAAAAAAATAGCGAAATTTCGCAATCATTTTCTCTTTCGCATATGCGAAATTTCGCTATTTTTTTTTTTATAAAATATATCGAATATTCGTAAATATCGAATATTCGTAATATTTTATCCAAAAAAAAAGAGAAATTTCGCATTGGCGAAATTTCGCAATTTTTTTTTTTTTTTTTTTTATAAAATATCACGAATATTCGATATTAAAAGTCACACAAAAAAAAAAATTGCGAAATTTCGCAATTTTTTTTTTTTATAAAATATCACGAATATTCGATATTAACGAATATTCGCGAATATTCTTTGAAATATTCGTGAAATATCAAGAAAACTAATATGGCGTATTCCGCTCATCACTAGTGTAAAGCACTTATGGGAGGCCAAGTGATTTAGTTAAGGCACGCTGCATGATATCAGAGTATCGGGCTGTTACCAATACTGCCCTACTTTTTAGCTCTTTCTCACTCAGAATTTACATTGCCCAGGCACATCTAATTATTATAGGAACTGAAAGAGTAACTTTATTGAGAAAAAAACATTCCCCTCTGGGTGTACATCGCAAGGATTATAACAAACTTTGTTGCAGATTCCTACCTTTTGTTTTTCTGAAGTAATCCCTGTGTTCCTCTGAGCTTCAGTGATAAGTGGGTCTAATGGGAGTGGTTTAAATAAATATCTATCAGGTGTGCACCTGCAGGGCACCAATGAGAAAAGCTGCTGGGCCTGCATCCCTTTAGATATGTTCCTACTGGGAGTATCTCACAAAAAATAAAAAATTTGTTGCAGGGGATGCATGAAATCTGACTTCTGGGGAAATTGGTGAACCAATAACATAAGCAGGAAATTATGTTTCTGGGGGTAATCAGTACATAATCTGTCTACAGAACAACTCCAGGTAGCCATATTACAATGCATTCTCAGAAAATTATAGTGGCTGCAGATTGAAAAGGAAAGGTAATAACATTCAATTACAATATGACTATACAGCCCTCAAAAATCCACTCGCCTGCTCGCATTTTACGAGTGGATTTTGAGGTCTGGCGAGGAAGGGCAGTGAGCACCGCGAGCACCGCCAGCAGCCTGTGCGGAATGGGAGTCCTTCTCCCTGTGACCGCGGAGGGGGAAGAGAGAGAGAGCCGCCCAGATAGAGCCGCCCCGTTGTTTAGAGCGCAGCGCGGGGAACACAGGATAACAGTTTGCATTTTAATTGCAGTGTTCCCCGCCGCTCGCTGTCATATTCAACTCCGCCTTCTGGTCCCGGAACTTTGATAGACAGATCACCCGTCCAATCCTGGTGACAAGTGATCTGTCAATCAAAGTTCCCCGGCCAAGGGACGGGGCTAAATATGACACGGTAAGTAAAAAGAAAACTGTTATCCTGTGTTCCCCGCGCTGTGCTCTGATGACCTGGGCGGCTCTCCTGTTCCTCTCCTTCCCTGCACACAGGAACCAGGTAGGCTGCATAGTAGACACAGGCTTAATTTGATAAACACAGGCTGCGTGTGGTGAACGCAGGGGCTGCATTTCGTGATCGCAGGGACTGCAAGTGGCGATCGGAGGGACTGCATTTGGTGATCGCAGGGGCTGCATTTGGTGATCGCAGGGGCTGCAAGTGGTGAACGCAGAGGCTGCAAGTGGTGAACGCAGAGGCTGCAAGTGGTGAACGCAGGGGCTGCATTTGGTGATCGCAGGGGCTGTATTTGGTGATCGCAGGGGCTGCAAGTGGCGATCGGAGGGACTGCATTTGGTGATCGCAGGGGCTGCAAGTGGTGAACGCAGGGGCTGCAAGTGGTGAACGCAGGGGCTGCATTTGGTGATCGCAGGGGCTGCATTTGGTGAATGCAGGGGCTGCATTTGGTGGACGAGGGCTGCGCATGGTGGACGCGGGCTGCATGGTGGACACAGGCTGCATTTGGTGGGCATAGGCAGCCTGCATTGGGCACGGAAACAGTTGTTGTTGATATTTATTTTTATAACTTAATTCTGCATAAAACATTTAAGTGTCATTTCATGAGATAATTTTATGAGGGCGTGTTTAGGGACGGGGCAACGGGTGGCAAGTAAGGCCTGGCTATATATATATTTTTTTTATATATTTTTTTAACCTTTAACTAATCCTAATAAGTGTTCTTTTTGCTGCACAACAATAGTATCTCTCCAAAAGAAAATAAACATTTAGTATTATTTAATCTAGTCAGTACAGCTAGAACATGCATCTACTTGTATTGGAAAAAAGTCTGTTGGCAGCCCTGATTCACCACCAGCTTCTGCCAAGCTGGCCAAGGACACTGCCCTCCTTCTTCATTAGGTTATATACACAACTGTAAAGGGAGAAAATCCACCATCTTGTTACTCACATTCTCCTGGCCTGACGCCCACCATCATGAATAGTTTAATGTCCACACGTGCAGCCTTTTAACGGTTTACTTAAGAAATCAACACTAATGCTGCAAACACAACCGTTTTTCCTGTCATGCAAAAAAATCAACGTTTTTCTCGACGTGATTCGTCATGATTCCTCTCAAGCCTGCCTTGCATACACACATTCATGAAAAAAAACATTACAGTATAAAGGAGAAGTTCCATTCAAATGGCGCCACCCTTTGGGCTGCTTTTGCTGATCCTCGTGTTAGTAAAAGTTTGGTGAGATGATTCGCGCTTTTCAGTCGTCGTGCTTTTCAGTCCTTTACAGCGTGACGAATGTGCTATTTCCATTACGAACGCTAATTTTACCAGAACGAGCACTTCCGTCTCATACTTGATTCTGATCATGCGCGTTGTTTTTTCCCTCGGAAAAGCATACACACAAGCGTTTTTTGCGACGACAAAAAGAACGACGGGAAAAACGAAGAGAAAAAATAGAGCAGGTTCTATTTTTTTATGTTGGCAGTATTCTCGTCAAGAAAACTGCTATGGAGCCTACACACAAACGGTTTTCACAACCAATCTAAAAAATGGCAGTTTTCTCGTCATGAAAAACGCTTGTGTGTATATGGCATAACAGGCAAGAGAGAGTCCTTCATCCATGCCCCCCTCCCCTTCATGTAATAGAATGAAAAGAGAAAACATTTTTTCTTTTTCTTTTATTGAAGAAGAAAGACAGATCTTCAGTCTTGATGGATGGGTTTGATTACACCACCTGCAGGAGCAGGACGCTAGGCGCAACAGAAAAGAAGATGCCCTAGGGTCCCCCCCATCTGCAACAAAAAAATTAAAATTTATTATCAAATACTTAACGTAATTTTCCTTTCCTGATAGGCTCCATGGCAGCCTACGTGTGGGTTGGCTCCGCCTCCATAACTACCCAATAGGACCCCTCCCTATAAATTTCAGCTGTGGGCTCTGAGCCGTGTTCCGTAACTAGCCAACTCCAAGCATTGGGAGGGACTCCTGCTGCCATGGAGCCTATCAGGAAAGGAAAATTACAGTAAGTATTTGATAATAAATTTTCCTTTTTCCTGACTTGCTCCATGGCAGCCTACGTGTGGGAAATAACTTGCCAAACACTCCCGGGTGGGCAAAATCCTGAGGCAAGAAAATAACTGAATTTAACACTGTCAACTGACAGCACTTGTAAATTAAAATTCAATGAGGATAAAGCAGCCGGTTCAACACAACAGTGGGAAACCAAACGTATTAATAGATGACCACGAAGCCGCTCTGCATTAAACTTCAGGTGCGTCATGACGTGAGGCTGCCCAAGAAGTCGAAATGCTCCGGGTTGAGTGCGCAGACACTGCCTCTGGAGAAGCCATGCCCTTGGCTTTGTATGCCCTCTGGATGGTCTGAACTATCCAAGCTGCAATGGATCTGATTGAGGCCTGTTCTCCTTTGTTCTTTCCATGAAGAAAAATGAAAAGAAAAACTGTTTGCCTGAAAGATTTTGTCATTTCCAGATATTGACTTAATGTATGCCCCATATCAAGGGGATGAATACTTTGATCTTCAGATAACCCAAAAGTGGGCAGTACAATTTCCTGATTTTCATGAAAAATGGATGTAACTTTAGGATTTGAGCCCAGCATAGGAATTAATACTGCTCTATCTGGAAAGAAGGTCAAGAATGGTTCTTTTGAACCCAGATTTCTAATGTCAGAGACTCTTTAGCTGAAGTGACAGCTACTAAAAAGACGGTTTTGAGAGTAAGGTCCTTAACTGATAGTGGTTTATCCGGATCAGAGCTGATCGTGGTAAGATAGTCCAGAACAAGAGGCAGATTCCATTTAGGGAACCTCGGTTTTCTCTGGGGTCTAAGCCGGATGGCGCCCTTGAAGAACTGGCGAACCAAAGGATGAATGGCCCAAGGGATTCCAGTAAATGTAGAGATGGCTGAGATTTGCACTCAGAGTGAACTGACTGCTAAAGGTAAGTCCAGACCTGTTTGTAAAAAACTGAGTATGTCTTGGACCTCTGGGGAACTGCAAGGTTTTGCTCTGGAAAACATGTGATCTGTACATTTTGACCAGATGCGCTCATAAACTTTGTTGGTACTATTTCTTCTAGCGTTAAGAAGTTGAAATGGCTTCTTCTGGACATCCTAATGCTTCAAGCCTTCCCCTCTCAAGAACCACATCCTGAGAGGTGCAGATGAGCTGGACATGGGTGCAACGTTGTGCCCTGAGAGAGGGGATCGAGTCCCGGTAACTGAGAAGCGTTAGGAGGGAAAACCATGGCCTGTTGGGCCAAAATGCAATCACTGTTAGGATTTCTACATCCTCTGATCTGAATCGGCAAAGAAACTGAAGAATTACAGGTATTGGTGGAAAGGCATATGCTATGCTGAATTTCCATCGATCTGTGAGAGCGTCTATCCCATAGACTTGGGGATCCCAGAACCTCAAATAATACTTGATCAACTTGAGATTGTATGGAGGATACAAACAGATCCACTTCTGGGGACACTCCCAGAGTTAGAAGCCAATTGAACACTTCTATGTGCAGAGACCATTCGCTGTTGTTCAATTGGATTTGTGATAGAAACTCCACTTGATCATTCTGGACCCTCGGAATGTACACTGCCGAGATGTTGGCTAGGTTCTTCTGGGCCCAATTCATAATTGGCTCTCGGAGTAAGGACCAGCTGCGGGTTCCACCCTGCTTCCTTATGTAAGCAACAGCGGTTGTGTTGTCCAACCTGAGCATCACAGAGGAATCCATTAATAGATGGTGGAAGGATATGAGCGCCTGAAGGTGTGCTCCACCTGCCTTGGGCTATTTCTGTCAGGCAATGAGCGCCCCAGCCCTGATTGCTGGCATCTGAGGTTATTGTAACCCAAGTGATGGGATGGATCGAATGACAGTTGCGGAGATTCTTCCCCCGAAGCCACCACAGAAGAGATTTTCTCATGGGTTGAGTGAGCATGATGCTTTGACTCTTGCTGGGGAAGTCCCATTGCTGGAGAAACCCTTTTGGAATGGGTGAGCCCACTTCACCATGGGAATGGTGGCTGCCATGGTGCCAATCACCTTCAAACATTGAAGAGCAGATAGGTGAGGAGCAGCAAGTGTTGCGCGTATCCCGTCCCGGATTGTTTCTATTTTCCCTTTCGGCAATTAAATGGTGCCTTCTATTGTGTTGAAGAGGGCACCTAGAAATACTAGAGATTGTGTTGGCACAAGATGACTTTTCACCAAATTCAATAGCCATTCGAGTTCTTGGAGAGTGGCAATTACTAGGTCCCTGTGTTCCAGGAGTTAACTTCTGTCTTGAGCTAGAAGTAAGAGATCGTCTAGGTCGGGGATCTTCAAACTACGACCCTCCAGCTGTTGCGGAACTACACATCCCATGAGGCATTGCAAGACTCTGACATTCACTGACATGACTAGGCATGATGGGACTTTTTTTTTTTTTTAAACAACGGCGAAACCTCACTTTTATTCCGGGTCCGTCCCTTCGTAGAACGCAGACGGAAACCCGGAAGTAAGAGGGAGTGGCGGCTGGAACGCACAGGAACCAAACGCTCACTGGGCATGCAATCATGAAAAAAACAGCATATGGAAAAACACAGATAACAAACAACAAATAGAAACACTGCTGCCATGAAGGCGATACTGCTTACCACCACCTACGATCGATTCGGCCAGGAACACCGCATTCACATACACACACCGGGCTTTCAGCAGATAATGGCCACCTGCACATTGCTAGGTATTCAGGCCTGTGCGCGCTTGTCTCTCCAGTGGAAGACATAATCCAGCTCTTCAGCGCTACTCTGCATTACACCCCATACCCTGCTTAACAGTCAAGGCTTATCGGAGGGATGAGACACCATCATCATCGGCCGATCTTGATCGTAGGAACAATCGTCTTCAGGTAGGAGAACCAAAAACACATGGTCCTAATGAGGAGGACAAAAAATGAACACGGCTGAGAGCCCACAGCTGAAATTTATAGGGAGGGGTCCTATTGGGTAGTTATGGAGGCGGGGCCAACCCACACATAGGCTGCCATGGATCAAGTCAGGAAAGCTCAGTTTTTGCCTAGCACTTAGGAGGTAGGACCTATGATTGTTTTTCTGCTTACTTGTTTTCAGAATTTTTTGCTCACACTTTTACTAATTTCAGTTGTAAAGTTTTGCAGGAAGCAGTTTGAGCTCTGCCAGGGGGGGGGGGGGGGGGTTCCTTGTTCTGCTTGGTTCTGTAGTTCTGTCTCCGGAACTGCTTTGGGATGTCCCATCAGTCAACATCTGAAAATCTGGCTGCATCCTTCAATAAACAGAAGACAACATTAGATTTTTGTAGTCCCCATAAAATCCTTTTTCAGCTCCGTCCTATGATGACAACAATGGCTCCCTCAATAGATATAGTGTAACAAGTGATTGTAGCCACCCTACTGGCAGGATACCCAGGTGAGAATAAAGGGAAATAAGAAAACAAAATAAGCCGTCACCACACCTAAGGACTGATATGCTGCAATATATTGCTTTAAGTATTTACAAATCAGTATTTTTAAGTAAAGGTTAGAAAAAAAAATTGAGTCACAAGTACAACAAAGGCTCAAAGTCACATTTGGTAAATTAATAACTTAAAACGTTTGCTTATTGAAAATGCATCCCTTACATAAGCCTGTTTATTGCAATCCTGATCCTATATACAAATCACCTGATAGACATTTCCATACAGTATAAAAATTCTTATTAGCTATCCTTGAATTTGAATGTCACCACTCACTAATCAAATTCCACACTTATAAAGGAATTGGTAACATTTCTTGTAACCTTACAAGTAGTGTAGCTGTTACTTTGGAATTCCATGATGTGGTTTTGTATACTGTAGCTCACAATGCAAGGCCATCACAATACACACTTCAGATGCTTTAGAATAGATATTTTCCTTTTGACCCTAAATTAATCAGTGTATAGTTAATGCATTTTTCTATAAAAATCTACTCCACCTTTATTTTATTGAGTTGTGCAATGTGTTTTTTTATCTACCTTTTACCAGGATAGAAAAAGATAGACTTCAATATTATTATTGTTTTTTAACTCCGTCCAGGGAAATAACGTATTTTCACTGTGCATGCAGATCTAAACCATTCCATTTTAGCTCTGGCTGTATGTTTAGGGTCGTTGTCCTGCTGGAAGGTGAACCTCCACCCCAGTTTAAGTCTCTTTGCAGACACTGAATTTCTGATGGCCTAAAATCCAATAAAACATTTTGTCAGAATTCCGTTCAAGCTGTCTTGCATATACACTGTCAGACCAAATTCCGACCGTCCAAAATACGGTGACGTAAAACATTAAGACGAGCCAAGAAAAATTAAGTTTAATGCTTCCGAGCATGCGTTGACTTGATTCTGAGCATGCGTGGGTTTTTTCTCCTACAGAGTTGCGCACAGGTGATAGGAGTTTCCTATAGTATCCAACTCCTGTATAAAGTCACTGGCCCAGATTCATAAAGCAATTACGCCTGTCTAACTGGTGTTAGACAGGAGTAATTTCAAATTTTGCGCGCCGTATCACTAGTTTGAATCCTCAAACCATGATACGGCGGCTTCGGGCTTCGATCCGAGAGGCTTACGTCTTCGTAAGCCTTCGGATCTACGCTGCGATATTTTTGCGGCCGCTGGGAGGAGTTTGCGTCGTTTTCATGCGTCGGGATATGCAAATGTGTTTTTACGGCGATCCACGAAGATACGAGCGGTCTTCGCAATCGCTTACGTCGTTTTTTTTTTTACGTACTGTTAGACCAGCTTTTTGCTGGTCTAACGGTGCGTAGCCCATGTTAAGTATGGCCGTCGTTCCCGCGTCGAATTTAAATTATTATTTTTTTTTTGCGTAACTCGTTCGGGAATAGAAATGTCCGTAAACGACGCTACTCAAACAACGAATGACGTAACGACGTGATTTCGCGCAATGCACGGCGGGAAATTTGCGAACGGAGCATGCGCAGTTCGATCGCCGCAGGAACGCGCCTATTTTAAATCCTTCACGCCCCCTACTCGCGCAGATGGATTGCGACGGGAGAAATACACTACGCCGCCGTCGTTTACTGGACAAAATCTACCTGGATTCCACGTAGAGCCAGGTAATAAACGGCGGCGTAGTGTATTTCTGATACACTATGAGAATCCAATTCTCTCTGAATCTGGGCCACTGTCTTCTGAACACATGCGATAGACTCTTAAAAGTTGTCCCACCGGGATCGCCACTAATAGTATGCCTGGGGTGACCTGAATCTGCTCTAAGGACTCTATTACCCAATGATGGTTTTCTATATAGGCTAGTCATGACTACCATCCGCTTTTTTTGCAGAATAATAAACAACACGTTCTAATAAAAGCTCATGACCTTCAATGACACGAATCTAATTGTCTATAAAACAACGAAAAAACGTTATCTGGTGGTGGAAAGGGTTCCTTTCGTTAAATGTTAAAGGCAAAACTTGTTTTTATTTTGAATAGAGTAAGGGGGAGTTATAACCCCTGACAGTTTTATTTTTTGCCATCTGTGTCCCATAGAGAAAGATAACCTTCATTTCCTATGTCAAAGCAGAAAGTGAAGAAAATACCTCCAAAGTGAGGGAATCTATGGTTGTCGTTATATTAAGCTTAAAGTAGAACATTGCTCAAAGATAATTCCTGGTAGATATAAAAGGCAGAATTTTTCTCATTATATCTATACATGACTATGGGGGGAGGGATTCCAATTAAACCAATATTACAATAAAATATGAGTAAATGTATATAATCTGAGAATGATGATTAATTATAAAAAATGATGATAATCATGCAGCACTACCCCTGCAGGAGCTGCTGGTTATATTTTGATGGCACGATACCTCTGTGTTCTCACTGTCCAGGGTAAAAGGAGAGTCTGAAGAATTTCAATGTCCACAAAATGCACTTCTTTTTCTTGGATTTATTTGGGAGAACTTCAGTAGAAAAGAAGGATGAAGGGTGGAAGGATAGGTAGGTTCAGGTGCATAATCAAAAGTAGAGAAACACTGTTTCCAGCATACAGTTCTCGTCACCACTCGAGCCAGAGTGGGTATTGCTCATCCGGATAGGTCCCTCTCACTGGCCTAGCAGCCGGGATGGCACACTAAGTAAAGTACAGTCGCTGCCATAGACTTTCCTTTCCTGATGAGACATTTTGGACCGGAATCCCCTGCCACAGGATTCAGCACCCGGATCTCTTTAGCTTGGTTTCTTTAGAACTTTTAGATCCGACAGGCGACACTGTCAAGCCTCTCAGTGTATGGTGCATCCTTCGATGAAGTTTCCAGGCCTTCTCCCAAGGTACCAGCCTCTTGCATGGTCCTCTCCAGGATAGGTCCTCCCCTGGCTTCCTTCCATAGGACAGATAGCACAGGATCACCTTTTGCAGTACGGGCCCTAGCCAGACAACTGGGCCCACCAGATGAAGCCGCAGCCTCGGCCAACGTGGTCCCGGAACTAGGATTCAGAGCATGCACCTCAGACTAGTCGGCCCACGAGGCGCGAACGGATGGACCCCGCACCAATGGTGTCTGCCCTTAAGTACCCCTCCACAGCATGTACAGCGAGGCGACCACTTCCACTGATTCGCTGCTGAGGGGGACACCCAATATACCTTGACCTTGCTGCTGCCACCCTTGGTCTGGGGTGGTAATGACACCCTAAGGCAAGCAACGGTGGATACTCTCAGCACAGCCATGGCTGGAACAGAGGCTAAATTGCCCCCTATCACTCTAGTCTGAGCCAAATATCAGCTCAGACCCCCACTAAATTAAAGCAGCGCCTGTTAAACAGGAGGAGGGCGCTACAGTAATATATCATTTTAGAATGAAATTAATTGATTTAGAATTATTATTATACACAATTTATATAGCGGCAACAGTTTACGCAGCGCTTTACAATGTAGAGGGGGGACAACACAATTACAGTACAATTCAATACAGAAGGTACAGGAGAGTCCTGCTCATAGAGCTTACATTCTAATGGAAGTAGGAGGTGGTACAAAAGGTAATAGCTGCAGAGAATGATTTGATGGGGGTGGCTCAGGGGGGGGGAATGAAATTAATTCTTTCAATTGCAAACTCAAATTTGATAACTGAATTCTAAATAACACAATTAACTGCTAACATTTTTATTTGGTACTCAAAGTATAATAAATCAGTCAGAGCAATGTACGGCGGCAAATTTAAAGAGAGGTGTAGGTATGTCCCTTTGCACAGCTGTGCCATTCTGCCGACATAAATGTACGTGTGGCGGTCGGCAAGTGGTTAATAAAGAATACAACACTGTATGCAAATTACATTTATGTAATATAATAAATAATAATAATAAATTAAAAAAAAAACACAAATAGAGCTTTCTTTTGGTGGTATTTGATCACCACTGGGTTTTATCCCAGTGGTGATCAAATACCACCAAAAGAAAGCTCTATTTGTGTTTTTTTTTTAATTTATTATTATTATTTATTATATTACATAAATGTAATTTGCATACAG
Source organism: Rana kukunoris (assembly GCA_029574335.1). Taxonomy (NCBI): domain Eukaryota; kingdom Metazoa; phylum Chordata; class Amphibia; order Anura; family Ranidae; genus Rana; species Rana kukunoris. The sequence goes on from CM056052.1 coordinate 59,172,873, forward strand.
TGTTGTATGACCGCTCAATTGCCAGTTAAAGTACCACAGTGCTGAATAGCAAAAAATTACCTTATCATGAAGGCGGTAAAACCTTCTGGAGTTCAAGTGGTTAAAGCGGAGGTCTGGCTTTAACCACCAGCTACAAACACTGGGCCAGATTCAGATACAATTACATTGGCGCAGAGTATCAGAGATACACTACGCCGCCGAATTTTACCTGGCTCTACGACGAATTCATGTAGATTTTGGCCCGTAAGGTACGGCGGCGTAGTGTATTTCTCGCGGCGGAATCAAAATACGCGATTAGGGGGCGTGAAGCATTTAAATTAGGCGCGTCCCCACGGCGATCGAACTGCACATGCTCCGTTCAGAAATTTCCCGCCGTGCATTGCACGAAATAACATCGTTACGTCATTTTTTGTTTGAGTAGCGTCGTTTACGTATATTCCTATTCCCGGACGACTTACGTAAAAAATAAAAACAAACGTTGAAATTTGACGCGGGAACGACGGCCATACTTAACATGGGCTGTCTAATATTAGACCAGATAAAAGCTGGAATAACTTTACGCGGCAAAAAGATGACTACAGATGCCGTAAGAGATTGCGAATGACGCTCGTAACTCCGTGGATCGTCAGAAAAAGCTAATTTGCATACCCCAATGCGGAAAACGACGGGAACTCCACCCAGCGGCCGCAAAATTATTGCAGCGTAGATCCGAAGGCGTACGAACAGGTAAGCCAGTCGGATTGAAGCCCGAAGCCGTCATTTCATGGTTTGAGGATTCAGACTAATGAAACGACGCGCGTAATTTGAAAGTACTCCGGTCTAACGAGAGATAGACCGGAGTAAGGGCTCTGTGAATCTGGCCCACTGTAGCTGCTGACTTTTAATAAGGTCACTTACCTGTCTAGGGTGCCCGCGATGTCGGCAGCCAAGGCAGATAGCTCTGATCTGGGCTGCCCCGCCTCCATCCTCGGTGAGGGAATCAGGAAGTAAAGCGTTGTGGCTTCACGGCCTGATTCCCTACTGCGCGAGCCGTGCAGCGATATGTAAATGGGCGGATGTCTACTGGGATACACACAAGGTCCCAGAAGACACCGCTTCCCATTTCACAAGAGGCAGTGCGACAAGGAGAAGAAAAATGACTCAATGGGGACAAGGAAGAGGAAGATTAGGAGATCTGTATGGTAACAGCTACTTCTGCTAAGTATATATACTAATGCCGCGTACACACGGTCGTTTTTTGCGATGAAAAAAAACTTTGTTTTTTAAAACGTCATTTAAATTGATCGTGTGTGGGCAAAACGTCGTTTTTTGTCTTCAAAAAAACGACCAAAAAAAAATTCCAACATGATTGAATTTTTTGTGTCGTTTTTCAAAACGTCGTTTTTTGTTTCACAAAAAGTCACCGTGTGTAGCAAAAACGTCTTTTAAAACGACGTTTTTCAACCCGCGCATGCCCAGAAGCTAGTTATGAAGCGAGCTTCAATGGAAAAGAGTGGTGAACGTAACCTCGCTTTTTGTGAAAAAAACGATGGTGTGTATGCAACATCGTCTTTGAAAGTGACGTTTCAAAAATGTCGTTTTTTACTTCACAGAAAACGTCGTTTTTTTTTCATCACAAAAAACGACCGTGTGTACGCGGCATTAGTGTAGCCTTTTTTGCAAATTTTTGTCAGGGTGGACCTCTGCTTTAAACAGCGTAATATAGCTCTTTATGGCTATTTATGTTTAAAAATATAACCTCTTATAACCTTTAGTGTCCTTTATGTAGCTGACATGTCCGGAATTCTTTACAATTCTTTACAGACTGCACTGTAATTGAATTTGTTGTGTGTTTTGAAATTTATGAAAGGATGACATTTTTAATAATTCAGCATTCCAAAAAATCCATTCATTCAGCACTCCGCTATACTCATGAATAGCTCCGTGGTGGGTGCCCTTAGATGACCCGTGGGTTAGGTGAAGGTAATGAAGTGTCGGGGTATACAGCTTGTGAAGGACATACATACACATCTGTTCATTCACTGTCATTATGAACTTAAAAAAAAAACTTTGGGGTGTTTTCATAAAGAAAAAAGGAAGGAAGAAAATAAATGTCACCATTTGTGCTATTTGTGCAGCGAAAAAAAATATGCAAATAAAGTTAAATAACATAGTATACTGTATATATTCGAGTATAAGCCTAACCCAGTATAAGCCGAGGTACCTAATTTTACACAAAAAAATGGGAAAACGTTTTGACTCGAGTATAAGCCTAGGGTGAGAATGCAGCAGCTACTGTAAGTGAAAAAGAGGGCCAACAATACCCATTTGCATGCCTTACTGTGCCCATTGCAACCTCACTGTGCTCAACCTCAGTGTGCCCATTGCAACCTCACTGTGCCCTACCTTACTGTGCCCATCCTCACTGTGCCCATTGCATCCTCACTGTGCCAACTTCACTGTGCCCATCTTCACTGTGCCAATTCCAACCTCACTGTGCCCATTGCAACCTCACTGTGCCAACATCACTGTGCCCATCCTCACTGTGCCCATTGCAACCTCACTGTGCCAACCTCACTGTGCCCATCCTCCCTGTGCCCATTGCAACCTCACTGTGCCAACCTCACTGTGCCAATCCTCACTGTGCCCATTGCAACCTCACTGTGCCAACCTCACTGTGCCTATCCTCACTGTGCCCATTGCAACCTCACTGTGCCAACCTTACTGTGCCAACCTTACTGTGCCCATCCCCACTGTGCCCATTGCATCCTCACTTTGCCAACTTCACTGTGTCCATCCTCACTGTGCTTATTCCAACCTCCCTGTGCCAACCTCACTGTGCCCATCCTCACTGTGCCCATTGCAAACTCACTGTGCCATCCTCCCTGTCCCCAGCCTCACTGTGCCCGAGTCAGTGTACCTGAAATTATTGACAGGCTGCGGGCATCCATTCATTGTTTAAAAGTTGCGGTCTCCTCCTGGTCCCTTAAGTTCCGCCCATCACGGACGTTCTCTCATCCTCTGCGGAAATTCGAAAATTCTGGAAAAATTTGGAATTTCTGAAAATAACAGACTTAATAATTGGATCACCAGATGAAAATAAAAAGAAAGAGCCTAAAAAGAAAACAAATGCAGCCACCACATCTAAGAATTGGTAAGCTGCAATATAATAAATATTTGCTTTGGGGTTTAATTCTGCTTTCAGTAGCGGTAATAAACTCAAAAATGTAACAAATTGCATCATGCAATGTGGCTGAATTAAATACACATGATAAATGTATCTTCTTAAAGAGTAACTCCACATTTGTTGTGTAAAACATTCCCCTCTGGGTGATCGATGTACATTACAAGGATTTTAACAAATGTTGTTGCAGATTCCTGCCTTTTGTCATTCTGAAGAAATCCCTGTGTGTTTGTCTGTGTCCATGTGGGAAAGTCTAATGGGAGTGGTTTCATAAATATCAATCAGCTGCAGCAGTTGCAGGACTCTAATGAGGAAAGTGTTATGGCCCATACACACGATCCAAATATCGGACGAAAACGATCGTCCGATGATGGATCGTACGATTTTCGGATCGTGTGTACACTACTTTCGACTGCCGATCACGACCGTTCATCCGATTAAATTCGATCGGACAAGCGCGAAAATTTTTCTCGTCCGATGTCCGATCGTCCGATTTTCGTTTAGTCAGTACAGCCGTCGTCCGACAATACAATACAAATACATTACAACACGTGACATCACTTCCGATCGTTTTTTTCTATCGTACGAGAATTTTCGTGAGTTTAAAAACCTATTTTATTTTACTCGCGATTATTAAGCGAAAAAAGTCGTACGATCCGTCGGCCGATATTCGGATCGTGTGTATGGGCCATTAGGGCCTGCATCCCTTTAGATATTTTCTTTTGGAAGTACAGTAAAACCTTGGATTACGAGCATAATCCGTTCCAGGAGAATGCTTGCAATCCAAAGCACTTGCATATCAAAGCAAGTTTCCCCATAGAAGTCAATAAAACTAAGATAATTTGTTCCACATTGAGTTCTATTGTATGCAATACCACATGTGGCCAGAGGTTGGGGGGGGCGGAGAGAATCACAAATACTTGGAGAGGTTCACAAACACTCTGGGACTGAGTATTTCCGAGTGTTTCCGAGTGCATCCGAATGGCTCCAAGTGTGGTACTGCACACCTATGTGACTGCAGTGTCCTCCAGACACTCATGATTACAGATTGAGGTAAAGAGCCAATCAACAGCTCTTTACCATGTGATCATGTGTGTCTAATCACAGCTAATCACGATGTAAACAGAAGCTGGTTGTCGGCATTTCTTTACTTGTGCTGACAGCATGAGGAAAGGAAAAAAGAGCCGATAACTGGGTTGTGTAAAAGGGACATCTACACTGATAATCAAGCCACTGCAATCCTAACAGTGTCCACCAGTACTGCCAATCAGTTCCCATCGATGCCTCCTCATCATCTACCAGTGCTGTCTCTCAGTGCCTCCCCATAAGTGTCACCTATCAGTGCTATCTACCAGTACTGTCTATCAGTGCCTCCCCGTGGGGGCGCGCAGCGCGGCGATCGGTGATGCGGGGTGTCAGTCTGACACCCTGCACCTCCGATCTCGGTAACGAGTCTCCGGCGGAGCCTCGTTACCACGTGATCAGCCGTGTCCAATCACGGCTGATCACTATGTAAACAGGAAGAGCCGCCGACGGCTCTTCCTCACTCGCGTCTGACAGACGCGAGTACAGGAGAGCCGATCAGCGGCTCTCCTGACAGGGGGGGTTTGCGCTGATTGTTTATCAGCGCAGCCCCCCCTCGGATCGCCACACGGACCACCAGGGAGTGCCCACACTAGACCACCAGGGTACTTAAAAAAAAAAAAGGACAAAAAAAAAAAAGGGTCAGTAAAAAAAAAATGATGCCAATCAGTGCCCACACATGGGCACTGATTGGCAACATTGATCCATCAGTGCCACCCCTCAGTGATCATCAGTGCCACCCCAGTGTCTGTCAGTGCCAATCCATGCCCAGTGCCCACCTATCAGTGCCCACCTGTGCCACCTATCAGTGCCCACCTGTGCCACCTATCAGTGCCCATCTGTGCCGCCTATGAGTGCCCATCTGTGCCGCCTATGAGTGCCCAGTGCTGCAAATGAGTGCCCATCAGTGCCGCCCATGAGTGCCCATCAGTGCCGCCCATGAGTGCCCATCAGTGCCGCCCATGAGTGCCCATCAGTGCCCCATACCAGCGCCGCCTATCAGTGCCCATCAGTGCTACCTAATCGGTGCCCATCAGAACTACCTCATCGGTGCCCATCAGTGCCACCTCATCGGTGCCCATCAGTGCCACCATATCAGTGCCCGTAATTGAAAGAGAAAACATACTCATTTACAAAAAAAATTACAGAAAAAAATAAAAACTTTATTTTTTTTCAAAATCTTCGCTCTATTTTTAGTTGTTGCGCAAAAAATAAAAACCGCAGAGATGATCAAATACCACCAAAAGAAAGCTCTATTTGTGGGGAAAAAAGGACGCCAATTTTGTTTGGGTGCAGTGTAGCATGACCGCGCAATTGTCATTCAAATTGCGACAGTGCTGAAAGCTGAAAATTGGCTTGGGCGGGAAGGTGCGTAAGTGCCTGGTATTGAAGTGGTTAACCACTACCTGACGGCCGTACAGGGTGGTTCTACTTCTCTGGGAGGCAATGTTTTTACGACCTCAGCTCCTCCAGGCCACTGGGTGGTGCGTGTGCCCGCCGCATTGCTGAGATGCCGATGCGCATTCCTGGCGGCCGCGATGTCTGCCAGTCACTCGCGATCGGCGGCTACAGGGACAAGACGTGGATCTGTGTGTGTAAACACAGAGATCCATGTCCTGTCAGGGGAGAGAGGAAACCGATCTGTGTCCCTTGTACATAGGGACATAGATCGGTCACCTCCCCCAATCACCCCCTCCCCCCACAGTTAGAACACAATTCAGGGTACACGTTTAACCCCTTCCTCGCCCTCTAGTGTTAACCCCTTCAATGCCAGTCACATTTATACAGTAATTAATGCATATTTATAGCACTGATTACTGTATAAATGTGAATGGCTCCAAAAATGTGTCAAAAGTGTCCGATGTGTCCGCCATAATGTCGCAGTCACGAAAAAAAAACGATGATCGCCGCCATTAGTAGTAAAAAATAAAAATAATAAAATAATAATAATAATTCTGTCCCCTATTTTCAATAACTTTTGCGCAAACCAGACGCTAATTGCCCTTTTTTTTTTTTTGTTTACCAAAAATATTTAGAAGAATAAGTATCGCCTAGACTGAGAAAAAAAATGTTTTCTTTTAAAAAAAATGGGCTATTTATTATAGCAACAATAAAAAATATTGCTTTTTTTTTTTCAAAATTGTCGCTCTATTTTTGTTTATAGTGCAAAAAATAAAAACCGCAGAGGTGATCAAATACCACCAAAAGAAAGCTCTATTTGTGGGGAAAAAAGGACGTCAATTTTGTTTGGGAGCCACGTTGCACGACCGCGCAATTGTCAGTTAAAGCGACGCAGTGCCGGAAGCTGAAATTTCACATGGTCAGGAAGGGGGTATACGTATACGTGCCCAGTAAGCAAGTGGTTAAACACTTTTTTTCTGGCCATTCTGCCTTTGGGCCAGCAGGCGGCGCTCTGTACAGCACTAACTCTCTGCCAGCAGTGAGGCGCTCTAGTCTAGACGAAGACGTGCATGCGCAGTATACGTGGTTGGAGCTTTTGACAAGTTGGAACTTTTGACAGATCATTAGCTCTTTTCCTGGGTGAAGGTGACCTCTGCCCACCAGAGGGCGCTCCATATACACGCTCTCTGTTCTTCGGCTGTCCTGTATCGTAAGGTGACCTCCAGCCAGCAGAGGGCGCGCTCCTCGGAGCAGCGTCGCTCTACACGATGGTCTCTGCTCGCTGGTGTCGGACGTAGCGCGTCACCGGCAGCAACAACAAGCGGGACTGGATCGAGCGTGGCCCCCGCTGCCTCCCGTGTGTGTAGTAGTAATAGTAATAGAGAGTCCCCGGTGCATCACGTGACCGAACACCGCCAACATGCCGCGGATTATGATAAAGGGCGGGGTGTGGAGGAACACCGAGGTGAGGAGGAGATAGAGCCGCCAGGTTACCCTGGTGCTGAGTGTGTAGTTCTCCCAGGAGAGCCCCGGCTAGCTGTGGTGACCGCCATGACTGGAAATGCTCGTTGCCTGGCTGTTATTGGGCGGGTGGGGGAGGACATGATAGGTAGGTATGCAGAGGGCAACCCTCGGGAGGGGGCCCTGTTCTCCCTAGTGGTGGGTGTGGTGTATTAGGCCTCATTCTCACACACTGATCCCCATGTCTGTGTATGGGGGGGCACACACACCCTTGTTTGATGCATCATTAAGGGGGCCACTCACCTGCACCTACCTACCTGTGTCCTCATATGATAAGATGGTCTCCTCACAGTACTGGGAGGCTCAGGATGTATACAGAGAGGGCCCGTCCCTTCTCAGCGTCTGTGTGACTCAGGCATGGTACACGCCATGTATGGCTGGTGTTACCTCACATCGCATTATTGTGGTGGTCCGCCTAAAAAATAATAATGTAAAAGCCATCAGCCACATACTGCAGCTGCTGGCTTTTATTAAATGGATACTTACCTGTCCTGGAGTCCAGCGATGTCGGCACCCACAGCTGTTGGGTGCTGCAGTCGACATTGTGGGTAAGGGAACGCGGCAGTGTAGCCTTTCGACTTCACGCCGTGAGCCCAACTGAGCATGTGCGAGGCCCCGCTCCTCTCTCCTCCTGGCCTGGCCCAGACTCCCGGAAGTGGGAAAGGATACATGTCAAAGACAGGTACCCTGTCCCCCCTCCCATCTGAAAGGTGCCAAGAGGGGGGGGGGGAGACTATCAGCGTAAGTACACACTGATCCCCATGTCTGTGTATGGGGGGGGCGCCCTGTCTGCACACACGCCCTCGTTTGATGCATCATTAGGAGGGCCACTCACCTGCACCTACCTACCTGTGTCCCTACAGCCGCTGCGTCCTCATATGATAAGCTGGTCTCCTTACAGCAGTGGTCATCAACCCTGCCCTCAGGACCCACTAACAGACCAGGTTTGCAAGATAACTGAAATGCCTCACAGGTGATATAATTTGCTGCTCAGTGATTGCAGGATTCTAGTCTGCATCTCCCCAAGGTAATACATAAAACCTGGCCTGTTAGTGGGCCCTGCAGGAATGGTTGATGACCACTGCCTTACAGTACTGCGAGTCTCAGGATGTATACAGAGAGGGCCCGTCCCTTCTCCGCTTCAGTACAGGGGCACTTACCCCACTTTCTGCCCAAGCCAATTCTCAGCTTTCAGCGCTGTCCCTTTTTAAATGAAAATTGCACGGTCATGCTACGCTTTGCCCAAACTACATTTTTTAGAATTTTGTTCCCACAAATAGAAATTTCTTTTGGTGGTATTTGATCACCTCTGCGTTTTTTTTTGTTAAACAAAAAAAAAGACTGAAAATTTTGAAAAAAAATAAGTTTCTATTCTAAAATGTTGTAAATAAGTAAGTTTTCTCCTTCACTGATAATGTGGCACCGATGAGATGACACTAATAAGTGGCACCGATGGGCACTCATTGGTGACACTCAAAGGGTGCACTGATGGGTACTCCTGGGTGGCACTGATTGCACTGTTGGGCATCACTGGTGGCACTGGCAGGCGTTTTTAATTGGCACTGATTGGCATATCCCTGGTGGTCTAGGGTGGTTTAACTGGTGGTCCTGTGTGGTGGCCATCCCTAGTGGTCCTGAGTGGGCATCCATGGGGGGCTGTGCTGATAAACAATCAGCGCAGACCCTCCCTGCCGGTAGATCACCCGATAGGCTCTCCTCTACTCGTGTCTGTCAGATGCGAGTGAGGAAAAGCCGATAAAGGCTCTTCCTGATCACGGGGTAAAGAGCCTCTGCCAAAGGCTCTTTACCGAGATCAGTGATGCAGTGTGTCAAACTGACGCGCTGCACCACCGATCGTCGCGCTGCATGCCCCCACGGCTGTGTGATCGCAGCTTATCCTGGACGCCCAGTCAGGATAACTGAACTCTCCGCCCGGCCATCATTTTTCTATAGGCTGGACGGGAAGTGGTTAAAGGTCAAGTTCAACCTTCCGGAGTGGAAGTGGCACATATAAAGGCTTCTGTGTGGTCAGTCTAAACGCATCTTAGATTCAGTTACTGTATTTATTGGCGTATAACACTCACTTTTTTACCCTGAAAATGGAGGATAAACTGTGCCTGCGTGTTATACGCAGGGGGCTGTGGAAGTTTTTTCCCTGAAACTTCCCTCTTAAAGTTAGGGTGCGTGTTATACGCCAATAAATACAGTACTTTGTTATGTACAAGCCTCATAAGGCCAAATCCCCCTCTGTTTGTGTGTCTCTCTCGCACCCCCTCAGACACTGCAGCTCACAGTGGGAGGGTTTCCACAGCAGAGGAATTGCTGTCCATCCAGAAAGCTGTGGGCAGGAATGGGTGTGGTCAGATGCTGAGTGGCAAGCTACAGGCAGTGGCATTGATGATGGCCTTACCTCCTGCAAAGTCCAACTGCAGTGTACGCAGGCGCAGCCTACATTGATTTAACAGCAATGCACTGAGTTCGGGAGCAGTGCAGCGTCACCGTCACCTCAGGAGACTGCATTAGGTGAACTAAGAGAAAACAAAGTGTGCATGCCCTTTAATAAATGCGATAACTTCTGTATGAAACGGTTGCTTCTTATGTTGCTGGTTATAGAAGGTAAAATGTGCTGCCTTCCTTTCTTTTCACAGGATGAAATTCTTAAAGCTGCGGTTATGAAATATGGCAAAAACCAGTGGTCTCGTATTGCATCTTTGCTACACAGGAAATCTGCCAAACAGTGCAAAGCCCGTTGGTAAGTCTGACTCTAGAAGCAAATCCTAGAATATTGTCTCGCTCATTAGGGCCTGTGTTTAAGACGGCTCTGCCTAACCCAATACCAGCTTTATTTAAACTTTCATTACAGACATCAGAAGAATCTCTCTCCATTCCTCTGGGAAGGCCTTCCACTGTTGGGGCAAATAATAGATGGCTTTTTCTTTGGAATGAATAGGAGATTTGTCTACAGTTGGGCTTTAGTGTATTCTTCATTCTGCTGCAAGAATGTTGTTGATGTTTGTATTGTTCCCCAATGACAGGTATGAATGGCTGGACCCGAGTATTAAGAAGACAGAATGGTCTCGTGAGGAGGAAGAGAAGCTGCTGCACTTGGCCAAGCTGATGCCTACACAATGGAGAACTATTGCCCCAATCATAGGTCGCACAGCAGCTCAGTGTCTGGAACATTACGAATACTTGCTGTAAGTAGAACTGATTAGTGGCTCCACTAAGGTTCGTCATAGTGTAATATCACGTATGCCGCTACTTGGCTGTGCAAATACCTGTGAGTGTAACTGCCAGGATCTGCTGTGTGTCACTTGGGTATGAATAGTGATTCATGTGGCACTTATTGCTGTAAAAAATGTTTGTAGCACCAGCACTTCCCTAAATGTGAACAGTAGTCCCTGATAATATTGTATTGTATGTGATGTAAAACAAAATCCTCCTGCGCTCTGGTGTATCGCCAAAACCGGGTACTGCAGTGTAGTTTCACAGCAAAGTCTAGAGTCTTGTGGCCCTCCAAAGAACAAAGGGTGTTCATATAGCTAAAGGCAAAAAGAAAAGAAAGGTGGGCGCACCGTCCTAGTGCATTACCACTTATTTTTCTTTAAATTAAAAACAGAATAAAAGCAATAGTCCTACTCACAAGGAAAACTTGAGTAAGCGCTTTTCAGACAGCTGGACTGGACCTTGCGGCACCTGCCAGTGAAGCCTCAGACATCTGGACGAAACGCGCCAGATGTCTGAGGTTCCACTGGCAGGTGCCTCAAGGTCCAGTCAAGCTGTCTGAAAAGCGCTTACTCAAGTTTTCCTTGTGAGTAGGACTATTGCTTTTATTCTGTTTTTAATAAAAAAAAGTAAGGAAGGTCTTTGTTAAAATGTCTGGAGTTCTGCTATAAGAGCTGTCAAGTTTCTTAGGCCCCTTTCACACCAGCGGACCGTATGTCCGCTTTTTCATCCTTCCTTTTACGGATTAAAAAGGGACATTCACTGATTCCTATGAGATAGCGGGTGTCAGCGAATAAACATCCACTGACACCTGATCTCATCGATGTCAGCAATGCTCTGATTCTGCAGACGGAGGAAAATACTATTTTTCCATCTGTCTGCAGAGCAGATCGGGTGAACACGGACAGACTGGGAGGAGTGGTTTATAGGATAACTGAAATAAAACCAGTCAGCAATAGGAATTTGTTCTCCACGCTTGGTTGGTTGGCTATACTACTGCAGCCTTGGCTCTCAGGAATCACTTTATTTTTTTCCCCAAACTGTCTTTCAGGATATCACCTGAGATTGTAGTTTCTCCCCCACAGGCAAGAAACACGTCACCTTCAAGCTCAGGTTCACACTGGGCTGTGGGAATGAAGCTGTGCATGATTTTACTCCCGCTGGCGGTCGCAATTAGAGACATTTGCGCAGGTTTCTGCACAGATGTCAATGTAAATCGTGGGCTGAAATTGCAAAAAGTAGTACAGAAACTACTTTTTGAAATGCAGCGGATTTGACATGTCAAAACTCAGCATTGTGAACCAGGGCTAAAAGAAGGCCTCTCCCTCACTTCTCCTCAGTTTTTGCGTTTCCTCCGGTGTGGCAGTTACACCTTGGTTTTTTATTCAGAGGTGGTACTTCTGGTCTCTGTATTGCCGACATGTTTCTTGTAGCTGAGAAGCATCCTCCGCCATGTCCAGTGCCATCAGTTCCCAAAGGGGAAGAACCTTCGGGTGAGGACTGCGGCATCTGTTCTGGCTACAGGGATGCGTGGGGAGGAGGCAAAAGCCGCCTGGTGCCAATTTCTGGTTCTGGTCCAGCACAGTGGCCTCTTGACTCCAGAACTGCCATCCAAGCCATGATTTGGAGGAGGAGCCAGGAACTGTGGGGGGGGGGGGGGGGGACACGTATTGGCATCAGCATAGCCCAGCTAGGGATCTGGCCAATTAGGTCTCTTTACTGTTTTTTTTTTTTCGATTTTCTCCCCCCAGTTGCTATGGCCTGTGTGGGCATGTAGGATTCTGTTTCTATTTGTGTGCATGTTTAGGCGTTTGGGAAGCATGGTGCTCTAATTCAGGTCTCAGTGGGGGTTTGCTCTTTCTTGCAAGCTAAGAGCTATGGCAAGAAACAAGCCCCGGTGAACAGAAAATGTCCTTCATTCAAAGTCAAGCTTGGGTATGCATGTGCAAAGTCTGTATTGCTTTACATCTTAGAGGAATCTTCAGCGGTGTGTAATGACCTGATTTCTTTAGACAAGAATGAGCTCAGTGCCATGTTTCAATCTTTTCACACCATGTTATCAGGTTCTCCTGCCCTGCAAAAGCTTTGACTATTTTGAAATCTTTGTCTACCCCGCAGTCCTCTGCTTTGCTTAGTGCAGAGCCTGGGGGATCTTCCATGCAGAAGGTTCACAACCCCTTTTCAAAGGCTGTGGGATAGAGTGCTGATAAATCAACCAAATCCATACAAATGTCGGCCAGATCAGAGGTACTTACAAATTCCGCCAGAGGAGCCTTATGGCTAAAAACTCGACTGGGAGACTCCATTTCTAAAGTTAAAATTGTTGTAAAGGCAGAAGTTTTGTTTTGTTTTATCCCTATGCACTAAGATAAGCCTTCTTTCTTCAGCAGCCCCCATAATACTTACCTGAGCCCCATCTCTATCCAGCAATGTGCATGAGTAGCCGCTTAAACTTTAGACATTGATAAAGCTAGGCAGGCAAATGGATGCAATGTTCATGAGTGCCTTGGTGGTCCGGGACTTTCCCTCCTGATTGGCTCAGACACAGCAGTGGCGTCATTGGCTTTCGTTGCTGTAAGCCAAGCAGGAGAGAGAGGGGGCAGGGTCAAACTGAATGGACACACAAAGCTGCCGTTTGGCTTGGGTGCCCCCATAGCAAGCTGCTTGCTGTGGGGGCACTCGACAGGAGGGAGGGGCCAGGAGCTCCAGCGAGGGACCCGAGAAGAGGAGGGCAGGTAAGTATAACATGCGTATTTTTAAAGAAAAAAAATCCAAGTCTTTAGTATCACTTTAAAGTGGTTGTAAACCTTCTATAACTACTTTATGCTACAGGTAAGCCCATATTAAAGGGGTTGTAAAGGTACAATTTTTTTTACCCTATGCATTAAGGTAAAAAAACATCTCACAGCACCGAGCTCCCGTTGTACTTACCTGACCGTTCGAATCTCCCGGGCACGTCCACGTCGTCCTCTTCGGTTCCCAGCCTGGCCGTTGATTGGCTAGGCTGGGCGGATTGATAGCAGCGCAGCCATTGGCTAGCGCTGCTGTCTATCAGAGCGGATGACGCGGCGCACTGGGGGGCGGAGCCGAGTGATACAGTCGGCGGCTATGGCCGCTGCTGTAGCACGGGAGCACGCTCGCAAAAGCTTTCCACCGTGCGAGCGCCCTCGCATTAAGAGGGAATGCTTTTGCGAGGAGGAGCCCAGACAGCCGCCGAGGGACCCCAGAAGACAGCTTTCCGGGCCACTCTGTGCAAAACGAACTGCACAGTGGAGGTAAGTATCACATGTTTGTTATATATATATTTTTTTTTTAAAAGCCCTGAATTTAGTGTCCCTTTAAGGCTTACCTGTAGCTACCCAGGATATCTCCTAAGCCTGCACAGGTTAGGCGATATCCCCTGGCCCCTGCATGTGCCAATGTCATCGGCACATGCGCACTGTGGCAAACTGAAGCAATGGCACCTGTGTGCTGTTACCGGCGGCTCCCGCGTGCACGCGTGGGAGTGACGTCATCGCAGCTCCGGCCAATAACAGTGCCAGAGCTGCGATACCCGGAAATTACCCCCGCTGCGGGGGCTTCGATCTAAGGTAAGTAATTCATAATGAGCTAGTATGCTATGCATACTAGCTCAGTATGCCTTTGTTTTGCAGGGTGTCTTTTTTTTTTTTTTTTTTTTTTTTTTTTTTTTTTTTAGGTTTACAGCCACTTTAAGCTGTGTGGTATGCCACTTTCTGGTAACCTCCTCCTGTTTGTTCCAGAACTGGAATAAATTCTGGATCATACAGTGGACAAAAAAGTGTTTTCGGAGGTATTTTTTTTTCATCCTCAATGAGCTCAACAACAAGAGATTGTCACAGGAGAAAAAGAAAACTTGAACCTCTCAAAATTCAAAAAGGGAAGGGTCCTTTTCCATCCTCCTGCATAGGCTAAGAAGTCCTAAGGACTTGCTTCTCCCTGTGTGAGGAAGATTGCAAGAATATTGTTCCGTAGTAGGAGACCATCTCATCAAATCAGTAGATTTGGGGTATTGTCTTCCAAAGTTACATCCTAGTTTGCGGAAGCCCCCCGACAAGGAGACACGGCTTCTGAAAAGTCCAGGCAAATCTCAAGGCATGAAGCCCCTCATCCAAGGACTGATTCCACAGAGTAGTTATACCAGTACCAATGGCAAGGATTTTACTCCTACATGTTTTTGATAGGAAAACCTTATTCTCAGTTCAGGGCCATTGAACAGTGTGTTTCCTCTAATCGTCATGTTGAAAGACCTTGCTTCCATTCTGGAATTTTTACAAGATTGTGCTGACAAGGGTTTGGAGACATCCTTAGAGACCGTTCTCAACATGTTTGTATAGTTGCACATCCATACTTATTGAATGTGCTTTTTTTTTTTTACTTGCTGCCACAGGCCTTTTCAGTATTTGCATACTTGTAAGGGTATGTGTTTTAAGTGTTTTTTTTTTTCTTCCCCTACCAGAGATAAAGCTGCACAGAGAGATAATGAAGAGGAAACTGCAGATGACCCCAGGAAACTCAAACCTGGAGAAATTGACCCAAATCCAGAAACAAAACCTGCCAGACCAGACCCAGTGGACATGGACGAAGGTGATTGTCAACATGTTTTAAGGGCTCATTTACAGGGGGCTCTTCACCTGCACTCACCCGCATGTCATATTAGGACACATCGGCTGTGACGGTGCAGCCACGTGTCCCAGTAGAAATAAATAGGACACTGGCACAGGCATCCACACAATACCTGTGCCAGGAAAACATAGACCTGCACAGGGCCTTCAGTAAAGCACCCCCTGTGAATGAGCCTCGTAGCTGAGCTCCAGGCAGATGTAAAAGACTTAAATTAAAGTGATTGTAAAGACTTGTTTGTTATTTTGTATAGAAAAAATAAAAATACATGTTATACTCAGTTGCAGTGGATTTACACAGAGCAGCCCCAATCCTCCTCTTCTTGGGTCCCTCTTCTGTTCTCCTGGCCCCTCCCCCCTGTTCGGTGCCCCCGCAGCAAGTCTTGGTTCCCTGTGTACATTCAGACACTGACCCCTGGCCCCACCCCCTCTCTCCCCTGATTGGCTAGCTGACTTTGACAGCAGCCAAGGAAGCTGCTGCTGTGTTTGTCATTCATTAAGGAGAATCTCGAATGGCTGAGACACTCGTGGACCTCGCTTCTTGATGCATTTAAGATAAAAAAAGAAAACACCTGCCTTTTACAACCCCTCAATGCAGCTCTGTAATGCATCAATCAATCAATGTATTTTTTTATGTAACCAGTGTAAGCTGAATTTGATCTGGTATCGGCCTCTTGAGCAGAGCTCAGACTGAGAAAGGAAGTGGCTAGACTGGGAGTCAATCGGGTATGCAAATACACTGACAAGCTGACTGCAGGACTGAGCAGAGAGATGACCTGCTCCTATACTGTCCAATCAACAGGCGAGGGGTTGTTTGGTGTCGCCTCTATTTATTAATTGTAACAGTGCCCTCCTAATTGTGCTGTCATAGAATTAGTAAATTCCAAAACTCTGTGGAGGCAAATCATTTGGCAGGTAAAACGGCACATATATTTGTATAGTTGTGTATTAAGATGTTTCTTTAAAAAGTGGGTGGAACTCCGCTTTCATGCATTCTATGCATTAAGATGAAAAACCTTCTGTGATGCAGCAGACCCCCTTTTACTTGCCTGAACCGGTCATTCCAGGGTTGAGCACACCAGCTCCTGAATGTGTCTCATGGTCCTGATTGGATAGATTTTATAGCAGCACAGCCATTGGCTCCCACTGCTGTCATTCAATTCCAATGACATGGGGGTGGGGGCCGAGTCCTGCTGTCTGTGTCAATGGACGCAGCAGCAGGACACAGGAGTGCACCCGCCCGGGTGCCCCAAAGGAGAGCGCTTTTCTGAGGCACTCTAAGAGGATTGGGGCCACTCTGTGCAAACCAAGTGCACAGAGAAGGCAAGTATGACATGTATGTTTTGTGTTGTCCCCCCCCCCCCCCCTATATATCTCAATGAAAACGTTTTCGTTAGAATGCATTTTCGTCCGAAAAACTGTTTTTTTCGTTTTCGTTAGAATGCATTTTCGTCCGAAAAACTGTTTTTTTCGTTATCGTTTTAGCAAACGATAACGAAAGTGCAAGATACGAAAACCGAAAGATCCGACATAAAAAATGCTTTATTTTCGTTGCGGTAAAAATTCGATATAGAGAGATTCGACATTATAGAAATAAAAGATTTTTCATTACAGAGAATAGATTTCGATTTATGAGATGTAAAGATTCGACGTTCCGGCGAATATTCTTTTTTCATTCACCAGCAACCAAAAAGATTCGACGTTCCGTCGAATATTCTTTTGACCATTCGACAGAAACCAAGTATTATTGGATTTTCGGACGAAAGCTATTCCCCAACGGAAAACTAAATAAATCAAAACGATTTTCGGGAGTAACTAAATAAATTTCTTTTCCAAACGAAAACGAAACAAAATATTCCAGTCTGCACATGTCTACACCAAACAACAACCCAAAATTAGTTCTGATGATTTCAGTGATACCACATATGTGTATGTTGTTGTTTTTTACCCCTAGTACAGCCCAAAAAGATTGGTGCGCATTTTTTTTTTATCCTGCCTAAAGCACACCGACTCTGACACCACATTTTTATTTTTTTTCTAATTCTGCACAAAATATGCAGACTGTGACCTTTGACCCTAACAATAACCCTGGCAACCTTTATTTTTGCTTTGTTTTTACTTTTTTTTTTTTTTTTTTTACTTGGATTGTTTACATTTCCTCTCCTACGAGAAAATGAAGATACAATGCATCATTCTCTTCATTCAGAAGAGGAAGGAAATCCAAGGTGGCGGGTTCAGTGACTAATCAATGTGATAGCCAATTAGAGGCTATTACAACGATCAGGTGACCCGGAACTGACAGTCTCAGGTTTTGATCATTGGGGAGTGAGACCCCGCTGTGCGCTCCCAGCACAAAGGGAGGTACGCAGTTTCCTCCCAAACAGGAATAGAGGGGATCCAATGGAGCTACTTCTAAGAGAAGGAATTTCCCTCACTTCCTGAATAGTCTACAGGGCAGGAAGTGAAGGTAATCTCCCTAGTGGGACACGGATGGTAAAATGAAACCTGACAACTGTTTTAACAAACCAAAGTAAGAAAAAATTGATTTGTCTTTAGACTTTAATCAGGGTGCCAATTATACAATATTATATATTTTTATATAGTTGAGTGTATTCTCACTAAGATGCTGTACACAAATCCTGATGTCTGCTTGTGTAATTTCATATAGACATAAATTTTATTAAGGGCCAGTTCACACCACACGCAGTCCAGTTTTTTTTTTTTCTGCATCAAAAACGTATGGAAAGTAGGTTGTATGGTTTTCAATGGCATAGTTCACACCGGTGCTTGCAGTTTCAGTGCGTTCCAGAAAAAAAAGGCAGGCTGCATTTTTCCTGCACATGACTGTACTGAAACGCTGTAAAAAGCAATGGAATGCACTTGTCCTTTATTTAAGGTTAAGAAAAAATAGGGAGAAAAATACACCTGGACTGCATCAAAAATGCGCATGCAGAAAACATCCAGCCTGAAATACATCCAGGCTGAGTTTTCTATGGTGTGAACTGGCCCTAAAAGAGAGTATCATTGCTCTCGGCAGTTCAGAAACTTTGTTGTCCTAGGAATGATTACTAAAGAAACTAAATGGGTGTTTCGGCAGCAAAAAAATAAACGTAAAGGCGAAGTTCACCTTTTGGGAATATATTACACTTGTGTTTAGGGTGCAATGCTTCGGAGGCTCCCGTGGAAAAAAATAATAAATGCACTTTTTTTTCCCGCTACAAAAACATGTGTATTTGTTATTTTTCCCCTTCTTAGGCTGGCCATACATGATACAATTTTCTTTAGATTTGCCTTCAACTATGTAGTGCAAGGGCCTGCCTGATTGCATACAATTGAAAGTGTTGTTTAGTTTGACCTCATATTATATGGTTTTTGGTAAATCTAAAAGAAAATTGTACAAGAAAATCGAACATGTATGGCCAGCCTTAAGGTGGAACTTTAAAAAAGAAAAAACAAAGTTTCAGAACAGGCAAGATTTTTAAAGCAGAGATGTGACTCTTCTGCATTAAGTTTTCTTACCTGCTTGTTTGATGCTGTACACAGGGGGTTCACATGCACAATTTTATGTTGGGAAGACTTGGGGTGGTGAATTTACTGAAACTGAAGAGTGCAAAATCTGGTGCAGCTTTGCATGGTAGCCAATCGGCATCTAATTTAAGCTTGTTTTAATTAAGATTTGACAATAAAACCTGGAAGGTGACTAGTGTGTATCAGATTTTGCACACTACAGTTTGAGTAAATCATCCCCAAAGTGTTACTAAACCCACAACATTAAAATCAGCCTTTATATGCAGTAAAGCATGCTTGTTATACTCGCTGTGGAACCTTAGTATAAAAAGGCTGTCCCCATCCCATCTCCTGATAGAACAAAGGCTAGGGGACAAGCTGCATATGCTCAGTTTGGTGTGTTTTGCTAGAGAGGAGTCTTTTTTTTTTTTTTTTTCTTCGGGAGGGTGCATGTGATCAGCACAGGGCCAATCGGCACTGTCCAGACAGAGGGTCAGGAGTCCTGCAGCCTGATAGGACAGTCGGAGTAGAATGAAAGTGCCTTGAAAAAGTATTCATACCCCTTGAAATATTCCATGTTTTGTCATGTTACAACCAAAAACAAATGTATTTAATGTGATAGACCAACACAAAGTGGAAGGAAAATGATAATTGGTTTTCTAAATTTAATTTTTTTTTGTTTGTTTTTTTACAATATGAAAAGTGTGATGGTGCATTTTGTATTCAGTGCCCTTTGAATGAATGATAACTTATATAGCGCGGCACATGCAAACTAAATCGCCTCTGGACTCTGATACCCCTAACTAAAATCTAGTAGAACCAATTGCCCTCAGAAGTCGCCTAATTAGTAAATAGTCCACCTGTGTGTAATTTAATCTCAGTATAAATACAGCTGTTCTGTGAAGCCCTCAAAGGTTTGTTAGAGAGCCTTAGTGAACAAACCGCCTCATGAAGGCCAAGGAACACACCAGACAGGTTAGGGATAAAGTTGTGGAGCAGTTTAAAGCAGGGTTAGGGTTATAAAAAAAAAAAATATCCCAAGCTTTGAACATCTCACGGAGCACTGTTCAAATCCATCATCCGAAAATGGAAGGAGTATGGCACAACTGCAAACCTACCAAGAATTGACTGTCCACCTAAACTGAGATGCTGGGCAAGGAGAGCATTAATTAAGGAAGAAGCCAAGAGGCCCATGGTAACTCTGGTGGAGCTGCAGAGATCCACAACTCAGGTGTGAATCTGTCCACAGGATGACTATTAGTTGTGCATTCCACAAATTTGGCCCTTATTGAAGAGTGGCAGGAAGAAAGTCTTTTTTTAAAAGAAAGCCATAAGCCGTCTCATTGGCAATTTACGAGTAGGAGACACAGCAAACTTGGAAGAAGGTGCTCTGGTCAGATGAGACCAACATTAACTTTGGCCTAAAAGCAAAATGCTATGTGTGGCTGAAAACCAACACTGCACATCATCCTGAACACACCATGAACACCACCGTGAAACATGGTGGTGGCAGCATCATGTTGTGCGGATGCTTTTCTTCAGCAGAGACAGGGAAGCTGGTCAGAGTTGATGGGAAGATGGATGGAGCCAAATACAAGAAAACCCGTTAGTCTGCAAAAGGCCTGAGACTGGAGCAGAGGTTCACCTTCCAGCAGGACAACGACCCTAAACATACAGCCACATCTACAATGGAATGGTTTAGATCAAAGCATATTTATGACTTGTAATGGCCCAGTCAAAGTCCAGACATAAATCCAATTGAGAATCTGTGGAAAGACTTGAAAATTGCTGTTCACAGACGCTCTCCATCCAATCTGACAGAGCTTGAGCTACAGTGGATATAAAAAACTTTACACATTCCTGTTAAAATGTTGGGTTTCTGTGATGAAAAAAATGAGATAAAGATAAATAATTTCAGATTTTTTTTTCACCTTTTTAATCTGACCTATAAACTGTAAAACTGGGGGTGCAGGGCAGACTAAAAATAAAAAAATTAAATATGGTTGCATAAGTGTGCACACCCTCTAATTCTGAACACAGCTTCAGCCCCAGTTATAAAAGTGGTTAAGCCACACTATCGGCACTGCCTCCTATTGCAGTGTCCCCCTCTGTTTTGATTTCTAAAAATGCTGGAAATACCTATTGTCGTTGTGATCAACACAACATCAGCAAGCTTGCCTAACAAACTGAAATCTTTTAGGGGGGGGGGGAGTAAAAATAAGAACGTTTAAATAATGTGTGCACACCCTCTTATAACCGGGGAAGTAACTGTGTTCAGAATTAAGCAATCACGTACTTTAAAAAAAAATTCTGACCCTTCTTTTTATTTTTTTATTTATGGAAACAACATTAAGACAATACAAATTATACAAACAAAATCACATTAAACAAAACGCAACCCAAACCCCCCATCCCCCACCCTGCTCTTGGAGTATGTATGGAAGAGAAAAAAGGACAAAAAACAGTATCCAATATTACAAAGTATATAGAACCTATTAGTTTATATGATACCTAGGTCATGGATTGAAGCCACCTTGACCAGGTAGCATCAAACTTACTCATGGAATTCCTTAGGGAGTACCGTATATACTCGAGTATTATCCAAGTTTTTCAGCACATTTTTTTTTGTGTGCTGAAAATGCCCCCTTGGCTTATACTCGAGTCATCTTTTTGTACCTGATCTCCTGGACTTTGGGGACCCGGTACTGACCGGCTGTAGGTCCCCTGGACCCCAAACACATAAAGCCCCACTCTTCCTCTACAAGTGTGCAAAGTTTGTTGGCCGGGGAGCACCGATTTTTTTTTTTTTAAAGTCAGGCACCCCGTCCATCGACACAGATTTCTCCGGTAACTTTGGGGACCCGGTACCGGCTGGCCATACGTCTCCTGGACCCGAAACATTGCACACATGTAACCCCTTTTATATACTCCCATGTTAAACGTAAGTCTAATCATGGGTACAGTGAGGCATGCAGATGGACACCCTAGGCTTATACTCAAGTCAATACGTTTTCCCATTTTTCCCATTTTTTTTGTGGTAAAATTAGGTGCCTCGGCTTATATTTGGGTCAGCTTAAATTCGAGTATATATGGTATGTATGTTTTTCAAAAATAATTCTATTGAGATCTAAAATCCACTCGGATACGGTCGGCGGGTGGGGAGAGGTCCACTTAAGAGCAAGCACATTCAAACTCATGTTAAATAGGAGTCTGTAAACACCTGCTGTTAAAAGTGCCTCTGATTAACCCCAAATAAAGTTCAGCTGTTCTAGTAGGTCTTTCCTGACATTATCCTAGTCGCATCCTACAGCAAAAGCCATGGTCGACACAGAGCTTCCAAAGCATCAGGGATCTCATTGTTAAAAGGTATAAAAGAGTTTCCAAGGCATTAGATAGATATACCATTAAACACAGTGAAGACATCAAGTGGAGAAAATATGGCACAACAGTGACATTACCAAGAACTGGATGTCCTTCCAAAATTGATGAAAAGACGAGAAGAAAACTGGTCTGGGAGGCTGCCAAGTGGCCTACAGCCACATTAAAGGGGCTGCAGGAATAACTGGCAAGTACTGGCTGTGTGGTACAGGTAACGGCAATCTCCCGTATTCTTCATATGTCTAGCCTATGGAGTGGCAAGACGAAAGCCTTTTCTTACCAAGAAAAACATCCAAGCCCAGCTAAGTTTTGCATAACCACATCTGAGGTCTCCCAAAAGCATGTGAGAAAATGTGTTATGGTCTGATGAAATAAAGGTTGAGCTCTTTGGCCATAATTCCAAAAGATATATTTGGCGCAAAAACACTGCACATCACCAAAAGAACGCCATACCCACCGTGAAGCATGGTGGTAACATCATGCTTTGCAGCTGTTTTTCTTCAGCTGGAACAGGGGTCTTAGTCAAGGTAGAGAGAATTATGAACAGTTCCAAATACCAGTCAATATTGGCACAAAACCTTCAGGCTTCTGCTAGAAATCGAAACATGAACTTCATGTTTGTTTTAGCGAACCCAAAGCTTCCATCAAAATCCACAAAGGAAAATGGTGGAATGATCGGAAGAGGGCTGTGCACAGGAGATGTCCTCGCAATCTGACAGGCTTGGAGTGTTTTTACAAATAAGAGTGGGCAAATATTGCCAAGTCAAGATGTTCTGTAATAAAATCAAAAGGTGCTTCAACAAAGTATTAGTTCAAGGGTGTGCAAACTTGTGCAACCACATTATTTTCCTTGTACTTCCCTTCGCCTAAAAGATTTCAGTTTGTTTTTCAAATGAGTTGTACAGTTTATATATAGGTCACTTTTAAAGGTGGACATTTTTTTTAAATGGTTTTTCTTTTACATCACAGAAACCTGACATTTTAACAGAGTGTAGACTTTTTTTATATTCACTGTATTTTTGCAAAGAACGGGCAAATGTGTCACCAATCTGTTAGAGACATCCCAAAAAGACTTGTAGCTGTAATTGGAACAGAAATTGGTTCTACAAAGTATTGACACGGGGGATGAATACAAATGCACGCCACCCTTTTCAGGTATTTTGTAAAAAAATGTATAAACCATTTATAATTTTCCTTCCACTTCACAATTACGTGCCACTTTGTGTTGATCTATCGCAAAAAAATCTAAATCTATCTAAATTTCCAAGGGGTATGAATGCTTTTTCAAGGCACTGTACAAGCTTTAACCAGACACTGATAGACCTCACAAGACTGCTCTAACTGCTGATAATAAAAGGCATTTAGCAGTTTATATTTAGTAAAATAAATTTCTGTGTACTGTGGAAAACCAGATATAGTAAATCAGGCCTCGACAAAATCCGGTCGCAATTGTGACAAGAAATTGTGACCTGGCGCCTGGGGAAGCTTAAGCCTGCAGAAGGCCGCAAAGCCGCGACCTCAATTACCGGCGGGCGCAGGGCGCGAGCACGGTGGGCCTGCGCCCGCGGGTAACTGAGGCCACGGCTTTGAGGCCTTCAGAAGACCTCGGCTTCCTTCTGTGATCTGGTGCCATTTTGTGGTGTGGCATTACAGGTTACATTACATTACAAGTAGCAAAACAGCCGTTCTTATGTGTTTTTTCACTGCCATCTCCTTCCCTCTAATTAGAACTACCAAACATTATATATATTTTTGTGAAAGAAAAAGTTACGCCGAGTAAATTGATACACATGTCACGCTTTAAAATTGCGTCCGCTCGTGGAATGGCGACAAACTTTTACCCTTTAAAATCTCCATAAGCGACGTTTAAAAAATTCTACAGGTTGCATGTTTTGAGTTACAGAGGAGGTCTAGGGCTAGAATTATTGCTCTCGCTCTACCAATCGCGGCGATACTTCACATGTGTTGTTTGAATGCCGTTTACATATGCGGGCGCTACTCACGTATGCGTTCGCTTCTGCGCGCGAGCTTGGCAGGACGGGGTTTGCGTTTTTTGTCAAACCCTGTAGTAAATGCAGGGTCCTGGGTTTAGTAACACTTTAACCTCTCCTGTGCATGCGCGGGAGTGACGTCACCTAGGCCCGACCAATTAAAATAGCCGGAGTACCTTGAGGGCTGAAGATGAAAAGGTTGGAGGTAATCTGCAGGACGGCACATTGCTGGAGTGAAGGTAAGTAAAGTTCTGCTTTAAAGGTGAACCCCCCCCCCCCCAAAAGCACTATTTCTGAAAGAGGCCTTAAAGCGGAACTTTGCTTTAAAGCGGTTGTATACCTGCAATGATTTTTTTTTTTTTCCCACCTGAAAGGCAAAAGCCATAATGAGCTAGTATGCACCGCATACTAGCTCATTATGAAATACTTACCTCGGAACGAGGTGTAGAGAATTTACCTGGTTCACACTAAGCGAGATGTCATCTTGCATTGGCGTGTTTTCCGGGTATCGCCGCTCCAGCGCTGTGATTGTCTGGAGCGGCGATGTCGTCACTCCCGCGCATGCGCTGGGTGCCGGCCCATTAGACGAGGATCCCCCCTGCGTATGCACCACTGCAATCGGCGGCGCATTGCAAGGGGAATATCTCCTAAACCTTACAGGTTTAGGAGATATTCTTTATACCTACAGGTAAGCCTTATTATAGGCTTACCTGTAGGTAAAAGTGGTAGTAAAGACTTTACTACCACTTTAAATTAGTTGCATTGAAGATGATTTTACATTTTAATGATTTAATAATAATACCTAGCTGCATACTTTTTGAATTATACACAGAATTCTCCCTCAGTATGTGATTTTCATTGCTTGGATCACAGCAGCAAATAGTTTGATAAAAAGACATATAATGGTTTTATTTTCCAGATGAGCTTGAGATGTTGTCTGAAGCCAGGGCACGTCTAGCCAATACTCAGGGTAAGAAGGCCAAGAGAAAAGCTAGAGAAAAGCAGCTTGAGGAGGCGAGGTATGTTGCTTTATCATCTCAGGTGGACACAATGCTGTCTTTTTGTGTATTATTATATAATGGTTGCTAATGCTGTTCTCTGATTCTTTTCCCAGGCGTTTGGCGGCTCTTCAGAAGAGGCGGGAGCTGCGAGCGGCGGGGATTGATATTCAGAAGAAGAGAAAGAAGAAGCGGGGCGTGGATTACAATGCTGAGATCCCATTTGAGAAGAAACCTGCACCTGGGTTCTATGATACCTCAGAGGAGAACTATGATGCTCTGAATGCAGACTTCAGAAAATTGCGGCAGCAGGACCTGGATGGGGAGCTGAGATCGTAAGTTATTAACCACTTAAGACCCGGACCAAAATGCTGCCAAATGACCTTGCCCCTTTTTGCGATTCGGCACTGCGTCGCTTTAACTGACAATTGCGCGGTCGTGCGACGTGGCTCCCAAACAAAATTTGTGTCCTTTTCTTCCCACAAAGAGAGCTTTCTTTTGGTGGTATTTGATCGCCTCTGGGATTTTTATTTTTTGCGCTATATACAAAAATAGAGCGACATTTTTGAAAAAAAATCAATATTTTTTTACTTTTTGTTATAAGTAAAATAAGATAAACTAAATTTTAGTCAAACATTTAGGCCAAAATTTATTTAGCCACATGTCTTTAGTAAAAAAAAATCGCAATAAAAAAAAAAATAGCTACCTAGCGGGAACACCGACACTAATACAGCGATCAGAAAAAACTTTTGTCAGTCACCAGCCCCCCCCTGTTCTAGGTTCTAGGCTCTTGATTGGATAGATTTATGGCAGCACAGCCATTGGCTTCTTCTACTGTCAATCCAAATCTAATGACACGGGGGCCGGGGCTGAGTCATGCATTCAACGGCTATGGATGTGGAATGAATGACTAGGGGAGAGTGCTTCTCCTAGGGCAGTGGTGTCAAACTCATTTTCATTGTGGGCCACATCAGCATTATGATTGTCCTTAATAGGGCCGGTTGTATCTGTAATATTAGATGTCCAGCGCATCCCCTCCCCTTACATTAGATGTCAAGAGGCACTCCACCATCAGAAGTGTAGTCCCCCACTCTCCCTTACATCACAGTGCACCCCCTCACCTTATGCTGCTGCTGGGAAGAGGCTTGACGCATTGCTTGGAAGCAGAAAGTACAGGGTCTGGAGGGGCTGGAGTTCTCCTGCAGCCACAGGAGAGGTGCGAGGGCCACATGAAATGCCCTGGAGGGCTGGATTTGGCCCGCGGGCCTTGTGTTTGACACCTGTGTCCTAGGGCAAGTGTCTAAAAAAAATTCTAAATCAAAGGGCCAGTTTACTGTTATGTAGACTTGATGGGGGCCAGACTGTGGGGGTAGAAAAGGTCCTGATATCAATGGGAATAAACAATACCAACCAGCCATCTTTAGTGTCAGTGGGAGGAATTTTGCCCCATCATTGGTGTCATTGAGCGCCATTTCTGTTGTCATTGTGAGGAATTGTGTCCCATTGTTGGTGTCATTGGGAGGAATTGTGCCCCATCATTGGTGTCAGTTGGTTAAAATTATGTCCCATTTTTGGGATGAAAATAGTGCCAGATCAAAGCAAACAAAGGGTCACATATGGCCCCCGGGCCACAGTTTGGAGACCACTGTCCTAGGGGGTTGTCTGATGAGAGTAGGAGCTGCCGGCGGACCCCAGAAGTCACGAATTGGGCCACTCTGTGCAAAATGAGCTGCATAGTGGGGGTAAGTATGACCTCCTATCTATATATCTATTTGGGTACAAAAATTATAGCACGTATTTCACAATAACAACATTAAAGTTGTTGTATAGGTTTATTTTTATTATTGTTTTCAAATTACAAACATGTCCTACTTCCCTCCACTGTGCAGTTCTTTTTGCACAGAGTGGCCCCGATCCTGCTGTTCTGGGGTCCCCCCCGGCAGCTCTTGCGGCTCCACCTCGCAATAGCTAACCCCCTCTGGGAAGCTCTCTCCCGAGGGGGTTACTTTGCAAGCACTCTCCTTGTCATTCACTCTGCGTCCCGTCCCGTCCCCTGCGGCCGCGTCATTGGATTTCCTAGACAGCAGCGGTAGCCAATGGCTGCGCTGCTATCAATCTATCCAATCAATGCCGATAGTCCGTGGAGAAGAGGACGCCGGGGATGCGCAGAGCAGAGCAGATGAACAGGCTCAGGTAAGTAAAACGGAGGGCTGGGGGGCCCGTGACTGCAAGGTGTTTTTTCACTTTAATGCATAGGACCTTTACAACCAGTGACCTCTAGTGGTTACAAAACTTATCACACACACTTATCACACACACATAGATCTAGAGAGAGAGAGATATCTCTATACCATTAATCCAGTGATATCTTCTGTGAACCAATGCTTTTCACACACAATCCAATGGTGAATAATAACAAATGAGTGATTTAACACCACATGGACCCTTCACTAGTCACTCACCTCCCAGAGGATGGCAACATAAGTGTAAAAAGAACTAGCATAGTGTAATACTGTAAAAACGAAATTTATTTAATACGCACTCACATTTAGAAATGCACTATTATCCCTGATGCATACAGGTGATGAATTTGAAAATATCCAGATCTGTCTCTGGGGTCACAAAATTGTCTGTAAGTCCTCGGCCCTGCTGCCCTCATAGTTGATCGTGTACTTTCTTCCAAACGATGCATTGATGTCACAAGCCCCGCCCTTAAATTTTTAATTTACTTAAAGTGGAACTTCACCCATAACAACTTGCAAAAAAGTATGTTCTTTAGCAAGTAACATGCATTCCGCATGAATAATTTAGGCTACCAAAATGAGTGTGTGCTGTAAATTGCCTCCAGCATTACTCCTGTTTCTTCTTGCTGGAGGCTGCCATTTTGTTGAAGCCCAGAACCTTTAGGCTTTCAGCAGATCGACCTCTACAAACTACAAAAATAGAGGGCACCTGAGCATTTTCAGAGCAAGGTGAGACGTGCATTTTAAACGGTATAGACCCCTAATGTTCTACATAGTTATACCTGTAAAATGGACCATCCTGAAGTAATATAGTAGGACTTTCTAGTTTCTGACTAAAGTTCCACTTTAAAGAGACCTTTGGACATTTAAAGTGGACCTTTAAAATGTTGAAGTACTACATTGTAAAAATCAGAGATAAAATCACCCCCCCCCCCCCCCCCAAAGTACCAGTTCTGTTGTGCAGAACTGTGGATGCTGAGCCATGTGATTGGACAGCTTACTCCCTCCTTTCAAAAACACCCATGCTACTGGCAAGTAAAACATACATAATGAGGGCTGATCAACAGCACTTGACGGTTCAGCAGGCAAAAGCTGGAAATAAGCATTGTAGCACTGATGGGTGGCAGTTGTGGGCACTAGGTGCCACTGATTGCACTGATAGGTGGCACTTGTGGGCACTGATATGTGGCACTGATTGCAATCAGTGCCATCTATTAGTGCCTACAAGTGCCACCTGTCAGGTGGCACTGGTAGATGGCACTGATTGCACTGACAGGTGGTTGGCACTGAAATGCTGCGAAAAATTATAC
This sequence comes from Rana kukunoris, assembly GCA_029574335.1. Lineage (NCBI taxonomy): Eukaryota > Metazoa > Chordata > Amphibia > Anura > Ranidae > Rana > Rana kukunoris. Next base: position 59,201,333 of record CM056052.1, read on the forward strand.
AGGATGTATGAAAAATATATATATGCTGCAACGCCCATCTTGGTACACCCTGCACTCGGCTGCAGTAAGCAGCAGCAGCAGACATCTTGTTACACCCAGCCCATATAGCTTGGGCTGGGTGTAACAAGATGTCTGCTGCTGCTTATTGCAGCCGAATGCAGGGTGTACCAAGATGGGCGTAGCGATGTTCAGCCGCTGACAGCGACCGAATGTGACAGCACCGATCCTGATGCGGCTGCGCCCTACACCGCTGCCAGCTTACCAAGTTCCACTGCAGGTGAGGATTCGCTCTCCGCCCACCGACTGTGCCTGCCCTCTCCAGCCAGACTCTGCCCACACTTTCCTTCCACAGACTCTGTCCGCCCTCTCCAGCCAGACTCTGCCTGCACTCCCCCGCCCTCTACCACCCTCCCCAGTCACTGACTCCTCCTGCCCTCTCCGGCAACGCTACACTAAAAAAACTACTACTACTAGTATCGGTATCAGCACAACACTATTAAAATTATATATTTTTTTTCCTAGAATATGAAACCTGTTACGCCTAGAATCGTGCCAGCCTAAATTGGCTTTAAACCCTCTTACCAGCCATGGGATAGCAATGTTGGCTGTGCTTCCTGGGCAGCATCTGGGAATTTTGTGAAAATGTGACAAGCCAGCTAGCTGTCAGATGGAGGCAATCAGGCAGCTGAACAGTTGTGTGTTGCTTCCTCACTCCCCAGTACGTTTGTCCCCCTTTGACATAACACATTGGAACTACCACTATTATTCTCCATGGCCTCTTCTTTCAGAAAACATTATTATTATTTTTTTTTAAGTGCTCTATACCAGGGGTCTCCAAACATTCTAAACAAAGGGCCAAGTTATTGTCCTTCAGACACTTGGAGGGCCGGACTTTGGCCAGCGGGAGTGGAATTTTTCCTGGCATCATTATTAGTAAACATCTGGTATTAGGTGGAGGAATAGTGCCCCATTGCTGGTATCATGGGGAGTAATAGTGCTCTATTAGTTGTGTCAGTGGGAGGAATGGTGCTCCATTGTCGGTATCAGATGGCAGAATAGTGTCTCGTATCAGTGGGAGGGAAAGTGCCCAAAGGGCCGGATAAAGGCAAGCAAAGGGCCACATCCGGCCCTCGGGCCGCAGTTTGGAGACCACTGCTCTATACCAATACCTACCACAACTATTTTGTTGACACTTCAGCTTTCGGCAATGGTACAAAGCATTGAAAAGTTATTATTTCTATTTATTTTTCTACATTTTGCAATGTGAAACGTGTAGATATGTGTTAAAGGTGTTAAAGGTTTTCAATTATTAGTTTATAAAATGGAAGTTAAAAAAAAGGTAGGAAAATAATTGGAGAATAAGGAGTTAAGGATGATTAGAGTAAATTAAGGGTTAAAATATTTTTAAACAGAGCAACATTTAATACAATTTTTATTTTTATTTTTTTACTTGACAGAATGCTTAAAACTGATTTCATCTGTAGATGGAAGTTCATCCCTTTTGATCTGTGGATGAAGAAACAGAAAGGTACAAAAAGAAACAATGTTTCTTTTTATCTTAGTGTTTCAGTGGCTGAGCAATGTTGTTGATGAACAATAATCTTAATCTTAAAGCCTGACCTTTTTTTTTTTTTAAATAGATGTACAAAAACAGCTCCGGCAGTGAAGGGCTTAAAGTGGTTGTATACCCAAATTTGACACTTTTACCTACAGGTAAACCTATTATAAGGCTTACCTGTAGGTAAAATTATTATCTCCTAAACCTGTACAGTTTAGGAGAATATTCACTTTGCATGCAGCCGCTGACATCGGCGGCACATGCGATCTGAATGTCCGGCAGACGCTGCCGGACCTTGCCAGGAAGAAAACGCTCATGCGCGGGAGTGACATCATCGGGGCTCCGGCAACTCACAGCGCCGGAGCCGCGAACCTGGAAGATTTCAGCTCCCTCGGCGTGGACCGGGCTCTGATACACAGGGGCTTACTTCTGAGGTAAGTATTGCATACTAGCTCATTACGCCTTTGCCTTGCAGGGTTTTTTCGTCGGAAATGTAACACTCCGATTGGTTGTGATCTCAACCAAACTGTCAAATATCCAATGGCTGGTGTCATAACTAATCACATGTGCAGCATCATGGCAATTGTAGATTAAACTAACGGAAAGGTGTCAGCTTCCTTGTCTGAAAAGAATAGAAGGGTTTTACTTCCACTTTAATTTGGGATTTCATGCCCAGTATTTTTGGTATATGCAAGTTGGTTTACTCATTCTTTTCAATTGCAGTGAAAAAGAGGCAAAAGAGAGGAAAAAGGACAAGCAGAACATAAAAAGGAAGAAGGATTCTGATCTGCCTGCTGCCATCCTACAGTCAACTGGTGGGGTTTCTGAGCTGACTAAGAAGAGAAGCAAATTAGTTCTGCCTTCTCCTCAGGTATGAGATGAACACACTGATGTCCTACTGTCTGGGATTGAACAATCTCAAGAACCTCATTTTCACTACTTTATTGTAGTTTTGTTTTTTTCCTATAAAAATAACAAACATGTTATCCTTGCTCTGTGTAGTGGATTTGCACGGAGCAGCCCAAATCCTTCTCTTCCCTCCTGTTGAGTGCCCCCATTACATGCAGCTTGCTATGGGGGCACCTGAGCCAAGTTACAGCTCCCTGAGTCCATTCAGACATGAAGATGTGTACCCAGCCTTGCCTCCTTTTATGTTCTCATTGGCTGGCTGAGTTTGACAGAAGCAAAAGCCAATGGCGCCATGCTGCTGTCTCAGCCAATGTGCCGTTGAGTCCCATGCAGCCGAGACATTCCTACAACATTGCTGGATGTAGAGGGCACCTCGGGTAAGTATTAGGGGGGCTGCTGCACACGGAAGGCTTTTTATCTTAAAGCGGAGTTCCACCCAAAATTGGACCCGCTTAATCCACTCCTCGCCCCCTTACATGCCACATTTGGCATTTAATTTTTTGTGGGGGGGGGAGTGGGGGGCTTCAGGAGGAGTGGGGCTTCCTGTCCCACTTCCTCCTTCCGCCAAGGGGCTGCTAAGGCAAATAGTCTAATCGCCTTTCTGCAGCCCCTCCCTTTAGGCGATCACCTGGGACACGTGACAGGTCCCAGGCGATCGCCTGCATGCGCAGTGGGTGCCCGCCTGTGAAGCCAAAAGCTGTCATGGGCGGGTGCCCACACTTGGAATGAAGATGCCGGCCGGAGAGGGGGGGGGGGGAGTGGAGCCCCAGACGGCGCTTCGCTGGAACGTGGAGCAGGTGAGTGTATGTTTATTAAAAGCCAGCAGCTACACTTTTTTCGTAGCTGCTGACTTTTAATAAACATAAAAAATGACTGGAACACCCCTTTAATGCATAGAATACAATAAGATAAAAAACCTTCTGAGTTTACAATCACTTTAAGCTTGGGTTCACACTAATGTGATGCGGTAACCAGAGCGATTACAACCCCGATTCCTGTAATGCTCCTCTCCAGCAGGCAATTCACACTGCCTTATGCGAACCGTTGCGGGTGTCATTAACTTAACTAGTGTGGGGAAACACAAGCCCCCCGCACTATTTTCTGTGTAAGTAATGCAAGTTCAGCCATACAACTGTATGGCTAAACTCGCATTGCTCAGAGATCACATGTGATCGACCCCATGCAGTGCAGGTCTGAATCACATGCAATGTTTGAGATTGCACTAGTGTGAACACAGGCTTAAACTGAAGGTAAGCAAAATACATATTGGCACAGCTGGAATGAGTCGAGTTAATATCAGTACAGTGCTTTTATTTTGCTCTCTTTTGCTTTCAGTTGCTTTTTAAATACTTGTACTGTAACTTATAATTGTAGGCCCTCGCATTTTCAGAAATACCTTTCTCACCCATTAGAGAAGATGTCAGTCTGCAAGTGGAAAATAAAGCTGATGGAGAAGACAAATATTTATCATGCAAGGCAAGAGTAGGAGAGATTGAGCTTTCAAAATAAATGAGAGCGAAAAAGCAGCACCCTAATGGCCCATACACACGATCCGAATATCGGACGAAAACGATCGTCCGATGATGGATCGTACGATTTTCGGATCGTGTGTACACTACTTTCGAGAGCCGATCACGACCGTTCATCCGATATTTTTCGATCGGACATGCGCAAAAATTTTCCTCGTACGATGTCAGATCGTACGTTTTTCGTTTAGTCAGTACAGCCGTCGACCGACAATACAATACAATACAAATACATTACAACACGTGACATCACTTCCAATCTTTTTTTTCTGTCGTACGAGAATTTTCGTGAGTTTAATAACCTATTATATTTTACTTGCGATTATTAAGCGAAAAAAGTCGTACGATCCATCGGCAGATATTCGGATCGTGTGTATGGGCCATAAATTCCCATTCTCACTGAACCTGACTTTGAAATTATGCAACTTCACTTGAAGTCGCAAGATTTCAAGGCCACAGGTCAGTGCGACTTTGTTGACATCTGTGACACTTTATGCACAGGTGTCTATGCAAGTTGCACCTGAAATCGCAAAAAAAAAAGTGCAGGAAACTTTTTTTCAAATTGGAGCTGCAACACAAAGTCAGAGTCGTAACGATTTGAACAGTTCCATTACGGACAGTAGGGTGTGCGCTTTGGACCACACCGGTGTGAACTGGAGCTAAAAGTAGACTGGAACAAAAGCTGTGCCTTAGACCCCTTTCACACTGGGGCGGTGGGTGCGTCGGCGGTAAAGTGTCGATATTTTTAGCTGCGCTTTACCGTCAATTAACCCCCGATAGCAGCCGAGAAAGAGTTAAAACCACCTGCAAAGCGCCACTGCAGCAGCCCTTTGCCAGCGGTTCGTCCGCGCTGCCCATTGATTTCAATGGGCAGTGGCGCTTTAGGAGTGGTGTATTTATAGCATTATAGCGCCTGCAAAGCTCCTCAGTGTGAAAGGGGTCTAAACAAGCATTGCAGAAGGTAAAAAAACTATTAACCTTTATTGCTGGTCTCCCTGTAGCTAATTAGTTTCTACAATACTGACTTTCCCTGCGTTGCATGCATCTGTTTGGAGGTGGTCATCTTTGTGGAGGACCGTGGATTTGCTTCCTCATGTCCGAGCTGCCCCTTCCCCCCTGATGACTAGTGATCTAATTACTGGTTGGGAAATATTCAGGAAGTCACAGAAAATGTTTTTAGCCCAGATCTACATAATGGACGACGCAGAAGCAGGGACATGCATGCTCTGCTTTCTCTACAGCAAGGAAAATATTTAGCAGTGCAATAGTGACATTAACAAATATTACTCCACATCTTCTGAGATTAGTAGTCAGGGGAATTGGTGCCTCACATTACAGATTTACAGCTATGAGGCTGTAGATACGGGAGTGCATAGGCACAGTCAGATGCTGGGAAGTACACTGCTTCTTTTTAGGAAGACATTTTTCAGGCTGCTACTTGGGCACAATGGCAGGTGTCGCCTTCTGAAGAGTAGCTTTTCATTGGATGTATTTCGCATACAGCAGGGGTAGGCAACCTTGGAGAGATGGAGATCTACTTGAACAACACTGAAGTAAAAGATCACCGGGCACAGTGTCCTATTGTTGGGTCCAGTTCACACCAGAACACTGTGCTAGAAAGGAATGTTCCATGTGTGTTTTCTGCACCGTGCTGACAGTCAGCAGCTTTCTGCTCGGGGAGCTGTGAGAACCGAGCCATCAGCGATGTTCAATCGCTCAGTTCTCAGTGCAGAGGTGCTGGTGCATCCACCTAGGGAAGTATGATTCTGGGGGGAAAAAATATTTTAATGTAGCATGGCGCTTAGGTAACCTATTTGGTTCGATTGTGCTTGCGTGTCGAACAATTTTGTCGGATTTATGGTGAACTACACACAGCCTTACTCTACTGGCCACAGAGTTCTTTGTGCCAGAATATGTGGAAATTGTGTTAAATGCCCTCTTGTGTGAAAGAGTCCTCCTTGCACCTGGAATTTTCATCCTTTTTGTGTAACAGAAATGTTAATTGCAGTGTAAGCTAATTTCTTTTTTCCCTTCTTCAGATATCAGACACAGAGCTGGAGGAAGTTGTAAAGATTGGCCAAGCCAGTGAGCTTGCCCGCCAGACAGCAGAGGAATCTGGAATCACAAACTCTGCATCCAGCACGTTGCTCTCTGAATATAATGTTGCCAATAACAGCATCGCCCTGAGGACACCCAAAACTCCTGCTGCACAAGACCGCATCCTACAGGTAACATAGAAATTGGTAAATCAGCAGTGCATTATGGCCACTGAAATGCAAAACTGAAATCTAATAATGAATTTTCTTTTTTGTAACCCCACTCCATCTCATTTTCTTTGACCCAAAATAAAGACCCTGTAAGTGTATGCACATACAATTGGGTCCATATATATTTAAACTCAGGCACAAATCTCATACTTTAATTTAAAATGAAACCATCCAAATACATTTTAAGTTCAGACATTCAGCTTTACTTCCTGGGTTTGAACATAAATATCAAGTACAAATTTTAGGAACTGCAACCCTTTTTATACACAGTTCCCCATTTTCAGGGGCTCAAATGTAATTTGACAAGTGAATATAATCATGAATACAATTTTCATTTTTTTTATATTTTGTTGAGAATCCTTTACTGCCAATGACTGCCTGAAGTCTGGAACTCATGGACATTACAAAAAGCTTGGGTTTCCTGCTTTCTGATGCTTTGCGAAGCTCTAACTGCAGCTGTCTTCAGTTGTTCTTTGTGGGTCTTTTCTGCCTTTTATGGTTTTCCTTCAGCAAGTGAAATGCATCAATTGAGATCAGGTGGTTCACTCGGCCATTGCAGAATATTCCACTTCTTTTTCTTCAAAAGCTTCTGGGTTGCTTTTGCAGTGTTTTGGATCATTGTCCATCTGTACTGTAAAGCGCTGTCCAATCAACTTTTCTGCATTTGGCTGAATCTGGGCTGACAGTATATCAGTATATCTCTAAACCCAGAATTCATCTGGCTGCTTCTGTCTTATCATCAATAAACGCCGATGACCCAGTGCCACTGGAAGCCATGCATGCCCATGTCATCACACTGCCTGCACCATGTTTTACAGGTCATGAGCTGTTCTAAGTCTTCTCCACAATTTTTTCTTCCTGTCCTTCTGGTACCGATTAATCTTAGTTTCATCTGTCATCTGTCCAAAGATTGCTTTTACAAAAGTGGTCTGGCTTTTTTAAATGGTGTTTTTTTTGGTAGTCTAATCAGGCTGCAGGCTTATGAATGGTTTGCACCTCGTGGTGAACCCTCTGTATTTGCTCCCGTGAAGTCTTCTCTTGATTGTAGACTTTGACAATGATATGCCCACCTCCTGGAGAGTGTCATTTACTTGTATGGATGTTGTGAATGGGTTTTTCTTTACTATAGAGAGGATCCTGCGATTACCCACCACTGTTGTCTTCTGTGGACGTCCAGGCCTTTTTTCATGTTGCTGAGCTCACCAGTGCATTCTATCCCCAGAATGTACCAAACTGTTGATTTGGCCACTCTTAATGTTGCTGCTACCTCTCTGATGGATTTGTCCATTTTTGAAGCCTTACAGTGGCCTGTTTGCCTTGTATGGACAGCTTCTTTTGAATGCATGATGTAGGTTCACAGAAATAGATTCCAAATGCCAAGACCACATTTAGAATCAACTCCAGACCTTTTACCTGCTTAATTGATAAATAAATAACGACGGAGTAGCCCACACCTGGCCATGAAACACTTTTGATTCAATTTTCCAATTACGCTTAAAAAAGGGGGAGGGGGGGTTGGCTAGTCTTAAAGGGGTTGTAAAGGTACAATTTTATTTTCCTAAATAGCTTATTTTAGTGCAGTCCTCCTTCACTTACCTCATCCTTCCATTTTGCTTTTAAATGTCCTTATTCTTCTGAGAAATTCTCACTTCCTGTTCTTCTGTCTATAACTCAACACCGTAAGGATGTGAGGCTTTCTCCCTGGTGTGGAGTGTCATGCTTGCCCCCTGCCTTGGACTACAGGAGAGCCAGGACACTCTCAAAAAATTGTACCTTTACAACCCCTTTTAAGAGCTGTAATTCCTAAACACTTCCAATTTGGATGTACATACCCTCACATTAAACACTAGGGTGTGCACTTTCAGCCCATATCCATTGTATAACTATAGCTTAAATATGTTTTGGTAAATACCTGAAAAAAAACTGTCCAAATATATATGGACCTAACTGTAACTGGACCAGCATATAATAAACTGCTGTTATGGCTGAATCGTGGGTGTTCTGAAAGGCAAAGCTCTTGACTGTAATTTGACACGGACACCAGGTAATGTTGCACGTTATATCATCCAATTCATCAAGTATTCTTATAATTACATTTTTCAGACATAAACACCTATATCACACAGTGACCAGCATCTCACGAAAAGCTTGGGCATTTTCCGATCACGTGACAGCCAATCACGGTGGTCACATAGTCACAAGCCCCGCCTCCCAGAATGCCAAATATCTTAAAGGGCCATTGGGAGCCGGTGCAAATGTGTGTTTGTTTTTTTGGTACTAGCGCTGTCAATTTACACAGCGCTTTACATATACATTATTTACATATACATCAGTCCCTGTCCTCAAGGCGCTTACAAAACTAAAGTGTGAACATTGTTTCTAAAGTTAACTTTCAAATGTGTCATTAACAAGTCAGGGGGTAGATACACTGTGGTCCCTGTAGAAGGTGAGTCTGTTTTGCAGTGGGACTATTATTGGCCATATTGGCTAATCTCTGCTGCGGCTTACACAGGCATTGTAATCTCCAGCCCAGCAGCTTCACACCACCAACTTCCTCTGTCTCTTCTGCTGGCCATGAAGACTGCCTCTGAATTTACAGCTGACAGCTCCTGTAACCACCCCCTCGCCACCACAACCTCAGCACCTCTACCCCCATCGCCACTGAGCTTGCATTCCCCACCGTGCCAAGAACCTTCACCCCACCCACATGCTGTCTCAAGTTTAGCTAATCCCCGTTCTACGTGTTGCCCTACACCTGCACACCAAGCCCTCATGCCATTTATCCCACCTGCGTGCCCTTCACTTGCCACTGCACCAATGTCAACCTCTGTGCTTGTTGCCACTGCACCGGTGCATACACCAGAACTGTCACTGTACCAATACATGCTTCTGTGCTCTCCACTGCAGTAACACAACCTGCACATTCTGTATATATCCAAAGCTGAATATATTATCAAAGTTAGGCATTCATAACAATTAAGCAACATATACAGAGTCCCTGTAATGCAGTTTACAGTAACCTATAATTACCCAAACATGTGCACCTCTTCTGCGCTAACAAATATAAATGTCCTGCCGTGAGCATCAAACATAAATGAGGATTTGATGAACATGATGTGATTTTTTTTTTATGTATTTTGCAGGAAGCACAGAACTTGATGGCACTTACAAATGTTGATACCCCTTTAAAAGGTGGGCTTAACACGCCCCTCCATGAAAGTGATTTCACAGGGGTAACTCCGCAGCGACAAGTGGTGCAGACCCCAAACACGGTGCTGTCCACAACACCATTCAGGTGAGAAAAATTACTCTGCTTATTTGCAATCGGCTAAAGTGTGTGGCTGCTTTTCTCGCTGATCCAGCAGCTCATCCCAGTGGTAGTCATGGTAGCAAGGCATTTACAAGGCTGCTGAAGTTTTAAGGGTATACACATTTAATAGCCAGATGACTCATTTATGCTGTGTGTAGATTACTGCTCAAAATGTTCAATTATAGACGCAAATCAAACGCATTTCATGCTTCTTGATTGCTTAAAGAAGAACTCTGGGTTGGTGATAACATTTTCACACTAGCCCTGTGTAGTTAGTCAGGCAAAACTGCTAATTTGATTTGGATTAAAAACACATGCTGTGTACAAAATTCACAGTTTTAAAATTTGTGACGTGATCTCTTTACAGAGAATTTTCTCTATCCCTGGGCTCAAGGAGAAGGGATCTCTGAGGTGGCGACATTACTTTGTTAGTGTTTGTCACCACTAAGGATGAGCTCAGGCGTGTTCGCAACTCCACGCGCCCGCCAGGAAGCTGACACTCCGCAGCGGTAATCACAGGCAGTGAGACCTTTCCCGATTCCCGGCTCCACAGATCAGGAAATGTGTCTTTACCTGTGATTAGTGCTGTGGAGTGTCGACTTCCTGGTGGGTACACGGAGTTGTGAACACACCTAAGCTCATCCTTGGTCACCACATACGAACACTACAAATCTCATCATGCCCTGGGATTTAGAGTCTGAATGGGTGGCAGTGTGGATGAGACTGTGATAAGTTGGACTCCTGGCTTGTCCATCTAACACCAGGGGATGGACCAGAGAGGCCCAGACTCCTGGTTTAATCTGCCCACTGTACAGCATAGTTGGGTGGAAAAGCCAGGAGTCTGATTTCATCTCGTACACGCCCACAGTCCTGCTCATATTTGGACTGTAGTTCTAAGTAAATCAAGATCTTGAAGCAGTGAGTTGACCAAATAGTCTTGTACTCCCGGTCCAATCCACCCACAGTCTGAATGAGCACTGGAAAAATGTCTGACACCAAATAGGAGGGCAGTCACCCTATATATGTTAAGTGAATCTTCTAGTCAAGACCTAGTTTGCACTTTGTGCAAGGTTTTGCTTGGCAAAGAAAAAGAGTACCCTTCTTCTGACCACTCATCTGGTCGTGGTTCAATCAGACAGTGGCATAGTTGTGGCTTGCATCAATTACAATTGTATTAATTTTATTTTATGTATAAGGTAACCAGGGCAGCTAAGACAATGCAAAGATGGGCAGAGGGATGAAATCACATTATTGGGGTATTCAAAGCTGATCAGAAACCAGGGGCTTACTCATTCCACTTGGTTCCACCTGTAATCAAAAAGTATTACTTTTTGGTGACAACCTCCTAAATAGAATTCCGGTTATTTGTTAAAAATGTATAAGTACTATTTGTCAGTCTTAATTATTGCTCGGCATTAACCATCTTCATTTGTGTTCTCGTTTTCTAGAACACCCTCCCAGAGCACTGACGGTTTAACCCCTCGTGGTGGCATGACTCCAAAGCCAGTTATTGGCGCCACACCAGGTAGAACACCACTGCGAGACAAGCTGAACATAAATCCAGAGGACGGATCTGTAGATTATAATGACCCAGCTTACATAAAGCAATTGGTAAAAAAAAACTTTTATATGTCTTTTATTTCTGTTTGCAGTCTATTCTTAGGAATGTTTCTATCCAGGCTTTAGTTCAACTTTCAGTTTAAATTAGCTAAACACATTCCAGGTGCATCAAAACAAAAGATGTGAAGTTTTATTTATTTTTATTTACATCCTAAGTAGAAAAGTCTTGCCAGCATGCTGTAGCAAAGGAACCTTGCTCAGTGTTTAGAAGCAGCGGTCTCTCTGCAGTGGTCCTCACACAGCATGCTGAGTCGGTGCCAGGAACTCTCTCAAGGTGAGACCAGAAACAGAAGACAATAGTATCTCTCTGCAGGCAGGGGAAAGGCTTTTCTACTTAGGCTGTGGCTGCTTTCTAAAAAAAAAAAACTGTAAGACCTTGCATGCCTTTTGCGAGGGCACTGTGTACATACTGACCGATGCTATCAAAGGAAAAAAATGTACATTGCTGCTTAACTCCTGTAGCGTGCTTTAGCTCTTTGCAGTATATCTTTAGCTGAATAATTGGTCATGAATTACAAAGATCCTCAGAATGATAAATTAAAGGGTTAACAGCAAAGGACTTTATTTTTGCATCTTTAAAGCCAAAATCTTGCCATATACAGAGTTGAAATACTTAGTGGTATGGTATATACCAAGAGGACCATGCCTCTGTTCAGTTTCTGGCATCTCGTTTGCTTTTCCAGCATTCACTTTAGACTGTAAATAATAAGGCAATGCATTATAAACTATAGACATAATAATTACCATTAGCATGCAAGCTGGTTCTTTTGCTCTCTTGTGCTGTTTGCACCTCCATGTGTTCATTGCCACCGCTTATAGATCGCTGTGCTCCTACAGGTGAAAGACTTGTTAGGTATGTAGTGGCCAGATGGGGGATTGCTGTATCAGAAAGAAGCAGGCAACTGGCACACTGGAAATGTCCAATGCTGATTCTAGAGCCAGTTTTAGCTCTGAAAGACTGGAAGCAAACTTTTTTCTTTAAAAACTGATGTGCACTTTGACATTTTTGGTCTGGCACTTTATTAATTTTGCTTTGTTCCTGATGATTTTTTAAAGATGTATATTTTTTTTATAGAACTGAGAAACGCTGGTTTAGGTCCTAATTCAATTGTCTTGCTTTTAACCTGTTTTGCTGTTGAGTGAATATTGAATGTTCGTTACCTAGACCAATAACGCATCTCATTATATACACATAGGAAAGAGAATCCCGAGAACACCTACGCCTTGGTTTAATGTCTCTACCAACTCCAAAGAATGACTTTGAGATTGTCCTGCCAGAAAATGCTGAGAAGGAACTGGAAGAGCGCGACAATGAAGAGATGTTTGTAGAAGACGCAGCTGATATCGAGGCTCGCAAACAGGTGGGGATCATTCTCTAAAGGAAAGGCATGAAGTGTTATGTTGCCCAAAAGACGATGTATCTCTAAAGTAATTTTATTGTGCTTATTTTAACCACTTCAGCCCTGGACCATATTGCTGGTCAATGACCGGGCCACTTTTTTTATGACGGACACTTTTGACACATTTTTGGGACCATTGTCATTTTAATAGCGATCAGTGCTATAAAAATGCATTGATTACTATAATAATGCCACTGGCAAGGAAGGGGTTAACACTAGGGAGCGAGGATGGGGTTAATTATGTTCCCTGTGTGTGTTCTAACTGAAGGGGGGGTGGGACTGACTTGGGGAAATGATTGATCGCTGTTAATACATTGTATGAACAGACGATCAGGCATTTCTCCCTCTGACAGGATCGGGAGCTGTGTGTTTACACACACAGCTCCCGGTCCTCGCTCTGTAACGAGCAAACGCGGGTGATCGGGCAAGTGGGGGGCGCACACGCGAGATGACGTAATATTACGTGATCTGGTGCGCTGAGCCAACCTGCCGCTGAAAAACTGCGGCGGCTGGTCGACAAGCGGTTAAATCGGTCTTAAACTGGTGAATCTGCTGAAAAGTTTCTTACCCAGAGATCCTGCCAACAAAAGCCGTTGCCTTTCAATTAGAAGCAGTTTTGTCAGCCTGCCGTGGAAGCTCTTTCAGTTGACTATTTGACCACCTATCTGATAGACAGGCCAACATGCATATGGTAGGCACTTATGCTAATTGTGAGGCAGTGACTTAGCATTATGTGTTGATAGGTGGCATTGCATGCTTTTAGGTATAGCCCAAGCCAGAACGTGTTTTTTTTTTTTTTTTTTTTTTAACGGTCTAGTTTTATTGCCATTTGGGACTTTGTTAAAAAAATATTCTCACTGATGAATAATTTTCGTCAGAACAGAAAATTAAGGTTTCCTGTTCTTCTTCTAAAAATTATTATTTGGTGAGGGAAAATTTGCAACAGGGACATGTGCACCAATAAATAGCTGAAAAAAGGCTTTAGCCTTCCCCTGCCTTAACAGTAGGCCTTTTATTTGTTTCTATTGTAGATGTATTCTCCTCTTTGTGTGGTGAAACCTTGTAGTTAGGACAGGATGTGAGGGTAAATCTCTCTAAAGGAGAGACTTTTCCTTACTCTTGTCTAAAGCTTAAAAATCTTTGGCCATACATTTTAAAGGGAACGTATGGTGCATTTTGAGTTATTTTTAGTATTTTTCCTTGAAATTGTGTAAATGTTTACAGTTTCTTTACATGCTCTTCCATATTTCTATTGTATTACAATAAGTTGAGCCACTTTAGGCAAAAACAGCCCCGGTTGTGAGCTACTCATTCATCCTAATTCCCTCTTGGCCCCATCATTGTGCCGGAAGACTAATTCCTTAAGGGCTGTGTTCTGTCCATGTTTCCCACTCTGCACTCAGATCGCACTGCCTGTGATTTCTGCTGAAGTTGTCACTATATTCTTAACACCACCACTAATAAGGATCCCAAACACAGTGTGTTTGCCTGCACCAGATCTGTGAGATTTGGTGTGGTGCTTTTTTGAAAAGTAGTGCTTTAACTTCATTTTGCGCTATTTCAGTCCATTAAATATAAGCTGAAAAGTCGCATAGGAGCGCAACATAAAAGAAAAGGAGGCTTCAAATCAACTCCAAATGACCAATGTATTGACTAGTTTCGACATTCAATACAAGTGGGGGATACAGACTCACCCAATGGGGGTGGCGCCTTTTCCTTAGGCCCTGAACTCAGACATGTGGAAAAAAAGGAAGGGAAGGAACCCGAGGAGTTCAAATGGGGCACACTGCTGTCTTCACCTTTTTGTTAAGAAAAATTCTTTAATGGCATTAAATATAGTGTGAAAAGATAATGGGCAGATGATATGAAAAATAAACCTCTTTAAATTTAATTTTTCATCTGTCATGTCATCTGCCTATTATCTTTTTACATTATATTAAAGCAGAGTTCCACCCAAAAATGGAACTTCCGCTTTTTGAAACCTTGCCCCCCCTTCGGTGTCACATTTGACATCTTTCAGGGGGGAGAGGGGAGCAGATACCTGTGTTATCCACGTATTTGCTCCCACTTCTGGGCATAGATCACTACGGTGACCCACGCCACGTCCAGCGCCTACTCCTTCCCCCCTCCTGTCTTCTGGGAGACACACAGGTCCGTGAGGACGTGCAGCACAAGTCGAGTATGTGCAGTAGGGAACCAGGAAGTGAAGCCGCAAGGCTTTACTTACTGATTCCCTTACTGAAGATGGTGGCAGCACCCGAGAGCCGATGGAGAGACTGGCTTTGAGTGCCGACATCAAGGGCACCCAGGAAAGGTAAGTGTTCTAATATTAAAAGTCAGCAGCTGCAGTAAAAAAAAAAAAACGGCGGAACTCTGCTTTAATACCATTAAAGAATTCTTCATAACAAAGGTGAAGACTGCAGTCTGCCCCATCCTTTGTCCCAATTTGAACTCCTTGGGTTCCTTCCTTTCCTTTTCCGTCTCGTAAGAGCGCAGGCTGTAAATTTTGTGTACATGTATACACATGTAGATTGCCTGTAAGATACTTTTTTTTGTCAACAGGAGCATAGTATAAATTCTCTTAGCTTAGGCTTCATGTACAATACAGATCTTAAACTTGAGGTTACGTTCTTTTGCCAAAGCTCCCAAACTCAACTACATAACAGCCTGTGTCCGTGTACGCATAGGCTTTTAGCAGAGTTTAGGAGCTGCTGCAGTTAGGTGAGATTCAACCTCCCTCTCTTGAACGTTGAAGAATCGCATTCAGGATAGGAACATTTTGACCATCGGCCGTGGGAAAAATGCAAAATGGAGGTGTAATTTTGTAGCGTTTTGTGTTTTTCCGCGGCAGTGGTAAATGAAGGCAAGGACGTACATGAAGCCTTAGGCCTCATACACGATGGAATTTTTCCGCTGGCAATAGTCCGACGGACCATTTCAGCCGAAAAATCCACTCGTCTTTAGGGGCAAACGGACGGATTCGGACTGTTTTCTCCAGCGGAAAATTTACAAAGCATACTTTGAAACTTTTCCACCGGACACATGTCCGTCGGATATGTCCGCTGGTCAGTACACTCACCAGCGGAGATATCCACCCGCGCAAGCGTCGTATGGATGCGACGCATGCGTGGAAGTTGTTTACTTCCTGGTGCGGTGACGTGGCGGCGTCAATGTCACAGCCACGTCACCGTGCTGTCTGCCGGCGGGGATTTTGATCCGATGGTGTGCACACGCCATCGGACCAAAATAGCCCGGCGGACATATCCGATGCAAACGGTCCGAGGACCGTTTGCATCGGATATGTCCGTCCGTGTGTACGAGGCCTTATGGTCAATGATGTTGGTCACTGTTATGTTGAGAAAAATATTAAATTCTGGCAAGCAAGACTTCTCCCACCCCTAATGCCACCTTTTGTTGAGATTTTTATTTTTTTTAATGCCTTTTTTCATCTTAAAGAATATAATTTTCTAAAAATAATCTATGCATAATGTGATTTGTTTGATTTCTTAGGCAATAAGAGATGCACAGCGGGCCAAAGAGTTGAAACAAAGGCACCGAGCAGTACAGAGGGACTTACCCAGGCCATCAGAGGTGAGCAAGACCAGTGCTTGTCTATATTTCATTCACCAAACTGAGTTCTAAACATCGGAGGAATCCAAAAGATGAAAGGAAAATTGTGGGAAAAATTGACCATTATATTATGCATTTCCATAGACAGCAGGAAGAGTTGGAATTAACAACTGCCTTTTAAATCTTGTAAGTCTTCTAGCAGAAATTAGTTTTTAGTGCTTCTACTTAATGGATTCCCAAAAATGTCAGCATTGAAAAGACCAGCTAATAGAAGGGGACAGGCCCATCAGATGCTGCAGGCAAATTTGTTAAGCTGTGCGGGTCTTATTTGTCTATCTTGGCTGGAAAACTATTGGTTAAAGGGGTAATTCCCCCAAAAACCTTTTTTTAACATTGATTGAGGCTCGTTATGTCAAGGGGAATCGGGTGTTTTTTTATTAGAAACAAAGCAGTACTTACCGTTTTACAGATGCATCGTCTCCGTCGCTTCCGGGTATGATCGTCTGGTCTGGGCGTGCCTATTTGATTGACAGGCTTCCGACGGTCGCATACATCGCGTCACGAGTAGCCGAAAGAAGCCGAGGGACGGTGCGGCTCTATACTGCGCCTGCGCACCGTCGTTCGGCTACTTTCGGAAAATCGTGATGCGATGTATCCGACCTCGGAAGCCTGTCAATCAAATAGGAACGCCTAGACTCGGAGACCATACCCGGAAGCGTCGGAGACGATGCATCTCTAAAACGGTAAGTACGGCTTCATTTCTAAAAAAAAAAACACCCGATTCCCCTTGACATAACGAGCCTCAATCAGTGTTAAAAAAAAGGTTTTTGGGGGAACTACCCCTTTAAGGAACCCTTAACAAAAAAAAAAAGAGGAAGGTCTCCTTGAAGACCATAACATTTCTGCATGGGCAAAGTGACAGTATCTTATACAGTCAGTCTCATTTTTGGTTTTCTAGTAAGCTGGCCATTGCACACAAGTCTGTATCAACTACTTCATGCATCATCTGTGGAATCTTGCTCAGAATGTATAGTATAGATCACACAAATACATCTGGCAGGGAAGCTTTTGTTGGCTTGTGTAGTGATGATCCCCAATGGATTCCCAGGGTCTATGGGGCAGCTTTATTGCATTGAATGTCAGGAGCTGCCCTGTCAACTGTTGTGGATGTTTTCCAGCAAATCCTTTTGGATTTGTTTAAAACCACTGTACCAACTTTACTATGAAACCTGGGCTGAGGACTGTATTTAGAAAAGTAATGGCAGATAAAAGACGAGGTCCATTGCGTCTGCCCTGTTTTTTTTTCTTATTAAAGTGGAAAAAAATATTAAAAGCCAGCAGCTACAAATACTGCAGCTTCTGACTTTTAATAAATGAATACTTGCCTGTCCAGCGTGCCCAGCAATGTCGGCAGCCGAAGCCGATCAATCGCCTGGCTCTTGGCTGCCCCTGCCGCCATCCTCTGTGAGGGAATCAGGAAGTGAAGCGTTGCGACTTTACTTCCCGGTTCCCTACTGCCCATTTGCGACTCGCACTGCGCGTCCTAACTGGTCATCACTGTCTTCTGGGACCTGTGTGTTTCACAGAAGACAGCGGGGGGCGGGAAGGGGCGTAACCCCTGCGGGAGTCTATGCCCAGAAATGGGGGCAAATACCTGTATTATACAGGTATCTGCACCCCCCTCCCCCTGAAAGGTGTCAAATGTGACACCAGAGGCAGGTGGAGGGTTCCGAAATGCGGAGGTTCCATTTTTGTGTGGACCTCTGCTTTAACTTTATTGTCGAAGTATAGATCTAGGTTTGTCCCAAGCATGTTTGAAGCCATTTACTGTTGACTGTCTCACTACCTCTGCTGGTAGTTTATTCCAAAACGGCTCCACCCGGCTCCAAAACATTGGTAATATAGTCAATAAAATCAGTATGTCCTTAGGAATGCCACTGCACAAATACAAGTCGGATGAGAAGTACATGGCATTTTATGGCAAAACATGAACAGAAAAAAACAAAATAAATACTGTTTGTGAGATTTGCCTGAAAACTTAATGGACAAGGTGTAAAAAGAGAGAGTTTTAAGTTAGTCGATATAGACAATGATTTGTGCACACCCACCACACTGCTCATCACACCAATGTAAGCTTGACATGCATTTAATGCCAAATTCGTGGGCAATTTAAAAGCCCCCCCCCCCCCTTCCCTTTTTCAACTTGTAACAGCTCCCCCACCCCTCAAGAGTATGGGGTGTGCCTGAAGAAATGTGTGACCATGTAGCTAAAAGAGGATTTGTGAGGTCAGGTAATGAAATAGCAATGATGTATTATATTATGCAGAGCTCCCCTGAAGTGCAATCACAATATATCAATAAATGAAATTCATTCAATCCATGTAAATACTAATAAACATAATCCTAATAGATACACTATAGTGGTGCATAGATGACGCTACTTGAAATGTATACATAGTCATAAAGGGATGGACATGGTCAGCAACATGTGGCCAATGACGTTGAAACGATGCTGAAATGGTACTAAGGGGCCCAAAGCGTTCCATGAAAATATCCCCCACACTGTTACACCACCAGCCTGAACCGTTGATACAAGAAGGGATGCATCCATGCTTTACACCAAATTCTTACCCTACCATCTGAAATCGAGACTCGTGAGACCAGGCAACTTTTTTGCAATCTTCTATTGTTTCATTTTGGTGAACCTGTGCGAATTGTAGCCTCAGTTTTCTGTTCTTAGGTGACAGGAGTGGCACCTGGTGTAGTCTTCTGCTGTAATCAATCTGCTTCAAGGCATTTTTGTCTGCACAACTGCCGCTCACTGGATATTTTCTCTTTTTCGGACCATTCACTGTAAAACCTAGAGATGGTTGTATGGGAAAATCCCAGTTTTTTAAATACCCAGACGAGCCTGTATGGCAACAACAATCTTGCCATGTCCAAAGTCACTTAAATCCCTCTTTTTCCCCATTCTGATGCTCGGTTTGAACTTCAGAAAGTCGTCTTCACCATGTCTAGATGCCTAAATGCACTGAGTTGCCAAATTTTAGGGTGTGCTGAATAGTCTGACGGTGATGACGAACCCTGGCACCCCAGTTGTTTTGGAACTACATTTCCCATGATGCTCATGCACTCTGCAATGTTGTTGAGCATCATGGGAAATGTAGTTCCAAAACATCTGGGGTGCCGAGGTTTGCCATCACTGCTTTATGAAATGAAGTTCTCAGAAACCTCTCCCTCCTTTTCCTAAAGTGTCAAAGGCAAGTGTGAAGAGGTGACAGCAGAGTACTAGAGCAGTAGGTTGTGTTTAAATGGGAGGTTTCACTTGGGCATTATCTGCCGAACGTTGGAGGTTTCCATCAGGTCTGAAGTTGTAATGTTGGTCCTGTATTCTAGGTAAATGAAACGATATTGAGGCCTGGGAATGTAGAGCCACCACTGACGGAGCTGCAGAAAGCTGAAGAGACCATAAAAAAGGAAATGATCACAATGCTTCACTATGACTCTGTCCACAATCCCTTTGGGGACAATGCAACAAGCAAGAAAGGGAAGATGCCAAGTTCTGTTACAACCAACGCCGAGCATGTGACCTACTTGGAGCAGAACACCTATGAAAAAGTGTCTCAAGAAGAGCTAAAATATGTAAGTAAAAGAAATGACGACATCTTATGATGCAGTGCTGGGAAGCCTCTCTATCTGATAGTCTGACTCTGCTACCATACAGAAATGATAACGGCACATGTATTTGTATATTTGCCTTTTTTTTTTTGATTGGAGCTTTTTCTATGCGTTACCACCACATGCCAAAGACTTCCACAAGTATCGGAATAAAACTGGTCAGCCAATCTAAACTGACAGCAGCAATAACATTTTCCAATGTAGTTTGGTCATGTGACCAGCTGCTGTAAGAACCTTGAGCTGTGGTTTTGGCCATGAAAGAAAAAAAAAGTATTTCAGGGCTTCTAGTACCTCTTGAATTTAATAGAACAGGTTGTTCAGTGTTGTGGAAAGTCTTATTTGTCTGTCTGTTCAGCTATCATCAGGTCATTGTATATCCAGTAATAATTGCTCTGGGCTCATTTGGGGGATTTACTAAAACTGAAACGTGCAAAATCTGGTGAAGCTGTGCATAGAAATCGATCCGCTTCCAAGTTTTAGACCTGGTTCACACTGGTGCATTTGGACATGCGATTTGGTATGTCAAGTCACATGTCAAATCTGCGGCAATTGCCAGGAATGGCACCGTCCTAATCGGTGAGACGCCTAATCGATTTCAAAAAGTAGTTTCTGTACTACTTTTGCGATTTTGGCCCGTGATTTACATGTGACATCTGTGTAGAAACCTGCACAGATGTCTCTGAAATCGCGGGTGAAATCGGGACTGACAAGCGAAGAGTGAAACTGTGCGAGTTCAACTGAACTTGCATGGCTTCATTCCTGCAGCCCAGTGTGAACCTGAGCTTATTGTCAAAGCTTAAATGAACAAGCTGAAGTTAGAAGCTGATTGGCTAGCATGCACAGTGCACCAGATTCTGAGTGCTCCAGTTTAAGTAAATCTTCCCCATTGTGTAATGTTGAAAAGGTTTTGTAAATTAGGCACTTCTTTGGTTCCTAGAGTCAGGAAGATACCCCAGCATTTATATCCGCACCTAACTTAGGATGAGCTCAGGTGT
The DNA here is from genome assembly GCA_029574335.1 of Rana kukunoris. Taxonomy (NCBI): domain Eukaryota; kingdom Metazoa; phylum Chordata; class Amphibia; order Anura; family Ranidae; genus Rana; species Rana kukunoris. Next base: position 59,222,166 of record CM056052.1, read on the forward strand.
GTTCGCACGTGTAGAGCCTGCCAGGAAGTCGGCACTGCACAGCACTAATCACAGGCAGGCAGTGAGACATTTTCCCGATCCTTGGCTGCAGAGATCGAGAAATGTCTTGTGCTGTGCAGTGCCGACTTCCTGGGGGCTTTACACGTGCGGGCTGTGAACACGCCTGAGCTCATCCTTACTTGGGACACCTTAATCTTCTTGAAAATAAAGATGCGGTTTAGTAGCATTACAGAACAAGTCCAGTTGAATGTGACAAATACTAGATATACTTAATTAAAAGTGCCAAGAATGGCAGCAATAATGAACCAGTCCAAAAAGAATGTCTTTTTTTTTTTTTTTTTTGAGGAATATAGAAACTTACTGTTTAGATATTTTATCAAACCGTTTTGAGACAGTCACTGTGGTTATAATATTGATCTTTACCAAAACCAATACAGCCATAGGAAATAAACCGTATCCACCACTGTTGGCATCAGAGCCTGATTGCCTCTAGCTCTAAGGAGAAACAGAGAAACCATAGAATAGTGTCTATAGTAGACTTAGAGACATACAGTAAGTGTACATTCCCCTGCTGTTGGACAGGAAGTCCTCCAACAAGAGGGGGATTGAAGTAATTGATGCAATATACAAACTTATAAATGATATATACTCGAGTATAAGCTGAGTTTTTCAGCCCATTTATTTTTTTGCTGAAAATGCCCCCTTATACTCGAGTCACCTTTTTGCGCCTGATCTCCCAGACTTTGGGGACCCAGTACCGACCCCAAACTTGGCACACATGTAGCCCCACTCTTCCTCTACAAGTGTGCAGTTTTCTGTCTGGGGGACCTACGGCCGGGGAGCACCGCTTTTTCAAAGCCGGGCACCTCTTTTATATACTCCCATGTTAAACGCAAGTCTAGTCAAGGGCACAGTGCGGCTTGGAGATGGGCACTCTAGGCTTATACTCGAGTCAATACAACTCTGATAATCACACTGATATAAGGTTATCTATGAAAGTAAACACACTGCTTAGTAAAACAATAGCTTTCATTAATTTCCCAAGAAAATAAGAATATGCTAGTATCAAAAAGTATAACAGCAAAACTCTAGACATAGTCTCATCAGCTGGGCTCATGATGGAAAAAGAGGGCCAGTGCCATGATGCTCGGGCCAAAACCAGGATCTAAATGGTAAGGGACAATTTCTCTTTTGTGTGTATTTTTTATACATTCATTCACACCCTCTCATAACCACCCCCACTTGCCTCCTGTCCAATAAGATATTGCCAAATAGTAGCCCTTTATCTTATTATATTGGCCTCTAGGGGCAGCATTGTCTATGAGCACTGGGCCGTCTTTAGTGTTAGCTAGCCCTTGTTCTCTTTGAATCCTGTAACCACACATATCGCACCAGGTGGGCTTGAGTCAAGCCCTTGTGAAACTTGCTAACCTTCAGATGCAGATTCTGATATGCTACAAATGCTTTGATGTGAACTGGTTACATTCCAACTTTGGGGCCATCTACCTGTATCCTCCAGGGAGTGAAATACCAGAACTATGATATTAAACCACATGTTGCCTTCCAACAGGGGTATATCTTCTTGACCCTCGTTGCTTCTTTTTGTTTTCAGGCAGAGGATCTTCTGAAGCAAGAGATGGAGGTGGTCAAACAAGGTATGGGACATGGAGACCTCTCTCTGGACGCCTTCAATCAGGTGTGGGAGGAATGTTACAGCCAGGTGTTGTTTTTGCCTGGACAAGGGCGTTACACCCGAGCCAACCTGGCAAGCAAGAAGGACAGGGTAGACTCTCTGGAGAAAAGGCTAGAGGTGAGTGCATGTCTCCTGCTGGATCCTTTTTTCTTTGGTTTATGTGTATACTATGTGTGCTATGTGTCTCTTATAGGGCACATTTTTCTCTAATGACCATTCAAACACTGAGCAGCAGATGATTTGACTTGCAAGGGGTTCTACATGGAAATGTTGCATTAGTTCCTCTGAGTGAGGATGATCAACTGGTTGGTCATCAGCTAGTTAATGTGGAATTTTAGGGATTTTTTTTTTTTTTTGGAAACTGAATTGAAATAAGTTACTTTTTAAAGTGGATGTAAACCCACTCTCATCCTTTCTAAACTACTGCCATAGTGCTGATCTATAGATGCCTCCTCTACACTCCCCTTGTCAACATGCATTTTTTCCTGTGTATTTCTTACAAATTCTGCTATGATCACTAACATCCAGTCAAAATCCAGAAAAGTAACCACATGACTTCAGAAAAGGAGTGGGGGTGGAAATTAAAAAATAATGCCTGTCTCCAGGCTAGTGCATGAGATATGTAAATAACCTGTCACTCACAGCAAGAGGGCGGAACGGGCTAAGGTTTTTCTCTGCAAGTCCGTTTTTTTTCACTGAACAATAAAAGAGGATTGCTCAGAGCTGGATTAACTCTTTGTGGCAAGACTGGGCACAGACGATAGGAAATCTTATACTCTGCATTGTGACATCAAAATAAAAATGTACATCCACTTTTAATGATTGGTATCCTATGCCTTCTGTAGATGGCTGCTGCTTCCAGTAAAAATGACATGTTCATTCATGCTGGATAATACTACACGCATTGCTCCTCTTCTGGCTGTGCAACTGACATTTCCTGCTACAGTACAGTGAAGAATTGTTTGTTCACTCTCTCCTCCTTCTCCCTTTGTCCATTTACAGAATGCCTTGTGTTCTTTTAACTTAAGTATCTGGAATGGAGGTAGCTGTAAACTGTGACTTGTGGTGTCGGAAGGAGAGTGATGTGTGTAATATCCAGCATAAATGAAATCGTCATTTCTTAACCACTTGCCGACCACCGCACACACATATACGCCAGCAGAATGACTCGTACAGGCAAATGGGCATACCTGTACGTCCCGCTGAATTTGACGAGGCATGCACCCGCTGCGGGAGCCTACCTGCGGTCCCCGTGTGTTCAATGGCGAACCGCGAACGTGAGACGAGGAGATGTAAACGAGGCATTTCCCTGTTCTGCCTAGCAACATGACAGTGATCTACTGCTCCCTGTCAACGGAAGCAGTAATCTGTCATGTCAGTGGTAGCCCACCCACAGTTGGAACCACTCCCTAGGACACACTTAACCCCTTAAATGCCCCCTAGTGTTTAACCCCTTCACTGCCAGTGTCATTTACACAGTAATCGGTGGCTATTTATAGCATTGATCGCTGTATAAGTGACAATGGTCCCAAAATAGTGTCAAATGTGTCCGCCATAATGTCGCAGTTCCAATAAAAAATCGCAGATTACTGCCATTACTATTAAAAAAAAATCATAAATCCTATTCCCTATTTTGTAGAAGCTAGAACTTTTGCACAAACCAATCAATATATGCTTATTGCGTTTTCTTTTTTTTTTTTAACCAAAAATATGTAGAATACATATCGGCCTAAACCGAGAAAAAAAAGTATATTTTTGGGGGATATATATTAAAATTAAAATTATTGCATTTTTTTTCCAAAACATTCTGTGGCTAAAGTAGTTAAATGTTTTTTTTTTTCCCTTTTTTTAATAACTTGTCATGCTTACTTAATCTGTACAATGGTTTTGCACAGAGCAGCCCCAACCCTCCTCTTCTGGGGTTCCCAGCTGGTTCTCTGGGCTCTTATATCCATGTGCCACCATAAAAAGCTGCTTCCCATGGTAGAACACATGCTGGCTTGGTCCTAAGTCGCGTTCGTTGACACAGTGCGGCTTGGCCCTGCCCAAAACCTGCGCCCTTCTCCCCCCCAACACTTCAGGGTGCAGTACAACAGATGACCTTGTTGCTAGGTGAAATTTTTACTAATTTTGCCTTTGTACACGGCACTAGAGGTATCCGGTACGCTTGTTCACAGGGAGTGACTGCTACTGAGCTGTTGTGGCTTGTGCCTACAGCCAACTCAGCTTGGGATGTGAGGCCTACAGATCCTCAGCCAGCCATGGTCTCACACAGGCAGGTTGGGGGATGATGAGGTGGGCTCATAGATCCTTCTACCAGGTAGGGGAAAACGAATCGGCCTAAAGTGGCTCCCTGATTGGCCAGATCTGTTTGGAATTCCTGCCCTTATCTGGTATTTTCACTGTTTTAACGGGCACAATCCTCTGCCTCCTTTGTATCAAGAAAGCAATTTCTGCCCGCAGGGTCAGCTCCTTGGGGTTCTTGCTGTCTTGGAATGCCTGAGACACAACTGTGGGTACTCTCCCTGCTCACTTTTTGCAGGAGGATTGGAGGAACCTCCTCAAAAGAAGGAATTGGCTGTCAATGATTGGGAATTCTCTGTAGAAAAGTCCTCCTAGGATCTGCCGATGCATCTGACTCCAAAGACCTTCTCGGCTCTAGAATAGTGGATATCCATACAGGTTCAGAATGGTGTGCAAATACTTCCTGCAGATGAATAGGAAGGTTGACAACCGATGCCCCCCTGTCAGTCAGGGGAGGAGCGGAAGTTGTTGGTCAACAGTTTGCAAGTTGGAGTGATTTGGCTGCCTCTCCTACCCTGGTTTGTCACCTTTTTATGGAGTCTCTCCATCAGGGTGCAGCTGAACAATGCCAGGACTTTGTCATACATCAAGAAGTGACCAGAAGTCACACAGCTCAGAAGGAAGCAGACTTGATCTTGTGAATCCGTGTTTTCCCTGTGCCCCCCCCCCCCCCCCCCCTTTGTGTGAGGCCTGCAAGTGTTGTTCTTGAGAGCATGTCATGGGGCACAATTTGACTTTATTTTTTCCACTGTCGTGTAAAGATGTATGCCCCCAATGTTGCCCCAACCTTTCATATTACTGATGTGTCTGTTGAATATACTTATGTTAAAAAGTATCCGGTTCTCTTTGTATTGCTTTCTTTGTGCGACATCCCTGGTGTCTCTGCCAGTCCCTCTGCTTTCTTATTTTAAACTGATCACACTAAACTGATTCCACAATGAGCGCACATCCATCCTCACGTTTAGTTGGGACAATGATGCGACATGACACATGATTGCATACACTTGGGTATATAATTCGGGATATATACTGTAACAGCAAGTTCCTTTATTAGGTTATTAATCTTATTATTTGGGGTTGTATTATCAATGAGAAATTAAGACATTTTGTGTTAGCAATTTAAGTTTTTTTTTTTATCTTTAACATATTAAATCCTGAAGCGGTTAAAGAGAACCTGACGTGTTAATTTTGTAGACTAGTGTCCCATACTCTGTGCATTCTGGTGCAGGAAAAGCTATTTAGTGTGTTCTCTGCCTAAGCTAAGTCCTTACTGGGAAGATGTAAATGAAGCCAAATCCTGGGAGAGATTGCTTCATTATGGTTCCAGGGCTGTGACTTGCATTGCAGTCTACTCCACTGTTGGTGAGATCTCTACCCTGAAATCGGCAAGAGCCAGTTGAGGAAATTCATAAAAGGTCTAGATCTGGACTAAAATAGTGTTACATTACATACTCTGGGAAAAAAAATTAAAGTTGATCTGCAGTAATTTATCTTCCACCAGAAGTAATTTAGGGCTTGTTCACTCTGTCTGCGATGGCCTGCATGTTCCTGCACTGGATAAACGCAGGTCAGCGCTAGAGTGTATTAAAAACTGTGACATTTTTTTATGTGCCCCTTTAACATCATAATGCTGATTTTGATGTGTGTTTGATTCACTATATCTGGTCTCCTACAGTACACAGAACATGGAAATGCAATTATTTTATTAAATATAAACTGCTAAATTTACCATTAGTGGTATATAGCAGTCTTGTGGCTTCTATCAGTGTTTGAAAGCTTGTAGGAGGAGTTTTTATGGTACTGTGACTGTCCTATGAGGCTGCAGAACCCCTGACCCGATGTCTAGACAGTGCTGATTGGCCCTATGCTAATTGCATGCACGCTTCCAAGAAAAAATAAAAAATTCTCTAGCAATACCCAAACTGTGCATGTGCAGCCTGCCCTAATAGCTCTGTTGTGTCAGGCCATGGATTGAGGACAGTGGAAGAAGGTGAGGATCAGAAGACCGGATCATACAACCTTTTTACACTATGCAAAGGGTTAACTACTTAGGTCCCACAGTGAGTGTAACCAGCAAGCTTTATTGCATGTACAGACTGATTTTACTGTTGTAGGTTTAGAAAGACTTTTATAAAAATGCAGCATGTCTGTATGTTTCCTCAGCACACTGGATGGCAATGAACTGTGCTTCTTTGAAGTGACATAAATGAAGTTTCTTTCTCGTACATCACGGGACACAGAGCGGCATATTCATTACTATATGGGTTATATGGAGTACCTTCAGGTGTGGACACTGGCAATCTCAAACAGGAAGTCCCCTCCCTATATAACCCCCTCCCCTAGAGGGAGTCCCTCAGTTTTTTCGCCAGTGTCTTAGGTGTTGGTCACGGAATAGCTTTGCTCCACATCCTTGGGATTAAGGGCGGGCTAACCGGATCTGTCCAAAGAGCCTCAGTGCCAAAGTGGACAGTACCCGGGCCCCAAACCGTGGGGTTTTGCCTATAATGCTCCTCTTTGGAGGGCTGGACCCTGGGCCCAGGACTTGGAGTTCATAAAGACCATAAGTTCCTGTTTGCCAGGGTGCTATATAGGTCCAGGACAGTGGGTACCTTCATAGGACCCCAGGGCCTGAAGGTCTATTACGCTACCCACGGAGATGGGAGAAGATTGGATCGTTTGGCTAGACAAACATCCTGCAGCATGGAGCAGGTAAGAGGGGAGCCTGCGGGACTTGGTTCGACAGCAGGCTCTCCGGGGTAACCTAAAAGGGGGGTAGCCTAAGTATGCTCTGCATTGGCAACCTTGATCACTATGTCTGAGAAAGACAGGATGATCCCATTTCCCCCATCACTAGGTTCCCCTGTCTAAGAATTGTGTTGCTAGCTACCTGCTGCTTTCTTCCTAGGACTGGTAAGGATCCCTATTGGGCCTTTTGGAGAGTCCTACCTGGCCGGGGGTTTGAATCTGCCGCCTGGTACTGCAGTCCTGGGTCTCCAGCAGCGCGGCTCCTCCAGGTTCTTCCTGCTCCGGCATACACGCGCGCGCGCACGTCTTATAGACGTTTTTCGCGCCGTTCGGAGGGGAGGGCGGGGGGGGGCATGCCTGCAGCGTCATACAGGGGCGCGCCTTGTGCTGTTATAGATCAGCAGGCATTGTCAGTGCTCAGTCTGAGGCTGATCTCAAAGGGAGAGGACGCAGAGCGGCAGAACAGTGACTCCCGGTGGCGGAAGAGGGGTAGTACATGCTGGACTTTGTTCCAATGCCTTTCTGTTAAGCCAAGAAATCCCCCTTTTTGCAACAGGTTGGAGGCTGGCAAACTAAGTTTGGGGTCGCTGTATGTTTGAAAAAAAAAAAAGAAAAAAAAAAGAAAGAGACTTATATATATTTAAAAAAAAATAAAATAAAAAAAACATACGGGGCCCCATCAGTTTTTGGGCATTAGTGAGCTATTGTCCCCTAAGCTCTAGTTTTGTACTCCTGGCCACTACAGTCTGTTGTTGTTGGCGGAGTCCCTCGATTTTGTATTATGGCTTCCAAAGGTTCGGGGTCAAAGGGTACAAAAAAGACCAAAAAACAAAGGGGTTCCCCCTCTGATTCTGATGATATGCCGATACTTTCCCCGCAACTTATTCCCATAAAGGTCGCCTTGGATGAGCCATTAGGGGGGTCTGGTGCGGAGGCTGGCCCAGATCAGCCCAGCCCTGTGTTTATCACAGAGGAGATGCTAGCTGTATCCCTAGGGGGGCTAGAAGAGAGAATAGCAGCATTGATCGCTAGAGCTATTCCTGGCAAGAAACGGGTTAGATCCCCATCACCAAGAGGTGTATCCTCAGATGCTGAAATTCTCTCTCCGGAGGAATTGGAATCGCAGGAGGATCAACTAGACCTGAACCAAGAGGGTTCAGGGATTGAGGGATCTACCTCTGAGGAACCATTTTCAGACTCCCAGACAGAGAGACTGTGGGTGCAGTCTTTGACGGACATGGTCCGCTCGGCATTTAGTTTACCATTGCCAGAGCCTCAGGTTCCTCCGGTATCCTCTCTGGGCTCTTTGAAAGCTCCTTTAAGCAACGCAGTTTTTCCGGTCCATCCTCTCTTGGAGGAATTGATCTTTCGGGATTGGGTATGGCCGGACAGGATTTTTCTGCCACCGAAGAGATTTGCGGTCATTTACCCCATGGAGGAAAAAATTCTCCAAGAGGTGGAGGCTCCCAGTGGTGGATGCAGCCATCTCATGTGTGAATAAATCACTAACTTGCCCGGTGGAAAACATACATATGTTTAAAGATCCGGTTGATAAACGGTTAGAGACACTTTTAAAAGCATCCTTTGCTACGGCAGGAGCAGTGGTACAGCCAGCTGTGGCTGCAATTGGAGTTTGTCAGGCGTTAAAGGACCAGACAAAAGGAAATGCTAAAAGACATGCCTACCCAACAGGCAGAAGAGTTTTCTGACATTCCCAGAGCTCTGTGTTTTGCTGTAGATGCTATAAAGGATTCCATCCAGCAGGCCTCTCGTTTATCACTATTTTTGGTGCACATGAGAAGGCTCTTATGGTTGAAGAACTGGGCGGCGGAGCCCCCATGCAAAAAGCTTCTGGCAGGGTTTCCCTTCCATGGAGGACGACTCTTCGGGGAGGATCTGGATAAATACATTCAGACTATTTCAAGTGGCAAAAGTACCCTTTTACCGGTCAAAAAGACATTCCGGGGTCCTACATTTAAGAGGCAGCTCTTTCCTGTCTCAGGGCCCTCAAATTCCAGGCAGTATCGACGGCCGCCTGCACGATCCAACGTTAACAGTAGATCGCAGGGACAGGCCCCTGGGGGTAAGAGACCATGGTATCGCAAGCCGACAAAGACAGCCCCTAAGTCTGCCTTATGAAGGGGCGCCCCCACTCTCGCGGGTGGGGGGAAGGCTTTGTTTCTTCTCAGAAGTTTGGGAAGCCAAGATCCCCGACAAATGGGTCCGGGCATCTGTAACCGCAGGCTACAGACTGGAGTTTCTAAACTTTCCTCCGCCTCATTTTCAAGAGTCAAGGCTACCAAAGGATCCAGCAAAGAAGGCCTCGATGCTGGCAGCTTTGGATCACCTGCTTTGCCAGGACGTAATAATAGAGGTGCCAGCCCAAGAGCAAGGGCTAGGTTTCTATTCCAATCTCTTTGTCATACCAAAGCCCAACGGCGATGTCAGGCCAATCTTGGACCTAAAGAGGTTAAACGGTTACCTAAGGGTTCGTTCCTTCCGGATGGAATCCATCCGGTCAGCAGTCGCCACGCTTCAGAGGGACGATTTTCTGGCTTCCATAGACATAAAGGATGCTTACCTTCATGTACCAATCTTTCAGTCGCATCAAAGATTTTTACGCTTCGCGGTGGGGCAGCGACACTTCCAATTCAGGGCGCTCCCCTTCGGGCTGGCCACGGCCCCCCGGGTATTCACGAAGATCCTAGCCCCAGTTCTGGCCAATCTAAGGATCCAAGGGGTCACAGTCCTAGCATACTTGGACGACCTTTTAATCATAGATCACTCACGGCCGTGTCTGCAACAGGCGGTAGACCTCACGGTTCAGTACCTCGAAGGGTTCGGCTGGGTCCTAAACCGGGAAAAGTCAGCGTTCCAGCCTACAAAGCAGTTGGAATACCTCGGCATGAGGTTAGACACAGAACAGCAAAGGGTGTTCCTGCCCCTTGTAAAGATCGAGGCTATCAAGGGGTTGGTTCAGTTGGTTCTAAGCAAGAAAAAACCAACTATTCGCCTGTGTATGCGATTACTAGGCAAGCTAGTGGCCACGTTCGAGGCAGTACCATACGCTCAGATCCACACTCGCGTCCTACAGGCAGCCATTCTAGCAGCCTGGGGCAAGAGAGCACATGCCTTAGAGTCCCCTTTGACGCTATCATCAAGGGTCCGATAAAGCCTGGCCTGGTGGTTGAACCCTCAAAATCTTCTAAAGGGAAGATCCTTCAGCCCTGTTGTCTGGAAGGTAGTTACCACAGACGCCAGCCTGGCAGGCTGGGGGGCGGTCTTCGAGGGGTTCTCTCGCCAGGGAACTTGGGTGAAAACAGAGAGGCAGCTCCCCATCAATATCTTGGAGATCAGAGCTGCTCGCCTAGCCCTTCTGGCATGGACCTCCAGATTACAGGGGTCCCCGGTGAGAATCCAGTCAGACAATGCCACAGCGGTGGCATACATAAACCACCAAGGGGGAACCAGGAGTCAGGCCGCTCAGAGGGAGGTGAGCTTGATTTTTCAGTGGGCAGAGGTTCATGTACCCTGCATTTCGGCGATATTCATTCCCGGAGTGGACAACCTGCAGGCAGACTTCTTAAGTCGCCAGAGTCTGTTGCCAGGGGAGTGGTCTCTGCATCCCCAGGTCTTTCAGACAATCTGCCAGAAGTGGGGAATGCCAGACGTAGATATAATGGCATCCAGGTTCAACAAGAAACTAGACAGGTTCGTGTCTCGAGCGAGGGACCCTATGGCCTGCGGAACCGATGCGTTGGTTTGCCCTTGGCATCAATTCAAACTTCTATATGCATTCCCTCCGCTACAGTTACTTCCTCGCCTGTTGCGCAGGATCAGAGTGGAGCACAAGCCAGTCATTCTAGTAGCTCCAGCTTGGCCCCGGAGGACCTGGTACTCACTAGTCCTGAAGATGGCAGTGGGAGACCCTTGGACTCTTCCTCTACGACCAGACCTACTCTCACAAGGCCCGATCCTCCACCCTACATTACAACGTCTAAATTTGACGGCCTGGAGGCTGAATCCCTGATTCTCAGGGGTAGAGGTCTGTCTAGGCAGGTAATTCCTACCCTGATTAGGGCTAGAAAGCCGGCCTCCAGGGTGATTTATTACAGGGTGTGGAGGAACTACGTAGGCTGGTGTGAATCCAAAAGATGGAATTCCCGCAAATATACCATTGATAGGGTGTTAAGTTTTCTCCAGCTAGGAGTGGATAAAGGCCTGGCATTAAGCACAATCAAGGGACAGATTTCAGCTCTGTCAGTGTGGTTTCAGAGGCCGCTGGCCACCCACTCGCTGGTAAAGACCTTCATACAGGGGGTCTTGCGTATTAATCCTCCTGTCAAGTCACCAATTTGTCCATGGGACTTAAATCTTGTCCTGTCCACTCTACAGAAACAACCCTTTGAGCCGTTGGCTGAGATTCCTTTAGTTTTACTGACAAGAAAGTTGGTTTTCTTGGTCGCCATAGTTTCGGCCAGGAGAGTGTTAGAATTAGCAGCCTTATCGTGTAAGGAACCATATCTCGTTCTACATAAGGACAGGGCAGTTCTCCGGCCCCATCCTTCCTTTCTACCAAAGGTTATATCCAATTTTCACTTGAACCAGGATTTGGTACTTCCATCCTTCTTTCCGAAACCCACATCTAGAAAGGAGGGGTTGCTGCATACCTTGGATATTGTCCGGGCCATGAAGGCCTATCTTAAAGCTACAGAAAAGATCCGGAAAACAGATGTGTTGTTCGTTCTACCAGATGGCCCCAAGAAGGGGCAGGCAGCTGCAAAATCCACCATCTCGAGATGGATTAGACAATTAATCATTCAGGCCTACGGTTTGAAGAGGTTGCCTCCTCCTTTGTCGGTAAAGGCCCATTCTACCAGGGCCATGGGCGCCTCCTGGGCAGCACACCATCAGATCTCTATGGCTCAGATATGCAAGGCGGCGACGTGGTCATCAGTCCACACGTTTACAAAGTTTTATCAACTAGACGTGAGAAGGAATGCGGATTCTGCCTTTGGACAGGCAGTACTACAGGCTGCAGTTTAAGATCATCGGGATCAGGGGCACCCTTGGTTGTAAAAAAGAAAAAAAAAAAGTTTTTTCTTGACTAAGTTGGAATTATTATTATTATTTGAGTATACCTCTAAATTAAATCTCTTTTGAGAAGATGTCTCCCTCCCCTCATTAAAGCATTGCTTTCGGACATCCCATATAGTAATGAATATGCCGCTCTGTGTCCCGTGATGTACGAGAAAGAAAAAGGGATTTTTAAATACAGCTTACCTGTAAAATCCTTTTCTTGGAGTACATCACGGGACACAGAGCTCCCACCCCTCTTTTGGGGAAACATTTTGGGAGGCATACTGCTTGCTACAAAACTGAGGGACTCCCTCTAGGGGAGGGGGTTATATAGGGAGGGGACTTCCTGTTTGAGATTGCCAGTGTCCACACCTGAAGGTACTCAATATAACCCATATAGTAATGAATATGCCGCTCTGTGTCCCGTGATGTACTCCAAGAAAAGGATTTTACAGGTAAGCTGTATTTAAAAATCCCTTTGTTGCTTTGTGGCACGTCAAATAAAAAAAAATTATGAAATATGCTAGAGCGCACAGCACAGTGCTTCCTACCAGAGCAGACACGGACACTACCCCCCACGGTAAAACACAAGTAAGTAGTAATTTCCCTTTGGGATTAATAAAGTATTCTGAATTTAAATTCTGAATCTAGTGTTGGACCCCTTTCACACTCAGCCACGGCTGTGTTAGCTGTAAAGCGCTGCTAGTTTTAGCATCGCTTTTCCATCGCTAGCGAGGCGTTTTAACCCCTGCTATCTTCTGAAGAAAGGTAAAAAAAAGCGCCCATGTTGTGGCGCTTGTGCAGTGCTGCCCATTCATTTCAATGCGGTTTAGGAGCGGTGTATACAGCACTCTTAAACTGCCCCAAAAATGCTGCTTGCAGGACCTTTTCTAACGTCCTGCAAGCGCACTTCCCTGGTGTGAAAACACCTGGGCTTTCACACTGGGGTGGCATGAGAGACGTTTTTCAGGCGCTATTTTAATGCAAAAACGCATTCGGTGTGAAAGGTGGTCTAAGAGTGAGATGTCTGCTAATATGCACATATACATATCTTTTTCCACCAGATGGCAGTAGTGTCATTTCAAACTTCTATCATATTTAGACTTGGCTGCTGGTTGGCTTTTTGCTTCCCCTGTTCGGAGATACAGTTGAAGACGAATGACCATCTATCCATGTTACATTATCATTAATCAGCATTATTTTGCAGCACCACTAAAAGGCTATTTTCTTCTGATCAGGAACTATAGAGAGGATATTACTTTCTGGAGTTTGTACAGCTACACATCTGGTAATCCGGATATGCTTTACACAGTAGAGCTAAGAATACAGATTCCCATTCTAAAATGCCTGCTAATGCTAAGCAAGTGTTGCCTATGGGTATATCGGTTGTATACAGAGAGAGGGTGACCTCAGGTTATCTCGGGTGGGTGGTAGGGAGTTGCTGGAGGACTTTTGCAAAAAAATTTTGATTGTCCCTTTGTGTGGGACACATTACATGGACTGTCATTGAGTACAACTGTGAGCGCCGGCATTGGAGGATCAAATCCTAGCGAGTGCTGAATGATACAATATTGTACCAGCAATGCGTTCTATTCGCACCTATCTAGTATTTGCATTGGGAAAAGGTTGGAGGGGGGGGGGCTTGACCGCTAAGAGTTTAGGTAGGGGTCAGCATCTTTCACAGGGCAGAGCTGAGTTTTTGGCAGTCACAAATGGCAGTAAGGGATGTCACATAACCATTAAAGACATCTGTTGTGTTCTGACAACTGGCTTTGCCCGGATTCCTCTTTAAATCATATATAAGAATGTATCCTGTGAATGATGGCAAATAACATGGCAGGGTCCTACTGAATAAACTGGCAGAGACTTGCCTGCTCTGGTTGTCATCACTGTATTCTGGGCATGAGCCCGTATTATTAATCACCCCAGAGACTGGATCATATCGATGACTTTTATCTGGAGACTGAAGTCGCTAGCACTGTGCATGATTATTAATCTGGCTGCATGAAGCCTCGTAGCTGGCACCCCCTCACCCTCCTCGCCGATGTGCACAGTGCAGTCATCTGCTCTTGCAGGAATGTCGGGACCAATCAGCTGTTATGCTGCAGAGATTTTCTCTTGTGTGCTGGCTGTGAACTGCTAAGGATTCTTCCTTTAGTAGTGCTGAAATTGTGGGTGCGTATGTCCTGGCATCTATCAGTCTTTAAAGCCCCAACACCACCCATAACTGGCATTTCAGTCTGGCATGGTTGCTGGCAAGGTGAGTCGCATGTTAGATTCTTATATCTTTAACCACTTGCTTACTGGGCACATACACCCCCCTCCTGCTCAGGTGAAATTTCAGCTTCCGGCACTGCGTCGCTTTAACTGACAATTGCGCAGTCGTGCGACGTGGCTCCCAAACAAAATTGACGTCCTTTTTTCCCCACAGGTAGAGCTTTCTTTTGGTGGTATTTGATCGCCTGTGCGTTTTTTATTTTTTGCGCTATAAACAAAAAAGAGCGACAATTTTGAAGAAAAATACAATATTTTTTACTTGTTGCTATAATAAATATCCCAATTAAAAAAAAAAAACACATTTTTTTTCTCAGTTCAGGCCGATACGTATTCTTCTACATATTTTTGGTAAAAAAAAAAAAAATCGCAATAAGCGACTGGTTTGCGCAAAAGAAAATGGCGGCGATCGGCGATTTTTATTGGTACTGCAATGTTATGGCAGACACATCGGACACTTTTGACACATTTTTGGCGCCATTCACATTTATACTGCGATCAGTGCTATAAATATGCACTAATTACTGTATAAATGTGACTGGCATTGAAGGGGTTAACACTAGGGGGTGAGGAAGGGGTTAAATGTGTATCCTAGGTGTGTTCTAACTGTGGGGGGAGGGGGGGTGACTGGGGGGGTGACCGATCTGTGCCTCTATGTACAAGGGACACAGATCGGTCTTCTCCTCTCCAGAGACAGGACGCTGTCTCTGTGTAAAACAGCAATGAGAGATGATCTATGAGATCATCTCTCATTCGCCACACAGATCGCATCGCAAATGGCCACTCTGACTGGCCGTTCGCCGCGATCTGTGATTGGCCGTGTCCAAGGGACACGGACAACACAGGGCTTCCCCGCAGCGCGCGCTGGGAACGCCCAAAGGGGCGGCCGTCAAAAGACGGCATGTTGGAAATTCAGACCCGTGCTGTTGCCGTCATTAGACGATAGCGCGGGTCTGAAGTAGTTAAGGAACTTCATAGCTGCTCTGTCACAGGTCCAGCTATGACTTCACATTCCTGAATTCTCCAAAAGGTAGACACTAATATGTATGGTTAGGGTCACATTTGTGTGTCTGCATTGTCACATGATTTTCATGGGTTCCTTATGGGTTCTTCATGTGCTCCTATTGAAGACTACGGGGTCAAAAGCCCACCAAATAAAGCCCCTGGATATTGTTCCAAGCCGCACAGTAGCAATTGCATGGATGTGAATGGGCCACATGGGGGGATGTCCCTATGGTTCTGAATATGGAGAGTTGTGTCCATCAAGGAACAAAAGAGAAACTAGGGCTTTTTGTACTTACCGTAAAATCCATTTCTCCGAGTTCATTCACGGACACAGCACCCACCTCTATGGAGTTTTTATTACTTCTGACATTGCTTGATACTAAACTGAAGGCCTAGTGTCCTCTATGGTTTTGAATATGGAGTGCTGTCCATCAATGAACAAGAGAAATTGATTTTACGTTAAGTACAAAAAATCCTATCTTTTGGTGAGATACTCCCAAAGGGAAATCACATCTAAAGGGATGTAGACCCTGCCACTTTCCTTAGTAGAATCCTTCAGGTGCTGCAGCTGATTAATAATTATCAAAGTCACTCCAATTTACATTCACTTTGCACACACATAGACACAAATGGCTATTTCCTCAAAATAACAAAAGGTGCAGAAAATGTGCATTTGTTTTTCCCCTAAGGAGCCTGGAAAGCATTGTACCTGTGATTAGGGGTGCAGTCAGGCTTCTGTAGGCAAGCCTTGCTGCTTTTTGCCTATCTGTTGGTGCTGCAGGGTTTGTGAATGAACTATGAGAGCGCTGACCAGCGCCCTCGCAGTTCATTCAAAAGCTACAAACCGTCGGCCATGGTGGCTGATGGTACTTGTAGTTCATTTATTCAAAGGAAACTGTGAATGAATGATGGGGCCGTGTGGGTGAAGTGGGTCCGGGGAGAAGATCCCCAGTCTACTGTCTCCCTAAAAGAGGGATCAAGGGAACTTACGGCAGGAGCTGAAACATGTTACATGTTCCCCCCCTAAATACAGGTAGGTAGAACACACAATATGTTCCAAAAGGTGAACTTGGCCTGTAAGAAAAAGAAAAGTCTGTTACAGAAAAGGGTTGAAGATTGAGGGGTTGTATTTAGGAGGCATTAAGGGGTTTTGTTTGGTGCAGCCTTTGTAAACTAGATTTTGTGGAACCCTAGAGTTCCTAAATGTTCCTTGAGCAATGAACACATGGCTTAACCACTTAAGACCCAGACCAATATGCCCCTTTTTGCAATGCGGCACTGCGTCGCTTTAACTGCCAATTGCGCGGTCGTGCGACGTGAACAAAATTGGCGTCCTTTTTTCCCCACAAATAGAGCTTTCTTTTGGTGGTATTTGATCACCTCTGCGGTTTTTATTATTTGCGCTACAAACAAAAATATAGCTACGATTAAAAAAAAATGCAATATTTTGAACTTTTTACTATAATAAATATCCTCAAAAAATATATATATTAAAAAAAAAAACTTTTTTTTCCCCTGAGTTTAGGCCGATACGTATTCTTCTACATATTTTTGGTAAAAAAAATCGCAACAAGCGTTTGGTTTGCACAAAAGTTATAGCATTTACAAAACATGGTATGGTTTTATGGCATTTTTATTATTATTATTTTTTTTTTACTACTAATGGCGGTGAGCAGCGATTATTTTTTTTTGTGCCTGCGAAATTATGGCGGACACTTTTGACATGTTTTTGGGACAGCGAAAAATGCACTGATTACTGTGAAAATTACACTGGCAGTGAAGGGGTTAACCAGGAGGGGGCTCTGTAGGGGTTAAGTGTGTACTAAGGGAGTGTTCTTACTGTGGGGGGGCGTGGCTGTGCGTGTGACATCACTGATTGTCGTTCCCTAACACAAGGAACAGACGATCACTGACGGCCACACTAGGGAGAAAGGTGAAGGTTTTTTTACACTCACCTCTCCCCTGTCTTCCTCTGTGACCCGATCGCGGGACACCGGCGGCAATTGGGTCCCGCGGGCGTGGTCACGGAGGACAGGACTGGGTTCATGTGCCCAGCCCTGCCATTCTGCCGATGTAAATAGTCGTGCGGTGGTCCTTAACCGGTTAATATTCAGCTGATCCCTACTAAACCAGCTGAATTTCAATCCATCTTTAGCCATCTTGATTCTGTAGCTACCCCACTATTTTATGACTGATACAGAAAACACAGGTAGGGAATCATCTATTGGAATAAGCCTCCTTTTTCTTCTACAAGTTGATCAAACACTGCTTAGGTATCTATCATTGAGCTGCACTTAGTTGTGCCCACAGCTGAGGTCCAGTGGAAGACCTCTGCTGTAACGTGAGGGACAATTCTTATGCATATCACAATCATGTACAGTGGAGTCCAGGTGTCCAAAATGTTGCCTGTAATACCCAATAGTAAAGCAAACAGAAAAGAGACTGCCTCTCCAGGTGAGCGCACCTCCGTGATAGGTATACACTCAAAAACAGATTGGTGCAGGCAATGCACAGGGCACAAACGGAAGAAAAAAATTTATGGACAGCCGCACTCCAATGGATGTAAAAACTAAAATATTCCATCAGCCGACGCGTTTCACATTGATAGACAATGCTTAGTCATGACTAAGCATTGTCTATCAATGTGAAACGCGTCAGCTTTATTATCCCACCGTTTGCTGTTTCTGGTTCTCGTAGTGCTTTTATTTTTACCTTATTAAAAGGTGATATTTTAGTTTTTACATCCATTGGAGTGCAGCTGTCCATAATATTTTTTCTTCTGTTTGTGCAATAGTAAAGCAACCTTCTTATTTCTTAGAGATCACACTACTCCCCTGACAGGCTTCACCTGCTTTACTCGCCAGGAGGAGGGAGTCCCGTTTGTTCAGAAATCTTCCAGGATCAGTATCTATTTCCTGCACTGATATTCTGGTCTAGAGATAGCAGTCATGTAAATCCAGATCCCTGTGCAGTACTTGGCTGCATACACAGATGTCTTGACACAAATCAACCACTGCAGCAGCCTCCCACCTTATAACTTGTTAAAATGTAAGTCTAATCACTGTGGAAGTAGAGACCTAGGAAATGCTTCCTTCTGCCTGCAGCAAACTGATGACACGATCTCGGCCTAGGTAAAGTCACTTGCATGGAGCTCATGAACTGCTTTTGAATGTTAAAAAGCAAAACTTTATTGAGAAATGATACCTACCAGGTGTGTATTTATTCAGTTGTGTTAAGTTACTGAAAGGTGAACTTTCAGTAGTACCATGTTAGTGTTTTTCTTTGCTCTGCATGTTGGTGGAAATTTGGCGCACGCCGTCCATTGTTTCTGTTCTAGTCTGGGCAGGTGAACAGAAGCAGCAATCCATCCGTATGAATATACAACCACAGCTGTGTCTCTAATACCCCGTCCTATGTGCAGCCCATGCCTATTTCTGGCTGGTGAGACCTAAGACTCCAGGACCAGCAGCCAGTTCTGACACAATGGCTTTCCAGGCTGATCTATGGAAGCATCTGGAAGGTATTGGAGTCCGGGTGTGATCCTGCATCTGGCAAGGGTTTCACTGTTAGAAATTTATGAGAAGAGAAGCCTGGCACAGACCCGTGTGCCTTTCACGTGTATGAAGACAAAGGCCGCTTATCTGCCTCCTCACTCCTGCCTAGGGAGGTCTTCCAGTAAACAGGGTCCTCATGTCTCCTGGAAATATCCTGAGAAGCAATAAATGTTCCTTCTGGGTGATAGTTTTAAATGGGATTTACACTTAAAATGGACAACCATTCTAGTTTGAGACTTGTGCACAGCAAATGTCCATATGTTGAAATGTACTGTGTACTTTCAGCAGCAAGTGATTCAAAAGGCAACACTGCTTCTGCATTAAGGCAGGCCATACATTATCCACTTGCCGATCACCCTATAGCAGCTTTGCTGCACAGGATCATGTGTGTGTATATATGCGTGATCCTGCGCTTCTGGGTATCGGGCACCAGTGGCTCGCTCCCGCTCTGATTCTACACAGCTTGAGCTGATCAGCGAGTCCCATGGACCCGATGTCTGCCGACACTTGCTGATTGAGGCACAAAAAACGTATGCCTTCCCCTAGTAAAAGCACCTCCCACAGTACAGTAAAACACCAGCTAGACACACAGTTAACCCTTTGATTGCCCCTGATGTTAACCCCTTTTCAGCCAGTGTCATTAGTACAATGACCGTGCATATTTTTAGCACTGATCACTGTATTAATGTCACTGGTGTCCAATTTGCCGCTGCAATATTGCAGTCCCGCTAGAAGTCGATGATTGCCACCATCACTAGTAAAAAAAAAAAAAACTATTTTATAAATATGTCCCATAGTTTGTAGACGCTATAACTTTTGCACAAACCAAACAATTATATGCTTATTGGGATTTTTTTTTTTACCAAAATATATGTAGCAGAATACGTATTGGCCTAAATTGATGAAGAAATTTGATGTTTTAGGGCCCTTTCACACCAGCGGACCGTATGTCCATATTTCATCCAATCCGGTTTGGGATGAAATACAGACATACGTGTATCCCTATGGGATAGTGGGTGTGAGCGGATTAACATCCGATAACATCCGATGACACCCGATCCCATCGGTGTCCGCTATGCCCTGATTCTGCAACGGGGGGGGAAATCCTATTTTCCATCCTGCAGAGCGGATCGGAGGAACAAGGACAGACGGTCCGTGTTCATCCAATCCCCCCATAGGGGAGAGTGGAGATCTGACAGGGCCGCCCTGTCATCTGCCGGCTCAGCGGGGATCAACGGAGCGATCCCCGCTGAGCAAGCAGATAAGAAAGGTACAGACATGTGAAAGGGGCCTTACAATGTTTTTTTATTGAATATGTTTTGTAGCAGAAAGTAATGTAATATATATATATATATATATATATATATATATATATATATAACGTTTTTTTTAATTGTCTGTCATTTATTGTTTATAGCGCAAAATAAAACAATGCAGTGGTGATCAAATGGCACCAAAAGAAAGCTCCTATTTACGGGGGAAAAAAAAGGACAAAAATGTATTTGTGTACAGAGTCGCACGACCAAAAGTAACTCAGTACCGTATTGCAAGAAGGGGATAAATCTTCCTTCCACAGCTACAGTGGTTAAGCATTTTTTTCCTTCAACCATAGGGTTGAAGAAAAGAAAATTGCTGGATTCCCCATCACCAGAGTTAGTGTTGATAGAGAAAGCCCTCCTTCTGCGCTAATGTGTTCTGACTGCGTGAGGTTTTCACATCGTCAGAATACAATGATCTCCGCTGGCAGCTATAGCTCTAAAATCGTGATGTTGAAGGTGGGCGAGACCCGGGGTGGGCGGGATTTAGCAGCTATCCAGCCAATGATCTCATCCCATTGGCTGGTGTTGGAGAGCTGAGTCCCGCCTACCCCGGGTCCCGCCCACCTTCAACATCACAATGAATCTGAGCTCCTCTCTCTGCTCTCTGCAGCACCATGTGAAACTGTATGGAGAGAGAGTTTCACACATTATCGGCTACATTATGTGCTGTGAAACCTGCCAGTGCCATCTGCTAATGCCAACCAGCCAGTGCCATCCAGTGCCACCTGCCAATGCCATGCCAACTAGTGGCACCTGCCAACTAGTGCCACCTACCAATGCCAACTAGTGCCATATGTTAATGCCATCCAGTGCCACCTGCCAATGCCATCTAGTGCCATCCAGTGCCACCTGCCAATGCCATCCAGTGCCACCTGCCAATGCCATCCAGTGCCACCTGTCAATGCCATCCAGTGCCACCTGCCAGTGCCATCCAATGCCAACTAGTGCCATTCAGTGCCACCTACCAAGGCCACCCAGTGCCACCTGCCAGTGCTAACTATTGCCATCCAGTGCCACCTGCCAGTGCCATCTGCCAGTGCTAACAATTGCCAATTAATGCCACCTGCCAGTACCAACCAGTTTCACCTGCCAATGCCACGTGCCAATTAGTGCCACCTGCCAGTGCCAATTAGTGCCACCTGCCAGTGCCAACCAGTGCCACCTGCCAATCGGTGCCATCTGCTATTGCCAATTGGTTCCATCCAGTGCAACCTGCCAATTAGCGGCACCTGCCAAAAAATAAAAATCGGCCTAAAATATCGGCCACAAAAATCGGCATCATATATCAGTCATCGACCGCCCGATTTCTAAATATCGGCATCGGCCAGAGAAGAATCCATATCGGTCAACCTCTAATACAGTATCTCACTTTTGTGAGACAGACTGTAATAAAATATTGACAAAAATGTGAGGGGTTTACTCACTTCTGTGAGTACACCCCTCACATTTTTGTAAATATTTCATTATATCTTTCCATGTGACAACACAGAATAAATGACACTTTACTACAATGTACAGTAGTATGTGTACAGCTTGTATAACAGTGTACATTTGTTGTCCCCTCAAAATAACTTAACACACGAACAAAAGTGAGTACATCCCTAAGTGAACATGCCCTTTAAGTGTCAGTATTTTGTGTGGCCACCATTATTTTTCTGCACTGCCTTAACCCTCTTGGGCGTGAAGTTCACCAGAGCTTCACAGGTTGCCACTGGAGTCCTCTTCCACTCCTCCATGACGACATCACACGGAGCTGGTGGATGTTGGAGAACTTGCGCTCCTCCACCTTCTGTTTGACGATGCCCCACAGAGGCTCAATAGGGTTTATATCTGGAGACATGTTTCGCTAGTCCATCACCTATACCCTCAGCTTCTTTAGCATGGCAGTGGTCATCTTGGATGTGTGTGGTCCTCATGTTGGAATACTGCCCTGCGGCCCAGTTTCCGATGGTAGGGGATCATGCTCTGCTTCAGTATGTCACAGCACATGTTGGCATTCATGGTTCCCTCAATGAACTGTAGCTCCCTAGTGCCGGCAGCACTCATGCAGCCCATGACATTCCCACCACCATGCGTGACTGTAGGCAAGACTGTTGTCTTTGTACTCCTCATCTGGTTGCAGCCACACACGCTGGACACCATCTGAACCAAATACGTATATCTTTGTCTTAAACCACAGAATACGGTTCCAGTAATCCATGTCCTTAGTCTGATTGTCTTCAGCAAACTGTGGGCTTTCTTGTGCATCGTCTTTAGAAGAGGCTTCCTTCTGGGACGACAGACATGCAGACCAATTTGATGCAGTGCGCGGCGTATGGTCTGAGCACTGGCAGGCTGACACCCCCCCATCCCTTCAACCTCTGCAACAATGCTGGCAGCACTCATATGTCTGTTTCCCAAAGACAACCTCTGGATATGACGCTGAGCATGTGCACTCAACTTCTTTGGTCGACCATGGCAAAGCCTGTTCTGAGTGGAACCTGTCCTGTTAAACTGCTGTATAGTCTTGGCCACTGTGCTGCAGCTCAGTTTCAGGGTCTTGTCAATCTTGGAGCCTAGGCCATCTTTATCTAGTACAACAATTTTTTTGCCATGAGTTCTTTGCCATGAGGTGCCATATTGAACTTCCAGTTACCAGTATGAGAGAGTGAGAACACTGAGTCACATGACACCGGGGAGGGAAAATGGCTAATTGGGCCGAATTTGGACATTTTCACTTAGGGGTCTACTCACTTTTGTTGTCGGCGGTTTAGACATTAATGGCTGTGTGTTATTTTGAGGGGGACAGCAAATTTACACTGGTAGGCCCCTTTCACACGGGGACGGATCTGCTTTCAGCAGTACTCCAGCTCAGCGGGAAATCTCTCCGCTGAGCCGGCGGTTGACAAGTCCGTCTCTGCTCACTAAGTAGGGAGGGGCTTGTCCAGTGCCGCTGTCTCCTATGGAGAGATCTGGTGACAACAGACATCTCCAATTTCATCAGATCTCACCTGATCCGATCCGCCATGGACAGATGGCGACGTATCGAGGGGATCTGTGATGAAGTGGTTCAAAGAATGTCAGGCAAAATGGTCGGCCCTCACGCATGTTCACTTCATCAAATCTGGCCCTTTTTGAAAAAAGTTTGTATACCCCTGGTCTTTGTGGACCGCCTTACCCCGGATGCCTGCATACTTGGATGTGTCTCTTTTAATCATCAACCATGTGAGTTTCTAAATGTTGTACCTTCATTATATGTAACCATATTGCTACACTTGGCGCCTCTCTTCTATTTTATACTCGGTTGTGACATGACGCTACTCTTATATCAAGACATCGCTTGTATATCAAGTCAAAATGTATTTAAAAATGTTGCTCATCTTGCAAAACGCTCTCAAACCAAGGTGTTACTGTATTAATAAGGTAATAACACTTGGTGTGTGACTTCTGAGTATGGAGGAGCGTGTTTTTAGAACTGGGTGGCCTATTGGCTCTCACTTGGAGAAAGTGGGGTGGTGACATCCTCCACCTGTTAAGCTCAGAGATTATGGTGGAATCCTGCAGCAGTGATTCAGTTGCAGGGTGTGGTTTGGTGAATATACATTGCTGTAGGGTGGTCGGTCAGGGGGCATGGTCACTTTGCCCTGAATGGATAGGCATCAGTGTGTCTTTAAACTGCTCTGGCATTTGGAAGCAGGCCAGTCCTCTTTCTCAACCTGGAGGAACCTGGAAAAACCTTTCTGGTCTCTGAGCTCTTACTGATAATTACTATATTACAGCTCATGTTCCAGTACAGTACATTGGTGGTCATTGGGGAGAATATTCCTTATGTTTTGTGGTCATTGGGAATAATCCCTCCCTTACAGATGAGTAACTATTGACAACAATGATCTTTTTATCTATCGGAGATGCAGAAAGTGCTTCTTGCTCCAAGAAGCCTTAACCCCTTAAAGAAACCCCCTAGGGTTCCACAAAACTGTGGTTAAGAGAAGCTGGCCTGGATCTTCTGCATTTCTCCAGAAAGCGGGCCTTGTTCTGAAGATGACCCTCCAGGAATCGTTCTCATGCTCATTTTAAAATAACAGTCAGTATGAATTTGCATTCTGTGAAACCAAATATAGAGCAGTCACAAAGGGTCTTTATGTAATCCTGTGCACGTCTCAATGCATCTTTACTCCTAACATATTCACATTGGATGGCGGTGAACTTTTGCCCTCTATTTGATTTGGCTCTGTGTTTTTGCTTGACAGTTGTTCATACGGTTCGTTCGTCAGAATATCTGCAGACAACCAAACCTCATTTATTATGCTGGAGAAGTTGTGCAATTGTACTGTGAATGGGCTTCTGTGACGTGCAGCAGGATCACGGCTGTCTGATGTTTGAATGAACAGTAGACTGAAACATGTCAAGCTGTGTCTGCATTCTAGCGCTGATTTCTGACTTACCTGGGCAGTTTTATGTTTAAGATGCTTTCTTTAACCCCTTATGTTGCATTCTTTAAAAAAAAGTATATATTTTTTTCTGTGTACAATTCTACAGCTGGAGCTTGTGCACAAGGAGTGCTGAAGATGGCTCACAGCGTGTTTTTAAAGCGGTAGTAAACTACACTTTTTTTATTTTTATAACCCTGCAAAACAATTGCATATTGTGTTGGTATGTATGCATTGCATACTACCAGCACATTATGAAATACTTGCCTTAGATCGAAGTCCTCCAACGGTGCACTATCACCACTGACGGGGCTTCAATCTTCACCCATTCTTCCTTCCAGGTTCATGGCTGTGTCATGATGACGTCACTCCTGTGTGTGTGCGTGGGAGTCCCAGAGGTATCTGAAGGGACGGTGCAGGTATGCCGTCCCTTCAGAGTGCATGCAGTGTGAAAATCTTTTAAACCGTGCAGGTTTAGGAGATATTCACTGTACCTACAGGTAAGTCCTATTATAGGCTCAAGTAAAAAAAAAAAGAAAAAGGGTTTACTCCAACTTTAAAGTGTTACTAAACCTAAAAACATAATTTTTTACCATAATGGATTGTTTGCATTAAGGTAAAAAAACGTTTTCAGTTTTTGCTTGCCCCCTTCCCCTGTGTGAAGAGTAAGAGAGGGGAGAAGAGATCAACAGCATTCAAGCAGCAGCAGCAGCCATCGGCTCTTGCTGTAAATCAGATGCAGTGAAGAGGAAGAGGTGGGCGGGCCTATAGAGTGCAGCTTCATAGAGACACAGGTCAGGAGCAAGCATACTACACTCTCTCCATAGCCAGAGGCTGGCTATGATAGTCCCTCAAAAGAGGAGGAGCCAAGGTCACTGCTGGGGACCCTAGAAAAGGAGGATCAGGGGCGCTTTGAACAATAGCACTGCACAGAGCAGGTAGGTGTATATATAACGCGTTTTGTTATCTAATTTTTTTTTTTACTTTAGTAACACTTTAAAAGAGAAGCAAGGGATTTATTTTTTATATTTTCAGCATCGTGCTACCCTTGGTGGATGCAGCATCGATGCTGCATCTGTCCTCCGCTGCCTCTGCACTGAGAACCGAGCGATCGAACTTTGCGGATAACTCAACGAGCAGAGAGCTGTAGACTGTCAGCAGCTCTCCGTTCTGCCCTCTCCTTGCTCATTGGAGCGCTAAGCTGTAAAGGTGCGAGGAGCGGCCGTCTCAGGCTCTTAGTGGCTCGCTAAGATGCGTGTCGGTCCAGGCACCTGGCGGATCCAGTGAATGCAACACAAAGGTTTTTTTTTACGGAAGGCAAATTCACTTTGCACTACAAGTGCACTTTCAAGTGCAGTCACTGTAGATCTGAGGGGAACATGCAAGGAAAAAAAATAGCATTTTAACTGGCACATGATTGGATGATAAAATCAGCAGAGCTTCCCCATATTTCGGCTCTTCCCCCTTATTTCGGTTAAGGAGATTTCTTGCACCTGCAGGTAAGCCCTAATCTAGGCCTGCAAACCTTGCAATCTAAAATCATAATGGGCTAATATGCATCGCACACTAGCCCATTATGTGGCACTTGCCTGCAAACTAAGTCCGCGCTGTTCCCTTTGCAGGCCGCATCCATCTTTGCCCCCTCCTCCTTCCGAGGCCGCGGACTTCTGCTTTGTGACTGGCCGGAGCCGCATGATGTCACTTTTGCGCACAGTACTCGATGATCATGGGAGGACATCTATTGATGCCCTAATGTATAGAGAAAAACCGAGACGGTCGCACTCCTAGCTATGAATAAGCACTGTATGATAGTGTGAAATGCGTCAGCTTTTCTTCTGATTTTTTGCTGTGATATGTTTATGTTGTGACCAGTTTTATTAAAAGGAACCATTTTTTGGAGTGCCGCTGTCCCGGTTTTTCTCTACACATTTTTGCATACTATTGCAGTGCCTGCACAAAGGTGTTTGGACTCCACCTTGCAGTTCCCTGGGACCTCTGAGCGGTAAAACTTTCTTTCTCATCTATTGATTCCCTCCCGGTACTGGAAGCCTGCACCGTAGCGATCTTTTAGCTATAGGGCAGACAGAACATTTTTTTTTTTGGTTGGGGTGCTCAGATGAAGTGTAGTTCCGCTTTAAGGTCTGTTTTTAGCATCCCCAAACTAGAGCAGTAGGTTGCTTCAAAGACCTCGGCAAAGATGCTTGGAGCTTACTAAAATCTTTGCAATAGCTTTGTAGAAGCTTTCTGTACACACTGCTTCTATACAAGCCGATTCCTGTATGTAGAATGAGGTGCATTCATCTAAAGATGTCATTTTCTGTTTATTACATCATAAACGTGTTTTTATAGTTCACCTTTTCTTCATCCTTTGTTGCATCTCAGTGCTGCTGATCTCCTGCCGCCTTTGTAGCCACGTCCTGTTCTCACGCATTCCTGATGAAGACAGCAGTGTCTCTGATGCCTTCTCATTCTGACAACTATGTCTGCTAAATGTGTTCTGAAAAGACCACCTGTGTGTCCATTGGAAGGAGATGTAACAAAGCGTTTGGGAGATGGGGACAAAGTGTCTTTTAAAAGGAAGTGCCTGCAAAAGGGCAGCATCATCTGCTGCTATTGTAATGAAAGCTGCACATTTCAAAATAATGACTTTTAGGCTTCATTTCCACTGGCGTTTTTACAGCCACGTTTTTTACAGCTTAAAAACGCCTGTCCATGTTTATTTTAGAAAGCTGGAGCTGGAGCTTTAAAAACGCTGCGGCCGCGTTTGTGCGCGTTTTTGAGCGTTTTTTTAACGTCTGGCGTTTTTACAGCTCTATTGCTGGAGCTTCAGAACGCACTGGTCCCGCGTTTTTTTTGCAGCTTAGCCATCTACAGCTCAAAAACGTCATAGTGGGCATGAGGCCATAGACTAACATGGACAGGCGTTTTTAAGCTGCAAAAAACGCTCAGAAATGTGGCTGTAAAAACGCCAGTGGAAATGAAGCCTTAATATAAAGCTTATGTAAGAGTTTAGTGATTGGAGTTATATCTAGTTTAGGTAACTATTTTGTAATGCGTTTAGTACCAAATCCACTACATTTTTTTATTTTTTTTTTACTTTGGAGTTGTCCACCAGCCTTTAAGTTTCTGATGAGGAATTCCTATTGATTTACACAAATACTGCTTTCTAAATAAATAGTGGTTTTATTTATTTTTTTCAGATTAACAGGGCTCACATGACAGCAGAAGCCAAAAGAGCGGCCAAGATGGAGAAGAAACTAAAAATTTTACTTGGAGGTTATCAGTCTCGAGCCATGGGACTTATCAAACAGCTCAATGAGATCTGGGATCAGTACGAGCAGGCAAGCCTGGAGTTTAAGACATTTGAAGAGCTGAAAAGGCACGAGGACATCGCCATCCCCAGAAGGATAGAGGTAATTACAGGATTGTGTGTTTCTAGGCTGGTATTCTACCTAATGCTTGAATATACGAGGGGTCTTCAAAAAGTTTCTGCACTTTTTTTTATATCTAATAAAGTTACAAAAAGTGTGAAAAATCCTAGTGGAAGTGAACCTCAGCATTCTATCTAAATTAACCCAAAATCCTCCCTAGTCTGCCCTTTTTGTTATCTATTAATTGTAAGCTGGTTAAAAAAAAAATGTATGTCTGCAGTGTGCTTTTATGATTGCTGGCAGACATTTGTTTGTGATTACAGCTGAAACTGAGCTTTTATTTAGCTTTAACGTTTTGATTGGAATTTTACTTGTTTGCAAGCAATATCCTGCTGTATTGTAGGACCAGGACTCTTTGTTAAAGCAGGATCTCTAGGCTTCTCTTCCAACACACAAATTAACATGACCCCCTTACAAAAAAAAAACCCTACCTAAATGGTTTAAATACGCACCTAATTCATTGGTCTGGTGACATGCTAGATCCCAGGTTTTCTGAACTGCAGAATGGAAGCGTTATTTTTTCAGGAGGCCACACATCTTCCAGTGAAGTGGGCACCTCCCATTTGTAGGGTCCTCATAGGCCATAAAAACATCTGTGGCAGCATGACAGGCCAGTGGGCGAATAACCAGTTTGCATTTCCAGAAAAGGTGCCCACGGACGGGACAGTTAACTTCAGTAAGTATAAAACCTTGCATCTCCCCTACTCTGCATCTGCATAAAGTGACAGTGCAATCCACAAATTGTCCCATTTGGGAGATTTACCTTCACTTCCCATCTCATAGACAAACAAAATGAGAAGGGATGCCTGCAAATTAAGGGAATTTCTTGGGGACCCCCAGATCATCTGTAACTAGTGTGACCATTGGAAGATTTTATGAGGACAACCCAAAATTTGGGATTTTCTTTTACTTTCAATGATAATGGTAAACAAGACAAATAGGGTGAATCTCCCTAAGGGGGACAGAAACCGCAATAAAAAACTGCAAGACATTCTTATCCTTCCCCCCCCGCTATCCAAAAGTCGAAAAAAAAGTTTTGCACTTTGTTATACTTTAAGGACTTAGATATGTAAAAAAAAAGGGTGGACAAAAATCCCTCCTGAGATGTGTGAAAACCTGGTCACCAACTACAAGAAATGTCTTATTGTGGGGAAAAGGTATTTTATCCCCCACTGATTTTGTACGTTTGCCCACTGACAACGAAATGATCAGTCTATAATTTTAATGTTACATTTAGTTTAACAGTGAGAGACAGAATAACAAAATAAATCTCGAAAAACGCATTTCAAAAAAGTTATGAATTGATTTGGATTTTATTGAGTGAAATAAGTATTTGACCCATTCACAAAACATGACTTGGTACTTGATGGCAAAATTCTTGTTGACAATCGCAGAGGTCAGACGTTTCTTGTAATTGGCCACCAGGTTTGCACACATCTCAGGAGGGATTTTTTCCCACCCCTCTTTGCAGATCCTCTCCAAGTCATTAATATTTCAAGGTTGAAGTTTGGTATCTTGAACCTTCAACTCCCTCCACATATTTTCTATAGGATTAGGGTCTGGAGACTGGCTAGGCTACTCAAGGACCTTAATGTGCTTCTTTTTGAGCCACTCCTTTGTTGCCTTGGCGGTGTGTTTTGGGTCATTGTCATGCTGGATTACCTATCATTTTCAATGCCCTAGCTGAGGGAAAGATGTTCTCACCCAAGATTTGATGGTACATGGCCTCGTCCATTGTCCCTTTTGATGCAGTGAAGTTGTCCGGTCCCCTTTCCCCTTAACAGAAAAACGCCCCAAAGCATAATGTTTCCACCTCCATGTTTGATGATGGGGAGCATTCCTCCTCCAAACACGGTGAGTTGATGCCAAATAGTTTGGTCTCATCTGACCACAACACTTTCACCCAGTTCTTTGAATCATTCAGAAGTTTATTAGCAATATTCAGATGGGCCTGCACATGTGCTTTCTTGAGCAGGGGGACCTTGTGGGCGCTACAGGATTTCAGTCCTTCAAGGCATAGTGTTGCCAATTTGTTTTCTTGGTGACTATGGTCCCAGCTGCCTTGAGATCATTTAAAAAATTCTCCTATGTAGTGTGTGTGTGTGTGTGTTTTTTTTTTTTTTTTTTGATATTCTGCCTCTATCTTTTAAAATGCACCTATACTAAAAAAATGTATAGACCCTTCATTTCTTTGTAAGTGGGCAAACTTACAAAATATACATGGGATTAAATAATAATTTCCCCCACTGTATATAGTGTGTTTGTGTGTGTGTGTGTGTGTGTATATGTGTATATATATATAGTTCTTTATTACAGAAAGGACATGATACAGTATTTCCTTTCTGTAATGAAACGACCATACCAGTATGTTAATAGTCCTCTTTAGAATGTGCACTTACTGTAGCAGCACATTCACAGCTTAGGGTACATTATCAGCACAGTGCCTTGGTGTCTTAAAGCGGTATTTCACCCTAAACATAATATCTCCCATGCGATCCAGCATACTGGCGTCAGCGCCAGTATGCTGTTTTTTTTTTTTTTTTAATAGCACACTTACTGTATTATTGTAGAATTCCTTTTCTGTCCCCCGTGGTGGACGGCGCCAGTATAGCGCGTCACATCTTCCTAAAATACCCGATATGGACTCGGGTAATCTCGGCGAAAATGCGGCGCCTGCGCACAGACCTAGGAGCTAACTGCGCAGGCGCCGTATTTCTCCGAGTCCTACGGCTATGGCGCGTCACGCCCTCCGAAATAGGACTCGGAGAAATACGGCGCCTGCGCAGTCAGCTCCTAGGTCTGTGCGCAGGCGCCGCATTTTCGCCGAGATTACCCGAGTCCATATCGGGTATTTTAGGAAGATGTGACGCGCTATACTACAGCCGTCCACCGCGGGGGACAGAAAAGGAATTCTACAATAATACAGTAAGTGTGCTATTAAAAAAAAAAAAACCCAGCATACTGGCGCTGACGCCAGTATGCTGGATCGCATGGGAGATATTATATTTAGGGTGAACCTCCGCTTTAAGGAATGAACTCCTGTGTGGGAGTTGCTTTATCCTATACTGGCCGATCAAGATGGCCAAAGATCTGGAATCCTTGGAGAAGATGACAGCGAAGAGACCTCACGATCGTCAGACTGCTGGAGTAGAGATGAGTATTTGCGGACTTCAGCTTTAATGAAACTTGCAGATTAAAAAAATCATGAAAATGGTTTTTGAAATTACTTGCGATTTGTTGAAGCTTATATGTCATTTTTATTTAGATTTTTGTCTATTTTATTAGTGCAAGTGTTTATTGCAGAAAGGTACAAATTGTGTTACTATGTTGTACATGAATTCAGTTTAAAATGAATGTTTAGACTTCTTTTTTTTTTTTCCTATTAGTTTCTGAAAGAAGATGTTCAGCGGCAAGAGGAGAGAGAAAGGGAACTTCAGCAAAGATTTGCAGAACTTCTGCTTGAGAAGGAAGGCTCTGTATCCAAATACTAGCCACATAAGGTTCAGCCAAACATTGGCCGTTTTTTTGCATGTACAGCTCATGCTTCCTGTGATCAGTGAAGGCCGGAACCACATCCCACTGCTACAGTGTGTGTCTGCTGTGTCCTGAAGCCTGTTCTGTATCGTGTGAGGAGACATGCTTTAATAAAAGCCTAAACCCGTTTTATTTGCCGTCAACTGATCAGACATATTTGGTTTAAAGACTGTCCCTGAAATGAAAAAAAAAGAGAACATTTATTTTGTTATATAAATGAAGTGAAACAATCGGCGCTACCTGGTATCCTAAAACACAAACGAAATTAGTGACCTGTATACTAAAACATACCTAAAACTCAATAATATTGTAATGTTAACGAATGACAATTACTGTATTTATTGGCGTATAACACTCCCTTTTTTACCCTGAAAATAGAGGGTAAACTGTGCCTGCGTGTTATACGCAGGAGGTGGTGGAAAGTTTTTTTTCCTGAAACTTCCCTTTTAAAGTTAAGGCACATGTTATACGCCTGTGCGTGTTATACGCCGATAAATACGGTAAATATAAAATAGCTGCTGTACACCTAATCAGTGATTCACTACACCAAACAAATAGAAAATTGCATATTTGAATGGTGCAGCGCTATTCTCATACAATCCGCTCCACTGTGCATACAATGTATCACAATAATCTGTGATGAAAATTACAATAAAATAAACATAATTACTGTGGAATATTCCACCGCTGTGCTCCTCAACGATCTTCTTGTATAAAGCAAGTGTTTCCACCACCAGGTGAATTGTGCTCTCACCTCACTCCTATTAATCACAGGCTTATCTTTGTTACAACTCCAGCCAATCCCTCGGGAATGGAGATCTCCTCTCTTCTCCTTGGATATGGGTTTCCTCTCTCAAAAGCTTTCACATGGACCACATGAAATAGGCAACTGCATAGTGCTCTCTGTATAAATTTGTTTTTAAAATCCCCCCATAAAATTGCACTTACAAGAAGTTAAATAAAAAACAGGCCAATAGGATAGCTTCTTCATAAAGATCTACTACTGAAGACCTTATCCTATGGGTGACACGGGTATAGTTGGGAGGAGCCCAGCCCTGAATCGTTACGTGACCACTGAGAGCCCGAGTGGTGTACTGAGCTCACAAGCAAAGATATTAAATGCTGTTTTTTATTTAACTTCTTGTAAGTGCAATTTTATGGGAGTATTTTAATGATTTTTACAGAGAGCACTATGCAGTTGCCTTTCTATTTCATGTGGTCTATGTGAAAAGCTTTTACAGAGGAAAACTATATCCAAGTAGAAGAGAGGAGATATAACTCCAGCCAATCCCTTGGGAATGGATAACAAAGATAAGCCTGTGATTAATAGAAGAGAGGCGGGCACAATTCACCTGGTGGGGAAAAATCTTGCTTTATATGAGAAGGTTGTTGAGGAACAGCGGTGGATTAATAAGCATTACAAAGACTTTGCTTATATGTTAATTTAATTTTTTGTTTTATTAAATCAGATTGATTTAGTGTGATACATTGTATGCACAGTGGAGCGGATTGTATGAGAATAGTGCTGCACTATTTTATATATGCAATTTATTTTGTTATGTGCAGAATCCCTTTCATCTGCTTTATAAACAGATGGTACTTTTCATTTTGGTGTCATTCATAGTTTTATTAGCTGAATATCTTTTTTTTTTTTGATATTGAAGAATCAGTAATTCGTTTTATTTGCCTGCTGGCTATTGATGTATAATAAATATTAATGTATAATAAAGTAAATGCAGTTTTGAGTTTATATTTTCATATCATTTTTATATATATATATATATGTATGTATATATATATATATATATATATATATATATATATATACTGATGAGATTCTGAAAGCACCTTTTAGTTTGTATAGCTACTAATCACATTTTCTTTCTCATCCATTGAGAGATTCAGGAATTTAGATACAATGGGACTCACCGTGGCTAAGTGGTTGGCACGTTTGTCTGGTAGCACTAGGGTTCCAATCCCAACCACAACCCTACCTGCCTGGAGTTTGCATGTTCTCCCTGTGCCTGCGTGGGTTTCCTTCCACACTCCACAGACGTGCTGGTACAGTGCCTGCCGCCAAGAATGTGTTTATAGCACGACAGCATCGCGCTGATTCTCGGCGACAGGCTGCCGACATCTCGCACTCGCTGGAATAGTAAAAGCACATTCCAGCGAGTGCGTCATAGAAGCGACGGGGATCCGACGCGGATTCCCGCCAATTCTACACGTGGGCGGAGTTTGTTATGAATCCTGAGAAGGAAGTCCCCGCCGGATTTTAAATAAAAATCCGGCATGGGTTCCCCCCTCAGGAGCATAACAGGCCCTTAGGTCTGGTATGGGTTGTAAGGAGACCCCCCTACGCCGAAAAAACGGCGTGGGGGTCCCCCCACAATCCATACCAGACCCGTATCCAAAGCACGCCGGCCGGCCGGTCAGGAGGGGAGTGGGGGGGCGAGCGAGCGCCCCCCCTCCTGAGCCGTACCGGGCAGCATGCCCTCAACATGGGGGGGTCAGGTGCTCTGGGGCAGGGGGCGCACTGCAGCCCCCCACCCCAGAGCACCCTGTCCCCATGTTGATGAGGACAGGGCCCCTTCCCGACAACCCTGGCCGTTGGTTGTCGGGGTATGCGGGCGGGAGGCTTATCGGAATCTGGAAGCCCCCTTTAATAAGGGGGCCCCCAGATACCGGCCCCCCACCCTAAGTGAATGAGTATGGGGTACATTGTACCCCTACCCATTCACCTGCAAGAAAAGTTTAAACACAAATAAACCACACAGTGTATTGAAATATTTTATTAGTTGGCCGCCGGGGGGGGGGGTGTGTATGATTGCTTTTATAAAAGCGCCCCCCTCCGGCGGGCTTCTGCGGGGGGGTGGGTGCCGCTGTTCTTCACCGCCGTCTGGTTCTCTTCTGCCGCCGGGGGGGCGCTTTGATAAAAGCGCCCACCACCCGGCGGGCTTCCTTCGACATCTTCGGCGGCGGGGGGGGCTTCTCCCACTCTCCGGGGTCTTCTCCCGCTCTCCGGGGTCTTCTACGGCTCTCCGGGGGTCTTCTCCGCTCTCCGGGGGTCTTCTTCTTCTTCAGGACTCGCCGCCGCTATCTTCGTGTGTTAGCTCAATTACTGGCGGCGGCGAGTCCCCTCTTCTGTGACGTCATCTTCTCTTCTTCTTCTCCAGATGTTGACGCAACGCTGCCTTCCGCTGTTATGGCTGGCGCGCGGCTCGCAGCGAGTTATATAGGCCTGTCTTGTGACGTCGCAGTCCCATCATGCTCCGGTAGGTACCACGTGGTACCTACCGGAGCATGATGGGACTGCGACGTCACAAGACAGGCCTATATAACTCGCTGCGAGCCGCGCCCCAGCCATAACAGCGGAAGGCATCGTCGCGTCAACATCTGGAGAAGAAGAAGAGAAGATGACGTCACAGAAGAGGGGACTCGCCGCCGCCAGTAATTGAGCTAACACACGAAGATAGCGGCGGCGAGTCCTGAAGAAGAAGACCCCCGGAGAGCCGTAGAAGACCCCCGGAGAGCCGTAGATGACCCCCGGAGAGTGGGAGAAGCCCCCCCCCCCGCCGCCGAAGATGTCGAAGGAAGCCCGCCGGGTGGTGGGTGCTTTTATCAAAGCGCCCCCCCCCGGCGGCAGAAGGGAACCAGACGGCGGTGAAGAACGGCGGCACCCACCCCCCCGCAGAAGCCCGCCGGAGGGGGGCGCTTTTATAAAAGCGATCATACACACCCCCCGGCGGCCAACTAATAAAATATTTCAATACACTGTGTGGTTTATTTGTGTTTAAACTTTTCTTGAAGGCGAATGGGTAGGGGTACAATGTACCCCATACTCATTCACTTAGGGTGGGGGGCCGGTATCTGGGGGCCCCCTTATTAAAGGGGGCTTCCAGATTCCGATAAGCCTCCCGCCCGCTTACCCCGACAACCAACGTCCAGGGTTGTCGGGAAGGGGCCCTGTCCTCATCAACATGGGGACAGGGTGCTCTGGGGTGGGGGGCTGCAGTGCGCCCCCTGCCCCAGAGCACCTGACCCCCCCATGTTGAGGGCATGCTGCCCGGTACGGCTCAGGAGGGGGGGGGCGCGCGCTCGCCCCCCACTCCCCTCCTGACCGGCCGGCCGGCGTGCTTTGGATACGGGTCTGGTATGGATTGTGGGGGGACCCCCACGCCATTTTTTCGGCGTAGGGGGGTCTCCTTACAACCCATACCAGACCTAAGGGCCTGTTATGCTCCTGAGGGGGGAACCCATGCCGGATTTTTATTTAAAATCCGGCGGGGACTTCCTTCTCAGGATTCATAACAAACTCCGCCCACGTGTAGAATTGGCGGGAATCCGCGTCGGATCCCCGTCGCTTCTATGACGGCTTTGTCTCCATCGCGGCAAGCCAGCTCGGCGCTGGCTCCCGCGATGGGGCTCGCAAGTGCTCAATCTCGCCGAGAAAGGGAGCGAGATTGACACAATATCCCAGTCACCTACTGTAGGTTCATTAGTTCCGGTCTAAATTGGCCCTAGTATATGTATGTTTAAATGCCAGTTAGGGACCTTAGATTGTAAGCTCCTTGAGGGCAGAGACTCATGTGAATGCACAATATATATCTGCGTAAATTGAAAGCCAGAGGCTCTAATAGGCTTGCTGATTAGAGCCTGTGGGCTTTAATCGGCTTCCAAATGGTAAACCAGAGGGCGCACGGCTGTGCATTCCCTGGTTAAACAGTACTGTGTTAGGAAATCACTTCACCCTAACACTGACCCCTCCTCTCAGCCAATCGGGTTCACCGTGTCTGGTTACCGGTCACCTGATTGGCTGAAGAGACAGGCTTGGAAGGACAAGAGGAGGATCGGGTGGGAGAAGAGTCTTCCTCATCGAGGAAGAAATGGAGGTCGCCGCCCGCTGCCGACCCAAGACAAGGTAAGGGTCGGACAGACGGTGGGCAACGTTTGTGGCACTGTGGCAACACTTGAGGTACATTGGCAGCATTTTGTGGGCACACCGACAGTGTTTGATGTTTATTTTTTTCAAATTCTTTTCAGTTTATTTGCGACCCCCCCCAATTTTTTTTTAGCACCAGCCGCTAGCAATAATCTCATGTAAAATCCGGCAGGTTGGTTGTACCCAAATTGGTTGACTGATCAACTTTGGGTACATTCAGCCTGCCCATATATGGTTTGAATCTCAGACAGTACTTTCTGAACCAGTCGAGATTTAAACCATCTATGGCCAGCTTCGAATGCCCCAGCATCTTTAGCCTTTTCAAGCAGTTGCAGTAACCGTTTTTTGTGCACACCGCTAAACTAATACTTTGAAGCACCTTTTGATTTTATTACAGCACTCAGTCTTTTTGGGGATGAGTCTATCAGCATGGCACATGTTGACTTGGCAATATTTTCCCACTCTAATTTGCAAAAACATTCCAATTCTGACAGATTGTGAGGGCATCTCCCGTGCACAGCCCTCTTCAGATCAATCGGACTCAGGTCTGGGAAGCCATTCCTTTGGGTCATTGTCATGCTGAGAGATGAAGTTCCTCTTCATGGTCAGCTTTCCAGCAGAAGCCTGAAGGTTTTGTGCCAATATTGACTGGTATTTGGGACTGTTCATAATTCCCTCTACCTTCATTAAGGCCCCTGTTCCAGCTAAAAAAAAAAAAAAAGCCCCAAAGCATGATGCTGCCGCCACCATGCTTCACGGTAGGTATGGTGTTCCTTTGGTGATGTGCAGTGTTCTTTTTGCGCCAAACATATATTATTTTGGATATATGGCCAAAAATTTTCAACCTTGGTTTTCTGATCATAACACATTTTCCTAAATGCTTTTGGGAGACTTTGGATCTGTTTTTGCAAAATTTAGCCTGGCTTGTTTTTCTTAAGAAAATGTTTCTGTCTTTCTACTCTACCCCATAGCCCAGACAACCATCTCCTGTATTCTTCATATGTACCACACAGCCAGTACTTTCCAGATATTCCTGCAGCTCCTTTAATGTTGCTATAGGCCTCTTGGTAGCCTTAAATTTTCATAAATTTCGGAAGAAAGTCCAGTTCTTAGTTATGTCACGGTTCTCCACTTGATGACTGTCTACTTTGTTCCATGGAAAATTATTTCGTACCCTTCTCCTGACTGATACCTTTTAACAATGAGATCCCTCGGATGCTTTGGAAGCTCTGATGCGGACCATGGCTTTTGCTGTAGGATGTGACTAAGAAAATGTCAGGAAAGACCTACTAGAATAGCTGAACTTTTATTTGGAGTTAATCAGAGGCACTTTAAATGATGGTGGGTGTGTACTGACTCCTATTTAACATGAGTTTGAATATGAGGATATATAAAATCGAAAATGAGTTTGAATGTGATTGGTTTATTCTGAACACCACTACATTCCCAGTTATAAGAGGGTGTGCACACTTATGCATCCACATTTTTACATTTTTTTATTAAAATATTGCAGATTGTTTTTAAGTCACAGGAAAGGTGGAAAATGTTCTGGAATTATTTATCTTTGTCTCTTTTTTTTTTTTTTTTTTTTACATCACAGAAATCACAGAAACCTAACATTTTAACGGGTGTGTAGACTTTGTATATCCACTGTATATTTCCTTTTATTGTCCTCAAACAAGCAATTAAAGGGGTTGTAAAGGTACAATTTTTTTTCCTAAATAGCTTGCTTTACCTTAGTGCAGTCCTCCTTCACTTACCTCATCCTTCAATTTTGCTTTAAAATGTCCTTATTTCTTCTGAGAAATCCTCACTTCCTGTTCTTCTGTCTGCAACTCACCACAGTAATGCAAGGCTTTCTCCCTGGTGTGGAGTGTCGTGCTCGCCCCTCCCTTGGACTACGAGAGTCTAACGCTCTCCACATTGCAGATAGAGAATAGAGCTGTGTGTTGGTGGGCGTCCTGACTCTCCTGTAGTCCAAGGGAGGGGGCGAGCATGACACTCCACACCAGGAAGAAAGCCGCGCATTACTGTGTGGAGTTACAGACAGAAGAAAAGGAAGTGAGAATTTCTCAGAAGAAATCAGGACATTTTAAAGCAAAATCGAAGGATGAGGTAAAGGAAGCTATTTAGGAAAAAAATTTACCTTTACAACCCCTTTAACCCTTGCAGTGCTAGCACAGCCCCACTGCAGAATTTTGTATTTTATTTGAATGAATGAATGAATGAATGAGGAACTTATATAGAGCAGCACATGCAAAGTAAATCGCCTCTGGGCCCGGAGTTGTGCTTTAAGGAATTGGTATGCGATTTTTTTGTTGTTTTTGGGTTAAAGATATTGAACAATACCTTTTTAAACCATCACTCCTCTGTTACATGTTGAATAAAGGTTAACAACGCTATTCATAGAGAAGCTTTCAGCGTGTCTGTTTCCCATTATGGAGAATGGACAGAGCGCGGAGCAACGTTTCATGTCTCGCAGACGCAGTGAAATTCAGCTGCAGTTCCTGCTTGGAAGGAAGGACAAGGAAAACAGTTGAAAAATGTGCCAGTCACATCTTGTGAAAGGTATTCTGCTTATTAGATTAGGTTTTCCTTGGCACACTCGTCCAAACAACGGCCCCATCACTCATTTGCCTATAGGAGAGAGAAGACAGTGTGAGATGGTTGTTTAGCGCATATGTGTTTTTCAAGGGTAGGGTGGGGTGACAATGTAATCAGAAGAGGGCAGCCCCACGTTAACGGTTCTTTATTGTCAATATAATAATAATGTGTATAATTTAATATACACCTTATCATAAACACTGGAATGTCATAATCATTTTTAATATAGAACTTCTAAATGTGATGAGACCCAGTGTCTGCTTGGCACCCATGTTAAAGCTAAACTCTGCACACAAAAACTTTAATTTAACCACTTAAGGACCGAGCCTTTTTTTGAGGTCTGTTTACAAGTTAAAATACATTTTTATTTTATTTTTTTGCTAGAAAATTACTTAGAACCCCCAAACACACACATATATAACGCCATTTTATGGTGTCTGAAAAAATATCTATGTATATAAAATGAATAAAATGGCGGTCGTTGCAATACTTTGTCACACCATATTTGCGCAGCGGTCTTACAAGTGCATTTTTTGGGGGGAAAAAATACACTTTTTTTAATGAAAAAATAAGACCACAGTCAAGTTAGCCCATTTTTTTTTTCCTACATTGTGAAAGATAATGTTACGCGGAGTAAATTGATGCCCAACGTGTCATGCTTCAAAATTGCGCCGACTCATGGAATGATGACAAACCTTGGCACTTATTCTCCATTGGCAATGTTTAAAAATGTCTACAGGTTACCAGTTTTGAGTTAGAGGAGGTTTAGTTCTAGAACTATTGATCTCGCTTAAGTCCCCTTTCACACTTATTCGACTTGTCCCACGATTTTGGACTGCAAAATCGTATGACAAGTCATTCTCCATGATTTTCAATGAACACCATTCATACTGGCACGACTTTAAGTAGTGCTGACTTCAAAGTAGTCCTTGCACTACTTTGGTCCGATTTTGATGCCACTTACACAGGCATTCATTGAAATCGCGGCCACGAAATCGCGGTAAAATCGCGCGACTTTGAAGTCGTACAAGTGTGAAAGGGACCTTAATGATCATGGCAATACCTCACGTGTGGTTTGAACACAGTTTCCATATGTGGGTGCAACTTGCGTATGGGTTCGCTTCTGCGCTTCGAAGGACGGCCCTTTTAAAAAAATAAAATAATACACTATAGTTCTACTTTAAGAGGGACTCCGGGAGAATATAAAAGATACAAATAAATGCAATTACATGTATTTTTTTTAATGCCAGCAGTGTAAATACCTGAATCTGACTGGCTATATGCCTCTTGCAGTCCCTGTACAGCCAGCCGGTCTGGAGTGTGAGAAGCAGTGCGAGGAGCCAGTCTGGGCTGTCTTAATGGGAGGGCACACCTGGGCACTGCCTAGGGGCCCCAGCTGCATGGGGGGGGGGGCACTGCCCTTTCCTCAAAGCAGCTGGTCCTTGAGCCCAGGCTGCCCCGAAATTGGGGTAGCCCAGGCTGCCCCTCTACATCCCAGATGTCCCCCCAGAACTGATCCATCTACACCCTAGATATCCCCTACCTCCTACCTATGTGATTTCTGTTTACCTGCACTGTCTCCATTGTAGGGGCCCTAGAGCATTACTTTGCTCAGGGGTCCATAATGCTATTAAGACGGCCCTGGAGCCAGTCGGTTCATTTGCTGACAAGAAGCATGCCGATTGGAGAGGATAGAGAGACAGTGGGGGTTATTTACGAAGGGTAAATCCACTTTGCACTACACGTGCAAAGAGCACTTGAAATTGCACTGGAAGTGCAGTTGTAAATCTGAGGGGAAGCTCTGCTGATTTTAATATCCAATCTTGTGAAAGCTAATATGCTATTTTTATTTTCCTTGCATGTCCCCCTCGGATCTACAGCGACTGCACTTTCAGTGCAATTTCAAGTGCACTTTGCACTTGTAGTGCAAAGTGGATTTCCCTATCATAAATAACCCCCTGTAAGATTAACTCCCCACTGTGCTGGTTTTCTTTTTACTGTTCAGTCTTGGGCTGGGACAGCTCCAGGAAGAACTGGGGTCAGAGGAAATAAAAAGAATGATGCTGGTCATGAGACTGAAGACTTCTAATGGCAGTAAAAAAGTACTAGTAAAAGTGGATTCAATTAACCTCTTTTTGGTTAATTCTCCTTTAAAGGGGTGTGGCAGGGACATGTCCTATGCCTACATACCTTTTGTTAGTAGGTATCGCTCATTCCCATCCCAAAATGTTGTGATGTATGATCTGCTTTTCTTTTCTCTCTCCCTAATCTGTATTCACTCCACACAGTCTATCATTCCTGTTGTTGGTTTCTCCCTTCAGCAACAGTAAATCTTAAAGCTGACAGTAGATTGGCCTCTAGTGGCTCTGATTTTAGGCACAGAATAGAGAGCAACTGAATATATGCAGAGCAGGGTGGGTCAGGGTGACTATACTGGATTTAACTGAGTGTAGGCACTTCTTTGTCATGTTTCAGATGGCTATACTAGCAAAAGAAGCCAGCTTGAAGTGATCTAGCAGGACTTCATTTTCTGACCTCTTTAATTATCTGGGCTTTGCATAATCTCACAATTGGAAAAAGTCTTAGCAAACACATGAAATGGAGAGTTTATATATGACCTGATCATTTTATCTTGTCTGTAATTCTCCTTTAAAGTGGAGTTACAGACTTTTTTGTATGTTTTATTAAAAGTCAGCAGCTACAAAAAACATAGCTGCTGACTTTTAATAAACATACTTACCTGCTCCACTGTCCAGCAACGCGCCGGCCAGAGCTCCGCTCCCCTCATCTCTGCCGGCACCTCCATTCTAACTGTGGGCACCCGGCTGTGACAGCTTGCTGCTTCACGGCCGGGCACTCGCTGTGCATGCGTGAGCGGCGCTGCGCTACCTGAGTGGACAGGCGATCGCCTGGGACCTGTCACGTGTCCCAGGCGATCACCTACAGGGAGGGGCCGTAGTAGGCAAAATGACAAATCGCATAAGAGGTCCCTGGGCATAAGGAGGAAGTGGGACAGGAAGTCCCACTACTCCTGAAACCCCCAGCTACCCCCCTCCCCAAAAAAAATTACATGCCAAATGTGGCATGTAAGGGGGTGAAGGGTGGTTTAAGCGTAAGTTCCAATTTTGGGTGGAACTCCACTTTAAGTAATAGACTTGGATTGGTAAAATAAATTCAGGAATAGAATGGCGCCCTCTAATGGATGCAGCACACAGAGGGTGAGCTACCAGAGTTTGACTGCTCCAGATGGGAGACGATGTCCGTATCTTTGTATGGTAATTGTTATACATGGATCAGTATGAGAACAAAGTCACGTCTCCATTCTGATTTGCATTCTGTTTCTGTCCAGAGATGCAAAGTTCCTAACTTTTTTTTCTTCTGTATATTGACAGTGATTCCTTCTGACATTGCTGTGATTGGTCAGTGGCCCTGCAGTCTTCTCTCATAAACTGCATTTTTTACTTAATTTAAAGAGTATTTGGGAAACAAAAAGGTACATCTGGTATTTGTTGAAGACTCCACACTTTACAAAGTTCTGGAAGCTAAGCCAAAAGTTTGTTATTTATTAGAAACCTGCGCCGGGAACAGAACACACCTATTTAAAGTTCAACTCCGCTTGTATTTCTATTTAGTGGAATCCTTCTACACTTTTCGCTGAATAGACATGTACAAGTTCACTTTAGAATGAACAGACAAACTGTTTATTATTTTGTTTTGGATGAAATATGTAAGGCCCCGTTCACGTCTGCTGATTTGGGATTGCAGGCAAAATCGCCACAGTTCTGCTTGTGATTCCAAATCGCACTGAAATAGTGGCAAAACACACCACACTTGTTTAGGCGCCATTCATTTTTAATGCAACTTCAAACATAACTTGTATTGTGCAAAGCTTGTTGCTGTAAAGAAGAGCCTGTTCCTTTTTTGGGCAACAAGTGTGGTTTATCGCAATTACCATGTGATTTATCACACGACAATTGTGGCAAAACCACTCCACGTCTGAAGTGCCATTAAAAAATTAATGCCAATCAAACACACACATGGTGCATTTTGTAACTATTGAAGTGCAATATGGCATCGCTGTGATTCTGCCTGCAATCCCAAACTGCCAGATGTGAACGGGGCCTTAAGCTGGCAGATTGAAGTTCAGTTCAGCAGAGACCAGTTGAATTTTGATCCGTGTGTGGCCAGCAGTGGCGGCTGGTACTCAAATCAAACGCAGCCACTGTGATATCAATTGTCACCACTGTGCCCATTAATTTTCACCACTGTGCCATCAATTGTCGCCACTGGGCCGTGCCATCAAACGCAGCCACTGTGCCATGCCATCAAACGCAGCCACTGTGCCCATCAATTGTCGCCACTGTGCCCATCAATTGTCGCCACTGTGCCCATCAATTGTCGCCACTGTGCCCATTAATTTTCACCACTGTGCCATCAATTGTCACCACTGTGCCATGTCATCAAATGCAGCCACTGTGCCATGCCATCAAACACCGCCATTGTGCCCATCAATTGTCACCACTGTGCCCATCAATTGTCACCACTATGCCCATCAATTGCCACCAGTTTGCCCCCTCAAAAACCACCAGATTGCTTCCCTCCGTCCCCCCAGCACTTACCTTTCTTGGGTCAGCCATCCTCCCTCGATGTCTTCTCCCGAGTCCCGCCCTTGTTGTTGCTTCAGCCAAGCAGGTTACCGGTAACCAGACCCAGTGAACCTGATTGGCTAAGACGAGTGTCAGTGTTAACCAGGGAACGCACACCCCCTGCCTCCCCTGGTTAACTATTTGGAAGATGATTAGAGCCGTTGGCTCTGATAGGCACTTCCAAACACCAAAGAAATGCTGTTATTCTGATGGCCGGTGCTCACCAGGGGGCCAACCATCAGAATAGTGGGCGGCGACAATACATAGAGATTCATGCAATGCACAAATCTCTATGTATTGTACACTTGAGTGATGGCGCAGGGGAGAGAGGGGGTGGCGCTCCTGCACCCACTATGGACGCACCGCCGCTGGTGGCCATGACATACACGAGGGATCAGTGTGAAGACAGTAGAATTTAAAGGGATGCATTTTTCTTGTGCTAAAGGTGCCAATAATGGCCGACAACAAATTCATATTCATTTAAATTCATGATATTAGTTAAAAAGTCAAATATAGTACAGTGAAACCTTGGATTGCGAATAACGTGGTTTATGAGCGTTTCGCAATACAAGCTATTTTGTTTCTTTTTTTTTTTTCAATTCTGACTAGCTTTGTGAGGTGTTGTCTCACAAGACACGCAGGATTCAAGCCGCTGGGGTGTGCAGTACCGCATTTGGCCAGAGTTGCGGGGGCACTGGTGACGCTCGGAGACGCTTAGTTTCTGCCTGCCTGAGGCTCTGATTTTACACAGCGGGAAAAAAAGGACATAAATATTTGGGTACAGTGTTGCACAAGCTTGCAATTGTCAGTTAAAGAAATGCAGTGCTGTATCACAAAAAATGGTCAGGAAGTAGGGTAAACCTTCCCTAGCTGAAGTGATTCAAGGAATATCACTGCTTTTTAACCACATGCCGACCAGCGCACAACGATACACATCGGCACAATGGTACTGCTGGACAAATGGGCTTATAGGTACGTCCCCATTAAATCGCGGCATTGTTGGCAGGCGAGTGCAGGGAGATGCCAGTGTAAACAAGGCATTTCCCTGTTCTGCCTAGTGACAGGACAGAGATCTACGACTCCCTGTCATTGGGAGCAGTGATCTGTCGTGTCACTTGTAGCCCAGCCCCCCCCCCCCCCCCCCCCCCCCCCCCCCAACAGTTAGCATCACTCCCTGTAACCAAAGAAAGAAAATATGGGATGCCCACCTAATTTTGAAAAATGTAGTACTCACTGATATTATCGGGGGGTGCAATCCAAATTACAATATAACACAAAAATAAAAAACAAAAAACAAAATAGACTGCTGCACACCCTTAAGAGTTAACTACAAAAAAAATTATTAGAATAAATATCAAAAAAGAACACATGTATGTCA
The DNA here is from genome assembly GCA_029574335.1 of Rana kukunoris. NCBI lineage: Eukaryota > Metazoa > Chordata > Amphibia > Anura > Ranidae > Rana > Rana kukunoris. The sequence goes on from CM056052.1 coordinate 59,267,083, forward strand.
GGTATAAAAACTCAGGTCCACTATGATATGGTAGACCAACCCAGGGATGGTCCCCCTGGATGCCCACTCAAAAACGGCTTATACCAGTAACTAATGCTCGATCATCCCAAGGGGAGATCAGAGTCTACAAAAAATAGCGCCCCCACCCTCCACATAACACACAGAGGTCCCCCCCCCACACAAAATTGCACACCTGAACCCCTGAGTTTTTATACCTGACATACATGTGTTCTTTTTTGATATTTATTCTAATAAAAAATTTTGTAGTTAACTCTTAAGGGTGTGCAGCAGTCTATTTTCTTTTTTGTTTTTTATTGTTGTGTTACAGTTGGCATCACTCCCTAGGACAGTCTTAACCCCTTCCTCGCCCCCTTGTAGATAACCCCTTCCCTGCCAGTGTCATTTTACACAGAAATCGGTGCATTTTTATAGCACTGTTTGCTGTATTAATGAAAATGGTCCCAAAATGGTGACAAAAGTGTCCGATGTGTCCGCCATAATGTCTCGGTCACAAAAAAAAAAAATTGCAGATCACCGCCATACTCATAAAAAATTAATAAATGCTCCAAATCTATCCCCTATGTTGTAGACGCTATAACTTTTGCGCAAACCAATTAATATACGCTTATTGCAATGTTTTTTTACCAAAAATATTTAGAAGAATACATATTGAAAAAAGGTTCAACTCATGTAGGGTGGCATGTGGTTGCCATCATCCCTTTAACGTGTTAAAATTTGAAATAACCTCAAAGGGGTTGGGATTATATAGGCAACAAATAATAAATCCAAATTGAAAAAGGAATACCAATTTATTACATAATTATATAAATATTACAATACAAATCGGGTAAAAGAAATACTGTTAAATATGTATAGTCTACGTAGTGAGAATACTGTCCGTCATAAGCTACCATCCTCAGATGGTAGACTGGAGCGGATACCGACGCGTTTTGATTGAAAAACAATCTTCATCAGGGTGTGTGACAGTATAGCATCTATAACAAATCAAAATATCAATATTAAACATCATACAAAAAACCCTCACCATCCCACATGGAATTTTGTAAAGGGAAACTCACTTTTGTCTAAAAAGTCTGGGCTGAAAAGGTCATGCAATTTACGGCGTCATCAGATGTGGATGCCTCCATATTATATAGAATGCGCTATAAAGAGTAGATCTTCTTGTCCCTGCCACCCATGGGGTGGACTGAATCAAACGATTCAAAGATCAGTGTTAAAAATCCTCACCATCACTACAAAGGAAACAATAGAGAGAAGGGCAAAAAACAAAAAGAACACAAAGAAACCAAAGGGCAAAAATCTATTTGGATTTATTATTTGTTGCCTATATAATCCCAACCCCTTTGAGGTTATTTCAATTGTTTAGAAGAATACATATTGGCCTAAACTCCGAAAAATAATATTTTTATATATATTTTGGGGATATTTATTATAGCAAAAAGTAATTATTATTTTTTTTTTATTCAAAATGTATGCTTTTTTTGTTTATAGCGCAAAAAATAAAAACTGCAGCGATGATTAAATACCACCAAATGAAAGCTCTATTTGTGGGAAAAAAACGACATAAATTTTGTTTAGGTGCAACATCAAAACCACTGCGCAATTGTCAGTTAAAGCGACACAGTGCCGTATCGCAAAATGTTCTTTGGTCAGGAAGGGGGTACATTTTTCAGGGGCTGAAGTGGCTTTTTATAGCTTTTCATTTCATTGTTATGTATTTTTTTTTTTTTTTTACCCTTTACAGCTAGAATCATTCTCTCCTCATGTACCACACTATCATGGGGGACCTCTGGGCAGCCAAACGTTCATGTCAAAGGTTTTCCCTAATCTGATAAAACAGGCTCGTCCTGTTGGATTGTGAGATCATTTTTACATTTGCAGCTCATAACAAGGTTTCTGGAGAATTCTGATGGCCATTGTGTGAATATCCCCGGTGGAGACACAAAGCAAGCATCCTTCTCAGATCCTTTACGAGCATCGAAAGCATTTACGAGCTGTCCGGGGAAGTGCAGAGACCATATGTCTTGTACGCAGCTCATCCATCAGCCATCTTGCCAGCTGAGTGTCACAGGTGGGATCCAACCGGCCACACCTCGTCTTTGAAGGTACGTGCAGCGCATTCAGTTTAATCTTGCTGTTCCTGGCAAGGCTTAGATGCAGTGTTTGCTGCATCACCCTCTAGAAGAGACAAGGATGCTCCATGGATTAAAAATCCAACCTCATCGTGCTATTATAATTGGTCTGGTGGACGTTAAAGAGGAGCTTCAGCCAGTTCTGCAAAACTGTAGCTGCTGAATTTTATTAAAAGAACACCCACCCTGTCCAGGGATCTGGCGCCAACCTCATCCAAGCCTCTTCTTCACCAGTCTTTGGTTTCCCGGCATCGGACTGTTAACTGTGGGCAGCCAGCTCTGACTGCTTGCAGCTTCACAGCCTCCTTCCCAGTGCACATACGTGAGCCGCACTGCGCTTTTCTGAATGGTCCTGCAGTCTTCTGGGACCTGTCGCATGTCCCAAAAAGTGGCAGGTGGAGGAGAACTTCCAGTGGATCCACCATGGCAATCCAACCCCCCCCGCCAATGAGTCCCAATGAGGAAGAGAATGAGGAAGACAAGAACTTTCTGTTTTGAGTGAAGTTCCGCTTTAAGGTCCCTTTTACACTGGGGCGCCCAACAAACGCTGGTAAAGCACCGCTAAGACCCAAAAGTTTTAAGGCGTTTTTGCAGTGCCTCAGTGTGAAAGGGCAAGGCGTTTTTACAGCGCTTTCAATTCATTTCAATGGAGAGGGGCGTTTTTGGAGCATTTTTTTCAGCGCCCAAAAGCTGCTCCAAAGATGCTGCTTGCAGGACTCGGTGTGAAAGGGTCCATTGAGATGCATGGAGAGCGTTTTAATATTACTATTTTTAACGCTAAAACGCTGTAAAAATGCTTCAGTGATACCATGGCCGAGTGTTTGATAGTGTCCTGGAACGTGAGGGGCCTCAACTCGGCCGTTAAACGTTCCTTGGTCCTCAACTATCTGCGGAGGCTCCACCCCCAGATTTGTATACTGCAGGAAACACACTTGATGGGCTCCAAGGTCTTGAGTCTGAGGAGGGCGTGGATCGGTGCGCATTATCATGCACCCTATTCTAACTACGCTAGAGGAGTGAGTGTCCTGGTGCACAGATCCCTGCCCTTTCAGCTCGTTGCTGTCAAATTGGATCCTCTGGGCCGCTACCTCATTTTACATGCTCTGATTTCAGAGATCCCATATGTGCTGGTGGGGGTCTATCTCCCTCCCCCAGCGGATGTGGGGGTACTTCACTCTCTAATGCAACAGATTGTTATGTATAATGTGGACAATGTCCTTTTAATTGGTGATTTTAATCTAGTGCCGTCCAGGGATCTGGACAGGCTCCACCCCTCTGGTCCCATGCAGCAGGGTCTTTCTCACTGGGCATCTGCCTTTCATATGACGGATGTCTGGCGACATTTCCATGCGTCGGACAGGGAGTTTACCTGCCTCTCCACCACCTACCGGACCATGTCTCGGATCGATTTGGCCTTTGCCTCCCCGACGCTATTGCGTAGGGTGATCTCTACTGAGATCCTTTCTCGGGGTATATCCGACCATGCTCCGCTGTCCGTTGTTGTTCGGACCTCGCAGGTGGGGGGGAGGGGGGTGTGGAGGCTGTCTAGGTACTGGATTGCGGACCCTGAGATTCAGGAGGCAATGCCAGAGGCGCTATGTAACTTTTGGGTAGACAATGATGGGTCTGCGGGCCCTGAGGTGCTGTGGGACGCCTTTAAGGCATGGGTGCGAGGAGAATTCATTACTCGTATAGCTCAGAGGAAGAGGCATTCTGTGCAGTCTCTGCGGTCCTTAGAGGATCAGGCGAAGCTCCGGGAGGCTGAATATGTGAGGGCACCCATTCAGAATAACTATATTGCCTGGCAGGACTCAGTGAGGGACCTGTCTCTCCTTAGAATTGACCTTACTAAAAAATCTATGCTTGAGACGTCCCAGAGGGTGTTTGAGTTTGGGGACAAAAATGGCAGGCTGCTGGCCTGGTTGGCAAGGGGGCAGCAGGGGGTGACCCACATTGCTCGTTTGAAGGGACAGGAGGGCCAACCGCTGACTAGCCAGGTAGATATCAATGAGCGCTTCCTGAGCTTTTACCAGACCCTTTACACCTCTAAGGCTTCTTATAGTTCTCTGGAGCTCCACCGATACTTAGATAGAGTTTCTCTCCCCTCGTTGGATTCAGACACTAGTGGGAAGTTGGACGAGGATATTTCCTTGGAGGAGGTGCAGGAGGCGTTGGGCTCCATGCAGACGGGGAAGGCCCCGGGCCCGGATGGTGTCATGGACAGTCTGGTTCACTTGTGGGCACATCGGCGCGCATTCGCGATAACGGCGCGCGCGTTCGCGATAGCGGCGCGCGCATTCGCGGCACCATAGCGTGCACGGGAGCGCGCACTAGCGGCGGCGGCGCGCATGCACGTGGAGACGCCGTTTTGGCGCCAAATCTGGCTTTAAAAGAATCCTGATCCCTGTGCTTCTTGCTGTCCTGTCTATAACGTTTCTGTGAGACACCAGCATCTGTGAACCTGATTGAATCTGATCCTGACTACCCGGCTTGTACCTGTTGACCCGTCTGCTTCCTGCCCTGACTTCGGCTTGTCTGACTTCTCCTCTGGTTAACCCGCTGTACCTCCGCTGCCCGCCTGTTGAACGACCCGGACTGAACCTGACCACGTTTGTACTACCACTGTCTTCTACTGAACCCTTACCCCGCTAGAGGGCTTACCTGCAAGGACTTGTTCCAGTCGGTACTACAGGACACCTCCCCCGCTTCTGCTGCACTCCCGTTTCCAACTGCCCGACAGTGAGCTTGGATCTTCTACCTGCACCAGCCTGTAATCTGACTCCAAGAACCACCGACTCAGCTCACGGGCCCCGCACTCGCCAGTACCAGGCGCTTGTGCGACTCTGTAGTCCCGATCCTCCTGTCTGCACTATCAGGGGTCCCGGGATCAGAGAAGCAAGGGCTGCCGCTCCCTGCACGCCGGGCTCGCACCACCAGGTACGTGACAGTACAGGACAGCCATGACCGAGCCCACGCAGGGAGCGGATCCAATGCAGGAACTATGCCGGCACCTTGACGGACTGACTCAAGCCGTCCGAACTTTACAAGAGGGTTACACCCGACTGGAAACCCGAGTCCAGGCCTTGTCCGCTCCAGCTGCCACCTCCGCCACAACAGGCACCTCTACTTCACCTGCCGTAATCATGCTGCCACCTGAACCTAAGGTTCCCATGCCAGAAAGATTCACTGGGGAACGAAACAAATATCGAGCGTTCCAGAATGCCTGTGAACTTTATTTCGCACTCCAGCCACGGACTTTCTCCCTGGAGGCCACCAAAGTGGGATTTGTCATTTCCCTTCTGTCTGGGGAACCACAAGCTTGGGCTCACCGCCTGTTGGAGCAGAAAGATGTGTCCCTTGACAACTTGACCACCTTTTTCCAGGCCATGTCCCTATTGTACGAGGACCCTCATCAAACGGCCACCGCGGAAGCATCCTTACATGCCCTCCAACAGGGACGCAGACCAGCGGAGGACTATGTATCCGAATTCCGTAGATGGAGTTCGGATACGAATTGGAATGATGCGGCCCTTTGCTACCAGTTCCGCCTGGGACTGTCGGAACCGTTAAAAGATGAACTTGCTAGGGTGGGTGTTCCTGGAACTCTGGATGCCCTGATCAACTTAACTATCCAAATCGACAGGCGCCTAAGAGAGCGTAGGACTGAAAGGGCCACTGGTCCGTCTCGCCCCACCTGGATGATGCCGCGGGTACCTACCTACCCAAGCCCAACTCCGCTGGCTCCCACACCCCCGCAGCCTCATAACCTTGCTGAACCTATGCAACTAGGACTTCTTCGCCCTACTCTGACACCCGAAGAACGCCAGCGACGCCGGCTCAACAATCTGTGCCTGTATTGCGGGGGTTCCGGACACTATGTGAGGTCTTGCCCTGTAAAGATCCGTAAGTGCCTGTCCATGTCTACTACTCATGTACCTGTTGGACCACCCAACCCTACTCACCTGGCTGTTTCCGTTCTCTTTCAGCTTCCAGAGGGGAACATCCAGGCCAGCGCTATCCTTGACTCAGGAGCATGTAGCTGTTTCTTGGACCGGAATTTCGCCATCAGACATCAGATCCCTCTTCGCTCCAGAGCCTCGGGACTTTCAGTATACTTAGCGGACGGATCAATCTTGAAATCTGGACCGGTCACCCAAGAAACCCAGCCACTGGCCACATCTATTGCCGGAACCCATCACGAACTGTTATGCCTAGATGTGATTGATTCCCCGCTGTTCCCTATCATTCTGGGCATGCCATGGCTTCACGCCCACAACCCTCAAATCAACTGGGTTACAGGGGCAATTCACTTCAACTCTCCTTATTGCCTGGAACATTGTCTGCAAGTGTCCCCATCAGCCCCCTCTCTGCTCTGCATGGATTCTGATACAGAGGCCCGTCAAGCCGTCCCAGAACCTTACCATGACTTTCTAGACGTGTTCAGCAAAAAGGGAGCTGAGACTCTTCCGCCACATAGGGCCTATGATTGCCCCATCGAACTCCTCCCGGGAGCGGAGGTCCCTTTCGGCAGGATCTTCCCTCTAACAGAGCTTGAACTGGAAGCCTTAAAAACTTACTTAGACGACAGTCTCCGGAAAGGATTTATCCGCCCGTCCACTTCACCTGCAGGAGCAGGTATCTTCTTTGTTCAGAAGAAAGACCTCTCTCTCCGCCCATGTGTGGACTATCGGGAACTTAACAAAGTAACCATCAAAAATCGGTACCCGCTTCCCTTGGTACCCGAATTGTTCCAACGCCTAGGATCCGCAGTAATTTTCACCAAACTAGATCTTCGTGGGGCCTATAACCTTGTGCGTATCAAAGACGGACACGAGTGGAAAACCGCTTTTCGCACACGCTTCGGGCACTTCGAATACTTGGTCATGCCCTTTGGTCTTTGCAACGCCCCGGCCACTTTCCAGCACTTTGTAAACGATATCTTCAGGGATTATCTAGACCTTTTCGTTATCGTTTACTTAGATGACATCCTTATCTTTTCTTCTTCTTTAGAAAGACACCGGGAGCACGTCAAGAAGGTGCTCAGTCGGCTTCGAGTTCACGGTCTCTATGCTAAACCGGAGAAGTGTGAATTCGAGCAGTCAAGCATACAATTTCTGGGACTCATAATTTCAGTAAAAGGCATTCAGATGGATCCCCAGAAGGTTTCCGCAATCCTTGACTGGCCAGCACCCACTGACAAAAAGGGCATTCAGCGCTTCGTTGGTTTCGCCAACTTTTATAGAAAGTTTATCAAGGGCTTCTCTACCATCATCTCTCCGATCACCAACCTCACTAAACAGACTGTCCGATTCCGTTGGTCACCAGAAGCCCAATCGGCCTTTGAAACCCTTAAAGGACTGTTCACCTCCGCATCTGTCCTCAGACATCCTGACGCAAGTTTGCCTTACATTTTAGAAGTTGACGCTTCCGAAATAGCGGTAGGGGCAGTTCTTTCACAAAGACAGGGCCCTAAGGCTCTCTTACACCCCGTTGCTTTTTTTTCTCGCAAGCTATCTGACCCAGAAAGAAATTACGATGTAGGGGACCGAGAACTATTGGCCATCAAGGCCGCCTTGGAAGAATGGCGATATCTCTTGGAAGGTGCAGCGCACCCGATCTTGATCTTTACCGACCATAAGAATCTCGAGTATCTGAAGGCCGCCAAGAGATTGAAGCCACGCCAGGCCAGGTGGGCACTATTCTTCTCTAGATTTTCGTTCCATATCACGTACAGGCCAGGATCGAAAAACACCAAACCTGATGCCCTCTCACGCATGTACGGGGACTCGGAAAACCATGCCCCTCCGGATACCATTCTGTCAGCAGGAAACTTTCTGTTACTACAAGAAGACCTACTAGCCCAAATCAGACAAGCCTCGTCCGGAAACACCTCCTTACCCGATCCGGACCTACAACTCAAAGACGGCCTACTGTGGCACCAAGACAGAATCTTCGTGCCAGAAGGTCTACGGATCAAGGTCTTGAATTTGTGCCACGATCATGAGTTGGCAGGTCATTTTGGTGTGCACAAGACATCCGAACTCCTACAACGCATGTTCTGGTGGCCCCAACTCTCAAATGACTGTAGGAAATATGTGGAATCTTGCAGTACCTGTATTCGGAACAAGGGAGGCAACTCAAGAGCCTGGGGGTTGCTTAAACCATTGCCAGTACCAGAGAAGCCATGGAGGATGATCTCCATGGACTTCATCGTGGAGCTTCCTCCTTCAGAGTGCTTTACCACTATCTTTGTGGTAGTGGACAGACTAACAAAAATGGCACACTTTCTGCCTATGAAAGGCACACCCTCGGCCCCGGAAACGGCCAAAGTATTTATCAAAGAGATCGTAAGGCTCCATGGGATCCCGGCAAACATTGTGTCTGATCGTGGAGTACAGTTTACCTCCAGATTCTGGAGGGCTCTCTGTGGGTCCCTCAAGATCGGCCTGTCCTTCTCGTCGGCTTATCACCCGCAGTCCAACGGCCAGACGGAGAGAACGAACCAGACTCTGGAGCAGTACCTGCGTTGTTTTTCCTCCTTCTCTCAAGAAGATTGGGTATCCCTGCTGCCGTTGGCCGAATTTGCTTACAATAACTCTGTCCATTCAGCCACCAAACAGTCTCCGTTTTATGCAAATTATGGCTTCCACCCGCTGTTCATGTCCAACTCCGTCCCAGAGTGTTCGGTACCTGCCGCCCAGGAAACTTTACATTTTTTCAACACAAACAATAAAATCTTACAGGAGACAATGACCAAAACTCAACAGTACAACAAAGAAGTATTTGACAAAAAGAGGAGAGGAGAACTTAATTTAGAACCTGGAGACCTAGTGTTGCTGTCTACCGCGAACCTAAAGCTTGCCTGCCCATCCAAGAAACTGGGTCCCAGATTCATAGGTCCCTTCCCAGTCAAAAGAAAGATTAATAGCGTGGCCTACGAACTGGAACTGCCCGAAACATTCCGCATCCACCCGGTCTTCCATGTAGCCCTCCTCAAACCTGACGTTTCGGACCCCTTTCCTGACCGGAACACTGGTCCCCCCAAACCAGTGCTAGTTGACGGAGAGGAGGAGTTCGAGGTCGAGTCCATCCTGGACTGCAGAAAGAGACGCAACCAGGTTCAGTACCTAGTGAAATGGAAAGGCTATGGGCCTGAAGACAATTCGTGGGAACCAGAGTGTAACATACATGCGAAAAAGCTGATCCAGTCCTTTAAAAATGCTCACCCACTCAAGCTGGCCCAGTTGGGCATCCGGAGGCTGCCCCTTGGGGGGGGGCAATGTCATGGACAGTCTGGTTCACTTGTGGGCACATCGGCGCGCATTCGCGATAACGGCGCGCGCGTTCGCGATAGCGGCGCGCGCATTCGCGGCACCATAGCGTGCACGGGAGCGCGCACTAGCGGCGGCGGCGCGCGTGCACGTGGAGACGCCGTTTTGGCGCCAAATCTGGCTTTAAAAGAATCCTGATCCCTGTGCTTCTTGCTGTCCTGTCTATAACGTTTCTGTGAGACACCAGCATCTGTGAACCTGATTGAATCTGATCCTGACTACCCGGCTTGTACCTGTTGACCCGTCTGCTTCCTGCCCTGACTTCGGCTTGTCTGACTTCTCCTCTGGTTAACCCGCTGTACCTCCGCTGCCCGCCTGTTGAACGACCCGGACTGAACCTGACCACGTTTGTACTACCACTGTCTTCTACTGAACCCTTACCCCGCTAGAGGGCTTACCTGCAAGGACTTGTTCCAGTCGGTACTACAGGACACCTCCCCCGCTTCTGCTGCACTCCCGTTTCCAACTGCCCGACAGTGAGCTTGGATCTTCTACCTGCACCAGCCTGTAATCTGACTCCAAGAACCACCGACTCAGCTCACGGGCCCCGCACTCGCCAGTACCAGGCGCTTGTGCGACTCTGTAGTCCCGATCCTCCTGTCTGCACTATCAGGGGTCCCGGGATCAGAGAAGCAAGGGCTGCCGCTCCCTGCACGCCGGGCTCGCACCACCAGGTACGTGACAGATGGGATTCCTATTGAGCTGTATTCCACCTATCAGGAGCTGTTGGTACCTAGACTTACCGCTTTGTTCAAGCGGTTTACTACTTCAGACACTTTGCCTGACTCGATGTACGAAGCGATAGTGGTGCTGATACTTAAGCCGGGCAAGGACCCGGAAGAGTGCACCTCCTATAGGCCTATATCATTGATCAATGCGGACGCTAAATTGTTGGCAAAAATGTTGGCTCGTCGGCTTAGTGGGGTGATGGATAATCTTATCCATGTGGATCAGACGGGATTCATGGTTGGGAAAAGGACCGACATTAATATCCGTCACTTGTTCCTCAACCTGGCAACCACTCATAGTAACAGCGGTTCTAGAGTCATAGCCTCGCTGGATGCCGAGAAGGCTTTTGACTCTGTGGAGTGGGGCTATTTGTGGGAGGTGCTGCGACGGTTTGGTTTTGGTCCGCGATTTTTACACTGGTTGGGCCTGCTATATCGTGCACCTAAGGCGAGGATACGGGTGAACAACTCACTGTCAGACTTCTTTTTGCTCGGACGGGGGACCCGCCAGGGGTGCCCGTTGTCGCCTAGCCTATTTGCCCTGGCGCTGGAGCCCCTGGCGGTCTTGGTTCGTGATTCCAGTCGCGTCGAAGGTCTACGGCTGGGCCCTCTAGAAGAGAAGATCTCGCTATACGCGGATGATACCCTGTTATATTTACACGACGCGGATTCCTCGTTGACTGCAGCCCTAGAGATCTTTGACGTATTTGGGAGGTTTTCGGGGATTCGTATTAATTGGTCCAAGTCTGTTCTATTTCCCCTGGATGCGCGGGCCGAGATGTCGGGGGCTCAGACTCCGCTTCGGTGGGTGGATGAGTTTGTATACCTGGGAGTCAGGGTGGCGAGAGATCTGCGTTCCTTCCACCGCCTTAACCTATTACCTGTGATCCAGCGCCTTAGAGACCACTGTTCCCGCTGGGCTGACCTCCCTCTCAACCTCCTGGGTCGTATCAATCTCATAAAGATGATCTACCTCCCCAAGCTGACTTACATTTTTAGGAACTGCCCGGTGTGGCTACCCGCTTCTTTTTTTAGGGAGGTAGATGGCTGTATCGGCTCCTTCCTGTGGCGGGGTTCTTCCCCCCGGTTGGCTAGGGCGACCCTCCGGCTCCCTGTGAGTTGTGGGGGACTTGCCCTCCCTGACTTGTTGACTTACTACTGGGCGGCTATGTTGGTCACGGTGAGATGGTGGTTTCAGCAGTCCAGGGCTAATGCGGCTGTCTGTTTGGAAGCGGCCATCGTGGGCTCCCTCACGGAGCTTACCAACCTTGTGTACCGGGGCCCTTCGGCGTCCCCTCTGCTGCCGATCCCGACTGTGGCGACCCTTCGGGTCTGGGGGGTGGCTAGAAGACGGTTCCTGAACCCCGACCAGCGGTCCCCCTTTACCCCCCTGTGGGGCAACCCTTGTCTCCCTCATTTTAGAACCATTCCGGATCCGCAGCTGTGGGCCCGCTTTGGCATTAAGTTGCTCCGCGACGTTTACAGCCGCGGGGCTCTTCTCTCATTCCGAGCTCTGGCGAATAAGTTTGGCCTTCCTTTATGGATGGCGTTTAGGTATCAGCAGCTCCGTCACGCAGCCAGAGCGCAGTTCCCGTCCCCCCCTACTCTGAAAGCCGATTCCATAGAGGACCTGTTAACGCAGGAGACTCTGGCTAAGCCGCTGTCTGAGCTGTATTTTGCTCTCCAGAGGAGGGATTCCCCAAAGATGGAAGCCTTGTGGGATAAATGGAGGGGGGATTTCCCTGAGTTGGACAGAGAAACCTGGGAGGAGTGTTTTGAGGCTAGCTCTAAGGTGGTCATCTCCTCTAGGGATAAGCTGATTCAAACGAAATTTCTGCACAGGGTTTATTTTACGCCTCAGAGACTGCACAGAATTTATCCGCTCCGTTCACCAAATTGCCCCCGATGTCACTCGTCTGATAGCACCTTTTTACACATGTTCTGGACCTGCCCGAAGCTGGCGAGGTTCTGGGCTGCGGTGGGAGAGACTATCAATTTCCGCCTCCAACTGGAATTACCCTTGTCGGCGGAATTGGCCCTGTTGGGTGTACAGGATGACGAGCTGCGGCCTAGATATACCAAGACGCTGATTTCTTTGTTGTTCTTTTATGCTAAAAAGGAGATTCTGCTGAAATGGATCTCCCCCTTACCCCCCACTGTGGGCTCCTGGGAAAGGGCGGTAAACGCAGTGCTTCCATTGTATAAGTTGACGTACATAAGTAGAGGGTGTCTTATGAAGTATGAGAGGGTTTGGCGGCCCTGGACCGATCCCTCATATGTTGCTAACCCCTGAGATGTACATGGGAGAATTGTCCTTGGCGTCGTGGGTGGGCTTCCCCCTCCCTCCCTTCCCCTCCCCCTGCCCCCCCCCCTTTTTCCCCCCTCCTCCTCCCCTTCCCCAGGGCGTTCGCTCTGATGCCTGCGGTGTTGGTTGTTGAGAAATTACCTGCTATCCTACCTGTTTGATATAACCTCCTTCTTTCACAATAGAGAAGTGTGCCTTATTATTGTGTGCCTTATATGTATATGTATGTATGTATGTATATGTATATATAAATATATATATAATTTTTTTTTTTTTTTTTATTATTATTTTAATTTTTTCCCCTCTGTATGTAATCTATGTATTGTACTGCTCTTACCCTGACTAAATTGTCATGTACCATTCTTATGTTTTTTTTTCCCAATAAAGACCAACCTTGTTGTTAAAAAAAAATGCTTCAGTGTAAAAAAAAAACAACTAAGTAAGCGCACTCCCAATGAAAACCTATGTAGAATAATAAATCCTGGCAGAGGGGTGGGGGGAGGGGCAGGATAAGGAAGGGAGATATGACCAGAGTTCAAATAGGTGTTTAGTTGGGTATGCTATAGTCCATATCAATTGTCCATAAACACTGTGATAAATATAGCTTCGCTTGATGGCAGCCAGTTGACAGGTGAAGTAATCTGTAGTACGATATATATGAAGGGGGAAAAAGATTGGGGACTTTAAATGAGGTGTATAAGTATAGCACCTCCATCCCTGGTTCAAGAGATAAAGAAACAGAAAAACAACTGGTAAGGGAAGATTGGGACTTTAAGCGAGGTTGCAGACAAGGTGAGAGTAGTATAAAAGTACAAATTTATTCATGGGAGTGCAGGCATACATCAACATACCAATAAACATGTAAATGAAAACATATGTATTTCAAATAGAAGGCATTACTATATACTGAGAACACATAGTATGTGCATATACAGTAAGCGCAGCAACAAGTGCAGCAATGCCTGGCCATGTGCCACATGCTGTTGTGCATGGATATGTGGATGCATCCAATGACAATATATGTACAAAAAAGCATATTAACAGTTATAGCGAGATGGTTACAATAGTGAGAAGCTGGTAAAAAGCATATAAAATACCAATGCTAAAATATGACAACATAGGATATGTGTAGCATCCATATTAGCCCAAGATATATACAGCATCCATATTAGCCTGACGCGTTTCGTGTCTGTGGACACTCTTCAGGGGCAGGGTGCTTGAATTGTCTAAAACGGGTAGAGCATAATTAGTAAACAGTTCATGGGTAAATAACCAGTGTAAGGTAGAAAGAATGTCCACCTAGGGTACTCACATAGGGTCTAAGGTACCGAGACATGGATTTGTATGAAGCCATCGCCAAAAAGATATGTCTGTCAGGGGAGCTGTGGCAGCATTGCAGCTCACACGGAACAGGGGCATCGGGAGACCTCCCCAGGCAAAGTAAGCACAGGATCAAGTGTGCATATAGTATATGGACTAAAGCAGGTAGCCAACTGGAGTCTGTTAAAACAATAAAGTTTAAAAATAAATCAATAAGTATAGGGGCCAAGCCAAAGACAGCCAACCCAAAAATGAGGGTAGGGAAAATAACCTGATAATGGCGTCCCAGGCTCCTAAGACATCCAGGGGAAGAGATAATGTGGCATAACCTGATGAGCTAGTAAGCAAAGAGATGCCGGGGGGGGGGGGCCCTTATTATACCCAACCTACACACGTGCATGCCGACTAGCCGCCAGCGTCATGTGGGCGGAACGTAAGTCCGGAAGAGCGTCAGAGTGGGCAGACCTGCCTGCAGCGTCCACTCCTATGTGCGGGTAACGCACGCTCAGATGAAACCGCGTTCAGCGTGGTGGTTACGTCAGCACTGGCGTCACCACGCTGAACGCGGTTTCATCTGAGCGTGCGTTACCCGCACATAGGAGTGGACGCTGCAGGCAGGTCTGCCCACTCCGACGCTCTTCCGGACTTACGTTCCGCCCACATGACGCTGGCGGCTAGTCGGCATGCACGTGTGTAGGTTGGGTATAATAAGGGCCCCCCCCCCCCGGCATCTCTTTGCTTACTAGCTCATCAGGTTATGCCACATTATCTCTTCCCCTGGATGTCTTAGGAGCCTGGGACGCCATTATCAGGTTATTTTCCCTACCCTCATTTTTGGGTTGGCTGTCTATGGCTTGTCCCCTATACTTATTGATTTATTTTTAAACTTTATTGTTTTAACAGACTCCAGTTGGCTACCTGCTTTAGTCCATATACTATATGCACACTTGATCCTGTGCTTACTTTGCCTGGGGAGGTCTCCCGATGCCCCTGTTCCGTGTGAGCTGCAATGCTGCCACAGCTCCCCTGACAGACATATCTTTTTGGCGATGGCTTCATACAAATCCATGTCTCGGTACCTTAGACCCTATGTGAGTACCCTAGGTGGACATTCTTTCTACCTTACACTGGTTATTTACCCATGAACTGTTTACTAATTATGCTCTACCCGTTTTAGACAATTCAAGCACCCTGCCCCTGAAGAGTGTCCACAGACACGAAACGCGTCGGGATAATATGGATGCTGTATATATCTTGGGCTAATATGGATGCTACACATATCCTATGTTGTCATATTTTAGCATTGGTATTTTATATGCTTTTTACCAGCTTCTCACTATTGTAACCATCTCGCTATAACTGTTAATATGCTTTTTTGTACATATATTGTCATTGGATGCATCCACATATCCATGCACAACAGCATGTGGCACATGGCCAGGCATTGCTGCACTTGTTGCTGCGCTTACTGTATATGCACATACTATGTGTTCTCAGTATATAGTAATGCCTTCTATTTGAAATACATATGTTTTCATTTACATGTTTATTGGTATGTTGATGTATGCCTGCACTCCCATGAATAAATTTGTACTTTTATACTACTCTCACCTTGTCTGCAACCTCGCTTAAAGTCCCAATCTTCCCTTACCAGTTGTTAATCTGTAGTACAACAAAAAGAGACACAATGCGGCGCCTTCTAAGCGTAGCAGTTTAGTAGTTTAATTAAAACATATAAGGATGTGTAGAAAGCCTACTCACAAACAAGGTGTAAAATCAGGCATAAGTATATATATATGCTGTCATCCGCGGGGATCCGGGTGGTGATGACCATCACCACCCGGATCCCCGCGGATGACAGCATATATGTATTTATGCCTGATTTTACACCTTGTTTGTGAGTAGGCTTTCTACACAAAACGCTTCAGTGTGAAAGGGGTCTAAAGACACAGAAATGTGGGAATGTTGCAACGCTGCGATTTTGCATTCCAAGCTATTCGGCACCCCAACTCCGGGCTCCCATTATAATTGCTTGAGTGACACACCAAAACTACAATATACAGGAAAGTACAACAGAATTTCGTTGTATCTGCCTAGCCATAAACGACTTGAAATTTGTCCTATTCATTGTGAGGGTGGCCCTGCAACTCGGCTCAACAAAATCATCGGCCAAACAGCGACTGCACTCTATACAGCGCCACTGTATTCGGGTGGCTACGAGTGCTGCCAATGCTGAATACAGTAGCCAGCGGTGGAGATACCATTATCCACACTGTGAGCCTGGTTGGGGGAACCAACTTTCTTTATCTTATTCTTATACTCTCTTCCTTTTACAAGCAAATTAACATTTTTGATTGTAAAATACAAGAGAATTGCATTAACAATATGGAAATGATATAGATGTTGTTGCGCCTACCTCTAATAAACAGAAATGTGTATGTAATTGTGTGCTATCCTAAATGGGCTAATAGCTTAAAACCACATGATAGGAATAAACAATATTATATAATATTAATAACAAAATCTGTGTGCATAAATCATAAAGTCCGTGGGTCTTCTTCCACACAATAAATTACAGTGCCTTACGAAAGTATTCGGCCCCCTTGAACTTTGCGACCTTTTGCCACATTTCAGGCTTCAAACATAAAGATATAAAACTGTAATTTTTTGTGAAGAATCAACAACAAGTGGGACACAATCATGAAGTGGAACAAAATGTATTGGATATTTCAAACTTTGTTAACAAATAAAAAACAGAAAAATTGGGCGTGCAAAATTATTCAGCCCCCTTAAGTTAATACTTTGTAGAGCCACCTTTTGCTGCGATTACAGCTGTAAGTCGCTTGGGGTATGTCTCTATCAGTTTTGCACATCGAGAGACTGAAATTTTTTCCCATTCCTCCTTGCAAAACAGCTCGAGCTTAGTGAGGTTGGATGGAGAGCGTTTGTGAACAGCAGTTTTCAGTTCTTTCCACAGATTCTCGATTGGATTCAGGTCTGGACTTTGACTTGTCCATTCTAACACCTGGATATGTTTATTTGTGAACCATTCCATTGTAGATTTTGCTTAATGTTTTGAATCATTGTCTTGTTGGAAGACAAATCTCTGTCCCAGTCTCAGGCCTTTTGCAGACTCCATCAGTGGGGTCGCGGCTTCTATGTCTCTTGCAGTCCACTGCACAGCGTCACGCCCAACGCGTGTCGTCACAGTCACCTGACTTCCGCAGCGACACGTGATTGAGACAAAGAAAGGGACCTAGGACAGAGATTTCATAGTCCTTTCTTTGCAGCCTCGGCTGTACTGAACAGTGGATGAATGGGAAGTGCTCTATGCCAAGTGGATTCCTATTCTTTCACAAACTGAAGCATAGTAAAATATAGTGTTTACTATGCTTCAGCTATGAATGAACAAAAGTGAGTGAGGGGGAATCTGCACTGCACAGGGTGATTGGAATGTGTCCCAGGCACACCCTATGTGCACGCGTATGACAGTAAGAAAAAAAATATAAAAAATAGATTGCAGGGCCTATAAGTATTGGATGCGTATGAATTATTTTTGGAAAATGAGGATAAAGTAACACTTGAATGTGCTGGTTTTGAAACTCAAGAAAGTTCCTCTATATCTATTTTAGATGTCGGTGGCATTGTAATAAGCACAGGAAATGTATTTGGTATTGATGTTACAGGCTGCTAGTCAGTTCTATGCTATATTACCAAAGTATTGGAATGCCTACCTTTACACGCACATGAACTTTAATGGCATCCCAGTCTGTAGGGTTCAATATCGAGTGTGTCTATGGGAATGTTTTGACCATTCTTCCAGAAACTCATTTGTGAGGTCAGGCACTGATGTGGACGAGAAAGCCTGGCTCGCAGTCTCTGTTCTAATTTATTCCAAAGGTGTTCTATTGGGTTGAGGCCAGGACACTGTGCAGTCCAGTCAAGTTCCGCTACCCCAAACTGGCCCAAAATGTCTTTATGGACATTGCTTTGTGCACTGGTGCACAGTCACTTTGGAACAGGAAGGGGCCATCCTCAAACTGTTCCCACAAAGTTGGGAGCATGAAATTGTCTAACATTTCTTGGTATGCTGATGCCTTAAGAGCTCCCTTCACTGGAACTAAGGGGCCAAGCCCAACCCTTGAAAAACAACCCCCCACCATAATCCTCCCTCCACCAAATGATTTGGACCAGTGCATAAAACAAGGTCCATAAAGACTAGTTTGGGGTAAGGAAACTTGACTGGCCTGCACGGAGTCCTGACCTCAACCGGAAGTCCTTTGGGATGAATTAGAGTAGAGACTGGCGAGCCAGGCCTTTTCGTCCACAGTGCCTAGCCTCACAAATGTGGTTCTGGAAGAATGGTCAAGCATTGCCATAGACACTCTTACATCTTGTGGACAGCCTTCCCAGAAGAGTTGAAGCTGTTAAAGCTGCAAATGGTAGGCCAACTCCATATTGTACTCTACAGACTACGTTTATATGCATGTAAAGAAAGGCGTCTCAATACGTTTGGTAATATAGTGTATCTCCCTGCACCAGTGTTGCCAATAACATAACGTTTATCCGTCCATCTATTAATTCCCAATCTGTGAATTCCAGGACTCGGCCCAGAGCCTCAGGTTATATACTCATCATGTAGAAATGCAGCAGATCAGCGGCATGGACATTGTTCTGTGATAGCGTTGCCAAGCTCTGTTCTTCCTTAATAATCAGTCTCTGCAGACAATGATTAAAGGATCTCGGGAACTTTTAGACATGCAGATATGAGTTAATAGCTGGCTCTGCAAGGGCCGAGGCTTAATCAGATTCATAGCTCTGATTGTGTCTGAAGATTTTCCCAATGCGCTTTTTTTTATGTCAGCCTATCAAGCTTCTCCTTTATAACAACAAATAAAGTGAAGAAAAACATGTTATTTTGTTTCTATTAATTGTGAAAAATGTGATTTGCTGTAGATATAGTAGGATTGAAGGAGACCACATAGCAACATTAAAGAACATCAACTCACTACTTCATTGTAGGAAAAGTGGATACCCTGCGCTGCCAGATGTGTGTGGATGGTAGCTGCTAACACGGCTCTTTCAAAAAAAGCAAAAAAACAGAGGAATACCTAAGTGTAGCGCTAAAATAACTGAGTGAAAATCAATTACCATACAATAGAAATTGCAACATATAAACAATGATGTATAAATGTGCATAAGAGTCCCTCTAGCGAAAGGAACAAGTAATGTGCCTGTCTGGCACGTGGTGCAAGTGAACTGATGCACCTGTTAATTGATGATAAAACCTAATAGTCCAGAAAAATATGAAGTGAAAAAGTTCATCCGAAAAAATAATCAGGTGAATGAGTGAACGAACGTGAATAAGTGACTTCTTCAACGTGACAGTCCCACCACCTAAAAGATTGCAGGCTTACCGGAACACGTTGACCAATGATGACATATGCCACAAGAGGTCAAACAAGGCTTTGAATGACGGATGTCATGAACGATCCTTGGCAGGAATCATGTGCCCGATCAGTCAAGGTATCTTGCAGTAGAATAGATTAAGCCGGAAACTATACTTATATTGGAGTCACCCTTGATAGGCTGGCTCAGTTTGTTAATGGTGCATGTAGAAAAGAAAAGAGGGTGGCCACATAGCATAATTCCGTTTGAAAAATAAAATTACGTATTTATTCACAGCTATCAAACTTACATTTGGCTGGATTTAAAAGAGCTCTTGCATGTAAAATAAGGCGACAGTGGAGTCCACCCGACGCGTTTCGTGGTCAAAGCACATCGTCCAGACAGGGAGGAGCGCATCACGAGAGGTATGTTTACAGCCGTATCCTGCGCTACTCTGCACCTAGGAGGGAAAGCTTGTATGCTGCCCTGTGTACATGTGCCCAGCATCCTGAACGCTGCTCCATGTCCTAGAGTCTGTCCATACCCTGCACTCTCTCTGCCCCATACCCTGCACTCTCTCTGCCCCATACCCTGCACTCTCTCTGCCCCATACCCTGCTCTCTCTCTCTGCCTCATACCCTACACACTCTCTTTCCCTATACCCTGCACTCTCTCTGCCCCATACCCTGCTAGAGCGCCCCATTCCCTGTGCTCTCTCTGCCCCATATCCTGCTCTCTCTATGCCCCATACCCTGCTCTCTCTATGCCCCATACCCTGCACTCTCTCTCTCTATGCCCCATACCCTGCTCTCTCTCTCTCTGCCCCATACCCTGCACTCTCTCTCTCTCTGCCCCATACCCTGCACTCTCTCTCTCTCTCTCTCTCTCTGCCCCATACCCTGCTTTCTCTCTCTCTGCCCCATACCCTGCTCTCTCTCTCTCTCTCTCTGCCCCATGCCCTGCTATCTCTCTCTTTCTCTCTCTCTGCCCCATACCCTGCTATCTCTCTCTCTGCCCCATACCCTGCTCTCTCTGCCCCATATGCGGCTCTCTCTCTCTCTCTCTGCCCCATACCCTGCTCTCTCTCTCTGCCCCATACCCTGCTCTCTCTCTCTGCCCCATACCCTGCTCTCTCCCTCTCTCTCTGCCCCGTGCCCTGTGTGCCCCCATGCTCTGCTGGCTGCCCCCATGCTCTGCTGGCTGCCCCCATGCCCTTCTGTGTGCCCCCATGATGTGCCCTGTGATGTGTCCCATGACCTACTGTGTGCCCCATGATGTGCTCTACGGTGTGCACCATGATGTGTCCTACTGTTTGCCCAATGCCCTACCATATGTCTCACTGTGTGCCCAATTCCCTCCTTTTGGCCCTGTGATGTGTCCTGAGCCCCCATGCCCTGCTGTCTGCTCTGTGCCCTTATGTCTGCCCCATGCCCTGCTCTTTGCCCCCATGCCCTGCTGTCTACCCTATCCCTGCTCTGTGACCCCACACCCTGCTCTGTGCCTCACACCCTGCTCTGTGCCCCATGCCCCTAGGCCCTGCTCCATGCCCCTAGGCCCTGCTGTGTGCCCCCATGATGTGTGTGGGTGTAGCTTGAGTGTGGGCAGGGATACAGGGGGCCCCATGATCTCCTGTTGCCCGGGGGCCCAATGAGTTGTCAGTCCGCCCCTGGATCCATGCTGCCGTGCATCAATGGTCCAGGCTGGTGGTGGTGTAATGGTGTGGGGGATATTTTCTAGACATGTGCATTCGTCTTCGTTAGAATGCATTTTTGTCCGAAAATCATTTTTTTCGTTATCGTTTACTAAAGCGCAAGAAACGAAAACCGAAAGATCCGACATAAAAAATGCTTTATTTTCGTTTTCATTGCGGTAAAAATTCGATATAGAGAGATTCGACATTATAGGGAAAAGATTTGACACTATAGAAATAATAGATTCGACATTACAGAGATTAGATTTCGATTTATGAGAAAATAGATTCCACATTATTACTAGTCATACAACATTAGAATTCTTGTAGGCGGAATATTCAAACGGAAATGTACGATTCAACGTAAAGATTCGGCGTTCCGTCAAATATTTTTTTGACCATTCAACAGAAACTAAGTATTATTGGATTTTCGGACGAAAGCTATTCCCCAACGAAAAACAAAATAAATCAAAATGATTTTCGGGAGTAACTAAATAAATTTATTTTCCAAACGAAAACGAAAAAAAACGAACCAAAATATTCCAGTCTGCACATGTCTAATATTTTCTTGACACACTTTAGACTTCTTAGTACCAATTTAGCATTGTTTAAATGCCACGGCCTACCACAGCCTTGTTGCTAACCATGTCCATCCCTTTATGACTGCAGTGTAGCCATCTTCTGATGACTCCTTCCAGCAGGATAATGTACCAAGTCACTAAGCTCAAATCATCTCACCACTGGTTTCTTGAACATGACAATGAGTTCACTGGACGCCAATGGCCTCCACAGTCATCAGATCTCATCCAATAGAGCACCTTTGGGATGTGGTTGAACGGGAGATTTGCATCATAGATATGCAGCAGACAAATCTGCAGCGACTGTGTGATGCTATAATATCAATATGGACCAAAATATCTGAGGAATGTTTCCAACACCTTGTAGAATCTATGCCATGAGTAATTAAGACAGTTCTGAAGGTAAAAAGGGGGTACTGGTACTAGCAAGGTGTACTTGAAAAAGTGACTGGTGAGTGTATATATTAACCACTTGCCGCCCGCCAATAACAGATTGACATCGGCAAAGTGGTTTCAATATCCTGAGTGGACGTCATATGACGTCCTCAGGATATTTAGCTGCTGCACGCCAATCGTTGTTGCAGGGTGTCAGTCTGACACCCCGCAACACCGATCTAGATCTCACGGAGACTCTTTACCACGTGATCAGCCATGTCCAATCACGGCTGAACACGATGTAAACAGGAAAAGCCGGTAATCGGCTTTTCCTCACTCGCGGCTGTCGGACGCAAGTAGAGGAGAGCCGATCGGCTGCTCCTCTGACAGGGGGGGTTTGTGCTAATCGATTATCAGCACAGCCCCCCCCCCCCCGAGGATGTCCACTGGACCACCAGGGATGCCACTAGACCACCAGGGATGCAAAACCAAAACACAGGTATGCCAACCTAGACCACCAGGGATGACAAATAATGGATGTCAATCAGTGCCCACAATGGGCATAATTGATTGGCATCCATTAGTACAACACATACGTTAGTGCCACCTATCAGTGCCCATCCATGCCGCCTATCCGTGCCCATCTGTGCAGCCTATCTGTGCCGCATATTAGTGCCTATCATCAGTGCCGCCTTAGTGCCCATCAGTGAAGGAGAAAACGTACTTATTTACAATTTTTTTTTAACAAAAAAAAAAGTTTTTTTTCTAAATTTTCGGTCATTTTTTTTTGCAGAAAATAAAAATCCCAGAGGTGATCAAATACCACGATAAGAAAGCTCTATTTGTGGGTACAAAATGATAAAAATTTAGTTTGGGTACAGTGTAGCACGACCGCACAATTATCATTCAAAATGCAACTGCACTGAAAGCTAAAAATTGGTCTGGGTGGGAAGGTGTATAAGTGCCCTGTATGGAAGTGGTTAAAGAAGATGCATTGTTTATAGATAGGTATAGACACTTGTAGCAGCCAAATAATTTATTGCCAAATTGCAGAAATTTCTCAGGAGATGTACTCAAACACTCAGGGTATCATTTGCTCAACTCTGCTTATGAAAATGCTATTTGCTTGACTGTCATGTTTATCTGGTGGTTTCAGTACTTTCTGACTAGGAAGAAGTTTGTAGGCTTATCCATTAAGCTGATCTCTAAGGCCTTGTACACACGATCGGACATAGAGTTGCCACCTCGGATATGTCCGATCTGGAGTTTGGTCCGATTGCGTGTACACACCATCGGATCAAATTCCCCGCCAGCGGACGGCGCGCTGACGTGGCGGTGACGCGGCGGTGACGTTGACGCCGCCACGTCACCGCTACGTCACGCACCAGGAAGTAAACACTTCCGCGCGCATGCGTCGGATCCATTCACAGGATACGACGCATGTGCGGGAGGATATGTCCGCTGGTTTCCTGTACTAACCAGCGGACATATCCGACGGACAGGTTTGTAGCGGACAAATTTCAAAGCATGCTTTGAAATTTGTCCGATGGACAAATCTGTCCGCTAGCCCATACACACGATCGGAGATGTCTGCTGAAACGGTCCATCGGACCGTTTTCAGCGGACATATCCGCTCGTGTGTACGAGGCCTAAGGATAACAAAAACCCTTTCCCACTTCACCCACACCAACTAACCTAAAACTCCACTCAGGTACCAAGCTGGGTTCTAGGTCTTCTATCTTCTGGTCCTTGGTGTGGAAGAATGTGCAACTGGTAACATGATGTCTACAGTGGCAGAGCACCTTAGCTAACATGGTGCTTGTGATAGCAGAACACCTCAAATGACATGGAATCATCGGTAGCGGAACACTTTGAGTTATATGGCATCTGTGGTGACAGAACACCTCAGGAAACATGGCACTTTTATCAGAAGGACACCCAAGGTAGCATGGCTTCTGTGGACGTGGTAGCATAACACCTCAGGTAACATTGCATTTGTAGCAGAACACTGCCATGGTGTCATTTACAGCAGAACAATTCAGGTAGCATTGCACCTATGGCAGCAAAACGCCTTAGGGTCCTTTCACACGTGCGGTTCGTTTTTCGGTCCGCTCCGTGTGTCCGTCAGCTCAGCGGGGGGGTCTCCGCTGAGCTGTCGGGCGGACAGGGCGGTCCCCGCACAATGTGCAGGGACCGCCCCGTCTCTCCTCCGCTCTCCCCTATGGGGAATCGGATGGAAACGGACCGTCTGTCCGTTTGCATCCGATCCGTTTGGCCGGACGGAAGAAAAATAGGACATTCTTCCGTCCGAAAAAACGGATGCGGATCTAGCGGACGTTAGCGGATGCATCATCCGCTAACGGATCCGCTCCCATAGGGAAGCATTGAGGTCCGTTACCGGACGTCCAAAAAATGGACGAACGGAACGGACGTGTGAAAGGGCCCTTAGTTTAGATAGGATCTCTAGGGAAAAAAAAAATCATGTCAGGTAACATGGTGCTTGTGCTAGAAGAGTAATTTTGCAGAATTGCACTTAGAGTTGCCACCTCATCCCTTTAAAACCGAACACATATTAATTACACAGGTTCTGTGGCTAATTAAGGAGGTAATTAAACTCACTTGGTGCTTTACCTGCATTAAATTAGCCTCAGAACCTGTGTAATTCATATGTGTTCGGGTTTAAAGGGATGAGGTGGCAACTCTAATTGCACTACAGTCCATTTACCATGGTTTCCTATGAAACACGTTGTGTAGTGCTAATCTGCAATATGCAAAAAGCACTAAAAATACACAGGTGTGCATACAGCCTAACTCAGGAAGCATGGCACCTGTGCTAGTAGAACAGCTCAGTTACCATGAAGTCTGTGGTAGCAGCAATTCTTCAGGAAACATGACATGTGATAGAAGAACACTTTGGGTAACATGGTGTCTGTGGAAGAAGAATGCCACAGGTAATATAAGATCTGTGGTAGCACTGCAGAACCCCTCAGGCAACATCAAGCTTACTGTAGCAAAATACTTCAGAAAACATGACATCTGTGGAAGGAGAATACCTTAAGTAACATGCCATCTGTGGTGGCAAAACACCTTAGGTCACATGGTGCTTTGGTATCAGGACACCACAAGTAATATGGCCTAACATCAGCCTAAGAAGAATACCTTAAGTAACATGGAGCCTGCAGTAACAAAACATCTTGGGTAACCTGGCATCTGTAGTATCAAAACACCTCAGGGAACATAGCATATATGGTAGCAGAATATTCCAAGTAACATGGCATCTGTGATAGCAGAACACTGTAGGTAACACATTTTTTTTGGTAGAAGAATAGCTTGGATAACAAGGAGCCTGTGCTAGCAAAGCACCTCAGGTAATATGGCATCTGTGACAGTAGAACACCTTGGGTAGCATTGTGTTTGTATTAACAGTACACCTTTGGTTACAAAGTGCCTGTGGTGACTGAACACCTTAATAACGTGACATCTATGGTAGCAGAACAACTTTGTTAACATGGTGTTTGTTGTAGAATAACACCTCCGGTAACAGGTAAAATGGTGCCTATGGCAGCAGAACAAATCTGGTACAGTGCTGTGAAAAGTAATTGCCCCTTTCCTAAATTATGAATGAACTGTTATTAACCACATTTTTTGGAAAGCAGAGTTAAATTTCACCTTCCACACCCAGGCCTGATTACTGCGAGACCTGTTGAATCAAGAGATCACTTAAGTAGAAGATGTCTGACAAAGTAAAGCACGCTCAGCCCTAGTTCACATTGATGCAATTTGATATGTCAAATTGCATGCCAAATTGGCGGCAATTTTCGGCAATGCCAGCGGCCAAATAGGGGCGATGCTGCATTTGCAGCGCTGCATCGATTCCTAAAAGTAGTTTCTGTACTACTTTTGGTGATTTTGGGGTGCAATTTCCATTCGGGACTGACATGTGGGAATGAAATTGTGCGAGTTTAGCTGAACTCGCACTATTTAATCCCTGCAGTCAGTGTTAACCTAGGCTAAAAGATCAAAAAAAAAGCAACACATCGTGCCGCAATCTAAAGAATTTCAAAAATAGATAAGAAACAAAGTAACTGACATGTTTCAGTCTGGAAAGGGTTATAAACCAATTTCTAAGGCCCCGTACACACTATCAAATCTGTCTGCTGGAAAAGGTCTGCCAGACCGTCCCAGCAGACAGATTCCATCGTGTGTACGGGCAAACAGACGGATTTGGCCACCCGACAGATTTGAAAGCATGCTTTCAAATCTGTCGGCTGGGAATCCGTCCGCCCGACATGTCTGCTGGTTAGTATGCTAACCAGCAGACATATCTGCTCGCACACGCGTCCAGTGGTTTCGACGCATGCGCGGAAGTGTTTAACTTCCTGGTGCGGTGACGTGGCGGCGTCAACGTCACCGACACGCCAGCGCGCTGTCTGCCGGTGGGGATTTTGTTTTGATCGTGTGTACACGATCAAACCAATACATCCCAGCAGACCGATTTGTTCAAATCGGTCTGTCCGACCGATTTGAACAAATCTATTTGCTCGTGTGTACGGGGCCTCAGGCTTTGGGACTCCGGTGAACTATGGTGAGAGCCATTATCCACAAATGGAGGAAACTTGGAACAGTGGTGATCCCTCCCAGGAGTAGCCGGCTTACTAAAATTTCATCAAGAGCACAACGATCCCTCATCCAGGAGTTTATAAAATAACCCAGAACAACATCTAAAGAAGTGCAGGCCTCACTTGCCTCAGTTTAGATCAGTGTTTATGATTCAACAATAAGAAAGAGACTGGGCAAAAATGGCATTAATGGGAGAGTTCCAAGGCCAAAGCCACTGATGACCAAAAGGAACACAAAGGTTCACCTTACATTTTCCAAAAAAACATTTTGATTATCCTCAAGACTTTTGGGCAAATATTTTGTGGACTGATGAGACAATAGTTTAAAATTTTGGAAAGTGTGCGTCCTGTTACATCTGGTGTAAAGCGAACACAGCATTTTATAAATCATACCAACAGTCAAACATGGTGTTGGTAGTGTGATGGTCTGGGGCTCCTTTGCAGCTTCAGGACCTGGACGACTTGCCGTAATTGATGGAACCATGAATTCTGCGCTCTACCAGAAAATCCTAAAAGAGAATGTCCGACTATCAGTTTGTGACTTCAAGCTCAAGTGCACTTGGATTATGCAGCAGGACAACAATCCAAAACACACCAGCAAGTACACAGTTTCATGCTGTGGAATGGGGAGAGGTGAGTGTAAACAAACCTTCCCATTCTTCTCTGTGGCTTGTCACTGATCGTCTGTTCCCTGATATAGGAAATGACGATCAGTGACGTCACACGTCCAGCCACGCCCCCCCTACAGTAAGAAACATATATCAGGGCACACTTAACCCCTTTAGCGCCCCCTAGTGGTTAACCCCTTCTCTGCCATTGCCATTTTTACAGTAATCAGTGCATTTTTATAGCATTTTTCGCTGAGAAAATGACAATGGTCCCAAAAATGTGTCAAAGGTGTCCGATGTGTCCGCCATAATGTCGCAGTCATGAAAAAAATTGCTGATCGCCGCCATTACTAATTACATAGTTAGCTAGGTTGAAAAAAGGCACAAGTCCATCCAGTTCAACCATAGAAAAAAAAAAAAAAACTAGTAAACAAAAATGAATAATAAAAATGTCCCCTATTTTGTAAACGCTATAACTTTTGCGCAAACCAATCAATGAACGCTTATTTCGATTTTTTATTTCCAAAAATATGTAGAAGCCCTAAACTGAGGAAAAAAAAATGTCATGTATTTTTTGGGGATATTTATTATAGCAAAAAGTAAAGAATATAAATTTTTTTTTTTTTAAATTGACGCTATATTTTTGTTTAGAGCGCAAAAAATAAAAACCGCAGAGGTGATCAAATACCACCAAAAGAAAGCTCTATTTGTGGGAAAAAAAGGACGCCAATTTTGTTTGGGAGCCATGTCGCACGACCGCGCAGTGCCGAATCGCAAAAAGGGGCCAGGTCCTTTACCTGCATAATGGTCCGGGTCAAGTGGTTAAACAAGCCATTCATGTTGCAAAAACCTCCAATGTGGCTGAATTCAAACAATTCTGCAAAGAAGACTGGACCAAAATTCCTCCACAGCAATGTGATGGACTCATTGCCAGTTATCGCATGCGATTGATTGCAGTCGTTGCCATCAAGGGTGGCACAACCATTTATTGTGCATAGTGGGGAAATTACTTTTTCTCATAGGGTCAGGCAGGTTTGGACAGCTTTTTTCCCCTTAATAAATGAAATCATAATTTAAAAACTGCATTTTGTATTTACTCCGGTTATCTTTGTGTAATATTAAAATGTATGCAAATATGCAAAAAAAAATTAAAATAAATCAGGAAGGGAGCACCTCAGGTAACATGGAATCAGCTGCAGCAAAACAAATCGGGTAAAATGGCATCTATGACATCTGTGGTAGCAGAAGACCTCAGGTAACATGGAGTCTGTAGTAGTAGATCACTTTAGGAAACATGGTTCCTATGGTAGAAGAGCACCTCAGAAAACATGGTGCCTATGGTAGCAGAGCACCTCAGGTAACATGGAGTGTGTGGCAGCAGAGCACCTCAGGTAACATAGAGTATGTGGTAGTAGAACAATTTCAGGTAACGTGGCGTCTGTGGTAGAAGGGCACCCCAGGTAACATGGAGTATGTGGTAGTAGAACAATTTCAGGTAACGTGGCGTCTATGGTAGAAGGGCACCCCAGGTAACATGGAGTATGTGGTAGTAGAACAATTTCAGGTAACGTTGTGTCTGTGGTAGAAGGGCACCCCAGGTAACATGG
Organism: Rana kukunoris; assembly: GCA_029574335.1. Classification (NCBI taxonomy): domain Eukaryota; kingdom Metazoa; phylum Chordata; class Amphibia; order Anura; family Ranidae; genus Rana; species Rana kukunoris. The sequence continues at coordinate 59,295,785 of CM056052.1, forward strand.
AGTATGTGGTAGTAGAACAATTTCAGGTAACGTTGATTCTGTGGTAGAAGAGCACCCCAGGTAACACAGAGCGTGTGGTAGTAGATCAATCTCAGATAATATGGATTGTGTGGTAGTAGAACAATTTCAGGTAACATGGTGTCTGTGTTAGCAGAGCACCACAGGTAACATGGAGTGTGTGGTAGCAGAACACCTCGGATAACATAGAGTTTGTGGTAATAGACCAATTTCAGGAAACGTGGTGTCTGTGGTAAAAGAACACCTTTGGTCTACTACCATCACATACTTACCACAGACACCACATTACCTGAGATTGGTCTACTACCACATACTCCATGTTACCTGAGGTGTTCTGCTAGCACACACTTCATGTTAGCTGAGATTGTTTTACTACCACACAGTCCAGGTTACCTGTCTCAGGTAACGTGGTGTCTATGGTAGCAGAGCACCTGAGGTAACATGGAGTGTGTGGTAGCAGAACACCTCAGGTAACATTAAATGTGTGTTAGTAGAACACCTCAGGTAGCATATCACCTGCCAGTCAAACACCCCAGGTATTATGGTGCCTGCGGAAGTGGAACACCTACTGTACTATGAAATGGTTATGCTTGTAACTCATTTATATAGTATGCACTGGGCCACACAGATGTCTTTCTTTAAACTGTGAATTGTAATATATGAACTCCCAGAAATGTAATGACTATAAACCAAATGTTTAACTTTAATATAATGCCACTAAAACAATGCATTTCAGTTTAATGAAATGCCATTACTCGCCATGGCGGACTTACACATAATGCTTCTCTGCTTACCTAATTAAGGTACTAGCAACAGTGGGTATATATTTTTCCTTCCTTAATTCCAAAGAAATTGCAAACCTTAAAATGTAAAAATCATTATTATGGTCCAAACACACACACAATGTTAGTTTTTCCAGGCAGAAAGAATTTTCAGGAAACACATTAAACACGCTGGGATTTTATCGCAGGTCTTTCCCTTGGCCATAACCAAGGGGATAATGCCGTAATTATCTGCCGCTACAAGTCGGTAACCCGAGACGACCGTGCTTGTAGCCCAAGGTGTTTAATATGCCTGTCCTACGACTACTGAACTGCTAATAGACCAAAATGCTGCGAGACGCCAACTCCACCATTTATTCTGCCCCTTTTTTTCAGTGCAATGAAATATGAACATGTAAAGCTATTTGCTCTTAATTTGTTTCTAGAGAATATTTGCCATAGCAATTGGGGCTTCTAGGATTTAAGGAGAAAGGCGTTAGGGCTTCTCAATCTATAAACACATACAGGATCTCACCAAAAGCTCATAAATACTGCCTGGGCTTGGGTACTTTGGAAAATCAGAATAACTAAGAATGATTGTTGTAACGCTCACCACCGTTTACGACCTTCCATCCAACCACGACAAGCTTATCTGACACACTGCGACAATCCTGCATACACGATTCATTCCATTTCCCATAATCAAGACGAGACTCTGCTCTGTACTTGCTTCTAAAGATATGAACGAACACTTTATTGGTTTCTTCTCAGCTTTTTATACAGTACAAGATGTTACAGCCAATCACAGGACAATGCAATCTCCACCCCCTTATTCACACACTGAGGCCAATTATCTAATCAGTAGCTAGACATTTCGGCACCGATACTGACGAGATCGTATCACATTCCAAAATACAATTACACAATGCCTTGACCTCAATCACATTATCTAGACAGACGTACTGTCTCTAAAGGGCTTGACACCTTTGTACCATAGACAATGTATTGTCCAGGAGTAGATGCAATTAACACCTTTCAACAGAATGAAATGTCTTTCACAAGCCGGGCCACTTAGCATTTTAAAAGCCAGAGCTAAGCATTGAATAAGCTTGTAATGTCCCTCTCCAGTGTAACAGATGTCAAGTAAGAACTCCTTGCAATACTCCAGTCCTGCAATATGAATTATTATTAATGTCCCAGCTCATGTACCACATGAAACATGATCCTATTAGCCACCCTACGCCTACAAGGGCACAGGGTGGACTTCGATCCAGGAGTTATTAGTGTCCCTGGCACAGAAGTATCTCTCATCCTTCCAAAGTCTCTGATTGTCACGGTTCAATTCCGTTACAATTGTCTATACCAGGGGTAGGCAACCTGGGGCCCTCCAGCTGTTGTGGAACTACATTTCCCATGAGGAATTGCAAGGCTGGCAGTTACAATTACTCCCAGATGCATGATGGGACTTGTAGTTCTGCAACAAGTCGAGGGCCCCAGGTTGCCTACTCCTTGTCTTTACTGTTCTAAACACTTGTCTTCTTAGTGTTAGACCGCCATGGCACTCAAAATTGAAAGGAGAGAATGAGCAACAAAAAGGAAATAGTAAATTTTTGTTTCAAATTTAGCTTTATACACTGACATGCCACCTTAGACCTAGTCTGTCCAGACAGTATGGTCACTTGCTGACTTGGTACCATCCATAGGCAGCTTAACTCTTCAATAAGACACAGACGTTGAATACAACCAATTTTACTTCAGCTAATTGCAATGTAAGTAGAAAACGACTTTCTTAACCTATGTCTCTAGGTGAATAACTAACACTGATTGAGAGAACAGGAAAGAACAAGGAAGAAACAGGGAGGGTCAAGCTAGGACTAAAGTACCTAGCACTAAACAGGAGGGCAGAATCAAGGGGGAAACTAAAATCACTACACAGGAGAGTCAGGACGCCCACTAACACACAGCTCTTTTCTCTATCTGCAACGTAGAGAGCATCCCGACTCTCCTGTAGTCCAAGGAAGGGGACAAGCATGACACTCCACACCAGGGAGAAAGCCTTGCATTACTGTATGGAGTTACAGACAGAAGAACAGGAAGTGAGGATTTTGCAGAAGAAATAAGGACATTTAAAAGCAAAATTGAAGGATGAGGTAAGTGAAGGAGGACTGCACGAAGGTAAAGGAAGCTATTTAGGAATTTTTGTTTTTTTACCTTTACAACCCCTTAAGTTCATGCTGACTTTCCTCAAAAAAGTATCACACAATAATATTCATATGGGTATGTGAGTTTTTTTAGGCACATATCTAGCCAAATGTATATGTTTTTTAAAACAATGAATCTTTTATTGTTGCAGAATAAAGTCAAGTCAAGAATTTTGACTAAGGCCCCGTACACACGACCGAGCTTCTCGGCAGAATCCAGCAAGAACCTCGATAGGAGCCGTATTCTGCCGTGGAAACCGGTCGTGTGTACACTTTCACCGAGCATCCCGTCGGGAAGCTCGTCGAGCCAAAAAGAGAGCAGGGTCTCTATTTTCTCGACGGGAGTCGAATTTGGCTCGACGAGGTTCTCGACGGGCTGTTTTCCCGATGAGAACCTCGATCGTGTGTGCTAAGAAAACCCGCGCATGCTCAGATAAAAGTAGGAGACTGTAGAACATCCTTGGTAAAAGTAGCGTTTGGAATGGAGATAGCACATTCGTCACGCTGCCAACATTATTGCATCGTTTAATTGCAGCGCTTTGAAAAAAATATTAGAATGGCACAAAACAGGACCAGTGTTTTTTGAATTTGCTGCTGATATTCCCACAGAGTTCTGACATAGTTTGTGAAACCTTTTTCTGGATGATCTCATTATTATTTTGTTTAATTTGTTTTGCCCCTTTTTTTGGTCCTGTATTTCAAATCCTGATCTTCATTTTTACCTTTTTTTTTTCATTTCTAATCATCTAGTTGTTTTTGGGTGTCAAGTTACCCCCCACTGAAACATTATTGTTTGGTCTTATCTCATCTGTCCCTTTCTAGTTACACCTTTATAATTTTTAAAAAACATAACCTGCCTTCTCACAAGCTACATTATTTTTTGGAGTAAAAACACATAGACAAGTATGAACTGTAAACTCAAAAATCACCATATATTTGGGTTATAATCCAAACTCCAAAAACAAAAAAGGCAGCACTGGATAGCTTGCTGCCATTTGTTCACAGACAGGTGGGGTGTGATGTGACTGCTTAGCAGTTGGAGTCAAAAATTGGGAGTTGAGAGGCTCATCCAGGAAGGAACGTGTCAAGGTCTTGTACTCCCAGAGGTCAGAAACTGGAGCAGGGCAGGCAGATGTCACCAAGTTGTGGTAATCCAGCAGACTGCCCTCTGGTACACCACCTGGAAGGAAGGGAGTCACTTTTTGCTTTTTCTCAAGGCCTTCCTTGGTGGATTCCCTACAGCCTACTCGTTGACCCTCTCTGCAGCCTTCTCAGCAGCCTTCCTCTTCTGCCTGGCTGGAGGCGGGGCCAACGGAGGCAGTACTCGTGTAAGGAGGAGGAGTAGCAGAAGGTGGTGGAGGAGGAGAAGAAGAAGAAAGAGGAGCAGGAGGAGGAGAAGAAGGAGGGGCAGGAGGAGGAGAAGAAGCAGGAGGAGGAGAAGAAGAAGAAAGAGGAGCAGGAGGAGGAGAAGAAGGAGGAGCAGGAGGAGGAGAAGAAGAAAGAGGAGCAGGAGGAGAAGAAGGAGAAGCAGGAGGAGAAGAAGATGAAGAAGGAGGAGCAGGAGGAGGAGAAAAAAAGGAGGAGGAGGAGAAGAAGGAGGAGGAGCAGGAGGAGGAGAAGAAGGAGGAGGTTGTGAACGAGCTGGTGTTCGTGGATGGCCATGAGAACAGAGCACTGTCTCCTCAGTGAGAAGACCCCTCACCCCCTTATTAACTAAGATTACGAGGAGTCCCTCAAAGAGGAGACGCTGGTCCTCACTCATTCTGTCCATTTTGGCCATAATGACAGTCAAAAAGCCCTCCTGAGGGGTGGCAGGCTGCTGGAGGCTGGCCTGTGCCTCGCGAATGAGGGCCAGTGACGCCTCACGTACCCTCGTATCCCTCGCGGCCCTTCTGGGTTGGAGGCACCTGACACCTAGTACTGCTACTAGGCCCAGCCACCTCCTCCGAGCAACTTGGGCCTGCCATCTCCTCAAAGCCACTTGGGCCTGCAACCTCCTCCGTTAAACTTGCCCCTGCCACCTCCTCTGTGCCACTCACCCTGCCCTCCTCCTGCCTGGCACTTTCCTGTACCTCCTGCTGGCTGATGTCCTCCTGTGTATTAAAAAAAGGGACAGTTTTACTTTTGGGTTCCAAAATCACAATCATTCTGACCCCTGCAGTTTGTATTTTTTTAACCTCTTCTCTTCTTAATGCACTAATATAATAAAGGATTTTTATATTTCGATATAATATAAAGTTAAAATAAATACTCTAAACTTACTTCAGTAAATTTGAAATGTACACCTATATCCACTTAGTTTTTGTACTTTTTCCCCTCCCTCTTTTTTTTTATTTTTTTCCCTCTCTCACTAAATAATGGTGGGTGGGCTTATTAGTCCCTCCAACACATTAAATGATATAGAACTATTTATTTAGACAGAATATAAACTTAAAATATACACTTAAATTCACTTAGTATGAGGATTTTTTTCACCCCTTTTTTTTTCTCTTTTCTCTTCTTTCTCCTTGCTTTCTCATCCCTCTCTCCCCTCTCCCCTACTTGTGTTTTATCTCCCGCACACTCCCCCCCTCCCCTTCTCCACATTCTTCTTCCATCTACCCCCGGGGACTGTCCTCCTGAGGTCCTAGAGGTACAATAGGGGAAAATATAGTTTTGGAGCCCACCCGATAGAAGATGAGTTTAGGATCTTGAAATATCCATATTATCCATACTATAACCAACGTAGATTAACTTAATACACTGAGAACATTTTTGTAAATTGTTTGTATGTTAATGTATATATGTATTCTGTGTCCTTCTGTTTGTTTTTGTATGTTTCAAAAAAAATCTTTATAGAAATATTAAAAAAATAAATAAAAATTAACCTCAACATTAGTGGCCACTACTGACTAATGATATGTAAAACACATTTAGCTAGCCCTTTTTTTCCCCCTTAAACATCTTAACATCTATTTAGCAAAATTTAAACCACACACAGATTTGCACATTGAAAGTACTATACCTGGCTCCAGACAGCCAAATCTGGCACTTCCTCCAGGATGGAAGGCTGCTGAGACGGCTCATCTACCAGAGGAGCATCAGGTTGGCTGGAGGGAAGGCTGGACCTCCCCCTTGCACTCTGTCTTCTGGGGGGAAGGCTGGAAAGTGACTCCCTTACTTCCAGGTGGTCATCCAGAAAGGACAGTCTGTTGTAGTACCACAACGTTGGTACATATACCTGCCCTGCTCCAGCTCCAGACCTCATCGATTTCAACACCTTGTTGCGTTCCTTCCTGTAGGAGCCTCTCAATGTCCCAATTCTGACCTCCAACTGTTTAGCAGTCACATCAGGCCCCATCTGTCTGCACACAAGTGGGAGCAGGCTCTCCAGTGCTGCTCTTCTCAGATCTTTGTTACGGGACCTAGGGTCTTTTGTGGCCCACAGAACTGGCTGCTCCCTCCATTTGTCAATAAAGACTTTCAAAAAATCTTTTTTGTTAAATTTGTTAATTTCTGCCAGACAAAAACAAATGAAAATACAATAATGTCAATCCACAGTCTTGAAACTCCAGTACTCTTTATCAACATCTAGCCCTTAAATGTCTGTCTTTCCTGAATAGGCCTCTGCTGTCCCAAGTTCAAAGCCTACCTACCCGCCTGTCGTTCAATCGTCTTCCTTCCGCACCCCGGTCGGACGTACGACACGTGTGTTCGAGCTCCACATACGTCTTCAGCCCATGATTAGGAATTCAATGTTTCCCCGCCCCTTCTCTTTCGTCGTGCAAACGACAAGGAGGAATTAGCATATCATGTGTTGGTCAGTTCATATGAAAAAGATGAGCTGTTGTGTGTAATGAGGCCTAGATCCCTCACTCATTTGTGGATGAAACGTTAGAAAAGCACTACGATCTAGTTTGGGCAAGACTTAAAAGCGACCATTTTCAACATGTATTAAACCACGTTTTTTCCAAATACATCTGAGAAACGACATTGCCCACACACCATAGTTTGAGCAAAATGCTGAAGCTAAACAAGGTTACGTACGACAGCACTATAGATGGGCATTTCCTAAAATGTTTATTGTAACTTTCTCCTAGGTTATTATCATATAAGTAGCCCACCAACTCATCCCATCACTAATAAACTTCAAAATGTAGTTACATACCGTCGTCGAACCCGATCGTTATCTCGGACGTCTTCCACAAACTAGGAACGCCCCTTCCAGTCACGTGGTATCTCTTTATACACGCGCATGTGCGACGCTACGCACGTCTCCCCACCCCTGTCTAAAGTGAATCATCTTCTGGGAAATGTTGGAGAGTTGATAATGAAAATACACTTGACACTACATGTAGAACAATATGAAAAAATAGTAAACAGCGAAAATCAACACAAGCGTGACATAAAAAGTTTTTATCAAAGATTTTTACTTTGTTTAAACAAAGAAATTACGACAAATTTGCTTGGGATGGTATGGCCCCCCTACCCATGAAGTAATTGAGATATTTGTCCCTGACTTCACGGGCACTCTGGGGGGGGGGGGGGCAATCCTGTATGGCCAGGTTCAAGGCCCGGCAAAGGTTCATCATTTTGGAAAAGGACAGCCTTGGGTCCAACCGGGGCTAGATAAGTAGGAGATTGTCTCCGCAAAAAAAATATGGAGAATGCAGCAGGCAAAGATAATAAAATTCTACTTATACTCCGCCATGTGCAAAGATGTTAGAAAAAGACGGAACCGGCTGGCCATTATCCCAAAGGTGTTCTCCACCACTCTCCGGGCTCTGGCCAGCCTGTAGTTGAAGACCCTCCTCTCTGGGGTGAGGGTACGCTGAGGGAATGGCCTCAGAAGATGGGATCCCAGGGCAAACGCCTCATCAGCCAAAAAAACAAACGGCAGGCCTTCAAGATTCTGGTCATCCGGTGGCAATGCCAGATCCTCCTCTTGAAGGCGAAGCGCAAACTCCGTCTGCTTGAAGGCTCCCCCATCCGAAATCCGTCCATTCATCCTGACATCCACAAAAAGGAATTTCACCGCCATCAGCACAATACTGTTGAACCCCTTGTAGTTGTAGAACTGGGATCCTGAACGGGGTGGAGGCACGATGTGGACGTGCTTCCCGTCGATGGCTCCCCCGCAGTTAAGGGAAGTTCCACCGTCTCTGGAAGTCCATGGCCACAGACTGCCACTCCTGTGACGTGGACGGAAGCTGTGGAAGAAAAAATAAAAAATAATTAATTATCCCCAAAACATTGCAAGCAGATTATACAAAGACATTATAAGCATTCTAACATTTCTTTGAACTAGCATATTATAGCTGAATAGATTTAGTCAATTCTCACAGTAAACGCCCCCCTCTGATGGGCCAGTGCCAAAGTTTTGTGTGGGGCTAGATGAGTTTGGGAATACCCCCCCAAAAAAAAGGGTGTACATAGACTATTAATACATATTTTTGAGGGGAGGCCTAGATGAGTTTGGGAGTACCAAAAAAAAAGGGTGTACATAGACTATTAATACATATTTTGGAGGGGAGGGCTAGATGAGTTTGGGAGTCCCAAAAAAATAAAAAAATAAAAAGGGTGTACATAGACTATTAACCCCTTCAATTCCAGCCCATAGGGAAATGACGCTATGGTCATCCCCTCGCCGATGAGACTGGACGTTGCACAACGTCCTGTCTTCACGGCGTTCTAGGGCGCCCGCGGCACCACCCGCGATCACGCGCGCGTGCCCGGCGGCTGCGATTGCCGCCGGGGACCCGCGATTTCCGGCAATCACGTCAGGAGTGTGGATCTGTGTGTGTAAACACACAGATCCACCTCCTGTCAGCGGTGAGGAGATCGATGTGTGTTCCCAGTACAGAGGAACACACATCGGTCTCCTCCCCTTGTGAGTCCCCCTCCCCCTACAGTTAGAACATACTTTAGGACACATTTTAACCCCTTCAGCGCCCCCTAGTGTTAACCCCTTCCCTGCCAGTCACATTTACACAGTAATCAGTGCAGTTTTATAGCAATAATCGCTGTGTAAATGTGAATGGTCCCAAAAACGTGTCAAAAGTGTCCGATATGTTCACCGCAATGTCACGGTCACAAAAAAAAAAAACGCAGGTCGCCGCCATTACTAGTAAAAAAATAAAAAATACCATAAATCTATCACCTATTTTGTAGATGCTATAACTTTTTCAATATACGATTATTGCGTTTTTTTTTACCAAAAATACGTAGAAGAATACGTATCGGTCTAAACTGAGGGGAAAAAAAGTTTTTTAAAAAAAATATTGTGATATGTATTAAATAAAAAGAAAAAAATATTGTGTTTTTTTTTAAATTGTCGCTCTTCTTTTGTTTATAGCGCAAAAAATAAAAACCGCAGAGATGATCAAATACCACTAAAAGAAATCTCTATTTGTGTGGGGAAAAAAAACAGAACGATTTATTTGGGTACAGTGTTGCCTGACCGCGCAATTGTCATTCAAAGTGCAACAGCGCTGAAAACTAAAAATTGGTCTGGGCAGGAAGGGGGTGAAAAAGCCCTGTATGGAAGGGGTTAATACATATTTTGGAGGGGAGGGCTAGATGAGTTTGGGAGTACCAAAAAAAAAAGGGTGTACATAGACTAATAATATATATTTTGGAGGGGAGGGCTAGATGAGTTTGGGAGTACCAAAAAAGAAAAGTTTACATAGACTTTTAATACACATTTTGGAGGGGAGGGGGGCGAACATTACAATGGATATAACACAATACATTGGGAAGTGACTAGGCTAGGTGTGTTTGGGCCCAGGATAGCATGCTGTGGAGATAAGTGAAGGGAAATAGGCATGTAGGCCAAAAAAGGGGCATCATTAAAGTTTACAGCATGCATGGGGGCAAAGGGGACATTCACAGCATATTCCAAACATGGTAATTAGGGAAGGAGGACATAACTACAATACATTAGCATACATTATATACATAAAATGGGATATTAAAGGAGAAAACTTACCCTCATATATTCCTCCTGCAGAACCTGGATGATAGCAGAGCAGGTATCAGGAATAATAAGGCCCAGAGCCTGGGGGGAGATGCCCGTAGAGAATTTTAAGTCCTGAAGGCTTCTCCCAGTTGCCAGATAACGTAACGTGGCAACTAGCCTCTGCTCAGCACCAATAGCCTCCCGCATAACGGTGTCCTGCCTGGTAATATAGGGGGACACCAAAGCCAACAGGTGCTGGAAAACGGGATCCGACATCCTCAGGAAATTCCTGTAATCATCAGGATTATTTTCCTGCAGCTCCCGCAGCAAAGGCATATGAGAGAATTGGTTCCTACGGAGAAACCAATTCTTGGTCCATGAACGCCTCCTCACCCTGTTCATGGACTCATCGTCTAAGTCTAAAAGAAGCAGACCTACACACATAGTTTGCACAGCACGAACTCGCCAATGACGAGGTGCCTGCAAAATGTCTACAAGGCTAGAAACGAACGTCTAATCAGAATTGCACTAAACAGACCGCACTGAAGAACAGCAAGACCTATGAAGAACGACCTGAAAATTAAAAACGCGCGGAAAGGACCACAATGTAAAACAATACAACCTGACCGCACGTCCCGATAGCCAAGATACGAACCCACAAGTACAAACTGAACGGCAGAGATCGATCTGAAAGCACGAAGACTGAAAGCGCAAATCGTCACTCACCAAACTTTTACTAACATGCCTAAACACGAGATTAGCAAAAGGAACCCCAAGGGTGGCGCCAAAGGAATCGTACTTCCCCTTTATAGTGCCGTTATACGTGGTGAACGTGACCGCGTTTGAGAACGACGAGATTTGGTCTTTAAACGTGTGTACGCAAAGCAAGCCTGTCGAGTTTCTCGACAAGCCTAACTAGAAACTCAACGGGCGGAACGATGAGTTTCGCCCGACGAGTTTTTCGGTCGTGTGTACGCGGCCTAACAGAGTATTAGTATCACTCACCTCTATACATAGGTTCTCCTTATTCCAGACTCGGTTTAAATGTCCTATACAGCGTTTATGTGTGGATAATGCCCAACTCTTTTCAAACAAATCTTCATCACAGTACCTTCATATCTACAATGTATACAGTATATAACATCAGTAATCCAACTCATAATGTAAGGCAAATACTCTTAACTATTAGATAAAATAAAATCTTACAGAGCCAGGGGAGAACAAGAATATTTATCAGCTTATCATCCCAGTAATATTAAAAAGTAAAAAATGGACATTGCAGTTTGTTGTGTATAGGGGCTGCGTAGCTGATGACTGTTCAGGGCAGGCCCGTCACAACAAGGCAAGCAAACCAAGCAATTGCTTGGGGCCCCGAGCAGGCCTGGGGCCCCAAACAGGGCCCTTGCCGTGCTTCCTATAAATGCTGCAGCCGCCTGAGCACTCTAAAGACAGCCTCAGGCGGCTGCAGCTCCTCTTCCTTCCTCCTGTCAGTCCGGCCGGGTACCGCGCGGTACAGGAGATTTGGTTTCCTGTTCCTGGCCGGACTGACAGGAACCGACACTGACTGTTGGGGGGCCTCCATGTCCATTTTGCTCGGGGCCCCCAAATTCTTTCAAACGGCCCTGGCTCAGGGTGCCCATGTGGACCTGTATCCACCGCCAAAAGCGCATACAATGGGCATGTGAGTATCAGAACTGGACCAGGGAGCAATGTGAAAAAGGGTGTCTGGTTTAATAAATCATGTTTTCTTTGACATCATGTGGATGGCTGGGTGCATGTGCGTTGCTTACCTGGGAAGAGATACCACCAGGATTCAGTATGAGAAGAAGGCACGCCAGTAGAGGCAGTGTGATGTGTTGGGCAATGTTCTGCTGGGAAACCTTGGGTTCTGCCATCCATGTGGATGTTACTTGACATGTACCATCTACCTAAATATTTTTTCTGATCAAATACACCCCTTCATGGAAATGGTATTCCCTGATGGCAGTGGCCTCTTTTAGCAAGATAATGCTACCTGCTACACTGCAAAAATGGTTTAAGGACAATTTGAGGAACACAACAATGCATTTAAGGTGTTGACATGGCTTCCAAATTCTCCAAATCTCACTCCAATCAAGCATCGGTGGGATGTTCTGGAAAAGCAAGTCTAACCCAAATCTAACCTTTCAACTTACAGGACGAGGATCTGCTACTGACGGCTTGGTACCAGATACCACAGCATACCTTCAGAGGTCTAGCGGCATCCATGCTTCACCGGGTCAGGACTTTTTTGGCAGCAAAAGGAGGATCTACTGAATATTAGGTGAGTGGTGATAAAGTTATGGCTGATTTGTGTGTGTATATATAAATATATATATATATATATTGTACAGGACGCCAGGGTTGGGTCCTGGATGGACGCTACATAGCGCCAATTTTCTGAGTCTAGTCCCCTTCTGACCCCTAGCTTTCAGGCACACAGGGGGTTAACAACTTCCAGGAAGTCAGATAAAAGGAGAGGAAGTGCTGACAGAGGGTGGAGGAGTGTGGAAGTGAAGGTGTGTCTGCAGAGGCTGTGCACTGCTGGGAAGGACTGGAATACTACTTACTTAAGTTTTGTTTGCTGTGCTGAAGACAGACTTTTTAATTTATGCTGGAGACAAGCAGGACTTTTGTTTTGGTGATTTTCCTTGTGCTGAAGAAAGCATTGTTTCTGTTTGGTTTGATCGCAAATAAAAAACCCTTTTGTTTACTATTACGGTTTAAGCACTTATCGCGCAGAGCTAATGAACCCCCAAAGTTCACAATATATATACATTATGGCCCGGATTCACAAAGCACTTACGCCGACGTATCTCCAGATACGCCGACGTAAGTACAAATGTGCGCCGTCGTATCTATGCGCCGACCCACAAAGCTAGATACGTCGAAAAATAGGCTTCATCCGACAGACGTAACTAGTTACGCTGGATGCATTTGGCACTCCCATTGATTTTCGATGCAAATATGCAAATGAGGGAGATATGCCGATTCACGAACGTACTTGCGCCCGGCCCATGTTTTAAGCGATTTGCGTAAGGTTTACATCCGGCGTAAAGTTATTCCCCATATTGGAGGCGCAACTCATGCAAAGGTATGGACAAGGGAACTAACGCTGTCGAATTTTACGTAGTTTACGTAGTACGTGAATAGGGCTGGGCGTAGGTTACGTTCACATCATATGACGTGATTCGACGTATCTTAGCCAGTTGTTTCGACGTAAATGAGAGCATGCGCACTGGGATGCGTCCAAGGTACGACACATGCGCAGTTCATTTTAAGTACTTGTCTGAAGCTCAGCCCATCATTTGCATGGGGTCACGCTTCATTTAAATGTATCACGCCCACTTCCAGCCCACTTCCACCTACTTTGACTTACGCTGCCTTACGCCTACGACTATACGATACGCCGGCGCAACGTTGGGAGCATTTGCTTTGTGAATTCCATGCTTCCCTCTCTGTGTTGCGCCGGCGTAGCGTAAAGAAGATATGCTACGGCGGCATAAATATGCGCCGAGGTATGTGAATCCAGGCCATATTATATATAGGAGTCCCCATTTCAGAGACTGCTCCTGGCTCAGACAGAACAAGGCTACCATAGGAACTTGAAGGTGCAGGATTTTGGAGCGTTGTCGAGCAGGCAAAAGATGACGTTGGGTAACAAGCAAGGGTAGATAACAGGAGGTTAGGATCAGGCACTGTCAGAGGGTAAACAGGGACAAGGTACAGAGGAAAGAATAGTATTGGTCATGGATCACCAAAGCTGACCACTCAACGTGTCTCCTAACTTCTGTAAGGCTTTAAATAGGCCACAGGGAACCAAAACACCAGTGCCCCATGTGCATACTCCTTCATGTTAAAGTGTATGTGTGTAAGGGGGGGGGACGTGTAGTAGGGTAGGTGGCAGGTGGGTGATACTTCCTCCATGTTTCCCTCCTCATTGAGTGCCAAGCAAGGGTCACATGAGAGGCCTATTCCAGGTAGGTTCTTCTGGGATATGCTAGGCACTTTGTACAGGGTCACTGACGTGCACATGAAGTGCCTTTACTTGAGCCATGATCACGACCCGGTACATAAAGAGCATAAATGAACTCTAATAAACTCTCTTGATGTATTAAGCCTCACCATGGTTTTTCATTGTGCATTTAGGAGGGACACGCAAAGCCAATGCCCTCTCCACCTGTCCAACATATCACCACTACCTCATTCCCAGTAAAGGTATGGGGTCCCACCGTGCACCTAGCGTGGAGTCCATGCGTGCACTTTACTTCACTTAACACTCTGTCTTCCATAACTGTGTACATAATGAGGGCGTCGGCAGTGCAGATCTGCTCCAATTGCATTGGAAGACAGGTCGTGGTTAAAGAAGTGCTGACAACATCTCCCTTGCCGCAAGAGGCTATCTCACCTGCTACATGTACACACTTAATGACAGGCTGCTAGAGAAACCATTGTTACCCTTGGAAACCACTATCTTCACACTGTATTAACTATTCTACTAAATGTCATCATACTCCAGTGTGTGTGTAGTCATCCGAGCTGTAAACGATGTGTGACAGTTACATACATTGCACCTTTAGTAACTTCAGACCAGTCATAGGCTCAAACATTTTACTTGAAGAATAAGTTAACACTATATTAGAGGCAAACGATAGTCCAAGATAAAGTACAAGCATTACCTATCTTCCATAGTCCCTAACTACAGTACTGGCTTGTGGCTGCCCCAGCATACCTGCATAGGTAAGAGTCCATTACTGACAAAGTCCATGATCAACAAAGTCCATTAAGGCGATGCTCCAATGCATTGGTGGCTTCATGGAGGACTGCAGGTCCCAGCAATCCCCCTTACAAGTGGAAGGCAGAGAGCACTGGCAGAAGCAGCAGCTGGAAGTTATATATTGCTGGCTGTCTTTGTCTTTTCAGCTGCAAACTGTTTGTCTGACCCCTCCCCCCTTTCATTTACAGCACAGGGAAAGAGAGGCAGAGCTCAGAGAAAGCACAGGAACTGGGTTAACCATTTTCCTCACTGCTGGGGCAGCATTAACCACTACCTGCCTACTTTCACTTTTAGCAAACACGTGTTGATGGGCATAGGATATTATGGGATATTCACTTTTAGCAAACACGTGTTGATGGGGATGGGATATTATGGGATGTCCACTTGATCAAAGTAGTAGAACTCTTCAGGGACATAACTATATACAGCCCGTATACACACACGTCTCTTTTAACCTTCAGCACAATCTTGCTTGTAGAACAACAACTCCCAGCTAGCACTGTTTGGATGATCTAACAAAGACTCAGTTAGATGGTAGCAAATCTTCCTCCTGTGGCTACTGATCCAAGCACTACCTCTTCAGGCACTGCCAGCCCTCCTGGCTGCAGTTGCCCCTTTCACTTGTCCATCGGGCTAAGACTCCACAGTCCTCCCAGACTGACTCTGCATCCATCTCAGACTGCTTGAACCCAGTCCTCTCAGGCATGTCTCTTGAATGTAACACTCACCAGCCCACCTGGCTGTTTTCCTTCCTGGAGTTTTGCCCGGGAGTGTTCTCCTGCTGTCCTCCACTTGCTTCCGTACCTCTGGTCAGGACACCTCTGTGTGTTGTGAAGAGGGTCCCTTCCACACCGAAGCCCAGACTTGAGGTCATCCGTGGAATTTTAGTCCCCAACAATTACAAATACGCTGGTCAATGGAAAGGGTTTTTGGAGAGACTGATGGACCCTTAGCTTCCTGCACTGCCCATTAGTAAGGACCTCTGTAGTTTCAGGGTACAGGTGCAGAGACACATGGTCCTACATGTGTTTATATCGTCATACAAAATTGGTATCTGTTGTTTAACGTTATCGCCAATCTGTTTATTGTTTCGTTGGATGTATTCAACAAATAAATATTCTCTCTTCAGCCTCGATGTGTCGGAGGGCCTGGTGCTGCCAAGAGGGTCATTGGCACTGCCACTGGGAACAGGGGGCCTAGCAACAGTAGCTCCTTCAGGGGAGAGTGCTTCAGATGTAAAAAAAATAAAAAGAAGAAGAAAGAAGAACAGGAAGAGGGGTGATTTTTTTTCCTACTTCCTGTTTTGTCTGATTGAGAAGCAATCTGTGAGAATGGGGACAGCATTTAAAGGTTTGCAGGGGTTATTACCTTGCACGCACATGTCCTAGCCTAAAGAAAATCTTGGCTTGAGTTGAACTTTAATACTTCACCTTATAATGTAAAGTGAGTATTCCCCGAGACTTGTACACTAAATTGGAATGGCAGCAAAGATTAGAAGGAATATTCTCCCTCTCCCTGGAACATATCTCAGTAAATGCGCTTTGTCTAGTGTTACTTGCTGTTCCATGTGGAGGCTCAGTGGCACTCTCTGTATCGAGGCCGGGAAATGTGTTCTTAGCTGCCAAGAGAGAAAGATGGATTTTCTGTCAAGGAAAACACAGCTGGAAAATGTTGCCCCCTTATTTCTTCCCCTGTCCTGGAAGGAAAATAACGGGGATTAAGTCAATCAGTTTTTTTGGATGTCGGTTTAGAATGGAGCATCCTATATATGGCCCGTTATGTGTGATCTGATGAGCTGTATATTGATATTCTGTGAGCTCTGGACACAGTCTATATTATTCCTATCATTAGTGAATTTCACTGAGCACCATTTGTATTTGAAATGGCAGCGTAATGGACAGACTGGTCTATGTGCTCTGTACAGCGCTCCCAAAATAGTCAGTGTTATATGAGGAGAACAAATAAAATAAATATCACAGCCACAGCAAAACTACAAACCTTCTAATATAAAAAAGGGATTTCTGGGTCTCTAACCCCAAAGAACAAAAAAATACAACAATTTGTATTCAATGCATTATATATCAATGTGACAGACCCAGCCAGGACAGAGGCTTTTGAATGGGACTGCAGGGTGGCCTCTTAGCGACAGGCCCTGTCTTTTAAGGGAACACTACTCTTTGGGAGGCCTAGGGGACCCTTGAAGTGGTCTTGACTCTGATTCAAGTTAACGTCTCCCCAAAACACACAGACTCTGGGAATCTAGGCCCGGGATCCATGTTTAGGGCCTATATGCCCCTTTACCAACAATGACTGCTTAACACTGTGAGACTCATAGTAGATGTTATAATCATCAGCTCAATCCACCTGTCTAGGGTCTCCTGCTGTAATGTGGTTATTTTAAGTAGGTCTCTCCCATAGTGTCTTTCGCCCATTGTTAAGTGTGCTAATAAAGTCACCTATTATTTCTGTCTGTCTAATCATCTCTTGCAGAGGTGATTCATATTCCACTGTACCTTGTTATACAACCATTGTTGGATATTTATGTTTATGATAATGTGTAATGTGTAATGTACTTTGTATAAACGGGGGTTTGCTGACGAATAGTCTGGGTGGGCACTGAGTCACCCAGGGGGCTAGATGTTAAATTAACTTAATGTTTTAAAGTGTATGTTTGCTGTCCCTTAGCTATGTTAATTATATTCCTGTTTACAGTTTGTATTGTTAGGGTGAGGCCGCGTACACACGATAGGTTAAACCGATGAGAACGGTCTGATGGACCGCTTTCATCGGACCAAATCGATGTGTGGGCACCATTGGTTAGTTCTCCATCGGTTAAAAAAAAAAGCCAACTTGTAAATTTAACCGATGAATTCCTAACCGATAGGTCAAAACCGATCGTTTGTAGGCAAGACCATCGGTTAAAAATCCATGAATGCTCAGAATCAAGTCGACGCATGCTTGGAAGCATTGAACTTCATTTTTTTCTGAAGCCGATTTTTTTTTTTAACCGATGGTGTGTAGGTGTGACGGACCATCAGTCAGCTTCATCGGTTAACCGATGGAAATGGTCCATCAGACCTGGACTGATTGTGTGTACGCGGCTTAATATGATCAGGAGGGAAATTTCCTCCTGTGGGGTATAAAGTATGTGTCAGAGTTTCAATAAACAGTCATTCCTTTGGACTTTAGCTTCACAATACGATGATTGGGGTAAAAGGGGCTGGTATTGGCTCTTTTCATTTTGTTTGAGATCTACTGAATACTTTGATACACTTTAGAACCCCCCAACAGTCCTGGATTCCACAAGACACGGAAGTACTAGGATAGAACTAGGAAGTAAAAATTACTCCACAGGAGACATGTGAAACGTCTCATAGTGTAGTACATTTTATTGATTGATATAAAAGCAGTAAGGTAAGTGATGCACTCTCATTTATGAGTGCCTATGTTCCAGCACTAGGTGTATACAGCATGTGCAGACATGGCTGTTTCCTCTGGCTCTAGCGTGTGATGCAAGCCTCACTCTGGATGGTAAAGCCAATAGTAGAGATGAATCCCCCTCCCTGACGTATGTTTTGCCGTGCTTTGCGTCTTCCCTTTTCTGCATGGCACAGTTTGTTCGATACAGGTTGCCATAGCAATGGCAGCAGGGATAGAAGATCTTGCCCTGTTGGTTGAGAAAACCTGGCAATCAAAAGGCAAACTGGAAGGCAAGTGCAGTCAGTTTAGGTTTCCCGAAGACTCCTGGGATAGATGACACCGATATCCCGGGAGTCAATGGGAATCGACCAATGATGTCATCATCTAAGCGGCCGAGACAGGAAGTGCCACCCAGATATATAAAAAAAAAGTTATTTAGAAACACAAAAAGTATCCATTTTGGAAATGTTATCTCGGGGGCATTGAGAACATAGGAACTGTCAAAAAAGGGTGGAACTCTGCTTTAATGACGTAGCCAGGTAGCATTGTGGAGGGAGTGTGCTACTCGGCACGACTCCACCTCTGAGAGGCGCTCACTCACACGTCTCTGCTGCTGCATTTCCACTATCTCTCCTCTCTGTACAAGCAGTAGAGAAGAAATATCCAATAAATTTTGTTCCACTTCATGATTGTGTCCCACTTGTTGTTGATTCTTCACAAAAAATTACAGTTTTATATCTTTATGTTTGAAGCCTGAAATGTGGCAAAAGGTCGCAAAGTTCAAGGGGGCCAAATACTTTCGCAAGGCACTGTATATCAGTATATATCTGTATATATCTTTGGTGGCCCAGGGGACTGCAAAAGATATATATCCAAATTACCAAGGGGCCACATTCAACAGGAACAAGGACCGCAATCGGCCTGCGGGCCGGACTTTGAACATGCCTACTCTAGATGATGACCACACTTAACTGAAGATTCAGTTATACGTAGAGTAACCTTTAATAATTTATCAGCTTAACTGATACACATCCCGCTCAGTGCTATTTCAGCATAAAACACCAGGCTCAAACTGAATCCTGGCACGGTGCAGTAAAAATAAAGAAGCTGTTATAACTAAAACAAACAATGTGAACGCAAAAATATACCCACACATAGTTACAATTACTGATGTATACGTTCTACTGAGATAATAAACTTCCACTGTCTCCGTCACAGCCACACTGGGGTACTCATCTGCCTCTCTAATCCACCAGATGTTTTCACTGAAGGACTCCAGTAGAAATGAAAAGCAAGATATTGCTGATTAAACCGCTAAATACAATCAATCAACTCCTTGTAATATATTAGCAGTTTAAATGCAACCACAGTCACCAAAACCTTCATAAACTATAAGTCTCTTTCCCTTTTAAATATGGCATGATGACTGAAAGCATCACTTCTAGGGGAGCAGATCAGGGAAAAATACCACTGCATCATGGGATGCAACATCACCTCCTGACCCATTACCTTGTCAACACAGCGCACCCATTTACTTTGATCCTTTAATTTTACTCCAAAAGAAATGGGCCCATTTTTCAATTGAATGCAGTTCTATCCAAATACAAAATGCAATAGAGTCTGCATTTGACCTACTATGCCTGCAATTTGAGCAGATTTTAATAGAAACTGACTATATCCAACTAAATTAAAAGTAGGCAGGGCACAGCCTCTGACCTGTCACCCTCACTACATCATTAAAGTAAATGGACATCTACAGACTTGCAATAAAACAGAGGATGAAAACAACTGGTAATATATTAAATTCTTTCTGCCTCTAAGTGCAAATATTATGTCAGTCCACCTGTCATAGGTGTGCTCAGCTCAAGGGGAACATTGAAGATCAATGTGCCAGTGCTGTAGGCACCTCTGAGGAAGTTGGCTGTTTTCGGTGAAACCCATTAGGCACCTGCACGCATCCACCATGACCTCCCCGTTACTGTCTATGCCCAAAATCAGAAATTTTTCTGGTAGAAGAGGCAGGCGTGAGTATGTACAGTATATGTAAGTGAACATTTTGGTATGATTTATGGGTGTTCAATTTTAATACCAAATCAATGTATATTTGTAAATATGTTGATCCGGGACACTTACCAAGTGTAGTGATATAAAGTGTATAGTGTCCAGTAGTCCGGTTAGATAATTGATGTTTAGATATTAGTATGATGACTATAAATTAAGTTGTTTCGCAGCAACACACCAGGCTCTCCAGAGAACGCAATTTTAATTAACTGATTTACAATACAGAATAAAGCCCAAATTCCACAGACGATACAAAATCCAACAGAGTAATTCAAAGTCTCATCTTAAACCTGTGCCTTCATTTCAGAGAATATACCGAGACTACATTCTCTGAGTGACAAGACTGACTCCCAGATTATATTTCCTATTCACTGAATAGCTGAGCAATTTGATTGGCCGTCTCTGATCTACATCCTGTCTTTCAGAGTGGCAGGTAGCCGGAGTCACTAATTAGTATGCATCCTTGCATGCTAATAATCTCTCTTTTAATAAGTAATTAGATTACATGTGGCCTGAGTCATGGTTTGATGTGCAAAATAGACTTTATCCTGTCTCTTTGTCCATTTGACAATGCACAAGTGTCTTTTGATGTGTAGCATGTAATTACAGGTTTGAAATCTGGCCTGGTCAATTTTGGACTTATATAATATATATACTGTATATATACAGTGCAGAAAATAAGTATTTGAACACCCTGCTATTTTGCAAGTTCTCCCACTTGGAAATCATGGAGGGGTCTGAAATTGTCATCGTAGGTGCATGTCGACTGTGAGAGACATAATCAAAAAAAAAAATTCCAGAAATCACAATTTATGAATTTTTAACTATTTATTTGTATAATACAGCTGCAAAGAAGTATTTGAACACCTGTCTATCAGCTAGAATTCTGACCCTCAAAGACCTGTTAGTCTGCCTTTAAAATGTCCACCTCCACTCCATTTATTATCCTAAATTAGATGCACCTGTTTGAGGTCATTAGCTGCATAAAGACACCTGTCCACCCCATACAATCAGTAAGAATCCAACTACTAACATGGCCAAGACCAAAGAGCTGTCCAAAGACACTAGAGACAAAATTGTACACCTCCACAAGGCTGGAAAGGGCTACAGGGAAATTGCCAAGCAGCTTGGTGAAAAAAGGTCCACTGTTGGAGCAATCATTAGAAAATGGAAGACGCTAAACATGACTGTCAATCTCCCTCGGACTGGGGCTCTATGCAAAATCTCACCTCGTGGGGTCTCAATGATCCTAAGAAAGGTGAGAAATCAGCCCAGGACTACACGGGAGGAGCTGGTCAATGACCTGAAAAGAGCTGGGACCACCGTTTCCAAGGTTACTGTTGGTAATACACGAAGACGTCATGGTTTGAAAGCACGGAAGGTTCCCCTGCTTAAACCAGCACATGTCAAGGCCCGTCTTAAGTTTGCCAATGACCATTTGGATGATCCAGAGGAGTCATGGGAGAAAGTCATGTGGTCAGATGAGACCAAAATAGAACTTTTTGGTCATAATTCCACTAACTGTGTTTGGAGGAAGAAGAATGATGAGTACCATCCCAAGAACACCATCCCTACTGTGAAGCATGGGGGTGGTAGCATCATGCTTTGGGGGTGTTTTTCTGCACATGGGACAGGGCGACTGCACTGTATTAAGGAGAGGATGACCGGGGCCATGTATTGGGAGATTTTGGGCAACAACCTCCTTCCCTCAGTTAGAGCTTTGAAGATGGGTCGAGGCTGGGTCTTCCAACATGACAATGACCCGAAGCACACAGCCAGGATAACCAAGGAGTGGCTCTGTAAGAAGCATATCAAGGTTCTGGCGTGGCCTAGCCAGTCTCCAGACCTAAACCCAATAGAGAATCTTTGGAGGGAGCTCAAACTCTGTGTTTCTCAGCGACAGCCCAGAAACCTGACTGATCTAGAGAAGATCTGTGTGGAGGAGTGGGCCAAAATCCCTCCTCCAGTGTGTGCAAACCTGGTGAAAAACTACAAGAAACGTTTGACCTCTGTAATTGCAAACAAAGGCTACTGTACCAAATATTAACATTGATTTTCTCAGGTGTTCAAATACTTCTTTGCAGCTGTATCATACAAATAAATAGTTAAAAAAATCATACATTGTGATTTCTGGAATATTTTTTTTTGGATTATGTCTCTCACAGTGGACATGCACCTACGATAACAATTTCAGACCCCTCCATGATTTCCAAGTGGGAGAACTTGCAAAATAGCAGGGTGTTCAAATACTTATTTTCTGCACTGTATATATATATATATATATATAACACCCAACATATTACTACATATACTGCAACATCAAGCAGTGACAGTATGTCAATAAGATTGACCCACTGAAACTGTCCAGTATCAAGGCTGAGTAACACTTATGCCACGTACACACAATCGTTTTTTGCGATGAAAAAAAAAAACAAAGTTTTTTAAAACGTCATTTAAATTGATCGTGTGTGGGCAAAACGTCGTTTTTTGTCTTCAAAAAAACGACCAAAAAAAAATTCCAACATGCTTGAATTTTTTGTGTAGTTTTTCAAAACGTCGTTTTTTGTTTCACAAAAAGTCACCGTGTGTAGCAAAAACGTTGTTTAAAATGACGTTTTTCAACCCGCGCATGCCCAGAAGCTAGTTATGAAGCGAGCTTCAATGGAAAAGAGTGGTGAACGTAACCTCGCTTTTTGTGAAAAAGCGATGGTGTGTATGCAACATCGTCTTTGAAAAGTGACGTTTCAAAAACGTTGTTTTTTACTTCACAGAAAACAACGTTTTTTTTCATCACAAAAAATGATCGTGTGTACGCGGCATTAACCTCCACCACAGCATGTGGAAAATGAGTACCATGGATGTATGATATGAGGGTCATAGGCTTTATGGAAGTTCAAAATTATACTCACAACAGAGGTTTCAATCTCTGATATAGTTATAAGCAGATTTAGAAGTGACGAGGTGAATATGGACCACAACTCTATAGTCTCTTTGGTGGCAACCAATTTCATGGAGACTAGAGATCTGTGATTCCAATCACTGTTTTTAAGAGGATCTTTTTGCTGCCATAGTGAAGTCTTGGTTACTGTATTTCACAATTGGGGCACTTCCAGTAGATTTTACCCTTCAGAATCTTTAATTGGATTTGTTAAAATTTGAGAATTACCATTGGATGATATCAATACCTATTCCACTGTTTTTGAAAGTAAAGTCTGGAATTTGGATAGACTATTGGAACCATTATCTAAGTGCAGCATTATTAAGACAATTTATTCTATAAAAGACAATTGGTAACTCACAAGATGTATGAGATGTCAGTGCATGTGGGATTAATATGTGGTTCATCCCCTCGTGGGAAAGACTATCTTTTCACTGGTGAAGAGGCAGCTGATGGGTCCAGGGACGCCAGTGGTTCCCAGGGCTTCCAGACACTCAGGACGGCTCATAGACAGCGGTGTACGTCACTTCCGGTTGGAGAGAGAGCGGAGAGGAGCGTGCGTTCGGAGCATGCGTGCTCCTTCATCAAATTTAAAATTCAAAGTTAAATTGACAAGAGACTCTGAGCTCAAGATGGGGTTGTGGGCCTTTAGCCTGGTATTAGGTAGTAGGGACAGTATGTGTAAAGTTGTCTTAATGTTTTGGCACCTTATGGTTCCTGTTGTTTAGCAGGAACATTATCCTGCATATCTTGCCCTGAGCTGATTTATATAAATGAGAAAGCTATTTTTTTGTGGTTTAAATTATAATACTTCAATACATGTTTTCATTACTTGTGTAAAATGTTTATTCTGCAAATAAACATTGAATGCACAATGTTCTCAAGCCACCTACTTCCTGCTCTTCTAAAGCCCTGTATACATGGAACAAATGCCGAGCAACTTCCCGAGAAGTTTAATAAAAAACGATTCAGCCAGTCTGCCAGAAATCGGCTGAGCATGCTGGAAAACCAGCAACCAACCGACCCCCGATCAGCACTCTCAGCCAATGGCTGAGAGAGCTAATCAGAGTGTTCTGGAGGGTGTCTGTTCCCCTGTCAGAACACAACGGCTCAGCAGGGGAGATCGTTGTATAACTTTGGATCATTAGTACAGCGGCTCAGACCGGAGCGGACAGTTTATTTCCGGGTTGAATGGAAAAAAAATCATAGTCTAATGATGTGCCTCTTCCCCTGACTTCTTTGTCAAGAGCAATAGCACTACTATCAGCCGTCCCCGCATGCCAAGGTTCTAGGTGTAACCCTGAACTCTGAACTATCCTTTCGGCCTCATGTCATGGCAACATCTCCAAAATACACCCCTTCCTAACCAATCCTCACAGGATTACCTTTACATAGGCTATCCCTACCTTCAGTCCATCATGAATGCTGCTGCCAGGCTCATCCACCTTACCAACAGCTTAGTGTCTGTTACCCCTCTCTGTCAATCCCTCCACTGGCTTCCACTTACCCAAGAAATGACATTCAATATTCTAACAACAACTTACAAAGCCATGCAAAATCGGCCCCCAGCTACATCACTAACATAGTCTCAAAATACCAATCTACGTGTTCCCTTGTTCCTCCCAAGACCTCCTGCTCTCTAGTTCCCTCATCACCTCCTCCCATGCTCGCCTCCAGGACTTTTCAGGACTCCAGGTTTTGCAATCTTCTGGGACATGTCACAGGTCCCAGAAGATTGCCCGGCAATTCACAACGGATCGCAAACGCGCAGTGCGTGCCTGGCTTTGAAGACACACAGCTGGACCATGGGACAGGTGAGTGTCTGTTTATTAAAAGTCAGCAGCTACACTTTTTGTAGTTGCTGACTTTTAAATGGGTGGAACTCCACTTTAAGTGCACAACTAATATGTGAAAGTAGTTGTGAACATACAACGTTATAGACAAATTCCACCATAACTGCTTTTGCTTAGTTTGAGAGACGATCTTTCATACCTTATTTACAAGGTTAAAAAGTTCTGTCATATGACCATACGTCACCTCCTCCTGATAGTGGGGGCAGCATTACAGGACACTGTGCAGACACACAGTGTACCTGTATTCCATAGTCTGTTTAGCCTGAGGCAGGCTGTGCTTGACAAGGGGGTACATGTTTAAGATGTAGGCTGTGATTGGGAGGAAGTTTGTGCCCGAGGTAGGCTGTGATTGGCAGGGGGTGTGTGTCAGAAGCAGATTGTGATTGGGAAAGGGGATGTGATGGCTGAACAAACTACCCAATACAGGCATGCTGTATGTCTGCACAGTGGCCTGTACCTCTGAATGGCCAGACAAAGAATAAAAATGTCAACGCAAGAACAGATCAGCTTCTGTACTTTGTGTGATCAGTTTAGAAATAGGAAGGAAGGTGAGAGTGAGGATACTTCAAATGTAAGAAGTACATAAAAATGATAGAGACATTTTTTTTTAGAATACACATTTGTAAAACCGCACATAGAAAACAAATGTTTTGTATAACATACACTTTATTGTTGTCCTGAAACAATGTCTCTCTAAGGCTAACCATACACAATAATCATGTAGACTGAACAGGAGGAATTAATAGATTCTGCCACCCAATCGGTGTGGATGAGGAATCTCCCTGCTAGCTATTGTATTCTGACAGCTGCTGCTCCAGTGGATACCTGAACAGTGACTGCGTCTGATTGGCTGCAGTCACTGTTTGACAGAGAATTTTACACCCAGCTCCTTCAATTTTTAGATCATAGTTTGTCAAGCCAGGTGGTGCTACAGAGCCACTCATGGCTGAATTGGCTGGAATTCATGGCATGTATGGCTAGCACACATTAAAGTGGATGTAAACCCAGTGTCATCCTTTCTAAACTACTGCCATAGTGCTGATCTATAAGGATATATATGTCTCCTGCATGTATCCTTACCTGTCAAATGTTTCCCCTTTGTCTGTTATAAGAACTGAAAAACTGCAGATTCCGTGGGTGGGTCTGTTGTCTGGAGCTTGGTGGGTGGAGTCATGATGACTCCCCGCCCACCTCTACACTCCCCTTGTCAACATGCATTTTGTCGTATGTATTACTTACACTCTGCTATGATCACTAATATCCAGTCAAAATCCAGAAAAGTAACCACATGACTTCAAAAAAGGAGTGGGGGTGGGAATTAAAAAATAATGCCTGAAGGGAGGGTCAGAGGTCCATATTACTGGGCCTGGACGCCGAGAAGGCCTTTGACCGCTTGGGATGCCCCTTTTTGTTCGCTACGCTGCGACATGTGGGATTTGAGGGGCCATGCCTGCGGGCTATCCAACACCTGTACTCCGACCCATCCTCCCAAGTCAAGACCCCCTTTGCCCTCTCCCCCGCGTTTCTGGTAACTAACGGCACCAGGCAGGGGTGTCCTTTGTCTCCCCTGCTGTTCGCGCTCTGCGTAGAACCCCTGGCCGCAACCATCCGTCAGAACCCAGATATTAGAGGCATCTTAGTTAGAGACCAAGGGCCAGGTTCAGTAAGACTTGCGCTGGAGTATATCGATATGCGCCGCGTAACTGTCAAGATGCGCCGTAGTATCTATGCGGCCGTACCCACCAAACTAGATGCGACAGAAAACAGGCTTTCTCCGATCGGCTTAACTTTCCCTCGCCAGAGTATCGTAATCGCATATTTTCGCTTGTCGCATCCGTCGCACCCATTGATTTCCCATTCAAATATGCAAATGAGGGAGATTTCCCGATTCGCGAACGGATTAGCACCAGACGCTGGCTACATGCGCCGCGCGTATGTTGTCCATCTGTTGCAAAGTTACTCCTATAAATAGCTGCTTTATCTTTACTCCTGACAGCCACAGGTCAGCAGGAGAGCAGCTACAGCAGCAGCGTTACCAACGAAAATAGCAAGCTGAACAAACACACTTGCAAGGACAACACCTCTGTGTGCCAACATGCCAGGGGCAGCCGTGGTCCTAGCACTACTAATGGGTCCCCCGGAACGGAGGAGGCGGGCACGTGAGAGGATATACCGCATGCGCATGAGCCTCTTTGGCATGGGGGATGAGGAGGTGTATCGCCTCTTCAGATTCAGCCCTGATGCAATCCTTGAACTAACCACAACCCTGCAGGATGACATCACCAGCCCAACACACCGCTCACAAGCAGTGCAGCCACTGGTGAAGGTACTGGCAACACTTCATTTCCTTGCAAGTGGATCATTCCAGCGTACAAGTGGAGTGGTGGCTGGGATGTCACAGTCCTCCATGAGCAGATGTGTGCACCAGGTTGTCCCTGCAATCCTCAGACGCATGTCCCACCACTTCATCAGACCCACCACTGAGGACCTGCGGCTGAAGGCAATGCAGGATTTCTACAGCATTGCCAGATTCCCACGCACCATGGGGGCCATTGATTGCACACATGTGGCACTCCAGCCCCCCAGTGCCACAGAGCACATATACCGCAATCGGAAGCATTGGCATTCCATCAACGTACAGGTGATAGCCCATGCCCAATGCCTCATATGGCACGTCCGTGCCAAACACCCCGGATTCCAGCCATGACAGCTACATCTACAATCAGAGCCCCATCCCAATGGAATTCAAACAGAACATGTATGGGTACAGCTGGCTGGTTGGTGAGTGACATGGGTGGCAGGCATGACTGTCCCCCCCATGATGCTGACATCACAAGGGGCACATGCATGACTAACATCCTCCTGTCTTTTCCCTTACAGGTGACTCTGCATATGCACTGGGACCCCATCTCATGACTCCTTTCCGGAACCCCCAAACCAGAGGAGAGAGAAGATACAATGCGGCACATATCAAAACTCGTGCAGTGGTGGAGCAAACATTTGGGCTCCTGAAATCCCGTTTCCGCTGCCTGGATAAGTCTGGGGGGGGGGCCTATTGTATTCCCCTACCTTTTTGTGTCAGATCATCGGTGCATGTTGCATTCTGCACAACTTTGCCATGAGAAAGGGCCTGCAGATTGACATACGTGATGACCTGACCCCCCAACCAGACATCCCCCCCCAGCCAGAGGAGACCCATTCAGCTGATGGAAGAGCAGTCAGGAGGGTCCTCGCCGTAGGCATCTTTGGACACTAAACAAAAACATTGATCACATGGACAATGCACGCATGCACACCACTGATGTCCCTAGATCACACACACCACATCCACATCGCATTGGATTAGCCCAAGTCCAACATGCAGGACTTGGGAGCAGCAACGCCGGTGTCAAGGCCCCAATGATGTCGCTGTCCATTCATACACCATTCACACGTCATTCACACAGCCGTGGGGATAACTTCTCCCCAACGGCCGAGGGTGACACCCCTTACTGGCAGGAGTGCCACCCCCTCACATTCACACACCATTCACACTGTCCCCTGCACTCCTGACCGTGTGCAGTTAAACTGAAAATAAAAACTCATAACCTGAGCAAAAAGCAAAATCAAAATAAAAACTCATAACCTGAGCAAAAAGCAAAATCAAAATAAAAACGCATCTGGAGGTGGCTGATCACTGGGTGGGCCACTCCTGGCAGGTGTTGGCTGCATGCCCTCCAAGGCTACGGCAATCCGGCTGAGATAGTGGTTGGTCTGGGCCTGCATCCTCAGCTGGCGGTCACATTATGCCGCTGGTCACACTGCCTCTGCCTCCCCTGGTCCCGGATGGCAGCAGTGTTGGCCTGGACGGCTGCAGTGAGGTGCCTAAGATCAGCCTGCACCTCCCCCAGGCTGGTCACCACTGCAGCGCAGTTGCAGCTGTCGTCCTGCACTGCCTCTGACATTTGTCCCACGGAGGCCAGGCTGCCAGCTACCCGGTCCAGATGCCCAGCAATCTCCCCCATCTGCTGGGTCTGCCTGGCCTGGTCCCTCGCCATTTGGTCATGGACCACGTCAGACACCCCCCTGGTCTTCCGGGTCGCCTTCCTGGGGCCAGGAGATGGTAGTCCCCGGGGGGATGGAGTCGCCCTTGAGGGGCTTGCTATGATGGGGGAGGGGATCTGAGAGGGCTCTGCAGAAGGGGAGGACTCCTCCAAAAATAATACAAAGTCCTGTTCGGGAATAACAGGCTCCTCTTCAACCACCTCAGCAGGTGAGGTGTCGGGCACAGGATGCCGTTGGGGGGATGGGGTGGACTGGCCGCCGACAGATGATGGCCCAGCTCCGTCATCTGTGGATGACACAAAGCAGACACATGTTGGGTGGTCCCACACACTTGGCACATGTACCCCCCCCACATGCAACACACCAAATAGGGGATAAAAAACACTTACCTGTCCTGGAGCCTTCCTCCACGGAATCATATCCCAGTACCCCCTCCAACTGCTCCCTCTCCAGGCAGCGGGTGACCACCTCCTCCTCCGTAGTCAGGCTGACCGCACATGGGGGTCCACCACCCGTGCCCCTCTCATGCCTCCTGATGGTGGCCACCTTGCCCCGGACTTTGCGCCTCAAATCATTTATTTTCTTGCCGATATCGGCAGCAGTCCGGGTGGAGTAGCCCAAAGCATTGGCCCTGCCAACAATGCTCTCCAGGATGCCCTGCTTCCTATCCTGGCTGGTCTTCCGACTTTTCCTGCCATGGAGGAAGTCGTTGTAGGTCTCCATAGCGGAGATCACTACTGCAAGCTCCTGTGCGTTAAAATTGAGGTTTCTCCTCTCTTTGCGGGGAACGGGAGCAGCCATCACACAGCAAAAGTAACTTCCCTGGGGTGGGGGGAACCGGATATACTTTTGCGCCGGAAAGGCGCATCTGCGGCCGCTTTTATACGCGCTGCCGTTTCCCATGAAGTGGTGCTGATGGAAGTTGTGAGCATGCACACAGGGGAGCGAGGGGAGCCCTCCCTCACTGCGCATGCTCCGTGGATGATGCGATGAACGTAAGTCACTGCGCTGGGCTCCGCCCATCATTTACATATGATCACACCCACTTCCACTTACGCCGGGTTGCGCCAGCGCTTTTTCGTTACTCCGCCGCAAAGTAACGAACATGCGCTTGGTGAATACTGGACTTGACTCGCTAGTTTGCGTCAGCGTAACGTATAACGCGTGCGCTACGCCGGATAAAATATGCGCGCATCTACCTGAATCTGGCCCCAAGAGTTCAAAATATCATTATTTGCAGACGATATCATCCTCACACTCACCCAACCTAGGATCTCCCTCCCGAACCTGCACGTGGAGCTCGATCGTTTTGGAGCGCTCTCAGGCTACAAAATAAATGCGTCCAAATCAGAAGCACTCCCGATTAACATCCCCGACGGAAAGGTGGCCCACCTACGATCCAATTTCCCTTATAGCTGGAAAACCTCCTCACTGAAGTATCTGGGGATCCACATCACCACCACCACCCTTTATCAGCAGAACTTCCCCCCCTTTTCCACACCATTAGGACCCTTCTACAACAATGGAGAAAGCACCACATCTCCCTATTGGGGAGAGTAGCAGCAGTAAAGATGGCGATTCTCCCAAAAATACTCTACCTGTTTCAAACCCTTCCCATCCCAGTGCCCTACGCCCATTTGAGAAAACTTCACACTGACCTGCTCCAGTATACATGGAATTACAAGTGTCATAGAATCCCCCGGTCGGTGTTGCTGGCGGCGAGATCAGAGGGGGGTCTGGCATACCCTGATCTAGTTAAGTACTACCAAGCGACCCAGTTGAAGACAGTAGCCTCCTGGTTCACGCTACGTTCGTACAATAAATGGACACAAATAGAAAAGCTGTGGCTGGCCCCGGTACACCCAAACAACTTATTATGGAGTGCGGATGTGGAGGTTGATCCCGATTGCATGTTAGGTCCTGTGACCCAGCTCAGACGCATGTGGCGCAAATTGATACGCCAGCATAAACTAACCTCCGACAGCTCCCTTCTGACCTCCTTCGCCGGCAACCCCAAAATCCCGGATAGCCTCACCCACAGAATGTCCGCTCCATGGACAACGAGGAACCTTTTCCACTTTGGGAACCTAGTGGATCCCCTGACTCGCAAAATGCACACATTTGCGGACATACAGGCCAAGTATGATTTGCCACGCCAGAAGTTCTATGGATATCTCCAGATACCGCACTATGCTCTGACTATCGCTCCAAACCTACAGTTTCCCCCCCCCAACGGCTTTTGAAAGGCTGATATTGGCGGGCACAACACAAAGGGGCTTGATCTCTAACATATATAAAATATTGAACTCTCGGCCTGTAGATACTGTGGGCAAACACGCATATATGCTTAGGTGGGAAAAGGCCCTAGACGAGGAGATCTCCATAGAGCACTGGCGGGTGATCTGGTCTTAAGCGGAAAAAAGTTTGATCTGTACTTTATACAAGGAGAACATATATAAAATCCTCTACTTCTGGTACATGACACCTGATGTTCTCTGCGCCATTTACCCGATCACCTCGGACCGCTGCTACCGCTGTCAGCGGGACAGGGGAACGCTTATCCATGTTTACTGGAGTTGCCCATTGATTGTCCCCTTCTGAAACTCGGTCCAGCAATTATTGGACCGACTTCTAGACAGGACGCTCCCCCTGACCCCGAAAGTTTATTTATTAGGGTTGCCCCCACCAAACATCCCAGCACCCTACAAGAAACTGACCAGACATATCCTCACAGCAGCGCGATGTCTGGTGGCTTTACACTGGAAGTGCTCCGCCCCTCCCCCCCTGAGGCCCTATATGCCAGGATAAAGGATGTGGAATTAATGGAGAGGATGACGGCCAGAATGCTAGACAGACTGGAGGCCCACGACGAGTTTTTGGGAGCTTTGGCACTGCCGGGAGGAGGTACCCTGATCAGGTAGCTAAACCACACTGGTGATTTCCCATCCCATTCCCCCCCCCCTCCTTCCCTGCCTCCCTCTTCTTTCCCCCTCGCCCTTCTTCTTCTTTTTGCTGTTTCCTTTCTTCTCTTCTTCTTATCTCTTCCCGTGAGCCCACGGGTGATTCGAGATTGTTCACTAGTACAATGTTGCACTGAAATGTTTATCTCGTACCTTGCACTTAACCGGTTTATGTAGCTGTGGCTCAGTATGAACTATTAGCTACCTCGTGAGAGGACACATAACTGGTCAGATAGAGCTTTGGAGATTGTCAAATAGGGTAATCACCACTCCACTAGATGTTGCTTACGTGAATGGTCCTACATGTATACGTGTATTGAAAATTTCTGAATAAAACTGTTATTGATAAAAAAATAAAATAATAATGCCTGTCTCCAGGCTAGTGCATGAGATATGTAAATAACCTGTCATTCACAGCAAGGGGGCAGAACAGACTAAGGTTTTTCCCTGTTAGTCTGTTTGATCTCACTGAACAATAAAAGAGAATGGATTAACTCTGTGTGGCAAGACTGGGCACAGATGATAGGAAATCTTTTACTCTACATTGTGACAGCAAAAAATAAATAAAAAAATCGGGTTTACATCCACTTTAACCTCTCTAGGTCTCATACTGGCAAAAACATGTCAGCAATGGCACTTCCCAATTTTCCCTGATTCTACCTGGAGAAGCCGTACAACGAGGTGCATTTGAGGCCACAGGAAAAATAACTTTTTTTTTCTTTCCAATGCAACTGTATCTACCCGAAATCCAAGATCTGCAATAAACAAGAACAACAGAACGTAATTATAAAAAGTATAGGGTTCATTAAATGACATCATGGAAACACAGTTGCCGGTTTCCACGGCCCAGATCTCATCTTAATTACACATAATTTAAGCCAGTGCTTGGAAGAGGATGTTGTTTTACTTTCACTGGGCATCTTGAATATATTGGCATGCTTTTAAAACACCTTCACAAGAATTTGCATTTTCCCTAGGATGCAATTATCGCAGTGTATAAAACGATTCTTCGTAGGAAATTAGGCAGCTAGAACGCAAAGTGTACCTATAAACCCCTAGACTTCCATTCTTCGTGTTGGCCCAATATTCTCTTTGTCAAGTCAACTGTGAAATCACAACCTGAAACATATCTGGGCATCGTTATTTGGTTGAATATGAAACCAGAGCTTGGAAACCAAAAAAAGCATGTCAGCATAGAATATTATGATTGGTTGTCCTTATTTCATATAGGGATCTTTGGCATTCAGCTTTTCACTTTTTTTTTTTTTTTTTTTTTTACTTATGTCTTTATAACTTTTTTTTTTTAATAATATTTATAATTTTTCTAGTGCAAGGCTAAATGTTCAGTACCAAATTTATGTTAATTTATATAATTATACAAAAAATGTGTGTTGTTAAATATGATGGCATTGGCTTGTGATGTGTTGGTGTGGTTATGGCTGCTGTACATTTATGCCACGGAAGGTTGGTGTTAAGTTGGTGGTTAGATTAACGGTACAGCTTGCTATTTGAAAAGTACAATGGGTGGGAAGACATCTACTACCCATTTCTAAAGCAGTGATTCCTTATTTATTTCAGGTACTTATAGATCGGCGTTAAAATTAAGCAGCGCTTTACATCATAGGTGTGCGCAGCTTATTGAATGAATGAATGAATGAAGACTTATATAGCGCAACACATGCAAACTAAATCGCCTCTAGGCGCTTGTTGTTCCTGTCTCCTTTGGTATCAAAAGAGATGAGTCTTGATCATTCTCCTGAATGCTAAGTGGTTCTCCTCCAACCGAATGCTGGTTGGTAAAGCGTTCCATAGTCTGGGACCTTGGACAGCAAATCTTCTATCTCCTTTGGACCTATAGTTGGCTTTCGGTATCTGAAGTAGATTTTGATTGGTGGATCGCAGAACACGATTGGGGTTATGAGCTTTTATTTTTTCGCATAAATAATGGGGAGCATTCCCATGAATACATCTATGCGTTAGACAGAGTGCTTTAAAAGTAATTCTGTCTTTTACTGGTAACCAGTGAAGGGATCTCAGTGAAGGTGAGATTGATTCCCAAGGTTTTTTCCCATTTACAAGTCTAGCGGCTGTATTTTGAACGACTTGTAGACGAGCGATTTGGTACTTGGGGAGTCCGAGGTAAAGGGCATTTGCATAGTCCAATCTTGAGTTTACAATTGCTCCCACCACGACCGCTATGTCCTCTTTGGGAATAAATGGAATAAGTCTGCGTAGTAGGCGCAGCAGATGGTGAGATCCGCTGACTACTGACCCTATTTGTGCGTCCATTGTCATGTAGGAGTCGAAAATGACCCCGAGACTTTTGACTTTGGCGCTAGGGGTGATGATTTTGCCCAGAATGGGCGGGGGGCTCCAAGTTGTTGCAGGTAGATTCTTACGCTTGGCGTGAAACAGGAGAAGTTCTGTTTTTGCTCCGTTGCGTTTAAGATAACTCTTTGTAATCCAGTCCTCTATCAAAGAGAGGCATGTCTCTAGATTGAGGTGGTGATCCTTTTTATTGCAAATGCGAAAATAGAGTTGCGTGTCATCTGCATATGAGTGATAGAGCAGTTTTTAACTGCTGATAATCTCAAAAAGAGGACAGAGATAGATGTTGAATAACACCGGCGACAGAGGG
The DNA here is from genome assembly GCA_029574335.1 of Rana kukunoris. NCBI lineage: Eukaryota > Metazoa > Chordata > Amphibia > Anura > Ranidae > Rana > Rana kukunoris. The sequence continues at coordinate 59,330,411 of CM056052.1, forward strand.
GATCCTTGAGGGACTCTGCACGATAATGTGCGTTTTTCAGAAATGAAAGGTCCTAACTTCACTACTTGCGATCGGTTTTCCAAAAAAGAGGAGAACCAAGATAAATCGCCTTCTGCGACTCTGGCTACATCAACTAGCTGGGTCAATAAAAGGTTGTGGTCTACTGTGTCGAAAGCTGCGCTCAGGTCCAACAAAATCAGAAGACAAGACTCTCCTTCGTCTGCGGCCTCGAGAGCGTCGTCCCATATCTTAAGCAGTGCTGTTTCAGTCCCCGTGTCCGGGGCGGAATCCCGATTGAAATGGATCGAGTAGGTTGTGGGTATCTAGATGCTGTTGTAGCTGTTGTACCACTACTTTCTCCATGACCTTGGAGAGAGCGTTTAAGCCTGTTATGGGGCGGCGGTGGAGTGGATCCTTGGGGTCCAGGGTGGGTTTCTTCAAGATGGGTCTAATAACGCCCTCCTTCAACTGGGAGGGCACTATGCCCTCCACTAAAGATTGGTTAATAAGCTGCGTGATAGGAGGTGCCAGGATGTCGGCGCATTCCTTCAGCAGTTTGGTGGGGATGATATCATTCGGTGCAGTGCTGTTACGCAGAGCACCGATGATATTTTTAGTGGCTTGGATAGAGATGTGTTCCAGCGTGAACTTACCTGGTTGTGGTGAATTACTATAGGTGTTGTGTAAATTATTACAGGGGGGACTACGGGGGGAATTGTTCTGCTGAATGCTTTGCCGGATTCCTTCGATTTTATTGATGAAGTAATCCGATAATTCATTGCAAAATTCTTGTGTTTTCCGAATTGGGGGCTTCAAGACATCCTGGATTCATGGTCTGAGTGACCAGCTTGAAGAGTTCTCGGGGGAAGTTGAGGTTCTCATCTGATGGACTTCTTTTCCAGGCGGCTTCTGCCCTTCTGCGATCTTGCTTCAGTAACGCCAGTTGGTTGTTGAACCAGCTGGAATTTTTTTTCCGGATGTGGGTTTTACGTTTCGGCGCTATTAAGTCAGCTGACTGTAATAGGGCTGTGTTTATGGCATCCAGGGTTGCATTAGTGTGTGCACTTTAAAGCTCCAACACACATTTCTGACATATTAACCAGCCTCTTCCCCGCTCATCATCCTGAAACAATGGGGGAGGGGGGGCAGTGGTGCACACAGGGGGACCTGGGCAGCATAAAGAACAGGGGTGCCATATATTGGTACCAATCCCCTTTTATGTTCCCCCTGTGGCAGCTGAATATCAACGAGAGGGAGAGGAGGAGAAGCGTACTTCAGCTGCTTCAGAAGAAAATATAGATTGATTCCACTAATTTCAACCCCTGTTGCCTATCCTGTCTAGGTTCTGGGGTTGGCAAGTAAGGATCGTGGCTTACCTGTCACCTGCCCATGATTGACAGGTTACCAACTCCAGGATTAGGGTGTGCCCAGGTGCACCCCTTGTGCACGCCTATGCTTTACATATACATTGTACATTCACATCAGTCCCTACCCTCAAGGAGCTTACACCCTAAGGTCCCTAACACACATTCATTCATTTATTACTAGGGCCAATTTTTAGACAGGATCCGATTTACATACCAGCATGTTTTTACAGTGAGGGAGGAAACCAGAGTACCCAGAGGAAACCCACGCAGGCACAGGGAGAACATGCAAACTCCAGGCAGGTAGTGTTGTGGTCAAGGGAAGGGAATCACCACTCCAGGTGGGTCTTGTGAGCAATTAGGGAACCTCCCAGGAAACCAAGGTGCGTTTCACACTAATTCAGTGCTTAGTCATGGCTCTAAGCACTGAATTAGTGTGAAACGCGTCGGCTGTCCCTTTTCTGGCTGTACATCCCTTTTGAAAATTCTACATTGGGCCAGATTCAGGTTGAGTTAGGCTGGAGTATCAGTGATACTCCAGCCTAACTGTCACTTTAAGCTGGCGTTTTTGTTTTCTGTAACCAGAAAACAAGAAACGCCGGGTTGGAGTTCCGATGCGAGCGGCGTAATTGAATTTCGCCATCGCATCGCAACTTTAATTTAAAAATGGCGCTGGGGCGTTCCCGCTGATTAACGCCGAAAAAATATGTTAATCAGCGGGAATCGGGAATTCACGATCAGATTCGGGCGCGACGCAGTGACTTTCCGACGTTTCCGTAAGAGATACGCGGCGTAAAGATAAAGCAGCCCCCTAGTGGAGTATCCTATGTTAAGTATAGCCGTCGTCATCGCGTCGAAAAAAAAAAATTTTGCGTCGCTTGCGTAAAACGTCCATGAATGGGGATTTGACGTCATTGACGTTCACTGACAGAATTTGGAGCATGCGCACTGGGATGCATTGACAGTCGACGCATGCGCAGGATCGCGCTTAGTTTAAATAATACACGCCCCGTACCCGCCCAATTTGAATTCCGCGGCTCATTTTCGATACGCTGCCGCAACTTTAGGAGCAAGTGCTTCATGAATAACAGCACCTGCTCCTAAAATTTCGCCAGAGTAACGTAAATGAGAAACGTTACTCCAGATTAAAGATGCTCCCATCTACCTGAATCTGGCCCATAGTGTTGTGGTCAGGTTTTGAACCAGCGACCCTTTTTTGCTGCTAGGTGAAAGTACTAACCACTACACCACTGTGCTTATGCATGCCTTGTAATACCTTCAAGTGGTAGCGATAAATGTGCTCTTCACAACTTCCTTTATTGTTTTCAGCAATTAGAAGGAATACTGACCCCACTGCCTAAATAAATAAAGAAAATAGGAAAACATCTGAGAGCAGTAATGGTGTTTCCTGTGTTAAAAGCACTTGACATTGTCTCCTAAGTTAGTTTGAAACTGTCCACAAATAACAATGAGCAATCAAAATAAGATAGGTCACACTGATGATAGGAGTTTAAGGTTGCAGAAAGGGTTAATGGTTAAATTGAAAGTTAGGGATTTGGGCACAGGGTTAGGATAAGGTCCTGGGGTAAGGATTTGGAGGGTTATGGGTTAAATTAATGGGTACATTTATGGTTAGCATCATTTATTTAGCTATAGTTCAAGTATATTTGGGTAGGTGCATTCAGCTGCTTAAGCGCCAGCAAAAGGTTTCCCAAAACCCCCATCCCCTATAGCCTTTACTAGCAATAGTGCATCACTTGGCCCTTTCACCGACCCCAGGGTCCATATGTTGCCAGACCTAGGGTTCATGTAGCAGCACAGACCTAAGGGAAGCTGTCCTAGGTTCCTCCTTGGTTGTGACCCTCACTCTGTGATGAATGCTTGCATGAGGTTTGATACGGTTTTTGCATGCAGGGAAAGAGGGTGAACTTCTGCTTGCAGGATGCAATGCACAGAAAACAATTTTTTTGGTAAATAAATTGTTTTAGGAAAAGTGTACTTTTGGGTAGCCAAATGTGTCCTGGGGAAATACTCTTATATTAAGTACAGAAGGCCAAACATTACATACCCCTGAATGCTGCATTTTGAGCTCAGAAGTAATCCTGATCTTTGCACGCTGGGAGGGTAACAGTCAAAAACATGCAAAGTACAATACATCATACAGAGTGGAGCAGTTAGTAGTGTGTTATTCACAATGTATGTTACAATCTCCTTACCATCATACTCTGTACACTGGACTGTATGTTACATACATCTCCTAGAATCATGCTACTAGCCCAAAATAGTCCTTAATAATAGACAGGATGAGATAGAGACTCATGGGCTTGGATAGCTCCAGTACTCATTCATTCAAATGTTTAATCTAAGAAAAACAAAATCCAGCACCATGATATCTCAACAATAAAACATATATGATTTTATTAGCTTGTTTCAGCCTTCTACATAGGCCTTAGTCATATTATGACTAAGGCATGTGTTAGAGGCTGAAACTCATCATAAATTACAGGTATTCCTTCTTTTAAATTGATGGATCTAATAAAATCATATATGTTTTATTATTGAGACATTGTGGCGCTGGATTTTGTTCTCTTATATTGTATGTTACCCCTGACTATCATACACTGTGCATTATGCTGTTTGTTATATATTCCTGTTTGCCATATTCTGTTTTGATTAATGTAATTTACATATCTTTAGCCCCTGCATTCCACTAGTTGTGGTCGGATGTAGAGAGGAAGCTGACGCCACTAAGAGTCCATCCACCTTGTTATTGGAGACCACTGTGAGTAAGCTGGAGCCAGTACCAGAGCGGTTTTCTCACCAACTGGGGACAGTGAAGAAGTGGGAAATCTTCAGCAAGTGTCAAGCCAGGGACCCAGCGGGACAGCAGAGATGACGCTTGAGGAGCATCAGTGAGTGCTATGCTTGGGACCTAGCAGGTCAGCGGGGTTGATGCTTGAGGAGTATCTCTGAGGGCCAAGCGGGGGTGACACTTGAGGAAGATACTGAGTAATGGGAGTGGAAGAGCTCAAGGGATACAGTGGCGGTTGTGTCTGACAGTCTAATGAAAGACCTGGAGCTCAGTGAGTGAAGACCTACAGTGAGCGACTTCTGTGTTACCAATAGTTAAGTACATATACCATTAGTGACTGTTGCAAGATTTGTTGCCATAGGAGACATCGATCCTAACTATACAGAAGTTGTGTCCGACTGGAGGCCTTCCACTGTATAGCTGTCAACCTATAGAAGACTCAGAGTCTTCCAATTATCATTGCATTTACTTAAGGATGTCCTGGCCCTAACCCTGGTGCCCATCACTTCAACTTGTATTACTCCCACCATGCCTTGTAACCCACTCTACCAAGAAGGATGTCAGCTCTTCTTGACTCTGGAGGTTACCATTAGGCCTCTAGAGGTTGGGGGCCATCGCTACATTTGGTACCCAACATGGGGCAAAGGCATTGATCCCGCAGCAGTTTCCCAAAGCAACCGACTACAGCTACATCAGGATTTCATCTGGCTCTGTAAGAAAGTGGCAAGTGACATCTTTACTTTGTATATACTGTGTTACTGTGCATTCCAACAATGTGGGGAAGAACCAACATGTCTCATTGCTCATGGGAGAGTACCAGCCTGGTCTTTTGACACTGTACGCCAGCACTGCGAGCGTTAAAACTGACTCCATTAAAGTTTTGGTGTGCCGCACAGAAGGGAAGGCGGTCGCTGAAGTTTCCAGAGAGTGTGAGGGCCAATCCTCAGGTAAAAGGAGGAGCTACCGCTCTGCAGAGGAGGATAAGAAAGTGCTGTCACATGTGACTGGTGGTTAGGTGGAGAAGATGGCGTTTGGAAGTACGATGGCAGATTGAAAGGTGTATGTTCCTGGTCTGAGCGGGTCTAAGGGTATCCTGACCAACACCAGAGTGCAGTATACACCTAAGGGTAGTCTTGCCCAGTATAGGGCTGGAGGCTATGAGGCCTTGGGACTGATTTGTGCGAAATGTTCCAGTTTGGCCACTCACCTGCAGCTTTGGATCGTCTGTGGACACTACGGGGAACTTCTGCTTTAGGTAGTCTCACCAGCCCAACCTGGCACTACAAGCGGATTGGGACAACAATGTCGCTGTTCCGGCTGGGAACGGCATGGAGAGTCCCCCTGCTATCACCTGGCTTGTGTGAGAAGCTGCTCCTCTCATCTCTGTGGCTGCTCCAGGACCCAATGCTTTGGGCTATCCCTCGAGGAAGTGGATGTGCCCACCTGCGTTTCTTAATGATGGTACCAACAGGAAAAAGACGCCGTAGTCAGGTAAGCCTGATACGGGTGAAAATAGTGTGCTAGTTGGGTGGTAGTACCTGTGGCCAGTGGGGGAAACAAAGTTGTTGCACCAGTCACGGCTATCTTCATACGTAACCTACTCCAAGCCAAAGAGTGCTCCACCATTTCTGATTCGCCCAGAAGCGATTCAGTTCGCATGTGTCGCGCTATATAAGTTTTTCATTCATTCATTCATTCATTCATTCGGATATCCCCTCCGATGGGATCTCTGAACTTTCAGACAATTTGTCATGGACTTGAAAGTGGAGCAACAGTGAAGAGGAGCAACTATGTGACCTAGAGGAGGATGAAATTCCTTGTGGGCCAACTGCAAGTGTTAAGATTAAACTGTCTGCTAATACAGCATCCACTTTTTGTTTCGCTAAATCCTTTGAGGAGGATCGCTGGTCAAGATGGGTTCCTGAAATTGTGCCAACCAATCCAACCCCTGTGACTAAGTTTGATTGCAAACCCAATGTCATTGTAGGATACCCAGTTCAACGTGCACCTGATGCACGGGCCCTAACCGAGTATGGAGACCCTAAACACTGCCCAGGCTGTCCAAGACACAGCACATAATCATTAAGAAAGTGACTGAGGAGTATGGCGACCTGTATTCCTATATATCGGCCCATCTAGAGGACGAGATCCATGATAAGGAAACACAATGGGTGGATAAAGCTGTGCAGAGTTTCCTTCGGATCCCTCTATGACTAGATTTCCTAAAATTGTCACCCAAAATAGCTGAGAGATATACTTTGGTGTTACAAACTTGGGGCTTTGGTCGCAAAATCAACTCAGATAATGTTACTATTCGCCAGCCGAACAAGACAGACATCTATCACTACATTACCACTGTAAATACAAGAAGGGAAATCCTGAAGTTATCAGTTCCCAGGTATTACTGGTAAATCATATCGAATTGTGTTCCTTTACTGAAACCAAATGGATTATAAATGTGTGCTTTGTGGAGTCAGGACGCTAGGCTGGAAGCCACTCCACCTTCTTCGCAGAAATGTTGCTAGTGGGGAAACGCCTGTTGGCTGTACTGCTGGGACTGTGTTCTGCCAAGGAGAACTATTCTGTGTTACCAATAGTTAAGTACATATACTGTTAGTGACTGTTACAAGATTTGTTGCCATAGGAGACATCGGTCCTACCTTTACAGAAGTGGTGTCCGGCCGGAGGCCTTCCACTGTATAGCTGTCTACCTATAGAAGTCTTGGAGTCTGCCAATTATCATTGCATTTACATAAAGGTGTCCTGGCCCTAACCCTCTCTCCCACAGTTCTTGTTCAAGAGACAATAAGTCTCTTTGTGTTCAAAAAGTGTCTGGCACTCATAACTTCAACTTGTATTACACCCACCATGCCTTTTAACCCACTCTACCGAGAAGGATGTCAGCTCTCCCTGATTCTGGAGGTCATCAATAGGCCTCTAGAGGTCAGGGCTATCGCTAAATTTTTTGATACATTTCTCATGCTTGTGGGGGGAAAAGGGCTGGGGGAGGGGGGGGGGGCATTACAGAAAACCTGTTTTTGCCCTGCAACCTTGAATCACAGGTTTGTGTTAAAAGGGTTGCAATAGCACTGTAAATAATCTGGGGCAGCCAATTCCTTGGAATCCAACTAAAAGCCTCAAAACTCAAAATTCTACAGTGGGAACACATAGTCATATAAATTATGAACATTTTTATTCTTATTGTAAAGCAAAAATAAAATCATAAGACAATAATATTTGTTTGGCGCCAGGGAATGCAATCATTGCTGTCACTGACCTTGAGATCCCTACTAAATTTATGACGGCTATAAAGCGCGATAAATGAGGGTAAAAATGTTTTCATAGGAAGGGCTATCAGCTTCTAGAAAAACACAATGTCTGGATGGAGCGGACTTTGCTTGTTGCTCTTGGCATTTCTCAACGTGAGTCTTTTTGCAATTGTGTTCCCTGGCAGAGGCAAGCATTGTAATGCTGTTATTATATAAAGTGCGATGGAACGTGTGCGGGAGAGGCTGTGTTTGGATGTGCTAAAATAAAAGAGAGATTTTCTTGTTTGCCTACAATCTAAAATGATGATCTACAGTTCTTGGAACGGGAGATGGGTAGACCCAAAATAACAAGAGACAAAAAAAATCTACCCAGTAATTGTCCTGCAGACAAAAAACATTCAAAGCAAATAACAAAAAAAATGCAGTGCAAAGATTTAAAGTAGACAGATACTTAACAAAAATGGATAACTAAAGCATAATAGAAGAACTGAAATTTTCACCCTCTAATTATTGAAGATTAAATGTACCCTTGATACATCTGTTGGTAAGGCGTCCGAAAGGAAATATGGTGCAGGCACTCCACGTCTCTCCCACACTAGGAATAAACCATCATGGCAGCCTGGCAGTACCCCAAAAATATGAATGAATGGTAAACAAGGGGTCTCTGATAGTGTAAAACTTTAGGTGTTTTATTGGCACATCAACAGAGGAAAGCTAAAAAGCTCAAAAAGAGTAAAAATCACATGTAGTAGATTAGCTTTTCCTTGCCCGACCAGTTTCATCATAAAAGGACTTCTTCATGCCCCGGAAGAAGTCCTTGTGTGGGAGAAATGTGAAGTGCCTGCACCATATTTCCTTACCAACAGATGTATAAAGAGCGTGTTTGACCTTCCATAATTAGAGGGTCCACCATGTGGGTAAATGTACACCTTGACTAAACGCTGATGACGTCACTTGGTGGAAGATATCACTGGATACCATGTTTTACAAATGTATCACTTTTTTTCTGATCAAATTGGAGCATTTAGATCACTGTTGGACTTTTGCTTATTTTCAACAGATAATTAGCGCAACTGTTACTTGTTTTATTTTGTTTGTTGTGGTATATCTCACATTTCACTGTTGCAGCTTTTTGTTCATTTCAACTCTTGATTCTTCTCTCATACACATGTGCAGTATTGTTGAAAAAAGTGTTGAAAAAAAGTGTCGCGCTAAACAAACATGAAAAATGCAATTATACTGACGTGCAATTACAACACATAATAAGCAATACAAAAACTAATACATTTTCCAGAAAATTCATGCACCAGGTGTAAAAGTCCACATCAAAAATGAAAAAAGTAAAGTAAGTCCACTGGAATTAGCTGTATAGAGGTAGAGTTCCAGAAGAAAGTGATATAAGTGACAAATCAATTCCAATGTGACTCCAATGTGAAGAACCCTCCACCGATGAGGATGCAGGCTTACCAGAAATGTCGGACTCAGAAAAACATACGTTTTGTGAGTCAGACAAGCTTGTAATGAACAGGTGTCCTAGGGGTCTCTCCAGACGCAGAATAACCACTCTTGTCCAGACCGATATGGATACCCACTATAAAGGTGTATGACCAAGTCTCGACAGTATTTGCAGTCACAATACCAGAGAAGGAAAAAGAAGGAGCAACATAGTGTGATACTGTGTTGAAAAACGTTGAAAAATGGACGCAGCCTGTAACATGTGCAGTATTGTTTTTGTTTTTCACAGTATTGTTTTTGTTTGGGCCACAAACAAAAAGAGTGCCGTACGCCAGACTAATAAGGTGCCCTGTCTTTATAGAAGCCATAAAAAGACATTTGCGAAATGAAAAGTCCCACCAGCACCACTCAAATTCTCTGCATGCATCTGGGTCATGCACAGGGCATAGACCCCAAAGAGCCAAGAACAACAAGAGGTTGTCCTTCCAAAGGCCTTTTCTGGGCCTGTTCTGAACCATCCGCTCCCAGAAAATGCTTGTGTGCAGAATGCATAAGAGATGTGGCCACAGATAAGGAGACAGAGGCGCTTAGGATAAATGACTATATCCATAAGGCAGTGGTTGAAAGTATGCATTTGGTCTCTAGCGTAATTGCTTCCAAGGCCAAACCTAGAGTCAAAAGCCCATCTGAGCATAAGGGAAACTCACCACTGGTGCTTGAAATATCCTCAGGAGACTCATCAAAGTCTAGGAATCATCAGAATATTTATTAGACTTCCAGCTCCTAGAGCCTTACATTATGGCAGTTAAGGAGGCCATATAGTGGAAGCAAGACTCCCAGCCACCAGAGATAATCAAGAGATATTTCCCTAACCTGAAAAAACAGGGTGCCATTTTAACATTCATGATGGAGATACACAAGTTATTCGAGGAAAAATAGAAAAAGCCTGAAAAGAAGGCAGATATACAAAATCCCTTTTTAAAATTATACCCATTCAATGCCTCAGATGCTGCCTTCTGGGAGTCAGCTCCAGGAGTAGACGCAACTTTGCAGCGCCTAGCAAGGCACGTTTCTCTGACGTTGGATGATTCTACTACCTTCAGAGACCCAATGGACAGGCGCGCAGATGCAGATCTGAAGAACATCTATTCAACTGCGGGTTCAGCCAGCCGCCCGGCCATACCGCTAACCTCTGATTCCAGGGCTAGGTCACAAATGTGGAGACGGCCCTGAAATCAGGCAAAGAGGCGGCCAGAATCATAATGGTGCTGGAGGGTGCCTTTCTGACAGAATCCTCCATAGACCTGGTCAAACTGCTGCCAAGGCTCATGATTCATTCGGTGATGGCAAAGAGGGCCCTGTGTTTGTGCCACCTCAAAACAGGCACTCTGTAACATCCAGTATAATGGCAGAATGCTATTCAGAGAGAACTTGGAAGAGGCTATCCACGAGCCACTGGAGGAATGTCAGGTCTACTACCACAGAGAACCAAAAGGAGACAGCCCATTTGTTCATACCAATCAGAGTTCAGAAGAGGTTGTGAGGCCAGGTTGTATAGACCAGGTCGACAATATGCTAGATCCCAATGCTCACAAAGCTCCTTTATACCAAAGTCCAGCCTGTCCAGGGCTGCTGAGACCGCTAAGAAAACAGAGAAGTATTTTTGACGGTTTGGCCGTCCGACCTCTCCAGGTGGATACTGTCAGTACTGAATCCCTCTAGGACCCAGCGCACTCACCTGACACAGCCTTGGCTGGGAAACACTGATTGGCCAGCTCTCCTTTAAAACACCTGTGTTTTCACCCAATCAGTGCTCGTGATAGAGTTACTCTGCTTGCCTTGTGTGATCCAGCCTGACCTGTTTATCTGTAAACTTTGTGTATGACCCGGCTTGTTTGACCCTGCTTGTTGCTTCCGATTTGGTACCTTTTCGAACTCTGATTATCCGTGTATGACCCGGCTTGCCTAGACCACATCCATTGCAGTGGTGCACTACTAGCACCAGCAACACCACCAACATCCACACCTGCGGTGAACTACTAGTTCCAGCTTTCCTGCCCATCAAAACACCTACTTCAGCAGTGAACTACAAGTGCCAGCTGTCCCGCTCGTCTCAACCCTGCATCCGTGGTGAACTACAAGTCCCAGCGCTGACCTGCTTCTCAAGACCTGCTCATGGTATGTGCTCTTGTTATTGAACTATAGGCATATTAGCACACCTGAACTGTTGTCTGCTGCTAGCCTGATATTAAACCTGACATTATCACGAGCCATACATAAAAAGGGAAAACCCATCATGGATTCTGAGCAGGCTCAGATGTTTGCACAAGAACTTTGCCGTTTATCCCATCAAGTTCAGCAAATGGCCACAGAGCTCACCAAGGTGCAATCCCCTACTACAACTGTTACAAAAACTTTATCTGAACCAAAAATTCCTTTGCCTGACCGTTTTTCTGGCGACCGTAAGGGATTCTGCAACTTTAAAAACAGCTGCAAATTATATTTCAAATTAAGGCCATCCTCTTCTGGCTCTGAAACTCAAAGAGTTCAGATCATTATCTCTCTGCTACAGGGTGACCCCCAGGCTTGGGCCTTTAACCTTGAACCAAATCATCCAGCCCTGCTAACTGTAGATGCCTTCTTTGAAGCCCTTGGATTGCTGTACGATGATCCAGATCGTATGGCTACTGCAGAATCAACCCTGCGTAACTTAAAGCAAGGAACCACCACAGCTGAAATGTACTGCTCAGAGTTTCGCAGGTGGGCCCCAGAATCTGGCTGGAATGATGCAGCTCTCCGCAGCCAGTTCAGAATAGGTCTTTCAGATGCAATTAAGGATGCTCTGGTCAACTTCTCCTATCCAGCCTCACTGGAGGAAGCTATGTGTCTAGCCATTAGAATTGATCGCCGTCAGCGAGAGAGGGGGCGAGAAAAAAATATGGCTGTGGCAAACTGTATACCTCCCTTACCACCTGACCATCCAACCTCCAGTGCCAGTTCAGTGGAAGAACCTATGCAGCTAGGCTCCACCCAGCTATCTGCCCAGGAACACACACGCCGGCGTAATATGGGACTTTGCCTGTATTGTGGCCTCAGGGGTCACATGCTCCGTTCGTGCCCTACATGTCCGGGAAACTCCCGGACCTAGGTGATTATGGGGAGGTCACCTTAGGTCTGCTTTCATCTCCCCAGGGGGACATTCGTATACTTCTACCCAGTGTTATTCACTTTGGGACAGGGACTCATGAACTGCTGGCCTTGGTAGATTCTGGAGCTGCTGAGAATTTTATTGATAAGACTCTGATTACCTCCTTGTCCCTGGAAACTCATATGCTAGATTGCCCTGTCCGCCTAATTTCTGTGGATAACCGGCCTCTCTCACAAGACCTTGTGCTTCAGTCCACCAATCCCTTCCAGTTACAATTGGGGGCCCTGCACTGGGAGAAGATTTCATGTCTTGTCATTGACTCTCCATCCACTCCTTTGATCCTAGGCCTTCCTTGGCTTCAGAAGCACAATCCTGTAATTGACTGGCGAACAGGAAATATTCTGGCTTGGTCCAATCAGTGTAAAGAAAGTTGCATCCAGCACCCTGTTCGACTTGCTGCTTGTCAAGTGGGAATGGAACATATTCCGCTTTGTTATAAGGACTTTCAGGATGTGTTTTCTAAAGGGAGTGCTGACACCTTACCACCTCATCGCAGTTATGACTGTCCCATTGACCTTTTGCCTGACACTACACCTCTGCGAGGGAGAGTCTTTCCATTGTCCGAACCAGAGAACCTTGCTTTGCAAGAATACATCCAGGAAAACCTAGCTAAAAGTTTCATCTGTCCCTCTACTTCTCCCGCAGGCGCAGGTTGCTTCTTTGTCCCAAAGAAGGACGGGGGTCTAAGACTTTGTGTTGACTACAGAGGTCTAAATAAAATAACGGTTCCCAATCGGTACCCTCTCCCTCTCATCACAGAGTTGTTCTCCCAAATCCAGGGAGCAAAGATCTTCTCCAAACTAGACCTAAGGGGAGCCTATAATCTAGTGCGCATCCGTGAAGGAGATGAGTGGAAGACAGCCTTTAACACCAAGGATGGCCACTACGAATGTCTTGTCATGCCTTTCGGTCTCAGGAATGCACCAGCTGTCTTTCAAAACTTTATGAATGACATTTTCCGTGATCTGTTGGGTCGCTTTATGCTTGTATACTTGGATGATATTTTGATATATTCTCCCAATCTTGAAACGCATCAGAGGCACGTCCGCTCAGTGTTGGCCCGATTAAAGGCTCATTCCCTTTTTGTTAAGCCTGAAAAATGTTCATTTCATGTCAAACAAGTACCTTTTCTGGGCTACCTAATCTCTGACACAGGCCTAACCATGGATCCAGCCAAGATTCAGGCCATTCTAGACTGGGCATCACCTTCAGACCTGAAAGCAGTTCAGCGCTTCCTGGGCTTTGCAAATTTCTATCGGAAATTCATTAAGAATTTTGCCACCATTGCACATCCCATCACCTCTCTCACCAGGAAGTCTCAGTCTAAGTTTAAATGGACTACTGAAGCCCAGACAGCCTTCACTCAGTTGAAGAAAGCCTTTACCTCTGCACCAATTCTACGCCATCCTGTTCCTGAGCTGCCTTTTATTGTGGAGGTAGATGCATCCGAAGTAGGGGTGGGGGCGCTTCTGTCACAAAAGGACCCTGTAACTGCTGCCATCCACCCCTGTGCCTTCCTGTCCCGTAAATATTCTCCAGCAGAGCGCAACTATGATATAGGCAACAGAGAACTGTTAGCCATAAAGCTAGCTTTGGAGGAATGGAGACATTGGCTGGAGGGAGCTCGCTATCCATTCATAGTTCTGACTGACCACAAAAACCTTGAATACATCCGTTCTGCTAAAAGACTGAACTCACGTCAGGCCAGGTGGTCATTGTTCTTCTCCAGATTTGACTTCACAATTTCTTATTTACCAGGGCCAAAAAATGTTAAGACCGATGCCTTGTCTCGCAGTTTTTTATCAGAATCCCCACCTCCGCTTCCTCCACAATCCATTATCTCTGAGGACAGGATTTTGGCTTTCACCCAGACTGACATCTCTGAGGCCTTATTACCTGCACAGGCTGAAGCCCCCCCTTCCACTCCCTCTGGTATGCTTTTTGTGCCCTTGGCTCTTCGGTTGCAGGTTTTGCAGCAGGTACATGTGTCAAAGCCTGCAGCGCATCCGGGGTTTAGACAAACTTATGAGATTATCTCTCGCAACCTCTGGTGGCCATCGATTAAGCAGGATGTGTTAGCCTTTGTCCAGGCTTGTGAGGTTTGTGCCAGAAGCAAGGGCAGTACCTCTAAGCCCTCCGGTCTTCTACGTCCTCTACCAATACCTACTTGTCCCTGGATTTATCTATGGACTTTATCACTGACTTGCCTCCGTCCCAGGGATGTTCCACGATCTGGGTGGTGGTAGACAGGTTCAGTAAGATGGCCCACTTTGTTCCACTTCCGAAACTGCCGTCTGCTATAGATCTGGCATCTTTATTCATTAAACATGTTTTCAGGCTCCATGGGGCACCAATTAACATTGTCTCAGACCGCGGCTCTCAGTTTATAGCCCAGTTTTGGAAGGCCCTTTGTTCTCAGCTAGGGATTAAGTTATCATATTCTTCAGCCTATCATCCTGAGACAAATGGCCAAACAGAAAGAACTAATCAGACTCTAGAGAAGATAGTACGTTGTCTGATGGCCAATGATGAGGTGGAGTGGGTCAACATCCTTCCATGGGCAGAGTTTGCCTTTAATAATTGTGCCAGCTCTTCTACAGGGACCTCTCCCTTCTTCTGTGTTTACGGGTTGCATCCTCGTGTGTGCTCCTTTGATCTTCCACCCTCTGATGTTCCAGATGGCAACACCACGATTATAAATTTCTCCAAAATCTGGTCTGACGTCAATCGTGCTATTTCTCGTTCAGTGCAGGCTTTTAAGAAAACGGCTGATAAGAGGCGCTCAAAGGCCCCTGGATATAAAGTTGGTGACAAAGTGTGGCTATCATCCAGGAATCTGTCCCTGCATGTTCCATCCAAAAAACTTGGCCCAAAATTCATCGGGCCCTATGAGATTTCGGAGATTGTTAATCCTGTGTCCTATAGATTAAAACTCCCCCCGTCCATGCGCATTCCTAATGTCTTCCATGTTTCTTTATTGAAACCTGTTCACTCTAGTCTCCAAGTAAATGAACCAGAACCTGTAGATGTGTCGGATAGCCAGGAATATGAAGTGGCATATATTCTTGACTCCAGACGAGTACGCAATTCCTTACAATATCTAGTTCATTGGAAAGGTTTTGGCCCAGAGGATCGATCCTGGATCCCAGCTCGCGATCTCCATGCTGATCGCCTTAAGAAGAAGTTCCATCTTCGATATCCAAGTAAGCCTGGGGGTGCAGGAGCAACCCCTCGAGAAGGGGGGGGTACTGTCAGTACTGGATCCCTCTAGGACCCAGCGCACTCACCTGACACAGCCTTGGCTGGGAAACACTGATTGGCCAGCTCTCCTTTAAAACACCTGTGTTTTCACCCAATCAGTGCTCGTGATAGAGTTACTCTGCTTGCCTTGTGTGATCCAGCCTGACCTGTTTATCTGTAAACTTTGTGTATGACCCGGCTTGTTTGACCCTGCTTGTTGCTTCCGATTTGGTTCCTTTCGAACTCTAATTATCCGTGTATGACCCGGCTTGCCTAGACCACATCCATTGCAGTGGTGCACTACTAGCACCAGCAACACCACCAACATCCACACCTGCGGTGAACTACTAGTTCCAGCTTTCCTGCCCATCAAAACACCTACTTCAGCAGTGAACTACAAGTGCCAGCTGTCCCGCTCGTCTCAACCCTGCATCCGTGGTGAACTACAAGTCCCAGCGCTGACCTGCTTCTCAAGACCTGCTCATGGTATGTGCTCTTGTTATTGAACTATAGGCATATTAGCACACCTGAACTGTTGTCTGCTGCTAGCCTGATATGAAACCTGACAGATACCAGGTTGGCAACCTTTTGGAGGGTATAGGTGGAGAAAGTTATGGAGCAATGAATCATAAATCAATCAAACAGGGTTTACTGGATAATAGAAAAGCCGTCCGACATCTTTGTCCAAACAGAATGGCCACAAGATCAGATGAAAAAAAGGTGCTTTCGAGAATATGTAACTTACTTCAAAAGAATGCAAGGACTACCCTGCCTGCACAGGTCAGTGCTCAGACCTAGAGATTGGATAATAAGTAGGGATGAGGTTTGTATTTGCACCAACTATGGTTTTGAAGAGAAAGATTTGTATACATCTGTGAATGTAAGCACCAAGTTGAAGCTTTTTGAACCTCTCAGCCGATCCTGGCCGAGATTTGAACTGTCTATGACATGTTTTTGAGAGATCTGTACTTTACTGCAGTATATTGTGCTGTAGATAGCATGGGTGGACTACATTGTCTTTTGTGTCCCCCCCTACTGATGGTCAGCAGGTTTAAAAGGGCCATAAATGGTGGCAAATGGATATGTTAGCCCCTTCAATATAAAATTGGTGCTCACAGTTGGAACATTGTCAGCTGGCAATCTGTATAGGAAAAGCTTAGGAAGATCTGTACTTAACTGTGGTTTTCAATGCTGTGAATTTCAGTAGTGGGCTACATTGTCTTATATGATCCCACTATGTTCAAATATTTATTCATATAACCCTTTGTTAGGCCTACTACTGCTTTCTTAAGCTGTTGCTTGCAACCTGCTGGCCCCCCTTCCTTTGCATATGTTTTGGGGTCATTCATTTATATCAATTTCTTTGTGCTTTACATTACCGGGGAGCAGTCCTTTCTTTCTGCTGAACATCAATAACAAAGCCTTTTTTTTTTATTTTAAAGGTGGATTTTTCTTTTTAGTTTGTGTTGCTAATACCCTCTTTTTAAATGTGGGGTTTTCGCAGTGAAGCATCAAAAAGAAGGGGGTCCTGCACCAGTTTGGTGAGAATGCGATGCAATTTCAGCCATACAGTTTGTATGGGTGAATTTGCATTCGCACAGACATTGCATGTAGTCTGCATAGCAATGCGGTGCAAATCAAATGCAATGTCTGTGTTTGCACCAGTGTGCCTTACATGTCGCTGGACTATTGTTTGGAGAGGAAAAAATAAAAATAAAGGTGAAACCTCTAAGCCGTGCACCCTGAATCAAAGAATTATTAAATAAATAGTATAAATGTGGAATATAAATAAATTAAATACGATTTAATAATATAGAGAGCAGTCCTTAGTGTAACCAAAGGTCAAATTGTGAAATGGAAATTAATAATTAATTTCATACCATGCTCAAATACATATAAATAATCAAATAGTTTTCAATATAAGTAAATAGTGTTAATTAAAATTACAATTTGCAATATTAAAGTCCATGAACCACCACCACCAATCATGTGCACAGTGATTTATTCAAATTCAGTGACAGGAAAAAGGTGCCGTCTTCCATTGGTTAAGGCAAACATCAGACACCCATGACAGATGTCCAATAAGCAGAGATGTATATAAAGATGTGTCCATAAAATACAAACGCCTCTAACCAGTGATGAAGCCAGACGAAGATGGGAATCATAACAATTAAAATAAATAAAAGAGAACTTAGTGCAACCGGTAGACAGTTTATTCATAAAAAATAGTGGTTTTCATTCCAATAAAAAGTAAATAAAACAGCAGCAGGTATGCCAGGTTGTGTTCCACGCATTTAATCGCCGATCACATGACCCCGATGACGTCAGACGTGCTGACCAAACGCATCGGGTTATGTAGTGCGTGATACGTCACTTGCGCTATTATACTGGAGTGCATGTGGAACGCAACCTGACATACCTGCTCCTGTTTAATGGACATCTGGCATGGGTGTCTGATCGGTCTGGTGAGTAGGATATTTGCCCAAACTGGTGGAAGACAGGACCTTTTTCCTGTCACTGAATTTGTATACATCACTGTGCACATGATTGAAGAATCGTTGGTGGTGGTTCACTGACTTTAATATTGCAAAATGTACTTATATTGAACACTATTTTATTATTTATATGTATTTGAGTGCGGTATGAAATTACTGTATTTATTGGCGTATAACACTCACTTTTTTACCCTGAAAATAGAGGGTAAACTGTGCCTACATGTTATACGCAGGGGGCTGTGGAAAGTTTTTTCCCTGAAACTTACCTTTTAAAGTTAGGATGCCTGTTACACGCCTGTGCGTGTTATACACGATAAATAACAGCACTTTGGGAACATCCAACTTCTTTTGCAATTACCTTTTGAGGCTTTCCCTCCTTATGGAGGGTGTCAATGATGGTTTTCTGCAGAACTGTCAGGTCAGCAGTCTTTCCCATGATTGTGATTCCTACTGAACCAGACTGAGAGACCATTTAAAGGCTCAGGAACCCTTTTTCAGGTGTTATGGCTTAATTAGCTGATTAGAGTGGGACACTTTGAGCCTAGAATATTGCACCTGTTCACAATATTCAAATTTTCTGAGATTGTTGATTTGGGGTTTTCACAAGCTGTATGTAAGCCATAATCACCACAATTATGACAAATCACGGCCTGAACTATCTTGCTTTGCATGTAATGCGTCTCTCTCATATATTAGTTTCACCTTTTAAGTTGCATTAGTGAATTAAATTAACTTTTGCATTATATTCTAATGTTTCGAGTTTCACCTGTACAAGCTTAAAACTCCATGTTGTGCACCCTTCCTTTTTTGATCTACATAGTGGGCTAGCTATAAATCAGTAAACAAAATGGGCTACATATTTACAGGATTATTTTTAGGGAAAGTGTCAAGGTGCCCAAAAGGAATCAGTTGCCAGTTATCCCATATAGAAAATTCAGAGATAAATGGGTGGGTTTTTGGCAGTCATCAGGAGGAGCCCTCAGCCCTAAATTGCTGCATTTGTAAATGTTAAAAGCCAAAATAAAGGTATAGAAGTGGTAAAAAAAAAAGCCCTTGTGGATTTAATTAACGTTTTTTGTGGTTAATTTTACTTTAAGAGGGTGTGGCACGGGGCATGTCCTATGACCACCTACCCTTACTAGTAGGTGTCCCTCATTCCCATCTCAAAATGTTGGGAGATATGTCTAACCGATCTATCCAAATGTAAAAGCAAGCTCCAGGCTCACAGTTAACTACATAGATTAAATGTATTGTATATATGAGAGCTGTTTTGATTGGAAAAGGATTTGTATTTCTATTTATCTAGTCTTGAAATGTACACAGTAAAACGGGGGGCAAGGAGTTGGGACATTAAATGAAGCACATGGGTAGCAAGTACAATTTTATTGGAAATCAGTATAGTAATATATAATAGTAATCATAAAAACACAACATACAATTTCCAATTCAATTCATAATGATCAATGTACATACAATGAGGGCATTTGGCCACATGATTGCAAACAATTGGTATTGCATAATACATATACTAAAAAATATATATATCCAGTAAAAACATGTAATACATGAAAACATGACATATAATAGCTCTATGCATTTCATGTATTGATCCACTCTTTAGGAGCATGCACGTGAGTTGGATAAATGCAATATGATGGAAAAATTCTCTAGTGGTCTGACCCTGCCAAGAAGAAAAAGGTACAAAGTAAATAAACTAAAAAAGTAAACACACAGGGGCAGATTCACAAAACAATTACGCCTGTCTAACTGGGGTTAGACAGGAGTAATTTCAAATTTCGCGCGGCGTATCACTAGTTTGAATCCTCAAACCATGATACGCCGGCTTCGGGCTTCGATCCGAGAGGCTTACGTCTTCGTAAGCCTTCGGATCTAGGCTGCCATCTATTTGCGGCCGCTGGGAGGAGTTCGCGTTGTTTTGATGCGTCGGGATATGCAAATGTGTTTTTACGGGGATTCACGAACATACGAGCAGGCGTCGCAATCGTTTTCGTCTATTTTTTTATACGTAATGTTAGAGCAGCTTTTTGCTGCTCTAACTTTACGTAGCCCATGTTAAGTATGGCCGTCGTTCCCGCTTCGAATTTATTTAAAAAATTTTTTTGTTTACGTAACTCGTCGGGACGTGGATCGCCCGTAAAGTACGCTACATAAACAACGAATGACGTCACGGCGTGATTTCGCGCAATGCACGGCGGGAAA
The DNA here is from genome assembly GCA_029574335.1 of Rana kukunoris. Taxonomy (NCBI): domain Eukaryota; kingdom Metazoa; phylum Chordata; class Amphibia; order Anura; family Ranidae; genus Rana; species Rana kukunoris. The sequence continues at coordinate 59,350,474 of CM056052.1, forward strand.
TTTGCGAACGGAGCATGCGCAGATCGATCGCCGCGGGAACGCGCCTAATTTAAATGTTTCACGCCCCCTACTCGCGCAGATGGATTGCGACGGGAGAAATACACTACGGCGCCGTCGTTTACCGTAGAAAATCTACCTGAATTCCACGTAGAGCAAGGTAAAAAACGGCGGCGTAGTGTATTTCTGATACGCTACGATAATCCATTTCTCTGTGAATCTGCCCCACAGATCCACTTCCTGTCAGGGAGAAGAGATCGATGCTGTGTACCTTGTACAGTCCCCTCCCCAGTCCCCCCTCCACAGTTATGCCGCGTACACACGGTCGTTTTTTGCGATGAAAACAAAAAGAAACGACGTTTTCTGTGAAGTAAAAAACGACGTTTTTAAAACGTCACTTTTCAAAGACAATTTTGCATACACACCATCGTTTTTTCACAAAAAGCAAGGTTACGTTCACCACTCTTTTCCATTGAAGCTCGCATGCGCGGGTTGAAAAACGTCGTTTTAAAAGACGTTTTTGCTACACACGGTGACTTTTTGTGAAACAAAAAACGACGTTTTGAAAAACGACACAAAAAATTCAAGCATGTTGGAATTTTTTTTTGGTCGTTTTTTTGAAGACAAAAAACGACGTTTTGCCCACACACGATCAATTTAAATGACGTTTTAAAAAACGTCGTTTTTTTTCCTTGTCAAATATTTTATTGATACTTGGTAAGTAGAATATACAGATAGTGTATAATGGTTACTTTGTTATAAAGAGTATTTTGTTATGAATACAGGTTATTTCATAGCAATTGCAACATGCATAAGGCAACATAACGTATGGGAGAGAAGAGGTGAGAAAAAAAAAGATATATATATAAGATGATGTTGCATTAAAGGTATTGATTGACAGTATAATGCAGTTACTTATATATCGATTTTGTAAGTTCCGTCTTGAGTTCACATGTCAATCTTATTAATAAAAATTTGTACAGTATAAATCATATAAGGTAACCATCAGGGGAGGGGGGGGGGGAGATATGTGGAGGGGAGGGGGAGTGGGTTAGGGGGGTCTGCAGGAGCAAGTCGGATTCCACGGTCATCGGTTAGATGTTTCTGTAGATATGCACACCGATTGAGCTACCATGGCAACAACACTCTATCGTCAAAGGAATTTGGAGTAATGTACAAGGTCCACGGCCCCCATAGGTTTTCAAATTTAGTAATCGTGTCTGTGTCTAATGCTTCCATTTTGGCATGCGTCATTGCTACGTTCATCCTATTTTTCACTTCTGTCATCGAAAGATTGGGGGTTCTCCAGGCTTTAGCCAGGGTTTGTTTCGCTGCCGTAAAGAGTTGCATTAGTAATTTGAATTGTATGTTTGTTAGGCACTCGGGCTTCAGATTCAGTAAGGCTGTTTTAGGATTCGGAGGGTTAGTTTTCCCAGTCAATGCATTAGTTATGTTGAAGATCTTTGCCCAGAACGTTTGCGCTTTAGGACATGACCACCAGATATGGTAAAACGTACCTATAGCTGAGCATCCCCTGAAGCATTGCCCTGTATAATTTGGAGCGTATTTTGCTATCCTGGCCGGTACCAGGTACCATCTGGTAAGTACTTTATAATTGGTTTCCAATGCTATTATGTTTGGGGAGGCAGCTTTCGTGTTACGCCATATCTGGTTCCAGTCCGAGGTCTCTAATTCGAGTCCCAGGTCCTCCTCCCATTTCCGAACATATGGTGGTCCTGTTGTGTTGTGGATTAGCAAATGTTGATATAGAGTAGATATCGTGCCCTTAGCATGTGGGTCTTTTCTGCATATTCTTTCGAAGGGGGACTGTTGGGCGAGTGGCGGGGTATGGTTCAAGTGTGGTTCGAAGAAGTTTTTTATTTGGAGGTATCTAAAGAGTTCTGAGTGAGGGATACCGTATTTTTTGCAAATTGACGGGAAGGGCAGGAAGTTCGATAGTTCCAAAAATTTGTACAGGTGTATGCAATCCCTGTCTATCCATTCTTTAAATGTTTTGGGAGCAATCCAAGCTGGATAGAATGCCGGGTTTTTATAAAAAGATAGCATTGGGATGTGAGAGGATTGTAAGTGGTATTTTGACTTGAATCTATCCCAAAGGGAGAGTGAGTGCTTAATTATGGGGTTATCTATGTTTTTGCGTGATTTGGGGGGTAACCATAATAGGTTGGTTGGTGGAATGGGGTCACATTCTGTTGTTTCTATCGAGACCCAGAGAGGTAATTCTTGGTTCGCATGGTATTTAGTGAGAGTAGCTATTTGTGCCGTTCTATAGTAATGTGCAAAGTTTGGGAGTCCTAGCCCACCATGTGTTTTGGGGAGATGCAGAGTCTGTTGCTTTATCCTTGGCTTGGAAGAACCCCAAATGAAAGATGAGACTCTTCTCTGGATGATTCTCAAAAAGTATGCAGGTACTGGGATAGGAAGTACCCTAAAGAGATATAGTAATTTCGGGAGAATCGTCATTTTCACTGCGCTTATTCTTCCAAGCCAGGACAATGGGAGATGGGTCCATGCAGTTAAAATGTTTGTGATTTGTTTTAAGAGAGTTGGATAGTTATGTGAAAAAAGATCAGAAGTGGCTGCGGTTAGGTGTGTTCCTAGATATGGGATACTTTTTTCTGGCCATTCGAACGGAAGGCCTGTTTTGGCTGCTGTCAGTTCTAGTTTCAAAAGTGATATGTTCAGGGCTAGGCATTTTTTAGGGTTGATCTTGAGTCCTGAAAAAGTTGCGAAGTGGTTCAGTATTGGGATAAGGTTTGGGCCTGACACTTGAGGGGATGCTAAAAATAGGAGAATGTCATCTGCGAATAGACATACTTTGTGCTTAAGGCCGCCTAGTTCTATGCCTAGTATAGTGGGATCTGATCTAATCTTTAATGCTAATGGTTCGATGAGTAGGGCGAACAATAATGGGGACAATGGGCATCCCTGTCGTGTGCCTCTTTTGATATTAAAGGTGTCTGATTTATATCCCGCGTACTTAACATAAGCTCTTGGGTTATTATATAGTTCCATTATCCATTTGATATAGTTTGGGCCGAATCCCCAGTTTTGGAGCGTATAGTTTAAGTACGACCAGGAGACTGAATCAAAGGCCTGCTTAATATCCAGAGACAGAAAACAAGCAGGGATGCCCCTTTTTCTTGCAATATGTGCTAGCAAGCAGGCCCTTCGTATGTTATCGCCCGCTTGTCTGGAGGGTATAAAACCTACTTGGTCTCGATGTATCATTTTGCCTATGTGTTTGTTGAGACGGGTAGCCAAAATTTTACCTAGTAATTTTATATCTGTGTTTATCATAGAAATTGGACGGTAGTTGGTACAGAGGGTGTTGTCCGTATGCGGTTTGGGAATCATGCATATCGTAGCTAGTAGTGATTCGGGTCTGAAGGTCTTTTGCTTCAACAGGTCATTAAATGCGTCTGCCAGTCTTGGTGAGATTAGTTCTGTAAAAGTTTTATAATATCGTGTAGAGAACCCGTCTGGTCCTGGTCTTTTGTTTAATTTAAGATCTTTAATGGCCATGGACACGTCTTCTTGTGTGATAAGTTCTTCCAGTTGCGATTTTTGTAAATGATTCATCTTTGGCAACTGGATTTGAGAAAAGAAAGAGTTTGCTTCCGCTTCATTAAATGTGCCTGTTTCAGAGTATAGTGCTTTTAGGTGTGAACTAAATTTTCTTACAATTTTGAGAGGGTTGCTAGAAACAACGTTGTTCGCTATCTTTAGTTTTATGGGTTTAAACGTTCTATTTAGTGAGTTTAATGATCTAGCTAGATATGTCCCAGGCTTATTCGCATTTTTGTAAAAAGTGTGTTTTGACCTGTTAAGTGTTTTGTCAGCTGATTCTGTGAGGAATAAGTCATATTCTAAGCGTGCCTTATCTAAGCGTTTTTTGTTAGTGGGGGTGTAGTTGTCTTGCAAGGCCAGAAAGGCTGAGTTGTATTCAGTTTCAAGTTGCTTCGCTAAATGTCTTCGGTTTTTTTTGAGGATTCCCAATTCTCGCTGAAATGTTCCCCTTAAAACTGGCTTGTGTGCTTCCCATAGTGTGAGTGGAGATATTTCTGGACTCGTATTGAGTTCTAGGTATTCTTTCAAAGCTTGCTCGATGGGTAGGCAAAGGGCGGGGTGTTTGAGTAGAGTTTCTGGGAGGTACCAAGTAGGATCATGATTTTTTGGGATCGCAGATGCTATGGTAGTGAGTACTGCGTTATGATCAGACCAGGGAATGGGAATGATACTTGAATTTAGAATTTCTGGGGTCATTCCAATTGTCACTAATATGTGGTCGATGCGACTGAATGATTGGCGGGGGTTTGAGAAGTGAGTGTAGTTTCGCTTTGTGGGGTTATATTCTCTCCAAGAGTCCACAAGGTTATATTTGGATAGGAGGCCTGGGAGAGTCCATTTAGATTGGTATTTTGGTGGCGTATATGGGGATTTATCTAAGAATGGGAGGAGGACCTGGTTCGAATCTCCACACAACAGGAGAGAGCCCATTTTATGCGTATTGACTGTTTGGAATAGGTGGGATAGAAAAGGTAAGGAGTTGGTATTGGGAGCGTAGTATGAGACTACTGTAATCGCAGAGTCCATAATATAGCCTGTTAGGATAAGGTATCTACCCTCTGGGTCTTTGATTTCAGATTTTAATGTAAAAGGAGTAGTTCGGTGAAAGGCTATCAAAGTTCCTCTTTTCTTGGTGGAAGCCGATGCAGTATAAACTTGTGGGTAAGAGGCATTATAGAATTTAGGGGTTGTGTCGGGAGTGAAGTGAGTTTCCTGTAAACAAACAATATGGGCCTTTTTGGCCTGGAAGGATCTAAATGCCTTTGTACGTTTTTGGGGGACGTTGAGACCCTGCACATTAAGGGTCAATAAGTTTAACGGGGCCATGGCAGCTCAATCAATCTAGCAATCTTACCGTCATTCTTGGTAGAGTAGTTGTCCGATTTGCTCCGTGCAGATATAAGGAGGGATGAGGGAAGGGAGGGTCCAAAACAATTAACCTTAAAAAAGAAGAATGAGAGATGAAATACAAAGCAAGTTAACAAGAATTTAATCAACATTATGTACATAGTGTTTGCCCGTGGTGGGAGAATTTGTCTCCCAACAAGGGGAAAGGGGGTCTCGTCAAGTCTCCACATAATACTATGGGGACCTGAGGAGATTTTAGAGAGGCACGTGTATTTTCCATGAACTGGAGTACCGCTTGTTGAGTGCACAGTTGAAGCACCTATTCAGGTGTCAGTTTTACTATAAATGGCTATAATAATAAATGAACAGGGTATAATTTGGTTCTTGCTGGGTGGGGAGTAAGCTTTAGAGGTGAGGGAGGAAACAAGTGGGGATAAAGTGGTGATCTCTTCTTGTGCTAGACATCTGGCAGAAACAGCTGTCTTGTCAGAACCTGGTTACTTGTGTTATTTATGGGTTTAAGGTGTAGTGTTGTGACTTAGTGAGTCTCTGAACAAGTCATAGTGATATTGTTAACGAAGTGTTTTGTTTTAAGTTGATGTTCAAGCCGTGAGTAAGGTAATGCTGGTAATTGTGATTGCAAGAAGAGAATTTGCGCTAGGTTTGTACAGTACAAGGGAAGTGTTGGTTGTGGGCCATGGGAGGGAGTGTAGATTAGTATGATGGAGAGATGTGAGGTAAAATGAGGGAGAGGGGGGTGTAAGAATAAGGAGGGAGTGAGGTAAGGATGAAAGTCTATTTAGGAAATGTGTGTGTGTCTAATTCTCTATTTTGCTCTTTTAAAGGTGTGGGGGGAAAGGGGTCAAAAAAGAAGAGAAAAGAGAAAAAAAAAAAAAAAAAAAAAGGCATGTAGTCCTTTTGTATTTAGAATATATAGGAGTCCTTCCATTATTTAACTTTCGCGTTGAAGAGGAGGTAATGTTTGAGGGAGTTCCATCAGATGCTCAGTCCATCGTGTCTTCTTGGTCCATGGTCTGGGGAGCGAATCTCCCTCGCTTGTTTGAATGCTGTGTACCATTGTCCTTCTCAGGGCGAGGTGAGTTGTTGTGGGAGGAATTCGATGCAGTTCTTCTGCGGGAAGTGGTTGTTGTAGTTGGGTTTTCAATAATTTTGAGATCAAGTAAAGCTTGGTGCAATTGGTCAGAGGTTCTACATACAATTTTGGATCCTTGGTATGTGAACCTTAAGGAAAAGGGGAATCCCCATTGATATTTGATTTGTCGTTGTTGGAGTTCTGCTAGAAGAGGCTTCATTGCCCGCCTTTTGGATATAGTTAGCTGCGAGATATCAGCGAATATTTGATAGCTGTGACCTTGGAATGACAGGTCATTTTTCATTCTGGCTGCTTCTAGTATTTGTTCCTTAGTCTTGTAGTAATGGAACTTGGCAATGATGTCTCTGGGGGGACCTTCTGCTTTCTTAGGGGCCAGTGCTCTGTGGACTCTGTCCATTTCCAGACGTTCTACTGCAATTCCTGGTAACAATTCCTGGCATATCGCCAATGTTGTGCCTTGGAGGTCTATAATTGATTCCGGGATATCTCTAAACCTCAAATTGGACCTCCTTGCACGGTTCTCGTAATCCTCTAATCTATTTTGTAGCACCAAGTTTTCCTCTTTGAGTGTGTCCAGTTCAAATTGGTATTCTTGTGTATAAATTTCCAGTTCCTCCATTTTTGTTTCTAATACCTCTGTTCGGCTTCCCAGGTCTCTTATTTCCTTGGTTAGGTGTGAGGTGATTTGGTCCGAAGTGCATTTCAGTGCTTTATTCAGCATTCTTTCAAATTGTGTCAGCAGTTCTGAGGGGATTTCTGCATTGTGACTAGTAGCCTGAGAGGATTTAAATTGGCTTTCATCCTCGCTGTCTGACTCTGTGGTATCCAAAGAAATATTGGGCTTCATTGGTCTGGCTGCGCTTTTCCTATCTTTCCCTGAGGTGGGAGTCTCTGAGGTGGCTGAGGAGAATGGCGCCTTTTTTGTGGTACCTTTAGTGTGCTGAGTGCCGCTGCTGACATTCGGCTTTATCTTGTTTCTTGTACCTCCGAGCACCATTTTTGTAGAGGAATGTTCCCCGTGTCTCCCACGATCAAATATATTGTTTTCTGTTCAATTGCGGTTCCTATTTGCTGCGTTTATCCGCGGTTTTTTCCTCCATGGAGCGGAGCTCTAGTGCGGCATGACCGTCCTGCTAGACTCCGCGCGCGCCTCTCCACGTCGTTTTTTTTCATCGCAAAAAACGACCGTGTGTACGCGGCATAAGACTCACTAGTAGGGTGCACATTTAACCCCTTTCCTTGCCCCCTAGTGTTAATCCATTCCCTGCCAGTCACGTTTATACAGTAATTAGTGCATATTTATTGCACCGTTCACTGTATAAATGTGAATGGTCCCAAAAATGTGTCAAAAGTGTCTGATGTGTCCGCCAAGTCACACACAGTCACAATAAAAATGGCAGATCGCCACCATTACTAGTAAAAAATAAAATAATAAAAAAAAACTGTCATAATTCTATCCCCTATTTTGTAGGCGCTATAACTTTTGCACAAACCAATCACTATACGTTTATTTCAATTTTTTTTTATTTTTTACCAAAAATATGTAGAAGAATACGCATTGGCCTAAACTGAGAAAAATAAAAAATAAATAAAAAATTGGGATATTTATTATAGCAAAAATAGAGTTTTTTTCTGTTCATAGCGCAGAAAATAAAAACCTCAGAGGTGATCAAATACCACCAAAAGAAAGCTCTATTTGTGGGAAAAAAAGGACCCCAATTTTGTTTGGGAGCAACGTCGCTCGACTGCGTAATTGTCAGTTAAATCGACGCAGTGCCGAAAGCTAAAACTTAGCCTGGGCAGGAGGGGGTATATGTGCCCAGTAAGCAAGTGGTTAATGCGGGGGGGGGGGGGGGGGGCATCATTCTTGCTAAAGTGAGAAAGGCAAAAGTGCAGGGAAAATGCATTTCCCACAAAAACATTTTATTGAGATTTCCTGAAGGGGGGGGGGATGGGGTTGGAGGAGTAAACTGTATGCTTCTCTTCAATAAATAAAATCCTTCCGTTCTTTTTTCCTTTTCAATTGTCCTTTTAATCTGATGTATAGACCCCTACAAAATGTATTATTTTATTTAAAAAATGTTCTTTTTTTTTTAATTATAAATAAAAAACGGAATGGTGAAACAAAAGCAATAATTTTTGGCAAATTAAGGCCCAGATTCACAGAGCGATTACGCCTGCGCAACAGGAGATGCGCGTGCGTAAGTCTAAATGTGCGCGTGCGTTTCGTTGCGCGGCATCCCCAGAACGAGATACGCAAAAAATCTACTTTTTTTTGTCCCGCGTAATTTCGTTAGACTGGCGCATCCTTCCGCGCAAAAGTGCGCTATACACACCATTGATTTGCTAGTCAAATATGCTAATGAGGGACTTACGGGGATCCACAAAACAACGTTGGTGCAGCGCAGGCGACGCAGTGTGCGCAACAGCAAAATGTCCTGTCTAAAATTAGAGCTGATAAAAGCTGGTCTAAAAAAAGAAAAAAAGTCTACTTGTTAGATAAAGCAACACTGTTAGTGAGCAGCTCAGCAGTCACACGTGTTGCACAACAATCTGTATGCCAACATGCCAGGGGCATCGTCGCACATAGCTATACTACTAACTTTAGATGAACAAAGAAGGATGAGGGCACAGAGGATGGCACGGAGGATGGCACGGGAGAGGATATACCGCACCCGCATAGACCTGTTTGGCATGAGTGATTCTGAGGTGTTTCGCATCTTCAGATTCACCCCTCATGCCATCCTGGAATTAACCACAACCCTGCAGGAGGACATCACCAGCCCAACACACCGCTCACATGCAGTGCAGCCACTGGTCAAGGTCATGGCAACACTCCATTTCCTTGCCAGTGGCTCTTTTCAGCGTACAAGTGGAGTGGTGGCTGGGATGTCACAATCCTCCATGAGCAGATGTGTGCACCAGGTTATCCCTGCAATTCTCAGACGCATGGCCAACCAAATCATCAAACCCACCACTGAGGACCTGCGACTGAAGGCAATGACAGATTTCTACAGAATTGCCAGATTCCCACGCACTGTGGGGGCCATTGATTGCACACATGTGGCACTACAGCCCCCCCAGGAGACAGAGCACATGTACCGCAATCGGAAGCATTGGCATTCCATCAACGTACAGGTGATAGTCGATGCCCAAGGCCTCATATGGCACGTCCGTGCCAAACACCCAGGGTCCAGCCATGACAGCTACATCTACAATCAGAGCCACATCCGAATGGAATTCGATCAGAACGTGTATGGGGACACCTGGCTGGTTGGTGAGTGACATGGGTGGCAGGCATGACTATCCCCTCCCATGATGCACACATCACAAGGGGCACATGCATGACTAACATCCTCCTGTCTTTTCCCTTACAGGTGACTCTGCATATCCACTGGGACCCCATCTCATGACTCCTATCCGGAACCCCCAAACCCCAGGAGAGGAAGGATACAATCAAGCACATGCCCAAACACGAGCAGTGGTGGAGCGCACCTTTGGCCTCCTAAAGTCACGTTTCCGATGCCTGGATAAGTCTGGGGGTACCCTCTTGTATTCCCCAAACTTCGTGTGCCAGATCATCGGTGCATGTTGCATGCTGCACAACTTTGCAGAAAGAAAGGGCCTGCAGATTGACCTACGTGATGACCTGACCCCTGAACCAGACAATCCCCCCCTAACCGAGGCTACCCCGTCTTCTGAGGGAAAAGCAGCCAGGAGACAGCTCACATTGGGCATCTTTGCACGTTAAACATACACATTAATCATGGCACAATGAGAATGCATGCATGCACACCACTGTGGTCCCTAGCACACACACCCCACATCCACATCAAACCATGCAGGACTTGTGAGCAGCAACGCCACGCCAAGGCTCCAATTATGTCACTGAACATTCATACACCATTCACACGGACCTGGGGATCACTTCTCCCTGGTCCTGGGGAACCCTTCTCCACCAAAATAGAGGGTGACACCCCTTTTCCGGCAGGAATGTCACCCCCACATTCACACAGCATTCACAACCCAAAAAAAAAAAAATGACCTGCAAAAGCAAAAAATTTCCAGCAAAAAAAAAAAAATGACCAAAAAAAAAAAAAATGAAAAGATAAATAAAATAACTATTTAAAAAAAAAAAAATGGGAAAAACAAATTAGTGCCCTCTGCGTGAGCCACGCCTGGGGCGCCCCCGGCCACGGCCCCGGCTTCTCAGGGGAGACTCATGGGGAAGGGGTAAAACCGGGGAAGGAGGAGCAGCCCCTGATCTCTGCCCACCTGGTGGCCTGCCCTCCAAGGCCACGGCAATTCTGTCCAGGGCAGCACCAAGTGTTGCCGTGTTGGCCTGGATAGCCAGGGTAAGGGCCCTCACATCCTGCCCAACGCCTGCTGATGTCGTCTGCAGTTCATTTAGGCAGGTTGTGAAAGCCCGGGAGTGGGAGTCCAGGTTCCCCAGCATATCCTTGATGGAGGACAGGCTCTCCTCCATCCGCACCAATGTCTGGCTGACCTGTCCCAGATGGAGGGTCTGGAGGAACTGGTCCCTTCTCAGAGTGGCGGGCAGGAGATCGGCCAACCCCCTGGTGGTCTGGGATGACATCCTGCCTCCAGCTGATGCTTGTGGCTGGGGAGAAGGGGAGGCCCTTGTGAGGGGAGCCATGTTGGGGGAGCTCCCCCTTAGGGAGGCCTGCCTGCTGCCAGCCAGAGGGGAGGAGTCCTCAAAACCCAAACGTCCAGTGCCTGACATGGACTCCTCCTCCTCATGATTCTCCTCCTCCTCATGATTCTCCTGCTCCTGTTGAACCTCCTCCACGGACTCCGGCCTTGTTGGGGGGGCCTCATTAGGCTGCTGTCCTGGGGTTGGTGCGGTCAGGCCAGATGGCCCTGCACCCTCCTGCACATCTGTGGATGACACAAAACATTCACAGGTTGGAGGATCCACACACTTGCCACATATTCCCTTTCACCCCCTCCCCCACACATGCTACACACCTGATATTAAAAAATAAAACAACTTACCTGGCACCACGGGCTCCGGAATTGAGTCAAAGCCGGGCAGGCCCTCAACTTCATGCCGATGAAAGGTCAGGGCCACCGCACGCTCCTCCGCTGTCAGGCTAATACGGCATGGTGGGCCCCCTCCTGTGCCCCTGGCATGGGCATGCATTCTGGCCAGCTTCTTTTTGACCAGACGCCGGAGGTCATTGATTTTTTTGTCAATCCCAGACCTGGTCCGTGTCTCCCCCTGCCCCGCTGACTTCACCTGCTCAGTGATCCTATCCAAAATCTCCCTCCTCCTGGCCGGGGTGGTGTTGGCACTCTCTGGGCCGTGGAGGTAACGCCCATACTCGCTAATGGCCCGGGCAAGAATCTGTTTTTCCACAACTGTAAAATTCAGCTTGCGTTTTCTCTCAGTCATCCTTCCAAAAAAAAAAACAGTCCCAGTCAACAAAATTCACGCACACAAACAAGCCCAACCAATCAAAAAAAAACACACACAGAGAGAAAACGACTCAGCAAGAAACAGTCACCAAAAAAATAAATAAAAATACAGCAGGAAAAGAAACAAACAGAAATATATCAATCAAACAAACAGTCTCTCAAACACTTATCAAAAACCACTTTCAAAAATCTACTAACAAACACCTGATCACACAGAACACTAATCTGACAACTACAAAACACACCGCAACGAACAACAGGACAAAAGCACTTGGTTAAATGGGAAGGGACAAAGGGATGTACTTTTGCAAAGGAAGTGCGTTTGTGTGTGTCTATTTATGCTGTTTGCGTAGTTCACAACGTTGCCCTAGTCCATTTCCAATTTCACTGATTGCGCCGCTCCCGAGTTGTGAGCATGCGCACATCGGAGCTGACATGGTCTCCTTCAAGCGCGCATGCGCGAGCCGGCCGGCCCTTCATTTGCATGGGGTCACGGCTCATTTCAATGTAACACGCCCACGTCCTTCCCAATTTGTATTACTCCTCCTTACGCCTCTGAAAAAAACGTTACGTATGCACAATTTCCTGCGCAAAAGCTACGAGAATAGGGTGATTACGCGGCAAAATTGCGCAAGTCTAACGTAAAGGCGGTGCGCTACACCAGTCCAATAATGCGCAGATGTACCTGAATCTGGGCCTAAATCTTCGTCGTTGGCGCAACTGGCAGGGTTGTGTTCATTGTCTACAAACTTTGTGCTAAAAGGCGTCCCCTTTTTCTAATATCAGAATGTTGAAAGATATGGGCCTAGTTAAACTTTTTGTATTGTTGGAATATTTTGATTTTACTTTCTTCTATTTTAAGTGGGGTTGCCCTTTAATTAATGTCCACACTCTGTATGGTTTCATACATTATGCCATCACATAGTGGTGATTATACTCAAGCTGGAGTGTGTTTGTTTAACACCCAGTAAGAAATCACAAATTATTTAGCCCTAATTAAAAGAAAAACAGTTTGACGATGACCTTGCATGTAAAAACTGATGTCTAGAGCCACTCTCTTTTTTTCCATGCTGGAAGTAGATGTGTTTCTTAGCTACTGGTCAGACCAGCACTGCCTGCCAAAAAGCTTTCAGGGAATTTCCTCACCATGTAACCAGTTTATGAGTCATATGAGAAACTGGGATTCGGTTCAAACAGCTGCCTGTAGTTGACTTGTAGATTTTACAACACCTCTGTGCATCATCTTTATAGCAGGCCAAAAGAAGACTTTATTGGAACATCAAATGGACTTAGATTCCATTAGGGGAAGCTCTGGGAATGGACAGCCGGGGAGAGATAAGCACACAGACAGAGACCTAATGCTGAATTATTCTTCCTGTCGGGGTGTTTTGAATGTAAAGTACATTAATAACAGAGAGGGACTGCACATGGCTTATCTAAAAAGAAATCTAATGGCTAGTTCTTATGTGAATTGTTCTGTCCACCAACAAGAAGTAGGAATGGCATCCCTGATGGTTCTAGCCTAGGTGCCCCTTGGCCTCGTATTTTCATTTTACTATTTACTAATGGCTGAACATTTATATATATTTTTTTATCCCTGGATATCATAGGCTTTGATATCCCTCTTAAACTCACTCAGGTCTTTACATTACAAAAAATTGAGTTTGGTCAGCGGGACTTTTTTAAGCATGTGGGATATAAAACACAATGGCCCAGATTCAGGTACATCTGCGCATTATTGGACCGGCGTAGCGCACCGTCTTTACGTTAGACTTGCGCAATTTTGCCGCGTAATCACCCTATTCTCGTAGCTTTTGCGCAGGAAATTGTGCATACGTAACGTTTTTTCAGAGGCGTAAGGAGGAGTAATACAAATTGGGAAGGACGTGGGCGTGTTACATTGAAATGAGCCGTGACCCCATGCAAATGAAGGGCCGGCCGGCTCGCGCATGCGCGCTTGAAGGAGACCATGTCAGCTCCGCTGTGCGCATGTTCACAACTCGGGAGCGGCGCAATCAGTGAAATTGAAAATGGACTAGGGCAACGTTGTGAACTACGCAAACAGTATAAATAGACACACACAAACGCACTTCCTTTGCAAAAGTACATCCCTTTGTCCCTTCCCATTTAACCAAGTGCTTTTGTCCTGTTGTTCGTTGCGGTGTGTTTTGTAGTTGTCAGATTAGTGTTCTGTGTGATCAGGTGTTTGTTAGTAGATTTTTGAAAGTGGTTTTTGATAAGTGTTTGAGAGACTGTTTGTTTGATTGATATATTTCTGTTTGTTTCTTTTCCTGCTGTATTTTTTTTTGGTGACTGTTTCTTGCTGAGTCATTTTCTCTCTGTGTGTGTTTTTTTTTGATTGGTTGGGCTTGTTTGTGTGCGTGAATTTTGTTGACTGGGACTGTTTTTTTGTTGGAAGGATGACTGAGAGAAAACGCAAGCTGAATTTTACAGTTGTGGAAAAACAGATTCTTGCCCAGTGCATTGCCATGAGTTGAGATTTGCCATAGAATGAGATGGTCCGCCTCCATCCCATTCTATTGGCTCACTCATGTCACGTGACATATTTAAACATCAAGTATTGACGCAAACATCAGTCACAGCTAGGCTATCATAGGGAGAGGATCTCCTCTCCCTGTGATAGCCTGATAGCGCTGTCAGCAGCGTGCCTCCCGCCAGCGCTAAGTACACCCTGCGCCCGCAGCTCTTCCCCGTCCTCCGCGCCCGCAGCTCTACTCCCCCGTTAAGAATCAGGGAACGGGCTGCAGCTGCAGCTGCTCCAGGTTATGTGGGCTGGTGTTGTAAATACTGCGCATGCGCAGGTTTACGCTACTAACGTAGCCAACGCTAGGTCTACGCTAATAGCGTAGACTCTCCCCGTTCCCTGATTCTTAACAGGGGAGTAGAGCTGCGGGCGCGGAGGACGGGGAAGAGCTGCGGGCGCGGGGTGCGGGGAGTAGAGCTGCGGGCGCAGGGTGTACTTAGCGCTGGCGGGAGGCACGCTGCTGACAGCGATATCGGGCTATCACAGGGAGAGGAGATCCTCTCCCTATGATAGCCTAGCTGTGACTGATGTTTGCGTCAATACTTGACGTTTAAATATGTCACGTGACATGAGTGAGCCAATAGAATGGGATGGAGGCGGACCATCTCATTCTATGGCAAATCTCAATTCATGGCAATGCACCGGGCCATTAGCGAGTATGGGCGTTACCTCCACGGCCCAGAGAGTGCCAACACCACCCCGGCCAGGAGGAGGGAGATTTTGGATAGGATCACTGAGCAGGTGAATTCAGCGGGGCAGGGGGAGACACGGACCAGGTCTGGGATTGACAAAAAAATCAATGACCTCCGGCGTCTGGTCAAAAAGAAGCTGGCCAGAATGCATGCCCATGCCAGGGGCACAGGAGGGGGCCCACCATGCCGTATTAGCCTGACAGCGGAGGAGCGTGTGGTGGCCCTGACCTTTCATCGGCATGAAGTTGAGGGCCTGCCCGGCTTTGACTTAAGTCCGGAGCCCGTGGTGCCAGGTAAGTTGTTTTATTTTTTAATATCAGTTGTGTAGCATGTGTGGGGGAGGGGGTGAAAGGGAATATGTGCCAAGTGTGTGGATCCTCCAACCTGTGAATGTTTTGTGTCATCCACAGATGTGCAGGAGGGTGCAGGGCCATCTGGCCTGACCGCACCAACCCCAGGACAGCAGCCTAATGAGGCCCCCCCAACAAGGCCGGAGTCCGCGGAGGAGGTTCAACAGGAGCAGGAGAATCATGAGGAGGAGGAGAATCATGAGGAGGAGGAGTCCATGTCAGGCACTGGACGTTTGGGTTTTGAGGACTCCTCCCCTCTGGCTGGCAGCAGGCAGGCCTCCCTAAGGGGGAGCCCCCCCTCCTCCCCCAACATGGCTCCCCTCACAAGGGCCTCCCCTTCTCCCCGGCCACAAGCATCAGCTGGAGGCAGGATGTCATCCCAGACCACCAGGGGGTTGGCCGATCTCCTGCCCGCCACTCTGAGAAGGGACCAGTTCCTCCAGACCCGCCATCTGGGACAGGTCAGCCAGACATTGGTGCGGATGGAGGAGAGCCTGTCCTCCATCAAGGATACGCTGGGGAACCTGGACTCCCACGCTTTCACAACCTGCCTAAATGAACTGCAGACGACATCAGCAGGCATTGGGCAGGATGTGAGGGCCCTTACCCTGGCTATCCAGGCCAACACGGCAACACTTGGTGCTGCCCTGGACAGAATTGCCGTGGCCTTGGAGGGCAGGCCACCAGGTGGGCAGAGATCAGGGGCTGCTCCTCCTTCCCCAGTTTTACCCCTTCCCCATGAGTCTCCCCTGAGAAGCCGGGGCCGTGGCCGGGGGCGCCCCAGGCGTGGCTCACGCAGAGGGCACTAATTTGTTTTTCCCATTTTTTTTTTTTTTTAATTTTTTTTTTTTTTTTTTTTTAATTTTTTTTGGTCATTTTTTTTTTTTTTTGCTGGACATTTTTTGCTTTTGCAGGTCATTTTTTTTTGGGTTGTGAATGCTGTGTGAATGTGGGGGTGACATTCCTGCCGGAAAAGGGGTGTCACCCTCTATTTTGGTGGAGAAGGGTTCCCCAGGACCAGGGAGAAGTGATCCCCAGGTCCGTGTGAATGGTTTATGAATGTTCAGTGACATAATTGGAGCCTTGGCGTGGCGTTGCTGCTCATAAGTCCTGCATGGTGGACTGGTGCCAATCCAATTTGATGTGGATGTGGGGTGTGTGTGCTAGGGACCACAGTGGTGTGCATGCATACATTCTCATTGTGCCATGATTAATGTGTATGTTTAACGTGCAAAGATGCCCAATGTGAGCTGTCTCCTGGCTGCTCTTCCCTCAGAAGACGGGGTAGCCTCGGTTAGGGGGGGGATTGTTTGGTTCAGGGGTCAGGTCATCACGTAGGTCAATCTGCAGGCCCTTTCTTTCTGCAAAGTTGTGCAGCATGCAACATGCACCGATGATCTGGCACACGGAGTTTGGGGAATACAAGAGGGTACCCCCAGACTTATCCAGGCATCGGAAACGTGACTTTAGGAGGCCAAAGGTGCGCTCCACCACTGCTCGTGTTTGGGCATGTGCTTGATTGTATCTTTCCTCTCCTGGGGTTTGGGGGTTCCGGATAGGAGTCATGAGATGGGGTCCCAGTGGATATGCAGAGTCACCTGTAAGGGAAAAGACAGGAGGATGTTAGTCATGCATGTGCCCCTTGTGATGTGTGCATCATGGGAGGGGATAGTCATGCCTGCCACCCATGTCACTCACCAACCAGCCAGGTGTCCCCATACACGTTCTGATCGAATTCCATTCGGATGTGGATCTGATTGTAGATGTAGCTGTCATGGCTGGACCCTGAGTGTTTGGCACGGACGTGCCATATGAGGCCTTGGGCATCGACTATCACCTGTACGTTGATGGAATGCCAATGCTTCCGATTGCGGTACATGTGCTCTGTCTCCTGGGGGGGCTGTAGTGCCACATGTGTGCAATCAATGGCCCCCACAGTGCGTGGGAATCTGGCAATTCTGTAGAAATCTGTCATTGCCTTCAGTCGCAGGTCCTCAGTGGTGGGTTTGATGATTTGGTTGGCCATGCGTCTGAGAATTGCAGGGACAACCTGGTGCACACATCTGCTCATGGAGGATTGTGACATCCCAGCCACCACTCCACTTGTACGCTGAAAAGAGCCACTGGCAAGGAAATGGAGTGTTGCCATGACCTTGACCAGTGGCTGCACTGCATGTGAGCGGTGTGTTGGGCTGGTGATGTCCTCCTGCAGGGTTGTGGTTAATTCCAGGATGGCATGAGGGGTGAATCTGAAGATGCGAAACACCTCAGAATCACTCATGCCAAACAGGTCTATGCGGGTGCGGTATATCCTCTCCCGTGCCATCCTCCGTGCCATCCTCTGTGCCCTCATCCTTCTTTGTTCATCTAAAGTCAGTAGTATAGCTATGCGCGACGATGCCCCTGGCATGTTGGCATACAGATTGTTGTGCAACACGTGTGACTGCTGAGCTGCTCACTAACAGTGTTGCTTTATCTAACAAGTAGACTTTTTTTCTTTTTTTAGACCAGCTTTTATCAGCTCTAATTTTAGACAGGACATTTTGCTGTTGCGCACACTGCGTCGCCTGCGCTGCACCAACGTTGTTTTGTGGATCCCCGTAAGTCCCTCATTAGCATATTTGACTAGCAAATCAATGGTGTGTCTAGCGCACTTTTGCGCAGAAGGATGCGCCAGTCTAACGAAATTACGCGGGACAAAAAAAAGTAGATTTTTTGCGTATCTCGTTCTGGGGATGCCACGCAACGAAACGCACGCGCACATTTAGACTTACGCACGCGCATCTCCTGTTGCGCAGGCGTAATCGCTCTGTGAATCTGGGCCAATATTGCTAATATGAGTTCTAACAAAAAAGGGAGGAGTTTGTTGGGGACTTTGAATGAGAGATGTATACCAAAAAGCAGTCTTAGCAAAGAACATTTTATTATACCTTGTGAGATCATGTACAGCATACTGAATGATAAAGAAAATGCATACACAAAATCACATAAACGCAGGGCATGCTAAAAACCACATAGACATATTGAGGCCATTGTACTTGGCAAATCATCATCATCAAGTCCTGCACAACATTGGCCACTGGAAGGGCTGGATGGTGTTTGAAAATCTGGAGTAAAACAATATAAAAGAAAAAAAATCATCTGTATGGACATTATGCATCTATGTAATCCCGACACGTTTTATTGGGGTGTACCAACTCTTCAGGTCTTTACATTAACCACTTAAGGCCCGGACCATTATGCAGGTTAAGGTCCTTGCCCTTTTTTTTGCGATTCGTGCAACGTGGCTCCAAACAAAATTGGCGTCCTTTTTTTCCCCACGAAAAGAGCTTTCCTTTAGTGGTATTTGATCATCTCTGCGGTTTTTATTTTTTGCGCTATTAACAAAACTAGAGCGACAATTTTGAAAAAAATTCAATATTTTTTACTTTTTGTTTTAATAAATATCCCCCAAATATATATATGATTTTTTTTTTTCCTCTGTTTAGGCCAAAACGTATTCTTCTACCTATTTGTGGTAAAAAAAATCGAAATAAGTGTTTATCGATTGGTTTGCGCAAAATTGATAGCGTTTACAAAATAGGGGATAGTTTTATGGCATTTTTATTATTTTTTTGTTTACTACTAATGGCGGCGATCTGCGATTTTTTTCATGACTGCGACATTATGGCGGACACATCCAACACTTTTGACACATTTTTGGGACCATTTTCAAAGCGAAAAGTGCTATAAAAATGCACTGATTACCGTGAAAATGACAATGGCAGTGAAGTGGTTAACCACTAGGTGGCGCTAAGGGGTTATGTGTGCCCTAAGGGAGTGATTCTTACTGTAGGGGTGTGTGGCTGTAGGCGTGATGTCACTGATCGTTATTCCCTATATCAGGGAACAGACGATCGGTGTCACTGCCACAGTGAAGAACGGGGAAGGTGTGTTTACACACACCTCTCCCTGTTCTTCAGCTCCTGTGACCGATCGTGGGGCACGCTAACCACGGCTCGGCTCTTAAAGGCAACGTACAGGTACGTGCCTGTGCCCAGCCGTGCCATTCTGCCAACGTAAATGTGCAAGAGGCGGTCCTTAAGTGGTTAGTTCACAATGTGAATGTACAAATGAAAGACAAAGGTGATTTGTCTCCAAGAAACACATTGGGGCACAGTAGCTACAATTGGGGGCACAGTGGTGATAATTGGGGGCACAGTTGCTACAATTGGGGGCACAGTGGTGACAATTGGGGCACAGTGGCGACAATTGGGGGCACAGTGGCTGCGTTTGATGGCATAGTGGTGACAATTGATGGCATGGCACAGTGGCGACAATTGGGGGCACAGTGGTGACAATTGATGGCACAGTGGCTGCGTTTGATGGCATGGCACAGTGACTGCATTTGATGGCATGGCACAGTGGGTGTGTTTTGATGGCATGGCACAGTGGCTGCGTTTTGATGCCACGGTGGCTGCGATTTGATGGCATGGCACAGTGGCTGCATTTTGATGGCACGGTGGCTGCGTTTTGACGGCATGGCACAGTGGCTGCATTTTGATGGCACGGTGGCTGCGTTTGATGGCATGGCACAGTGGTTGTGATTGATGGCACAGTGACTGCATTTGATGGCATGGCACAGTGGTTGTGTTTGATGGCATGGCACAGTGACTGTGTTTGATGGCATGGCACAGTGGTGACAATTGATGGCACAGTGGCTGCGTTTGATGGCATGGCACAGTGAGGCTGCAATTGTTTTTTTTTTTCGTTTGCGCCACCACAAAATTTTTGAGCACCAGCCGCCACTGGTCAAAACTTAATTGAACAAGCTAAAGTTAGAAACTGATTGGCTACCATGCACAGCTGTACCAGATTTTTCACTCTCCGGCTTTAGTAAATCAACCATATTGTGTCTATCAATGCACCCTCTGCAACCTTTCACGGTGACCGACTACCTTACTGCATATATCCTATGCATGGGGGAATTCAACATGTTGTTGGACATGATGGTGGAATGGAATCACTTACACATATCCAATAAAGTGTGTATTTTTTATTTATTTTCTTTATTCATATATATATATATATATATATATATATATATATATATATATTTATATATATCTCTGACATTTGTTCTGCATCATCTTACAGACAGCATTGTACACATGATCGGTCAAACCGATGAGAACGGTCTGATGGACCGTTTTCATCAGACCAAACCGATCGTGTGTGGGCGCCATCGGTTATTTATCCATCGGTTAAAAAAAAGCAAACTTGTTTTAAATTTAACCGATGGATACCTAACTGATAGCAAAAAAACGATCGTTAGTACGCACGACCATCGGTTAAAAATCCACGCATGCTCAGAATCAAGTCGACACATGCTTGGAGGCACTGAACTTCATTTTTTTCAGCACGTCGTTGTGTTTTACGTCACTGCGTTCTTACACGATCGTTTTTTTAACTGATGGTGTGTAGGCACGACTGACCATCAGTCAGCTTCATCAGTTAACAGATGAAAAAATCCATCAGACCATTCTCATCAGTTTGACCGATAGTACCCTGTACAGGGTATAACAAGCCTACAGTCTCCTATACAGTTATACACAGTGCAGCAGCCTCTAGTGTGCAGTTAAAGCAGGTAAATGTATCTGACTCACTGTAGTCTGGGTAAGTTTGGGAAATTGGTCTGGGTTACTGTAGGTGAGGCTGGGGGGCTCTACAGATCAGGCCCCTGGTATTTCCCCATGGTTCTAGAAGGTTATAGAAGTGGGTGGAAGAGGCTGAGATCTGCATATTCATGGGAATCTGGACAATTTCCAGGCAAGAGGCCTGGCAGGGTGGCTGGGTCAGCCCTTAAATATGGTTGAGCCTGGCCAGCAGGGGTTGTTGTCGTGTGGAAGATGGAGTTCCCAAATATTTTGTTATATATCTTTTCATGTGACAACACTGAAGAAATTACAATTTGCTACAATGTAAAATAATGATTGAACAGCTTGTATAAGGCCGCGTACACACGTCCAAGAACCTCGTCGGGCTAAACTCATCGTTCCGCCCGACGAGGTTCCCGATGAGCGGTCGGAAAAGCTTGTCGAGCCAAAGTCCTCATTGAACAACAAGGAAAAAGAGAGCAAGCTCTCTTTTTTGGCTCGACGAGCTTCCCGATGGGACGCTTGTTGGAAGTGTACACACGATCGAGCTTCTCGCCAGAATATGTCTCCCAGCGAGCTTCTCGCTGGATTCTGCCGAGAAGCTCGGTCGTGTGTACGGGGCCTTACAGTGTAAATTTACTGTCCCCTCACAATAACTCAACACACAGCCATTAATGTCTAACAAAAGTGAGTACACCCCTAAGTGAAAATGTCCAAATTGGGCCCAATTAGCCATTTTCTGCCTCCCGGTGTCATGTGACTCGACAAGGTCTCAGGTGTGAATGGGGAGCAGGTGTGTTAAATTTGGTGTTATTCACTCTCACGCTCTCATACTGGTCACTGAAAGTTCGACATGGCACCTCATGGCAAAGAACGCTTTGAGGATCTGAAAATAAGAATTGTTGCTCTACATAAAGATGGCCTAAGCTAAAAGGATATTGCCAAGACTCTGAAACTGAGCTGCAGCACGGTGGTCAAGACTATACATCGGTTTTTACAGGACAGGTTCCACTCAGAACAGGCCTCGCCATGGTCGACCAAAGAAGTTAAGTGCACGTTCTCAGCATCATATCCAGAGTTTGTCTTTGGGAAATAGACGTATGAGTGCTGCCAGCATTGCTGCAGAGGTTGAAGGAGTAAGGAGGCCAGCCTGTCAGTGCTTAGGCCATACGCTGCACGCTGCATCAAATTGGTCTGCATGTCTGTCATCCTAGAATCAAGGTTCTTCTAAAGATGATGCAAAAGAAAGCCCAAACACAGTTTGCTGAAGACAAGCAGACTAAGGACATGGATTACTGGAACCATGTTCTGTGGTCTAATTAGACCAAGATAAACCTATTTTGAGCATCTGTGGGGCATCACAAAATAGAAGGTGAAGGAGCGCAGGGTCTCTAACATCAGTCAACTCCGTGATGTCGTCATGGAGGAGTGGAACTTCAGTGGCAACCTGTAAAGCTCTGGTGAACTCCATGCCCAAGAGGGTTAAGTCAGTGCTGGAAAATAATGGTGGCCACACAAAATATTGACACTTTGGACATTTTCTCTTAGGGCTGTGTGTTGAGTTATTTTGAGGGGACAGCAAATGTACACTGTTATACAAGCTGTACACTCACTACTTTATATTGTAGCACAGTGTCATTTCTTCAGTGTTGTCACATAAAAAGATATAATAAATAATTTACAAAAAATGTGAGGGGCGTACTCACCTTTGTGATAGACTGTCTATCTACTCAGATCTGATTTATTATTTGCCAAACTCGAAGCTGTTGTATCAAATTAAAACCGCTCCCCCCCCCCCCCCCCCGGTACACAAACCAAAGCTGAGAACCTTTGTAATATACTGCTGAGTGAACAGTTAAATTCAATCAACATGGCAATTATCTCGTACCCTTCCATTTCCAAACTTCCCTCCAGACAAGACGGGGGACGGCTGTAGACTAATGTCCTGTTGATCTTTATTTTTTCGCCTCTTTTAGTGTTCCTCACATTACAATGCCTCTCTTGGGTGTAATTTTGGGTGCAAACATATTTATAATTATTGAGCTTGGCACGCAAGAGCTGGCTGCTTCTTATGGCTGGTTATAAAACAATTACACCATAAGAAAGCAGGTCCCTTCTGCCCAATGTGGTGTCCGTATTATGTACATGTGGCATCTTACATGTGTGCAGAAGAATGTAAGATGTCCCAGTGTGGTAGTAAATAGTCCAAGTTGAATGAAAATGCAGTGTTTTTCTTTTGTTTTTTTTTGTTTTTGAAGCAAACAAGCTAAAAACTAGAGTCTGGGCAATTCATGCAAAATATTAGTTACATTTTCATTTAAAAAAATGACTGTATTTGAAATTAAATGCATGTTTGAACTAATCTCAGAATTTTGTAATACACTTCATAGTAGAACAAAGGGGTCTATTTATTATTATTATTATTATTATTATTATTAATAATTTAAAAAATTTAATTTTCTGTATAAATGCCACAAGCAGTCGCAGAGCCAGCACAAGTAATCAGTTTCTCTAATATGATTATTTCTTATGATTGTCAGCTTAATCTAGTGGTCATAATGCAGTATTTTCCTAATGGAGGTATATAAGGAAAATGCTGCATTACGACCACTAGATGGTTCTGCCGATCATAGAAAAAAGCTATCTAAAGAAGCACCTGGAGGAGGGAGGAGGAAACAGCACATACAAAAGAATGTCAAAGAGTAGGTAGGGGAATATCATTGCGTAGAGCAGGTAAGTATAACCTATTTTTTTTATTTTAATAAAAAAAAATATAATATCATTTTAATAAAGGATGGCAAAAAACAGTGTTTATTTTTAATAATCTTAACCACTTTCTGACCACCCTTTAGCCAAGTGACGGCTAAAGCATGGTTGTCTAGTTTTATGAGTGCGTCTGTTAATGTTCTCCTGAACCATGCCCACTGCGGCATGCACCCGGTGCGCTCTGTAATTGCTGTGTTCTTTGGACACAGCTGATCACGGATCGGGTAAAGGGCCAATCACAGGTGCCCTTTACCTCACATGCTGTGTCCAATCACAGTTGATCATAATGTAAACACACTTGTCGGTCACAGCGTGAGGAGAGCCGATAACTGGCAAGTTTTTATAAGGGGACAGCTATACTGATGATCAGGGCACTAACGATCAGTGTCTTGATTATCAGTCCAGCCCCAACAGTGCCCATCAGTGCTGCCCATTTGTGCCTATCAGTGTTGCCAATCAGTGCTGCCAAACAGTGCCCACCAGTGCCACCTTATGGGGGACTTTTAGTGCTGCCTATTAGTGCCCAGCAGCATACCACCCAACTTTTTGAAATGGGAATGATGGCCACCTATCAGCAAATGTATGCAAGTATAGGACACATCTCTTGCCATGCCCCCTCAAAGGAGAATTGTAAAAAAAACAAACAAGATAGGTTAAACCCACAAGTGCTTTTTTTTTACCGCTACTATTCCTTCATATTGGCCTTTGAATTATACAAAAGCAGCAGTTTAGAAATCAGATGAAAGGTTTAGCACTGGAAAACACTTTTTGATAGATAAAAAGTGCATTTTATATACAACTATATAGATCAGCCCAAAATGAGTGACAAATGAGGAGGAAAGAGGGACAGAAGGACATTGCTCGAAATCAGGGACAGTCCCTCGAAATCAGGGACAGTCCCTCGAAATCAGGGACAGTTTGGGAAATATGCCCACCAGTGCTGCCTATCAGTGTTGCCAATCATTGCTGCCAAACAGTGCCACCAATCAGGGCCACCTCTTGAGGCCCTTCAATGCTGCCTATTAGTGCCCACCAGTGCCGCCTCATTAGGGCCCATCAGTGCTGCCTATCAGCGAAAGAGAAAAATGACCTGTTTGCAATTTTATAACAGTAGTTAAGAAAAACATTTTATTTTTTCAAAATGTTTGTTCAATTTTCATTTGTTTAGCAAGGAAAAAAAAAAACACTGATGATAAAATACCACAAAAAAAAAAAACAATTTATGTGAAAAAAATTATATATTTTTTTATATGTGTACAGTGCTGGATGACCACGCAATTGTAATTTAAAGTGCAGCAACACTGAAAGCTGAAAATTGGCCTTGGCAGGGAGGTGGTAGAAGTGGTTAAACAATGACCCCTATTAGCCAATCAGATTTTACCTTTCATAAGTGTAGCAGAGTCAGAACAATGATTAATAAATCCTCATTGGTTGCTACAAGTTACTGAAATTTACATGTTGCTGCTTGCCTTGTTCAATGAGCACATATTATATGTCCATATACTATTTCATCTACAACAAAAAAAGTTACGTTTTAAACACGGTATCGGTTTTCTTTAATTCACAAAACATTTGTTCTGGAATGACTTTTCCCCGAGCTGCACAGCATTATCCTCCTGTTCTATACATCTGCCAGGAATATTGTATTATCGGCATTGTTCCTGCCAAAACATATAGCTTTAGGAACACCGTCATCATCCGCCAAATTAAGTCCGTCCTTCTTTTCCTGCACAAAACCCAGACTTGATGCCAGAATTAAACACTTTTGGGGCCCATATAACACCACATCATACGGCGTACAGCCGGTCCAGCGATCAAGGTGGGTGGTAAAGCCATTTGGAATTCAGTAGCCCTTTTCCTACATCAGTAAGTCTAACAGGCATGTAAATGGATAGGAACTCTTTTTTTGATGTGTTTACACATGGCTTGTAAAAAAAAAAGAAAAAAAAAAGGTTCTCCCAACAGGCTGCAAATGGATACTCCGCTGCTGTAATCTGAAAGTGAATTATTTCATTAGAGTGCTGCGTAACAAAATGAAAACACTTAAATTAAATAGTTTAGTCTGGGAGAGACAGACCGTGATTATCTTGCAAACCTAGGGGTCCTAGCTCCAGCGAATTCTCATTTTTTTTATATGAGCCAGCCTTAAATTTAAAAATAATACTGCTAAGCCGACAAACTAGGAAGTAAAGACGTTGTATGATTTGGTCGGTTTAACAATACATGCATTGTTCTTGTAGAAAGAAGCCGGAACATTCCTTGGATGAGCTTTTTAAGGAATAAGCGACTCCGGCCAGGTTTAATCCATCATTAATGTGTTTGTTTTTGACAGAGGAGCTGGGATATATATAAAAAAAGAGGCTAATGGTTTGTACAGGCCTACGGGTAGATCAGCACTTTGAAATCGGCTTCCTTGAAGCAGTGATGATATTTAACCGTGGAATGACAATACCAGCAGGAGAGAAGGCCTCTGGGTATAGCAGAGAGATGTCTATATTGAGCCTGTGTTTTGGATTGGAGGCAGCATGGGATGTTAGTGAGAACTTTGGAGTCAGCCATCTTGAACACTGAGCCAAGGTTACCAGGTATGCAGCTGTGAGGGCTGATGTCACTCGCTTCAGAGTCTGGCCAAGTACAGGAATCATTGCACAGCTTGAAGTGTAGCAGTTTGCAGACATTACCTAAGTCGTAAAATGTAAAGCCTAGAAAGCCATTGATCCTGCCCTCTTAGTGTAGATCCATGACCTACACATCATGGAGTTAGGAGGGGTAAGATCTCAAATATGGACGTCCCAGGAGATTAAACCCTTGGTAAATCTAATTTAATCTCACCTTCCAGCTCTGAGACCCCATCATCTGCAGGCCATTCCGCATCCTGTGTAATGCATTTTGTACAGTCCTCCAAGGTGTTTGGATCTTTGTTGTGTTTTGGTACTGCAAATTTCCTCCTAATTGAGGTTCAGCAATGTAGGCTTAGTTTACACTACTGGTGCATGGAAATGCACTTGGGCAAAAACCTAAACAGATTTAAAAAAATGTTTTAATTAAATGACCATCTTGTGGGTTGGAAACTTTCTGTCCATATGCTTTATGACATGCTCGTTTTACATGTGAGTATCCTGATTTACTTGCCATAAAACTTTTATACGGTGTTGATATACTGCACCATGAGGAGTTGTCGGCATGAGACCTGTGGATTCACCATCCTTGAGGGACATACATGATCCATTTGCACACTGCCTTAGAGGAGAGGAGACAAGCCAGTGGATTACTATAATGTCTATTTGACCACCTATAATCCCCTTTGACAGGCATGTCCAAAGTCCGGCCCGTGGGCATTTATGGCAATGTAGAGGGTGCTGCATTCATTGCAGTACGGTGGGTGCTGAATTCATGGCAATACGGAGGGTGCTGCATTCATGGCAATACAGAGGATAATGCATTCATGGCAATACAGAGGATAATGCATTCATGGCAATATGGTGGATGCTGCATTTATGGCAATGTAGAGAGTTCTGCATTCATTGTAATACGGTGGGTGCTGCATTCATGGCAATACGGAGGGTGCTGCATGCATGGCAATACGGAGGGTGCTGCATGCATGCAATACGGAGGGTGCTGCATTCATGGCAACAATACGGCGGGTGCTGCATTTATGGCAATATGGAGGGTGCCGCATTCATGGCAATGGGGTGGGTGCTGCATTCATGACAATATGGCGGGTGCTGCATTCATGGCAATGGTGAGGGTGCTGCATTTAAGACAATACGGTGGGTGCTGCATTCATGGCAATACAGTGGGTGCTGCATATCATGGCAATGTAGAGGGTGCTGCATTCATTGCAATACGGTGGGAGCTGCATTCATGGCAATACGGTGGGTGCTGCATTTATGGCAATATGGAGGGTGCCGCATTCATGGCAATGGGGTGGGTGCTGCATTCATGACAATATGGCGGGTGCTGCATTCATGGCAATGGTGAGGTGCTGCATTTAAGACAATACGGTGGGTGCTGCATTCATGGCAATACAGTGGGTGCTGCATTCATGGCAATGTAGAGGGTGCTGCATTCATTGCAATACGGTGGGTGCTGCATTCATGACAATATGGAGGGTGCTACATTCATGGCAATTTGGAGGATGCTGCATTCATGGCAATGGGGTGGGTGCTGCATTCATGGTAATACGGTGGGTGCTACATTCATGGCAATGGTGAGGCTGCAGATGTGCACTCATTAGGCTGCATTGATGGGCACTGACCCTTATTTTGCTTCACAATTCTTTATTTAAAATGTAAGATTTTTTTCCTAAAACGTCCTTTTTTAACCACTTCCTTACTGGGCACATATACCCCCTTCCTGACCAGGTGAAATTTCAGCTTGCGGCACTGCGTCGCTTTAACTGACAATTGCGCGGTCGTGCGACGTGGCTTCCAAACAAAATTGGCGTCCTTTTTTCCCCACAAATAGAGCTTTCTTTTGGTGGTATTTGGTCACCACCTCTGCGGTTTTTATTTTGTGCGCTATAAACAAAAAAGGACGACAATTTTGAAAAAAAATACAATATTTTTACTTGTTGCTATAAAAAATAGCCCAATTAAAAAAAAAAAATCAGTTTAGGCCGATACGTATTCTTCTACATATTTTTGGTAAAAAAAAAAAAAAATCGCAATAAGCGACTGGTTTGCGCAAAAGTTATAGCGCCTACAAAATAAGGGACAGAATTATTATTTTTTATTATCTATTTTTTTACTAGTAATGGCGGCGATCTGCGATTTTTATTGCGACTGCGACATCATGGCGGACACATCGGACACTTTTGACACATTTTTGGCACCATTCACATTTATACTGCAATCAGTGCTATAAATATGCACTAATTACTGTATAAATGTGACTGGCAGGGAAGGGGTTAACACTAGGGGGTGAGGAAGGGGTTAATGTGTATCCTGCATTGTGTTCTAACTGTGGGGGAGGGGGGGTGACCAATCTGTGTCCCTATGTACAAGGAACACAGATCGGTCTCCTGCTCTCTCCATTGACAGGACGCTGTCATTGTGAGAGCCGGCAATTAGAGATGATCTCATATGTTTACATATGAGACCATCTCTCATTGGCCCATCAGATCGCATCGCAAACGGCCACTCTGATTGGCCGTTCGCGGCGGCGATCTGTGATTGGCTGTGTCCAAGGGACACGGCTAGTACACAAGTTCCCCGCTGCGCACTCTGGAGCGCGGGCTGGGAACAAAGAAAGGGGCTGCTGCGAAAACACGGCGGCCCGGAGATTTAGAGAGCCACCCTGCGGCCGCAAATAGTCGTACGGCCGTAGGGAAGTGGTTAAAGTGAAGGTGCGTGTTATAAGCCGATAAATACAGTATATCCAAATAACACACCCAAGCTCATCTCTTCACCACACACAGTCACAAAGGCAAGAGAATTCTTGTTGCGCAGTGTATTAGTGTTGTTCGTGTGAACACACTTAGACCGAATTTTAATGATTTAAAGAATGTCAGGCAAAATGGTCGGTCCTCAAGCATGTTCACTTCATCAAATCTGGCCCTCTTTGAAAAAAGTTTGGACACCCCCCCTGCCCTATAGGGACTACATTCACTAGCAAGAATCCCAAGGAGCCAAATCATAGCCATTGCAACATGCTCACTTACCTGAGACTAGAGTGAAATGATAAGCCACTCTTTACAGCAGCACACATCAGCATTTATAGTGTTTGATGTTTGCCTGCTGTTTTCCTCCCTGTTCTCTTTCTGTAATTAGTGGGAATGCTTTAATAAGCATTCCCAGTATTGTTATTCGTTTTTATTATTCTTATGTCTTAATTTTATTAGTGGGAATGCTTTAATAAGCATTCCCAGTATTGTTATTCGTTTTTTATTATTCTTATTAGTGGGAATGCTTTTAATAAGCATTCCCAGTATTGTTATTCGTTTTTTATTATTAGTGGGAATGCTTTAATAAGCATTCCCAGTATTGTTATTTCGTTTTTTATTATTAGTGGGAATGCTTTAATAAGCATTCCCAGTATTGTTATTCGTTTTTTATTATTAGTGGGAATGCTTTAATAAGCATTCCCAGTATTGTTATTCGTTTTTTTAGTGGGAATGCTTTAATAAGCATTCCAGTATTGTTATTCGTTTTTTATTATTCTTATTAATTTTATCCTTTATTCCGTACGTTTTTTGGCTCTGCGTAACTTCGCCATACTTTCAGCGATTGAGACCATTCAACTTTTAAAATGTTCATCTCATTCAGCTAACGATGGGTCTACTTCTTCAAGTTTTTTAGTGCTATTTATATTTTTTTAAATATTAAGCTTTTAGTCGCTTTTTTTTAAACATTGAAGTCAATGAGAACATGCTTATTCCTGCTTAAAAACGTACGTGATTCAAAATGTAACTCCTCCTTCATACTTTCACTGACAGACACCAAACAAACTTTTACCACGGTCACAAAATATTCAGCTATCCGGCTATGACTTTTCAGATTGAAATCTTTTTTAGTTTTTGTGTGAAAAAGCAATTTACGTTTTTAGTGATTTTTTCAGAAAATGTTTTCGATTACACTGCGTGTCTATGAAAGGCTGCTAGAGTGAGTCATGTGACCTTTACAGTGTGAGTTTTGAAAAGAATCGTATTATCTATTAAAAAGGGGGAACAAATTGCTCTCACGCCCACAAGATCTACTTGTCATACACAATTTATATATCAAATGGTAGGTATTTTTGTCTGCTTTCAGGCAATGTGATCAGTTTTGTGATGCGCATTTTACTTTTCGTTGCTGGAGCTTCTAAAGGACAAGAGTTCCAAATTTTTCCCCAAGACCTTCATTATAACAGACTTTTAAAAATTTGTTAGTAAGACACACAAAAATACTCTTTTCTAAATCGCTGACATGTCCACATTTTTAAGTTTATCAACATAAATTCATATCGATGCGTTCACAAGGGTCTTGTCTTTTATACGGTGAAGTCGCTGTATCGATCGCATGCACGGTTGTGGATTTATTAAGGTTTGTTTGAAGGGTTATTTCACTTATTTTGTGTGTAGATAAAAAGCGTTTTGTAATGGTAATTCTTTCCCTTAATAGCTTTCTTTACCTCAGTGCAATTATCCCCCTCACTCACCTGGGGGAGGGGAGAAAACCTCTTGAGGGGGAGGGGCGACCAGGAAGTCAGGACGCTCTGTACTTTGCAGATAGAGAAAGGAGCTGTGTGTTAGTGGGCGTCCTGGTCACCCCCTCCCCCCTCAAGAGGCTTTCTCCACACCCAGGGAAAAAGCCTTGGCATTACTGTGTGGAGTTACAGACAGAAGAACAGGAGAGTGAGGATTTTTTTAGAAGAAATAAGGACATTTAAAAGCAAAATCAAAGATGAGGTAAGTAAAGGAGGACTGCACAAAGGTAAAGGAAGTTATTTAGTGGAAATGATTTTACCTTTACAACACCTTTAAATGATTAAAGAGAGGCTTTATAAGTACTGAAGGAACATGCTTGTATGTCCTAAAGATAGTATAGTGGTTATGGTGAATGGGATTTGTGCGGGCTTAGCAATTCCAGCTATTCAGCATTCCCACGTATTTTCCTCAGGAAAAGCATTTTCTAGTTAGTGGGAATGCTTTAATAAGCATTCCCAGTATTGTTATTCGTTTTTTATTATTCTTATTAATTTTTATCCTTTATTCCGTACGTTTTTTGGCTCTGCGTAACTTCGCCATACTTTCAGCGATTGAGACCATTCAACTTTTAAAATGTTCATCTCATTCAGCTAACGATGGGACTTCTTCAAGTTTTTTAGTGCTATTTATACTTTTTTAAATATTAAGCTTTTAGTCGCTTTTTTAACATTGAAGTCAATGAGAACATGCTTTCTCCTGCTTCAAAACTCATGCCGTACAAAATGTATCTCCTCCTTCATACTTTCACTGACAGACACCAAACAAACTTTACCACGGTCACAAAATATTCAGCTATCCGGCTATGACTTTTCAGATTGAAATCTTTTTTAGTTTTTGTGAAAAAGCAATTTACGTTAGTGATTTTTTCAGAAAATTTTTCGATTAAACAGTCTTCCTATGGACATGGCTCAGAGTGAGTCATGTGACCTTACAGTGTGAGTTTTGAAAAGAATCGGATTATCTATAAAAAAGGGGGAACAAATTGCTCTCACGCCCACAAGATCTACTTGTCATACACAATTTATATATCAAATGGAAGGTATTTTTGTCTGCTTTCAGGCAATGTGATCAGTTTTGTGATGCGCATTTTACTTTTCCGTTGCTGGAGCTTCTAAAGGACAAGAGTTCCAAATTTTTCCCCCATAGACCTTCATTATAACCAACTTTTAAAATTTGTTAGTAAACACACAAAGATACTCTTTTCTAAATCGCTGACATGGCCACATTTTTAAGTTTATCAACATAAATTTCATATCGATGCGTTCACAAGGGTCTTGTCTTTATACGGTGAAGTCGCTGTATCGATCGCATGTACAGTTGTGGATTTATTAAGGTTTGTTTGAAGGGTTATTTCACTTATTTTGTGTGTAGATAAAAAGCGTTTGTAAGGTAATTCTTTCCCTAAATAGCTTCCTTTACCTCAGTGCAATTATCTCCCTCACAACCTGGGGGGAGGGGAGAAAACCTCTTGAGGGGGAGGGGTGACCAGGAAGTCAGGACGCTCTGTACTTTGCAGATAGAGAAAGGAGCTGTGTGTTAGTGGGCGTCCTGCTCACCCCCTCCCCCCTCAAGAGCTTTCTTCAACAAACCCACCTCTCCTGTCACTGGCAGTCATATAAGGTCAGGTCTGGACTCGCCTTTGGATTCTCCTCAGCCTTTCCTTCTGGATCTATTAAACTTCTCTCAGTCCATATTCTATTCTACCTCAGTAACTACTTTAAAGGACTAAAAAAAGTAAAAAAAAAAAAAAATATGAAACACATAATCAGTGGGAAGAATGTCCCTTACATTGGTGGTCAGTGAGAAGAATTTCCCTTACATTG